>JAQNBH010000017.1:17529771-18129771 GCA_028752905.1 Cladorhizidae sp. MBARI D1340-BT2
AGGAGGAAACATAAAACAAATGAAAAATCTGGGAAGCAATATTAGAAATGATTTCATCAGACCAGAACTGACTTGTGAACACCTCTGGATGGCAATTATACATGCACACATACAATGTGTACTATATCACCAACACCCCTCCCCCTCCCCCCCTCCCCATTTCTCCCTCCCTCCTCCTCGCCCCTTAAACTCCTGGAGATGCCACACCCAGCGGCCAAGTACTCACCTTCATGGCGTACTCTATGAGACTGCAGACACGCTTATCCTGTAGAGCCACAGGATCATTTACAGGATAGATGCCTTCAACACTGACAGCAAACAAGAAGAATACCACACATGCATAGTCAACTCTGGTGCAGGAGACATGAAGTACCAATAAAAAGGGCATTAATCAAGTGAGATTCACACACACACCTAACGCAGCATAACTTGATGTAACATAATAGAGTTCACACTATACGGTTATGAAAGGGTTGTGTGCAAAACAAAAATTATTAAATAAACAACAAAGATGCTAGAAAGTTGTCAGATTCTGTGCTATTGCCCACTGCCTTCATTAAACACAAGCATCAAGCACAAAATGTGCATGTCTTTGTTTCAGCAAAGATTCAGTTCCACAGACTGCACACCAGAACACCTTAATAACAAGCACACTAAAGGCGGCTACTTCTTCGCAAATGTCTTTACCTTATTTCTAACAGGAATACTTAAACGGATAAGGAGCACGTGCAACAAGAACGTGTTTGTTTGGGTCGGATGTTTAGTAAGACACAAAACTATGCCCATCTTTTGGGAAAATACTTCTTCAATAAACACAAAAAACACAAACAACAACAAAAAATAAAAATAAAATGGGGACTACAAGATGATCGGATTCAGTCGAATAACCTCTAGTCTAATTTCTGACGATGGCCACCAGCTCAATTGTCTAGAGGAGTGCCAGCTCTACAGCTGCAGCTTTCAAGCTGAAAGTCGTGGGGAGTTGGCAGAGGAGACTAATAATCGTGAAGCACAAGAGCCATCAGCTATGTGCTTGGAGAAAGGAGAAGGCTGAACTTGTGAGTTTCAACCTATACTCGGGTGACCAAATAACAACAACAAAATAACCAGAAAGTACGTTCAGACGACAAACTTTCTGGCAAATATACAAGCTAACTACCGCCATTCATTCCCGCTCACAAACGGCTGTATACATTTTCTTTTAAATAATAAGTATGATGCATGTATGACTGCAGTGGTGCCAGACACTTACAGTTTTCTAACTAATTGTTGACGTAGGTCGGGCACGACTTCATTGTGCCAGTGCTTGGTGGGAACACTTGAAATGCTATAGAAACAACAACAACAACAACAACAATAAGGTGACATATACGTCAAATAAAACACACGCATGATAGTAGGTGCAATGGAGAGGAGATTACATGCAAGCCTTCAATCTCATCGTACCTGCCAGTTCGATATAAAATATTGTGCTATCAATTTGCACGCACGATGTTGAGTCATTGTGAGAAGCACGTGCATCAAGAAGTGGGTGTGTCTCGCACTTCAGGACTAGCCACCATGCCTTTATGAGATTAGAGATGGCATGAAAATGGAGGCTGAGCTGCTGGTTGAACTTTGCTCTGATAAGAACTCTAGGGAACTGTGCATGAGAGAAGGAGAGCTGTAGCAACTACATGCAGGGCTAGGTCAGGGCTAGGCCAGAACTAGGACTAGCAATGAAAGGGCTGGAACTAGGACTAGGAATGAAACTAGGACTAGGAATGAAACTAAGGCTAGGGCTGGAACTAGGACTAGGAATGAAACTAGGGCTAGGAATGAAACTAGGGCTAGGACAGAACTAGGACTAGGAATGAAACTAGGACTAGGGCTGGAACTAGGACTAGGAATGAAACTAGGACTAGGGCTGGAACTAGGACTAGGAATGAAACTAGGACTAGGGCTGACCTAGAGCTAGGGCTGGAACTAGGACTGGGTTTAGAGCTAAGGTGAATGATAGAGACTATGCTTTGTCGCTAGGCACACACACACACGACATATTCACCTCGGGATGGGGATGGTATGGGTAGACGACGACACTTGAGAGTTGACTAAGTTCGGATAATCAGGCATTCCTCCTCCTGCTACTCCTCCTCCTGCGCCACTGTGGGGAGGGGGCACCATCTGACGAGACACCTCTTGTGGGGGGTTCATCATCACCTGGTTGGGATTTGAGGGGAAGCCGTCTACATGAAAAGAATGAAAGAAAAATGTTATATGATGCATACCTAATCACTGTCTTCACAATTTATAAGATGCCTCGTTTATTTATTCATAGAGGCAATCTACATGGAAGGCCTCGAGATATGCATGGATGATGTTAATGTTTGAAACACATCATGCCATCACTTCTAATGGCTACAAAGACATGTTCTAGTTAAAGAGCACTTCCTACATAGCCTCGGCCGATAACTCCATGCTCTAGCTACTGACTGACCGGCAGAAGCGCCCGTAGCAAGTGCCTGTAAGCACAAACATAAAGACGCTGATCACATAAGCAATGCAATGAATCCTGTTCTCTGAATGCTGGATTTATTTTACCTGCACGAGAGGTGCATGCTCACTATATCACGAGTCGGTAAGATTTTTAAGGAATGCTGTGCAGGCACCTATGCCTAGTACCAAGAACCAAGCAGCCTCTTCGCCCTCGACAAAGGAGGCTTGCTGGATGTTTCGTTGCAGCTACAGCTTGATGTTGAGTTACGTAGCTTCTGTTTGCTTTCTTCAATGGAGCCGACTCACCAAACACCAGCTCATTCTATTCTCATTCTAATAATATCAATAGCAAGAAGAAAGAAAAATATATATTCCTGACAAAACAGTAGCTGTATAAATATATAGCATATAAGATAATGCCACAAATTACGTCAGACAAGATTTAGCGGTCAAAAGACTTCATATTCATGTAGAATACGGCCTTATGGCATGTAACCATACAACAATGTTCTAGTTAAAGAGCACTTCATATAGAATAGGGCCCTGGGCATTTTTTGCAACACAACCCAGTACAGCATTTTAGAGACAATAGCGGATATTTCCGTGCATGCAGAGGGTTTCACGGTGTTCCAATGATAGCAATATATCTGCACAAACATAACAACTTGGAACCAAAAAGATTTGCTAGAGCTCCCAAGGTAAAATCCAACTCAAGCTGTTGATTTGGCAAGGCTACATCTAGCCCTACTCTACCAGAATAAAACCTCAGTTGCAGAGATGGCGAGGATTATGGTGGCAAGCTTCGACATCCTTGACAAAAAGCAAAGGACTAAGTGAGCAGCCACATCAGCTAGGCATATTGCCAGCTCTAGTGAAGGTGGCAAATGATTTCATATGTAACGTGGGAGTGCTCTGAGAGAAAATCATTGCCTGCCGCACAAGAGCTTAGAAGACTGAGCTACCAGTTAGCTAAAGCTAAAATGACTGCTATGGTCTTGGGCCTAAACACTAGCATGCTAGACAAACAAAAATATTGCAAGTGTTCTTCTTACTTTAATTGTTGCTAGGCTAGCTAGCATATCAACAGAGCCTACCTGACAGAGCCCTCAAGCCGCACCCTGACTCTTGCCGTGACTACATCACATTACGTCAATGACTTTAAAATTCAGGCATACATATTGGGGCCTGTTGCAACAGAAATGAATACAATATGGTCTTGGAGCCTGTTGCAACAGAAATGTTCTATTAAAGAACACTTCATACAGAATATGGCATTGGGCCCTGCTGCATCACAACTATGTTCTAATAAAGAATACTTCATATAGAATATGGTCGTGGGGCTTCTTGCAAAATGACCCTGTTCCAGTTAAAGAGCACTTCATAGAGAATATTCCCTTGGAGGATGGCTGTAACATGCTAAATGCGTGCACATTATTAACTGCCTAATGAAGGCAGTCATAGAGATCAAGCTGCATAAAACACAACTTTCCACAATCACACCTATTAGTGATCCTCTACAAATCTCTGATTCCCGCTATAATGCCATTTAAAAATTCTTTAAAATTTTATTTCTGGCCAAGGGAAGGAGGAGTAAAGAAGACAAAAGCACATTTGGTCCACCTCTCTGTAAAAGCATGGTAGGTAAGACAGTGTAGCTGCATTGGATAGGTGGGAAAAACATATTCCCCCTTCTGAAATTTGAGGAGAAATGCACATAGATACGACCAACATTTGCTTGGTGATGGATACCCAACATCAAGCTAATCAGACAACCCACTGCATGGTGGAGTCTAAAACTTGCTTGGTGATGGATACCCAACATCAAGCTAACCCACTGCATGGTGGAGTCTAAAACTTGCTTGGTGATGGATACCCAACATCAGTTAACCCACTGCATGGTGGAGTCTAAAACTTGCTTGGTGATGGATACCCAACATCAAGCTAACCCACTGCATGGTGGAGTCTAAAACTTGCTTGGTGATGGATACCCAACATCAAGCTAACCCACTGCATGGTGGAGTCTAAAACTTGCTTGGTGATGGATACCCAACATCAAGCTAACCCACTGTATGGTGGAGTCTAAAACTTGCTTGGTGATGGATACCCAACATCAAGCTAACCCACTGCATGGCGGAGTCTAAAACTTGCTTGGTGATGGATACCCAACATCAAGCTAACACACTGCTTGGTGGAGTCTAAAACTTGCTTGGTGATGGATACCCAACATCAACTGCTTGGTGGAGTCTAAAACTTGCTTGGTGATGGATACCCAACATCAAGCTAATCCACTGCATGCTGGAGTCTAAAACTTGCTTGGTGATGGATACCCAAAAACTTGCTTGGTGATGGACACCCAACATAAAGCTAATCCACTGCATGGTGGAGTCTAAAACTTGCTTGGTGATGGACACCCAACATCAAGCTAATCCACTGCATGGTGGAGTCTAAAACTTGCTTGGTGATGGAGTCTAAAACTTGCTTGGTGATGGATACCCAACATCAAGCTAACCCACTGCATGGTGGAGTCTAAAACTTGCTTGGTGATGGATACCCAACATCAAGCTAACCCACTGTATGGTGGAGTCTAAAACTTGCTTGGTGATGGATACCCAACATCAAGCTAACCCACTGCATGGTGGAGTCTAAAACTTGCTTGGTGATGGATACCCAACATCAAGCTAATCAGACAACCCACTGCATGGTGGAGTCTAAAACTTGCTTGGTGATGGACACCCAACATCAAGCTAATCAGACAACCCACTGCATGGTGGAGTCTAAAACTAGCTTGGTGATGGATACCCAACATCAAGCTAACCCACTGCATGGCGGAGTCTAAAACTTGCTTGGTGATGGATACCCAACATCAAGCTAACCCACTGCATGGTGGAGTCTAAAACTTGCTTGGTGATGAATACCCAACATCAAGCTAACCCACTGCATGGTGGAGTCTAAAACTTGCTTGGTGATGGATACCCAACATCAAGCTAACCCACTGCATGGTGGAGTCTAAAACTTGCTTGGTGATGGATACCCAACATCAAGCTAACCTGGAGTCTAAAACTTGCTTGGTGATGGATATACCCAACATCAAGCTAACCCACTGCTTGGTGGAGTCTAAAACTTGCTTGGTGATGGATATACCCAACATCAAGCTAACCCACTGCATGGTGGAGTCTAAAACTTGCTTGGTGATGGAGTCTAAAACTTGCTTGGTGATGGATACCCAACATCAAGCTAACCCACTGCATGGTGGAGTCTAAAACTTGCTTGGTGATGGATACCCAACATCAAGCTAACCCACTGCATGGTGGAGTCTAAAACTTGCTTGGTGATGGATACCCAACATCAAGCTAACCTGGAGTCTAAAACTTGCTTGGTGATGGATATACCCAACATCAAGCTAACCCACTGCTTGGTGGAGTCTAAAACTTGCTTGGTGATGGATATACCCAACATCAAGCTAACCCACTGCATGGTGGAGTCTAAAACTTGCTTGGTGATGGATACCCAACATCAAGCTAACCCACTGCATGGTGGAGTCTAAAACTTGCTTGGTGATGGATACCCAACATCAAGCTAACCTGGAGTCTAAAACTTGCTTGGTGATGGATATACCCAACATCAAGCTAACCCACTGCTTGGTGGAGTCTAAAACTTGCTTGGTGATGGATATACCCAACATCAAGCTAACCCACTGCATGGTGGAGTCTAAAACTTGCTTGGTGATGGAGTCTAAAACTTGCTTGGTGATGGATACCCAACATCAAGCTAACCCACTGCATGGTGGAGTCTAAAACTTGCTTGGTGATGGATACCCAACATCAAGCTAACCCACTGCATGGTGGAGTCTAAAACTTGCTTGGTGATGGATACCCAACATCAAGCTAACCTGGAGTCTAAAACTTGCTTGGTGATGGATATACCCAACATCAAGCTAACCCACTGCATGGTGGAGTCTAAAACTTGCTTGGTGATGGATATACCCAACATCAAGCTAACCCACTGCATGGTGGAGTCTAAAACTTGCTTGGTGATGGATACCCAACATCAAGCTAACCCACTGCATGGTGGAGTCTAAAACTTGCTTGGTGATGGACACCCATAGAGCAGCAGGCTATGGGTCACCACAACAATATGCATGCACACACACACACACACACACACACAAGTGGTTGAGCACTAGAAGGTGAGCTGCCAGCTGACTCTAAGAGAGTGCCCTGGAGGCTAAAGCACTGTGTACATGCTGAGATGGGATCTAAGAAAAGGCACACAATAATCAAATCAGTTATCAGGTCAAAGAATCATGAATGGAAACTTGAAGATTCCCTTATACTCATTCTGAAATTAAAGGATGGAGGCAGAGATCAAGCCATCAAAAAGTATCACTTATTTATTTTTTACGGCCAAAAACATATAATTAAGCAACCAAGAGGGAAAACCCCTAACAGGGCAGCATCACATTACATCATCATAACAATCACTTAGTAAGATGACACTAACTGATCCTCTTCAGATGCAATTTGCAAGCATATGTTCTATACACTATAGTGGATGGAGGGGAATAAACCTGCATGGTGCCTTATCGACACATGTCAGTACAATGCAGCAAATGGGTTGGTTTGCAGGGAAGATGTCACGGCGGCTAGAATCGCGATGATTTACATCCCGAACCTCAACACTCAAATCGTCCACATCTCTACCTTGAACCGAAATCCAGTCCTCCACGTTCACTTTGTTTTGTAATAATTGTTTGCCAAATTTACCAGACTAACCCGTTTCTCAGAGCATTGCATATCAATTTATGACCCACTGCAACATCTGGATGGAACTCGCCTCGAGGTTGGCCAATGGGTCCAGCTCCACTTCCCGCAGTTCCTCCTCCTCCTGACACACCACCTCCTCCTCCTCCTGGTTTACGAGGCATGGAGGCATGCTTGAGAGGAAGACAGACAGGGCAATCTGCACGGGTGCAGTTCTTCCAATGAGTGATGATCTGCCTCGAGGACGCACAATGTGGATCTAAAAATTAAAAAAAGCACACACACCAAACCAAGCAGCGAATAGAGCCAAGCCTTGCACTCAAGACCATGCAAGTTATGGTTAAAAAAATTTTTTTAAATTTTTTATTTTAAATACAGAAGAAGTGAAAATATACTTCAATAAAACATGCCATCTTGCCGAGTATTTTCCATTTTAAATTGCACAGGTCTAAGACCCTCTTCAACTACTCCTCACCTATGTGTTAAGTTTGGCTGGCATTAGATATTCATGTTATGAGTTTCAGCTTACGGTACCTTCTAAAAATTACGGTCGTAGAAAATCTACAAAGGAGTTCGAAAGAGCAGGATGAGAATCAGGAGTTTGAATGCTGCCCAATACTTAGAAACAGAGTGCTTCAATGTCCAAATGAACATTGACTTTGTGCAAAAAATTTGAGTAACTGATAATAATAAAAAGTTAGTTGGCAATCCAACCTTCTGCAATGAACTGCGCCCCCCCCCCCTACAACCTTCCCTCAGAATGACACTGAGTATGCCCCCCCAACCTCCCATCCTTACAAGGGCAGTTTCTTCCTGCCTGGCAGATGGCCATGTGGTTGAGCACATTCTTCATGGTCTTGCAGTGAGGAAGAGAGCAAGGTGTGTAATCCCCACTCACTTGCATGTCCTGTTCCCTCCTCTGGCACTTGTGCGCGTGTAGCAACAGGACCAGCTGCTGTTGGATCTGCTTCCGCTTCTCAGGGTCGGAAGTACACATGCCCCCAGGAGGGTTCTGGGGCTCTCTTCTGACAGATGAGGCCTGAAAGTTACCTGCAAATCTAGAGACACCACTGGTTCCTACTCCTCCACCCATACTTGTACTGTTAGTCATCCCAACTCCTCCCATTTCTCCTCCTCCGGAGACCGTAGGAGTGATTCCTGAGATTGCGGGATTGTTCCCTCCTCCCAGAGAGACAGAAGGATTGGAAGGTGGCTGAGGGGAAGTAGATGTGTGGTTGGGGTTGTTGCTACCAGGAACGATGATTTGAGCATTAACACCTATGCAAGCAAGAGAGAAAGAGAGATTATGATAAGCAATACCACCCTCTACAGTTGTTGTTGTTTGGGCTGTCTATTATTTTATTTCCAAAGGTAAAAATGCAAATTAGCACTTTCCTCATTAGCAAAACTTGCTCCTCTAGTAAGCAAAACAAAACAGCAATACTTTCCATATTATCTAGTAAGCAAGGCTTTTAGTCAGATAATGGTAAAGTGTAGTACCTGTCGCCATTGGATTGGGGAGAGTGGGTCGGGGGTTGGCTCTGTGCATCATCAAGTTTGGCCGCATGTGTACATGTGTGGCATGAGACTGCATGTGGCCCATGGCCCCTCCCAGAGGTGGAGTCATGTTTACCATTCCTTGAGGCTGCATGCCACCAGGACCCATGGAGGGCTACTGAGGCTTTCCGGACACCCCTGTGATCGAGTGTATCCCACGATGTTCTCCAATAGCTGGTGATGTGCTCCTGCCATTGGCAGGCGTCTGCCTCATGCCATGAGGGGAACCGACCGCCTGATCATGGCCCATCATGGAACCCACCCGCACATCGTAAAACTCATTCTGCCTCCCATCGGTATCTGGTTTTGCATAAGGATCATCCCATGCAGAGAGTGGCTGGGCATCTCGACTCGCATGCATGGGACCTGCAATCCCCTGTGCAACTGCCGTCCGCATGCCATGTTGCTGCTTTGTTGTTGCTGCTGCTGCATGTGTGCAATGGCCGCCAACCTCGGACCACTGTTGGCCACCATGTCTCAGAGAGCCCCTCCTCCTACCATGTTTGCCCCACCTCTTCCTCCTCCCATAGCATTGTAAGAAAGAGACATAGCAAAGGGATGGAGGGAGTGGTTCTGCATGGGCTGGTGGTGCATGGAGCCGGCAAAAGAGGTCATGGGGAGCGACGAATTCTGAGTTTGGTGAGCTGACGAGGCCACGTTGTGTGTGGGAGTCAAGCTCACACATTGCAGTAGGGTTGGGGTCCCCTGAGGAACTAATTGAAGGTGGAGGAACTGAGGACTGGGAACTGAGCCTTGATGCTGGCTTAGAGTGTTCAGAACAGAGTTTCCTGGTGGCTGAATAGGTTGAGGGGTGGTATTGGTGGAGTTTTGCTGCTGCTGCTGCTGTTGTAGAGGGAGAGTGGCCTGATGTGACAGAGTTAATGCTGTTCATGAGATTGTTGCCCATGCTCCAGTTCATTACAGCAGCAGACGCACCAGGAAGGAGCCATGCTCAGGTCCTCTAAAATGAGGTCTTCTGGCTACTCCCAATGTCGTGACGAAAACCAGACTTGTCGCGAGATTATAACTATAATAATAATAATAATAATTTCATCAATCTACGTTACGCACTTTTAACGCCAAAACGCGCGTAGAAAAAAGCGGGGTTGTGGTCAATATTTTAATCTTCAGTCTGTCATGACAAATTTGGTCCCCCCATATTTGGTCACTTTATCTTTTTATCTTTAAAAAATATGTTGCCCCTGGAACCTGGAACTTTTTACTTGAAAAAAGTTCCCTCTTGAAAAATAAAGGGTTAGGGCTAGGACTAGGGCTAGGGCTAGGGCTGGGGTGGGAACAAAACTTTCAATAATGGGGAACAACTTTGGGGGGGGGAACAAATTAAATTACAGTCCGCCTCAAGAATCTATTCCCAGCCACGACAAAGTTTCACAGATTTCCCGCGTAAGGACATGCTCGCTGAACTTTGTCAGTGTAGCGCGCGTGCGGCCCAGAACATCTTGGGATCACACAAACCAGCCAAGAATGGGCAAAGAAAAAACACAATTGGCATTCAGAATCGAACTACCCGTGTAAAGAGCGTTCTGATTGGATAACAACTGTGAAAAAAGCCAACAATACCCACAGGACTCTACGGCGCTAACCTGTGCATTCGCGTGAATGCACAGGAATTTTAAAGCTGCCTGAGCGCTTGGGTGGCGTTGGCTTCGACTTTCTGGGAGAGTGCTGGTCCAGCACTTCATTAACGACTATTATTTGTGGGGGGACCTCTTGATCTGCCTTTTTAATATTGGTGTCGCTATAAATTTTACATAAGTGACAGTGATGAACATTACTGACGGCAAATCACATATATTAAACTTATCTAAAAAAGCTCTACTGTGCTACTACAACAGGTGACACTAGATGTAGATGCCAGAAAAGTAGGCATGTCTCTCATGGGATGTTAAACAGTAGTTTCTGATATTCCACCAGACATCTTTTCCTCCTCATCACAAGAGTTGAACCTTTTACAGACCAAAACAGGTCCATCAGTGATCCTCGAGAGATTCACTCCCAATCTTGATAACCTAACAAGAACAAAGTTGTAAGTTGTGTTGTGCATATATCATTAGGACAAGGATCCTGAACTTACAAATTTCTTGGAGAAGGGGCATAACTGAAAATACTTCCAAGGGAATGCATGTTCCACCAGGGAACACTATGAGGACATGTGTTCCCAATCGTCTGCTCTCACCAGAGATGAGCTGGAACTCGTTAGACGATGGCCTTACTCTCCCATGACGAGGTCACAGAGCAGAGATCATCCATGGCTATTCCTACTCCTCACCAGAGGACCAAGATGACTTCTTTCTTTCCATCATGGATGTACCATCTGCAAAAAGCCATCCTTAGTCCTTTATGGATTTGGTACCAAAAATAAGGTCAGTGTCAGTCAATAACGTGCGCTTTATGAATATCAAAGCTACATATTTGGCACGATACATAAGAACACAAGGACACAATATACCTTATAATGCCTTAGAGAAATTCATAGGTTCGTTATGAATTATGCAGAATACATGCCATCTTGCTTCCTGGAAGGATACGATGTTACAGAAGGGATGATTTTGGTGGATGACAAGTTGGCCAGTGATGAACGATGAGGATGGATTATGAGCAGCTGTCTACACAAACTTTTGTAGCTTGAGAGGAAGTTGATGTCCTACATGAAACCCATGACAGATCTGGGTTTTACCATGGGGCACCCAACACTCACGAAAGTGACAATAGTAATGAATGATGCAGGTTTATACACCTATTTTTACAGGTGCTTAATTAAGAATGCAGAGATCCATCTGGAACTGGACAGCCAGGAGTTATTACAAAGTAGGTAGTTTAGAAAATTGAGAGGGGAGTTTTACTTCTGCCAGACTCCATCCTTTGATAAAAAATGGGAACAATGCCCCAACTCTAGTCTACACGGCGGTACAACTGTCATACAAACCACAGAATGAGGTATAAGTCTAAAAGTTTCACACAGGCTTTCTGCTCGAGCTAAATCACACCCGTTTAAAAAATACGTGCGCGTATACACTAATCCAGCCAAAACGAAATATAAATTCGTTACCTGAATCGCTCTCAGTTCTTTGTTTTTTCGTGGGTGGTCCTTCAGGCCCCAACACGGGCAATGGAAGCAAACTAGCCATAGGCTACACCGCCAAGTAAACTTTTCCCTGTGATCGCTCACTAAAAAGCTTTGATCGAATAGAAAAAATCATGTAGATACTTTTTGAAGCGTCTCTACTATCTCTACGGTCTAGCTCTACCAACTGGAAACTCGTTAACTTCCAACACCACAGTAGTTTCAGTTCTATTTGATGTTCCTTAAAACGAACATGCGCCGTATAAAAAGGGGGTTGGCCCGGTTTCCACAATATTATATTATTACCATTTCGCTCCCAGATCACACTTCCGTACTTCGCCTAAGGTACCAAAACGGCTTAACACAGAATCACTGCATTTTAGAGTGCAAATTCACTTCTAGGTTAACTAGCAGCTGGCCTGACGAAGATGACATGCTGAAGTGAAGCAGCTAAACCGCGTGAGAGAATATGGTACACTTGGATATTCATTTTGCCTGTGTGGGATGACTGCTTTTCAATATTTTTTACATCATTTGGAAGTAGGGATAAAGTGATATACCTAGTTCAATGAAAGTGTCAATTCATTCAGATGATGACAGACCAAGGATGCATTAATATTAGATGCGAGTTACGCAAGTGGGGAGCGGTAGAGGGATAAGGTCATAGTTGATACACGGACAATTACATGAAAGGTGCAGGAATTGTAAGGGTTGATGGTGTGAATAGAGTGGTCCCATAGATATTGACGTACATTTTTATTATGGGTGCTTTGAGTGACTGATCTATTGGTGATAGTAGTTCCACAATCTTACAATGCGATCAAAGTAGAAGTGGCATGAGAGATGTGGCAGAATTTATACTTGAGGTGGTTGGATGACAAGGATCTTGTCAATGATTTTATTGGAATGAAATGTAATCAAATATCTCTTAGTGAGGCATATGCACTTGAGCATGTTTTGTTATGGTGGTTGGACCATGAAAGGTTGCTGTTAACAGTAATTCCTGAGTCACGAAAGGAGCTTACATTGTTAAGTTGAGAGTTCAAAAGTACATATGGTGCTGAGCTGAATTAGAGAGAGATAAAATTGCATTACTTGTTTTGTTTTTGTTGAGGCTGAGCTTCAACTTTAGGCAGCACTATGCAAGAGAGTCCAGGTCATATTGCAGGAGAAAGTGGGCATTGTGGCTTGTGATGTATTTTTTTAATAAACTGTGTCATCAGCAAAGATAAAAGGTGATAGATACTTTATAGCTTCAGGAATGTCATTGATGTAAATTAGAAATAAGAGTGGACCCGGAATGTTACCCTGGAGTACACCAGAATGCACTGGAAGTGTTGTCGAAGATGAGCCATCTTTGAAAACAAGTGATGTCTGTTTGACAAGTAGGCGTTCAGCCCCAACCACATGGGTCTTGTGATGCCTAACTGCCATGTTTGAACAACAGTTCCCCATGGGTTACTACTGTGCCAAATATTTTTATGAATCAAGGTATATTACATTGCAAACATCTATATTATCGCTTCGAATGATCCAGACAAGATCTTTTCCTGAGGAGTCAAACTGCTGTTTAGATAAGTGAGGACATAAATGATACCATCTGCTTGTAAACGATAAATTCAGGATCTTGGAGAGAGTGCACAGCAGAGAAATCGGTTGGTAGTTATTTGGGTCGTTTTGTCCCCTTTTTCGGAATTGGAGTTATGTGAACCTTGCAGTCGGTAGCAAATGTATTATTTTTTTAAATTTTTTTTATTTTTTATTTTACAAATGAGTAAGTGAATGTGCATGTAGCAGATATATGAATTGTAAGATAGTTTAAGTGTGTACAGTAGTTAAAGACCCTGTGAGGATACAATTTCTTAACTAAATGTTTAAATGACAAAAGAGAGGAAGAGGATCTGATGTATGGTGGAAGAGAGTTCCATAGTGCTGTGGCAGTGGGAACAAACGAAAATTGCATGGCAGAGGTGCGAGAAAATGGAATTAAGACATCTGATGAGTGGTAACGGCGAGAGGTTCTGAGAGGAATTAAGGCTGGTTGGATAAATTTTGGAGTAAGATAGATGAGGTTGTGTGTAATCTTGTATAGTAGTATGAGCTTGGCTTGGTCACACATGTTTGAAAAATTAGGAAGATTAAGGGTGGAGAGGAGGCAGGAATAGTCAGAAGACCAGTTTTGTGTGCAGAGTCGGAGAGCGAAATGTTGAACACGTTCCAAAGACTTGGAGTTGCATGAAGAAGGAGAGGGCGCCCAAACAGTGGAGCAGTAGGTAAGATGAGGGGGGACCAGAGCAGTGTAAAGTGTGAGAAGCATGCGGGTAGAAAGGTACGGTGTTGGTAGAGGCTGCGGTAAATTACTCCTAATACTTTTCTTGACTTAGAACGTACATTGTTTATGTGAAGTGACCAGGAGAGATTGGATGTTAGTGTAACACCTAGGTGTTTAAATGAGGGGACGAGTTGAAGTGGAGTGTTGTTGAGGACGAGTGCAGGCAGTAATGTGAATGATGCAGAAGATTTGCGTGAAATTATCTGTTAGAAGGCAGGAAGATAGCCATGATAGAAGCAGCAAAAATATGAGTAATTGGTAGAATAGCACACTTTTGTAGCACTTTAAATTAGTGCATGAGCGCTTCTACAATGGACAACAGAAGCTTGACGTCAGCCATTTTTGAGATCGTGGAGGAAGTGGCCACGCAAACAGCTAGTTCCCCTGGTATCAAGTGCTCTACTCAATCTTTTCTGAGCAGTGGTGTAACTATGAATCAAGAACAATGCATGCACATGTATTTATACTGCTAAGGAGCTATTAGCTAACTTCATGCTCACCTGTGTCAGAAGTTGTTCTCATCAGTTAAACCCCAACTGCTAAGATTCTAAGAAGGCTTTGTGTTTTTGTTCCATGGATGTTGTTGTCATAATCACCTGTTACTCACCAGACCCTTTACCAATCATTAAACTAGAAACGGGTCTGGCAACTATGTGTTTGCATATGAGACTTACAGTCCTCACCTTGCAGTCAGACTGAACTTCATGAAAGTTAGATTTTTGTCACTTGCGATCCCATTATGGAAACCTGGCACAGGGACTCAGTTTGGATCAGCCTAAAAAGCACGACATCAGTCAAGCAGTGAAGAAATGACTCCCTATTCTGTATGTTACTACATGGCACGTGCTTATTTGTTTGACCAATTTTCCACCATTGCTGCATAACCATTGTATCTTATAACTGTCACTAATCACTCATCTCTACCTGAATGCACGTAGCTAGCACATACATAGGTAACGCCTACTCATATCACACCTTCATGGCCTCCACCCCAAAAGGTCTCTTTGTTACAAATATAACTTGATTTCAGATTTTATACCAATCAAGTGTTAACAGATAGTCTGTTACGAATGTAGTATCCCTTTACACAGAGAGATAGCTGACCCTAAGCCAGACATGTAGAGGTAAAGATTGATGATAACTCACAAGAAGGATTCTGGCCTGCACAAGCTGGTTCCTATAGGTTGCCCATCATGAGTGCAGGCCAGACTATATATGGTATAATATGAATGCTAATGAGCCTGACTATGATTATCATGTCCAGGTTCAACTGTTACTTGTTCAGATCCTAATCTTGAACACATGGTCATGGTGAGCTGCTGTTGGGGGTGCCCTTGTCTCAGGAGATCCTCATGTATCAGAGATCCTCAACACCCTCCTTCCCCTCCTGCAATGAAGTGGAGTCAGGCTCCCATGCTTGCCAGGACAGTCCATCCATGTTGCAGTGTTAGCGGCGCAGTCGATGTTGGACAATGCAATGGTAGGGCCACCATTGTCCCATGGTCACTTATAAGGTAGCGGGGGCATCGGTGAGTCATGATGCAGAATACCCGCCATGTATACACTGGAGTGACAGTTGCCTTCCACAACTGTCAAGCACTCTTTTTCCCCCTGCCTGCGGCATAGTTTTTTTCTCTTGGGATAACTTTCGGGAGAAGTAAGCCATTGACCTGTCTCCCAAAGTCTCATGCTCCTGACTCAGCATGCCTCCTATTCCTCCTATCCCTGTATCAGAAGCATTTGTGTGTACGATAAAATCCTTACCGAACCTGGACCCTCCAGACTGGTCCAGACAAGAGGGAGGAGACTAGAGAGTCTAAGGCTCGCTGGTGGACATCTTCCAGTGGATCAGGTCAGGCAGGTCATAGATCTGGATGAACCTTTGTTAGTACCCAGTGAGGCCTAAGAAGGAGAAAACATCCTTCTTCTTCTGGGGGATGACAAACTTCTGGACTGCATGGACCTAATCAGACTTGACACTCCTCGGCCAATCAAGTGACCAGGTAGATGCAATTGAAGGTAGCTAACTTGAACTTTGATATCTTGACTGTCAATCTAGCTTCTTGGTTGGCTATGTGAGTAGCCAACACTTTTCAGCAGGTTTGGACGCATCTGACCTGACCTGGGCGGCTAAGGCTAGGGCTAGGGTTGCAGAAGCGTAAACTTGTCGGCTCTATCTACCTCTTTGGGCATCTTCGGGTGTTAGGTCCTGACTCATGCCTGGATGTGGTTGGGGAATAGCATGAGAATCTTGTCCATGATGACCAGTCTTCCGGTAGTCAACTTGTTATTGGTTTCTTTGGCCCAACAAAAGAAGGTGGCTTCAGCTCTCTTGACCAGATTCTGAGTTGACTCCGAGAGCTTGAGTGCTAGGTCACGCTACTGGACTCCATGGTGATGCCATGGTAGTCCAAGAGGGTGACTCTGAGCTGGCCAAAGTCCATCACTGGTCAATCTGGCAGGCCTCCTTGGCATTATATCTTTCTTACTGTCCTCTACACTTTCCTCAACAAGTATTCCTCATCCATCCAAACCCCAAGATCTCATAGGAGCCTCCAAAACTTCTTGTAGAGGTTGTCTCTCTTCTCTGCATTGGTGGGGATCCCTATGAGGAACTCAGGAGGCTTTTGGATGACACATGGTGACGTCCACAGAAGTATGTCACAGTATAATCTGCCAGTGGGTAGGTCATGCACTGCCACTATGAAGATAAAGTTTACATGCTATTGTATTAATTGACAAATCTGTAGCTATGTAAATAACATGATACACTGTCCTCATTGTCCAGGTCTGTCTTCTGCTAGCTACCGACTCCCATGTCAGGTTAGCGTGGACCCACTTGCAGGTGGACTTTGATGAATTGATTCATCTGAGAAATGAAGATTTGAGGAGTGTCTTTGTATTCTACTCGAATCAACAGGAGGAGGATCCACATTTTGTTATGTGTATCCTGTCCTTCTTACTAGTTTTCTTTTCTGTCATCCTGCTCAGCTGAACCTGGAGTGCATTGTAATGACTGTATGCAGTGTTGCCATAGTGTTGGATTTTATCCAAACTGTTTGGATTTTTGACCCTTAAATTTTCTTTTTGGATTTTATCAATAAATGTTTGGATTTTTCATCATTAGAAAATTGTTTGACATTTCATGCATATCAGACCATGTGCGGCCTATTTCAAAACCACTCTCTGTGGTATTAGCTAAGTGTGGTCATTTTGCGGTCACCTGGTCTGTGCAGGAATATTCCTGCATGTGTTATTATTTGGTCACCTGGTCTGTGCAGGAATATTCCTGCACTGTCCTGTGTTCACCCAGGTCTGTGCAAGGAATATGCCTGCAGAGCCAGAACCCTTTGATCTATGTGCATGCTCATGCATGAGCTATCCGGTTGGGTATTTAAAGCCTGATTTGTGCAAGAGTTAGAATCTTTCACAGTGAGTGTCAGAGAGAGTTAGCTATGGCATCTTCAGAACCCAGTACTTCAAGGTTACCAGAAGAAGATTCTTCAGATATGGATTCTGACACTGATAATGAGGTTTCACAAATTGACATTGACTGTCACAAATCTCTACATCTATCAGGTTTTCTAAGTCTGCAAAAAAGCGATTGTGTGCTATCGTAGACAGTATGCAAAGACTTTTCCATGGGCCACAACTTCGAGAAAGGGGTTTTCTTTTGCCTTCTGTATGAAGTGCTCTCGTGATATAAACCTTGGAAGAGGTGGTACTAGAGATCTCAGGAGACATTAGGAAACAAAATTACACAAACATTCAGAAAAAGAAGATGGTGTGGGGTGTACTGCCTCTACAGTCCTACTTTGGGCCAATAAGAGAGGAGTCTGTAATCCGTGCAGAAGTACTCTTCGCATATTTCCTTGGAGAGCACTATCTTGCCATTCAATTGGGAGATCATTGTACCAAACTATTCAAGTTGATGTTTCCTGATTCTTCTATTGCTAAAGACTTTAAGTGCAGTCATAGTAAAGCAACAGCTGTGTTGAAAGTTATTGCCCAGGATTGTTGGAAAATCATTTCCGCAGCAGTTAGAGAGACTAAATACTTCGGCCTCCAAACTGATGAGACAACTGATATTTCCGTTACACAACAAGCTGCTATTATGCTTCGATTCTTTGATAACACCCAAGGACAAGTAAGATGTGTCTTCTTTGCCCTAGAGAGTGTAGAGAGGGCAACTGCAGAGCTGCTATTTAACGCAATCGATAAGCATTTTCAAGAATCCACTACCCTCCTTTATGATAATCTTGGTCCAATGTAAATGTTGGGAGCACGAAATTCAGTGATGTCACGGTTACGATGTAAGCAGCCAGCTTTAGTTGCCATTGTCACACAGCAGTACTAATAGCAAATGAGGCCTGCAAAGTCTTGCCTGATGAATTGGAAGATCTGACAACTGATGTATGGTATTATTTCCAGAAGAGCCCAAGGAGGCTGCAACAGTTTGAAGAATTTCAGAGTTTTGTGAATTGCAAGCCACACAAATTGTTAAAAGCATGCCAAACACGATGGCTCAGCCTTGAAGCTTGTGTAAATCATCTTATCGAGCAATATGAAGCCTTACTTTCATACTTTCGAAGTACTGAGGATAAGCAGGTGGTAGTGAGAAGAGTAAAAATTGTACTTCAAAAGCCTCTGACCAAAGAGATTACTTGCTCTTTCCATGTTCTGCATTACCAATTGTTAATAATTTCAACAGGTACATGCAGCAATCTCCAATTCTTCATGTTCTCTACTAAGAGCTCGATGGCTTAATACGAAAATTTCTGTTGCGGTTCATGAATTCTGAGTACATGTATGTGTGTGCTGCTGAACAAGTTTCACAAGTGTGTATTGATAACTCAGAAGAGTGTCTCCCTTTACACGAAGTTTTCGTAGGTCACAACACATTATCATACCACCTTGAAGAAGAGGATGGATTGTCATCTGAAGATGCGAGAAAATTTAGAGAGACTATCCAAGCTTGGTGGATTGTTGCAGCCAAGGAGATGTCAAACGATTACCTATAAGTCACAAGTTACTCTCCAATCTCAAATGGCTTCAACCCAGGCTTACAACAATACAGTATGGCTGGTCAGGTGCTTGCTGTAGAGTGTGTTCCTCAGGTAGTTCAAGTTGGTGACAAACCCAGCCTTTAAGAGAAATTTATGGATTTCTGCACGTCACCATTACCTCCTAAAGTCACGGCCTTCACAGAGGTGGATAAGTATTGGCTTGCAATCAGCCAAATCAAAGACTGCTTGGAAAATCGCTACTCCACATTGGCAAAACTCGCAAAAGTCATTCTAGTTATACCCCATGGCAATGCTAACGTTTATTCAGCCACATTGGTCTCAAAAAAACGAAGCACAGAAACAGACTATATAGGAATTTCTACATTAAATTAACTTTTAACAGTGCAATTCAATGTTCCTCAAAGATGCTATATATGAATTTAAACTGAACACTGAACTATTAAAGACATGTGTAAATGCTATGAACACACTTTAGTATGTTATTTCTCATGAAATTGTTTGATTGGATTTTTTGTTGCCAGATAACTAATTTGAAAATTACCAAAAAAATTATGGCAACACTGTGTATGGTATGCTTAGTTTTGCCTTTGCTACTTGTGTATAAGGGTCCCGTTCCAGGAATATGTGAATAATAATATGGATTGTTTTTAGTTGGGTGAAAGCGGGAGAGAAGAGATGGCAGCGTAACTGTTGGTTTCCTGTTTACTTCCGGCCAGGCCACCCTGGCGTAGGTTTCATGCGCATGCCCGACCGTTGACGCGAACAGAAAAACGTCCGCATCACTCGCAGATGATCCCATCTACATCGAGAGCTCGAATAGGGAGCAGGTTCATCCGTAGAGCTCGCCTTAGGGTTATGGCTAGCCTCTGAACAAGTGCCGAGTTGTTACAGCTGACACCGGTAGCGAGCTATCCCCCGCATGCCAGTACACGCGCCCAGCACGTATATGTAAATAATATGGGTTGTCATGAATATGTGAATAAGTCGGGTGAAACCTGGAGAGAAGACAAGATGGCAGCGTAATGTTGGTACCTGTCAATTAAATTTTCACATGAATACATGATAGATGAAAAAAGTTGGTGTGGAACTGACCTATGTTGGATGTGGTACAGGTGTATGTGTTAACTACCCAAAAAAACAAAAAACAAAAAATACACACAACTTTTCTCTGCTTCAGAATTTTTATTTGAAATCTTGTATGATGTGTACCTATACACAGACCTACCTTCTGGTGCTGTGCCAACTACCCAGCTATAACTGATCCGGACTTAATGAACATTTAAGATTTCACGAGGACCGTCATATTTGGAGACTAGTTTACTTTGGGATTTCACAACTTACCACAGGGGAAATTACAAAGTATGAAACACAATATAACATTAATTTTTTTTTTAAATAGTGTGATCATGCATTTAAAAACTATTGCAATTTCTTGGTAGCATTTTCATTGTACCTGTTGACATCATACTTGCTTAAAATTAAAAACAGAGAATGTCATCTTGTAGCTCTCATTGAGAGGAAACAGAATCTATATAATTTTTTCTGATTACTCCAAATATGAAGCACGGAGAACCGTCCTTGGCCCCCAAAAACAACTTTTTCGGGACAGGCATTTTAAGGACTAGTATAGTATTTCAATGGTAGAACTGACCATACTATTTTTAAAACACCAAAAGTGGTATACATATACATACTAGAAAAATCAAGAATAGGGAGGGGAAGTTTGGTCTGTCCTATATAGGCCACTTCCTAGGGGGATGACCAGAATTACTGGTTTGCTTCCCTTGTCGGTCTCCGCGGCCATTGAAACTCACTATTACGTGAAGCGTCTTCTTCGCAAATCGGGCGTACTCAAGTTAGTATAAGTCCAGAATGGAGCATCCAAATCTTCTCCAATTTTGAAGGCAGCATCTTGCATGTACTGTCATCATATTTGGGGGGGGGGGAAACCAAAAAAACAAAAAAACAAAAAAATTTGGGTAGTGGACCCCCTTAAGGTGGAAGATGAAATTTAATAGCAAGAAGAGCAAGGTCATGGTAGTATGGAAGAAGGAAGCAGAAGTGCATTGGAGGATTGGTGAGGAGAAATTGGAAGAGGTCAAAGAATTCAAGTACTTGTTTGATAGGAAGCTAAGGGGTAATGTTCAGTTAGAGAAGATGGCAAAGAAGGCAGAAGAGTTGGTTGAAAAGGTGATATGGATGAGTAGAGTGAATGGCAGGTGGAAGTAGACAGAGGAAGAATGATGTGGGAGCTTCTAGTGAGACCTAGTATGGAGCATGCAACTGAAGTGTGGTGGACAGGAGGACAGAAGGCTTGCAAGAAGTTGGATTCAGCACAGATGGGAGTGGGTAGGACACTGTTGGGGGCAAGTAACACAGTAGCAGGAGTGGCAATATGGGGGTGGAGGAAGCTAGAGGAGAGGAGGGAAGAGATGAAGGTTTTGTTTGGCAAGAGATTAGAGGTGTTGGAACAGAGCAGATTGGTAAAAGTAACTAAGAGAGGATGGAGGAATTGGATGGTGGGAAGAATATGAGATCTTGAAGAGAAAGTACGAGATAACCAATGAGGCTGGGTCAGTGCGCAAGTGGAAGGGGAAAGTGAAGGTGAGAAATGAGAAGGATAGGGAGGAGGAAGTAAACGGAAAGAGTACGCTGAATTATAATAAATCGGCAAAGAATGGTGCAGGTGTGGAGAGGTATCTGAGGTCCATGCATGGTCAGGAAAGTGAGCAGTTGCAATTTCGACTGAGGACTGCATCAGCTGGGTTGTTAGAGGATGTGGAATAGTTAGGGATTAGAGGTGTGTGATAGTGGAGCAGGTGAGGATGTGGAACATTTCTGGTGATATGCGGGGAATTTGAGAGGTACTAATGGATGAGATGCACAGAATTGTAGGGGCAGGACAGTGGCTGGATGAATTTAGAAGAGTGAGTAAGGATGGAAAGGTGGCATTGCTTTTGGGGAAAGATGTGGAGGGAGTAATGATGGAGGAGGTGGGCGAGTGTATTATGTATTGGGTAGGGAAGTGGTGGCAGAGGAGAAAGAAACTGTTGTATGGTGAGCTGAGGAATGATCTTTGGTCCCTTCCCGTCCCCCCCCCCCCCCCCTCTTGAGCAGCGGGACACTTGTAACTTAATATCATGGATAATTTTATTAACTGTTGATTTTTTAATATAGATTGTTATTAGGTTAATTACTAAATAGTTCCACACTGTTCTGTAATAAATATGTGATGGCCTTAACAGGCTCAGCAATATCAAGATTAAATCATAAAGTCAGATGATCCCATCTACATCTGGGGCTCGGATATCGGGCCGGTTCATCCAAAGAGCCGAGTTTCCTCCCACAGGGTTATAGCTAGCCCCTGAAACAAGTGCCGTGTTGTTTCGGCTGATGGAATGCCTAGCCTCTGACCCTGCCACCATCCAATGGTCATTATGACTTCAGTAGCCTCACCCCCCCCCCCCCCCCCCCAGCCTTCCAGGGATTCAACTACCATTGGGCAAACCTCAGCGTGGGCGGTCATTTTCCTCTCGTGGCCCACAGAGAGAGCATGACCCTGGGTGATGGCCGAGGTCCGCCTCTGGAGAGAGGATATCATGGCGATATCAAGAGCTGCTGGTAAACCTCTCTTCTAGATAGGGAGATACACATCGGCTGGGTGGCTGCAGGAACCAGCAGGTATTTCCTTCTGGGGCACCAAGGCAACTGACTGGGCAGCTGAAAAACGTGTATCCTGGACGGAGTCATGCCAGAGAATCCGGTCCCCGTTACCCCCGCATCTGACTTGATGGTCACCAAGGGGATCAGCCACAGCTTGACATATGGGGCATAGTGTATTCTCCTCCATCATCGGCAACCCCAACCAGTATTGGAGGCACAGATAGAACTCCCTGCCATGGAAATGGAGACCATGGGCTTGGCAAGGGACTACATTTAACCAGTCTCCGGAATGGAGGATGGGTGGAGAGAGAGAAACCCTAGAGCATGAGTCCTGTGCTCTATCCAAAAGATTGTCAAAAGGAAGCCAGCTCAATGGTGTGAGAGGGGGATCACTGGCGGAGGGAGACATCGACATCCTCAAGTGAGTGCCAATCTGGTTCACATGCAAACTGAGCCAGGTCTTCCAGAATGGGGGCCAAGAAATGGGAGATGTCCTGGGGTTAACTCAGTATCTAGTTACAAGGGAGACCAGAGATCCTATGAATGTAGCTGGGGCATGAAGGGTGGCCTTCCTAATGTTCAAACCTCCAAGGGAGCTGGGGAGGGAAGTCTTCAGCCAAGCCTATGACAAGGCCCCTCCCGTGAGGTCTGAAACAGCTTCCCTCATAGCATCATCAAAAGCCCAGTGGCACCCCTGATGTGGCTTGGAAGGGTGGTACAGATGGCGAAGGTCACTTTGGGGAGGGTTACACAAGAGCGAAGAGCGTACACTCATCTGGGAGTCTTGGAAGTCATCGAGCTTAGCCCGAACCTCCTGCACCTTCCTCACCCTATGAAGGACCATATTCTCGCAATAGGAGGGAGGGCCTATGAGAGAACCAAGAAGAACAAATCCATCCCTTTATAATGGCATTTCAGCAGGTAAAGGGTTGGGAAGAGGTGCAGCTTCTTCTGGGATGAACAGGAGAGACTTAGCCTGATTCAGGTAAAGTCCACGGAGAGGTCCAGCTTCCTTAATGATAGCTAGGGTGGCACAATGATCGTTGCAGTTCCACAGAGCGTTCTATCATCAAGATACCAGGCATTGATTTGGGGGTCTGGTACTTGGTCTCGTATCCACTCAACAATGGGGTGGAGGGCCAAGGAAAAGCTCAAAGGGCCTAAAGAGTCACCCTGCTGAACCCAGCAGCAACTTGAGATGTTGTGGTTGCCAAAATGAAGGGTTAGTTGGCCTCCATAATACATCTCCAGCCATAATACATCTCCAGCCATGCAAACATTGATGGAATGTGGGACCTCACTTCCTGGAAAAAAATTTCATGGTTCCACCAGTTGAAGGCATTAGAAAAGTCCAGGAGTAAAGTCCATTTTTTCTTGCGTTGGATGTTGGAGTCCATCTGAACTCTAGCCATGGAGTGGACAATGGCTTCACAGCCCACAGGTGTTCTGACACCAACTTGGGTTGGAGTCAGGATGCTGACAGCAGTAGATTGCATGGCACGTGAAAAGAATTTGCAGATCAGGCGATGTAAAACCTACCCACAATGATCGGACGAAGCCCACCACTTTTATTCTTACATGCACAGAGGGTGGCTCCACAAAGCACAACTTCAGGTGGGGCATGCCCAGCGCATAGAAGGTTGACAACCTTGAACAGAGCCAGAAGGGCCTTATTAGCACAATCTGGGGAGTGACCTCCTTGAAATGGTTGGCCCTGATAAAGGAAGGTTCAGGAGCTGAACCATTTGGAGAAAAATTCAAAGCTCTGGCAACTCCTCGGTGGTGATCTGGATGGGTGGAGGAATTGGATTAATGGGGATGACAGTGTGGCGCGCAACCTACTGGAATATTATTTGAACATTATTATAGCTGCTGTTGTTATGGGTCGGTCGATCCTTTTCCAGTTTTTAGAGCTGTTTCCAAAAAAGAATAACATCGAATCAATTATTGGTAGCTATGCTCGTGTCGGGGAACGCTACCTTACTCCTCTAGGTGCAGCCCTCTAATTGGCTACAAGGGTACGTCACCTGCGACGCCTAGACCTCCAAGTACTGGGCCTCTCTACCGGCGACCTATCTCTAGCCTCCTATCCAGAAGCTCATATAGACTCATCCCTTGGTCCCTCTACCCAGTATATATGTGAATATATACTTTATGCAATCCTGACCAAGTACACATCAGAACATGACACTGGCTAACGATAATGGCTAGTACAGTTCAGTTCTCTCTTTAATTTCTCCTCTCCCTCTGACCAACTGTCTCTTATATACTCTCTGTAGGTCACAAGGTCTTTCCAGCCAATCAGGAGAGAGTAGAATGTTCTGGAAGGTTCCCTATGTAAATGTAAGTCTGTTTGTTAATATTCCTTTTCTTATCTTGTATGTAGGTTTGTGTTTGGTTGACCAAAGTTGTGTGGTTTCCTTTGATTCCTTCATTCAGGAATGGGTGTCAGTGTATGTAGGTTTGTGTTTGGTTGACCAAAGTTGTAGTGTGGTTTCCTTAGATTCCTTCATTCAGGGATGACGGTGTCTGTGTCGGGTGGTTGCTCCGTCTTCTCTGACAGCTCACTACAATTGGTGCCCCCGACTCAAATCATACAAAGATGCCGTCCTTCACCCTAGTGTGTGGCATACAAGCAGCAACTTCGGAATTCTGGACAGGTGCTACAGACATTCTCACCTTTTGTCTCATCCTCAAACTCCACATTCTCGTCCTCAGGATGCTGCCTCTAGAAAATGAGGACGTCTGGGCCATCGCGCAGGACTTACAAGCTCTTCTCCCAACTGCCCCTGCTCCTGCTGCAACCCCCTCTGCCATTGCATCCATTTACATCAAGCTACCACCCTTCTGGGCCATGTGACCAAAGGTATGGTTCCGCCACATGGAGTCTGAGTTTGCAGCCCGCACTCCACCCATCACACAATGGACTTGACCAAATTCAACCATGTTGTTGCAGCTCTGGACAATGCCATAGCAGGAGAAGTCGAGGCCATCATCCTGCCCCCCCCCCCCCCCCCCCCCCACCAATGACAAGTACCCTTTGCTGAAATCTGCCCTAATCACTATCTTTGGTGAGTCCCAAATTTCCAAGGACATGAAGCTACTTTGGGGACAGGAAGCCCTCAAGCCTCCTCCGTTACATGGAATCCCTCAATGCCGATCGCAAGACCCTCCTTTGTGCACTCTTCCTCGCCCAGCTGCCCATGGACGTCCATCACGTCCTCGCTGGGTCTTCCACTACCGACCTCAAGGAGCTGGCCAAGGAAGCGTATGCTATAATGGAAACAGGCTCCATGGGATTCAGCACCACCGGCATCGTTGGTGTGCAGAAGTCAAAGCCCTCCTCCATCACCACGATGTACAGAGTTCTACCATGCCAAATTCGGCAAGGAAGCCAGGAATTGCAACCAGCGTGGGTGCAAGATGGCCCACCTCGTCTCATCTTCTGCCTACCTCGTCTGTCCCGGCCTCGGGAAACGGGCAGGATGGTCACAAAAACCTCCGCAGTAGGCCCAGGGGAGAAAAATACAATGACAGTGTAGGACCGCCGCTCAGGCCGTTCTTGTTGATTGAGGAGCAGATGAATCCGTTTTGCCTGCCTCAGCCACCGACAGAAGGTATCGTGTCTCCTCTGCGCTGCTTGTCATCGCCAATGGCACACTCATCAAAACAGGGGGTAAACGCAAATTATCCCTCCTTCTCGGCAAGGGGCATGCCTTCGCACAGGAGTTTCATGTGATGTCACAGGCCCCATTCTTGGCGCAGATTTCTTCACAGCTAACTGGTTGGCCATCGACATGTCCAACAAGTGTCTCTTCAGTCTCGATGACATCAAAGTGATGGCAACTGGCATTGCCAGCATCTCCTCAACTATCGGCAGCCTCCAACTCACTCCCTCCCGCTCCTTCAACACCATCACCGACGAGTTTCCCGAGCTGCTTGTTCCCTTGCTTCAAGTCCATGGACTCCAACAAGCACTGTGTGGAGCACTACATCACCACCAATAGTCCACCTATTCATGCCCGTGCTCGTCATTTCGAACAGGAGAAGCTGCAGGTTGCCAAAGCAGAGTTCGCTGAGGTGGAGAGGATGGGCATCATTAGGCGCTCCAACTCTTCCTGGGCATCGCCTCTTCACATCGTACCAAAACCAGCTTGGGGCTGAAGACTTTGCATGACTTCGGACACCTCCACAACACCACTGTGGATGACAGGTACCCCTTGCCACACATTCAGGACTTCAACAGCAGTCTGGCAGGCAAGAGAATTTTTTCCAAGATGGACCTGGTATGTGGCTATGATCAGATCCCCGTCGCATCGGCAGACATTCCCAAGTACACCATCATCACTCATTTCTGACTCTGGGAGTTCCTCCGCATTCCCTTTGGTCTCAAGAATGCCGCCCAAGCATTCCAGAGACTGATAGATGGCATCTTCCACGGCATCCCCTTCATCTTTGTCTACCTGGATGACATCCTCATTGCTAGCCACAAGGAACAGGAGCAAAAGCACACCTTCTTCAGGTTTTCCGCCTCCTCTCCGATAACAGGATGGTCATCAACCAGAAGAAGAGTGTCTTTGGTGTTACCGAACTCACCTACCTCTGGCACTGTGTCACCCCCTCCGGTATCATGCCCCTTGAGTCCAGGGTCGAGGCAGTGACCAATTTTCCCATGCCTACCAACAAGGTCAGCCTCCAGCACTTCCTCGGCATGATAACTACTACCACCATTTCATGCCGAGGTTGGCCTACAATTTCCATTCCTCCACGATGCCACCAAGGTCAAGCGCCAGGCAATTGAGTGGACACCAGAGTGTCAGTCTGCTTTCCTCACTGCCTCTGGTGTCTGCCACCCTACTCCATCACCCCCACTCGAATGCCAGGACCAGCATCATGGGGCGCCTCGGACAGGGCAGTCGGTGGTCAGCTTAAACAGCTTCTCAATGGCATATGGTGTCTGGTGGCTTTCCTGTACAGGAAGCTCTCCAACTCCGAGACAAAGTGCAGTGCTTTCGACTGTGAGCTGTTGGCCATCTTCCTCACAGTAAAACACTTTCGCCACCATATCGAAGGCTGACAGTTCACGATCATAAGCACCTCACCTTTGCCTTTGCTGCTGAACAATCGCCCCATCAGACTCGTCACATGTCCTTCATCCACCAGTGTGCGACATGTCAATGGTAAAAACAATGTGGTCGCTGATGCACTCTCTCAGCCCAGCATTCCTGCCATCTCCCTACCCATCATTGACTATCATCAGCTGCCGCTGATCAGGCTGCTTCAGAGGAAATCACTGTCCTACAAAACCTCCATTACCAGTCTCCACTTCGACAACATCCAGTTTGATGACTGTACCATCTCTGCGACATCTCCATGGGTAAACCTTGTCCGATGGTCCCTAGAGATTGGACGAAGAGGGTCTTTGATGCCATTCTCATAGCCTTTCCCATGCCGACTTCCACCCGACGCAATGCGCCATTGCCTCATGCTTCATGTGGCATGGTCTAAAATATGATGTCCACAAGTGGTGCCGAGAATGCCACCCCTGACAAGCTTCGAAGATCCACCGCCATGTCCACACACCTCTCACCAAACAACCACCTCCTGACTGATGCATGGCAGCCTCCACATCGACCTGGTGGGCCCCCTTGATGAGTCTGAGGGCATGAAGTCTTATTCACGATCATCGACTGCTTCACCTGGTGTCCTAAAGCCATCTTTGACTCCACCACCAAGACCTGCAAGGGCACTTATCCATCACTAAATATCCTGCTTCGGTGTGCCAGACAACATCACCTCTGACCATAGCCCTGAGTTGACCAGCCACTTGTGGTATGAGCTCAGCCGCCTGCTCGGGATCTCAGCCTCCAATATGACGGCCTACTTCCAGCAAGCCAATGGATTCGTTGAATTTTTCCACTGCCAGTTGAATGGATCCCTCAAGGCTTGGCTCCAAGGCCCACACTGGATGGATGAACTACCACTCATTCTTCTCGGCATCAGGACAGCCTGGCGGGAAGACCCAGATTGCTCTGCCTCTGATCTCATCTACGGCACTTCCCTATGCATCCTTGGGGAATTCCTTCCTCACGAGCCATGGGACTTGCGAGTGTCTTCTGAGTTTCTCTGCCAGCTCCAGGACAACATGTGCAAAGTCCTTCCACCCATGCAGGAGTTCCATGGTGGTCACTCCACCTACAAGCCCAACAACTTGGCGGCCACCGGCTATGTGTATGTCCTCCATGATGCTTACCAAAGCCCTCTGCAGTGTCTCCACAACAGACCATTCAAGATCCTCAAGACTCACGACAAATACTACGTGCTTGACATGAACGGCCGGCACGACTCTGTCTCCATTGACCGAAGATGGCGTATGGCCAACAAGTCGACTGTCAACCTCCCCCTGTTCCTCCTCGGGCTGTCACTACTCCACATCCAATCCAGGAAGCTCTGTCTCAGCCATCAACAGCCGTGCCACAGCCTATGGTATACACTCGCTCTGGCAGACAGATTAAGATGCCCATCTGTTACCAGTAGGCTTTGGTCACTTTTGTCCCTCACTGGGGGCTCTTGTGGCCCGCAACCTACTGCAATATTATTGGAACATTATTATAGCGGCTGTTTCTACGTGTCTGTCGATCTTTTTCCAGTTTTTAGGGTTGTTTCTAAAAAAGAATAACATTTAATCAATTGTCTTGATTTATTGGTAGCTATGATTGCTACAACAGGAGTGGAAACTTGGGGTGCTTAGATAAGCAGCTCAGAATAAACCTCAGCAGAAGCGGGTGCAAGACCATCAGAGATAAGGGCTTGTATAGCCTTCTTGTATTGGCCATCCTCCATTGCCCTATGAGCACATCTGGCATTGGACTCCCACAAAGTCTCTGGGGTCACCTTCCTTGGTCTCCTACGGTGATATTTAAGCCAGCCCTCCACCAACTCAACCTCTGACCATAGACCCAGAAAATCACGAGCTCTCTGCCTCCTCATCCGAGCCTAGCCGGTTCTCTCGTGTCCCGCCAATGGCACCGGCCACCACTCTTCAGATTGAAAAGGATGTACCAAGCACCCCTAGCAGATTTTGGGACACCGGTCAAGTGTTATAGAACTTGTCCCCAGAATAACCTCAAGAAGGGAAGAGAGATGGCCCCCTGGGACTGGGGTAACTCGGTGGAAACTTCAACCAGGGTTGAATTGGAACCCAAGGAGTGGGAGTCGGGCAAAACAGTGGGGGTGGAACGGGGTCGCCAGGAGCCATGTGGCGAGTTGACAAGCCAACATTGGAGGAGTCAAGGCCAGAGGCAGGGAAGGGAATGGAATTGTTTTTAGTGGAGGACTGAAGGCCAGTGAAGGGAGTAGCTGCATTCCGACAATAGCTGATACGGGAGAGACAGTTAGTACAGGATTTCTTTGACCGACACCAGGCACAGCTAATGCAGTGACCTCTACGGTTACATCAACAACAGACCATAACAAAAATTCTAAGGGAAAACTATCTAGCAAACAAACAAATCTCAGTTCATACCAACAAGCTGCGCTATGAGTGTCCCGTTTCTATTGTGAAAATACGGGCACGCGGGAATTGCCCATTCGTTTTTAGCAGCATAGCTGTATTGCGCAAATACAGACTTCGTCGGGAAATTTATAAAACTTCGCGCCCATATATTCAGTACAAGGACTAAGCTGCTCTGGTCACTTTGCCCCAGAATAAATCATAATTCCTTTTTAGTTTACACTCCTGCAACCTAAGAGGGGAGAGATTTCAGACTTTGGAATACAGTACTATTCATCGATCTCACCAAATTGATCAAGCAAAGTGTGAGAGAACTCCAGTGTTGAGTTATCACTTGAGCATGTCACCATTAACACTGTAGCTTATTAAATGAACGATCCTTACCACATACGTCAGTTATATGTACTTAACATTGATTTCGTATTAGCATCAATATTCGATCGAGATGCGAGCAAATAGGGGTATCCCTTATTCTCTTTGACAAGTATAATTTGAGTTTTAAAAGACAATCGCTGCTATCGGAAGAGAAGACAAGTCGGAGCAGTAAAGATGCCAATCCAATTAAGGAGCACCACCGCATGGTTAGGAAATGCCCACCATTCAGTACCCAGTTGAAGGTTGCGACCAGACGTTGGCTGTGGAACCCGTACTAGCTGCAGCCCTCATTACAGCCCATGCAACAGTCCATGGCTCGTACGCCACTAGTGTACCTGTGGCAAGAGCCGAGAAGGTGAAGTGCCCCGAGCATATCATCTGCTGAAACAACAGAAGACTGGCAATACTTCAGATCTAGGTGAAGTGATTATGTGGAGGTGACCAAATTGTCAGGCACTGAAAAGATAATCCAGTTACTCGAATGAATGCTGCGATGACCAACTACGAAAAGACTTGACTCGAAATGCAGGAGGAACTCTCACAGGGAAAACAGAGGACGAGGTGTTTGCAGCAATGAGAAGCTTGGCAGTCAGAGAGGAAAACACCATGGTGGCCAGAGTGACGTTACATAACATGAAATAGAACAGAGATGAGCCAATCCATGCCTATGGAGCCAGGCTTGGAGGACAAGCAAGTTTATGTAAGTTTTCACAACAATGTGTTAACTGCACATCCAAGACTATACCGAAGCCATATTACGAGATTTGCTATGTTGGGGACTGCAAGACTCAGAGAAACAGCTTGATCTGCTGGGTGATGAATATCAAAACATGACCCTTGAATAGTTACTCAGATTTGCAGAAGCTAAGGAAGCTGGAAAAAGATCGGCCACACGCTTGCTCGTACCACATGCAACTGATGCTGTGACTGGCAGCACGTACAAGCATCAGAGGAGAGATGCTGTGAAGGGGTCACTACCAAGGGATCAAGACTCCTACTCATACTGTGGGAAGAGAGGCCACGGTAAAAATGCCCCCACCCGGATAAGACACAAAGAGTGCCCAACATATGGAATGGTTTGTAACCATTGTAACAGGGACTATTACTTCGAAAACATTTGCTGAGACAAAGCCAAATCCAAATCAAGCAGGGCCAGTGGACAGGAGGGTGCCATATTCGACACATCACATGTTACCCTAGACCAGGAGTCGGCAACCCGAGGCACGCGTGCCACCATTGGCATGTGGCAGCATAATGATTGGCATGCGGCAGCATAATCATTGGCATGCGGAAGCATAATCTTTAAAAAATATATATATATATATATATTTTTTAAAATATATTATAATCGTTGGCACACTGCCGATAAGCCCATGCGAGAGGATTTTTTTCTTGTTAATAGTGCAGAGGTTGAGTTCGGTAGGTCTATATGTCATGATTGCAACCCTGCTAGCTAAGAAAGCTTTAAAGTAAAGGAAGTTCGGGCATTCCAGCCAGAAGAGTACAGTTTTGTTTGTCAGAAGGACCGTGCTATGTGTGCTTTAATATTATGTTTGGAAAATGTTTGCCGAACGTCAAGTGTTAAGCGCCATTTTGAGACCAAGCATAAGGAAACTTTCAAAGATCAGGCAGACAAGGCAGAATCCATCAAACGTGCCGTGTTCAGGTATGGGAAGCAAGCCAGCACCCCCTCAAAGTATTCGCCACTACTAAAAACCATGCGACTGAAGCAAGCTATCGCATAGCTCATTGCATTGCAAAATGTGAAAAGCCATTCACTGATGGTGAATATATCAAGGAGGCTTTTCTCTGTAGCTCAGAGGTTCTGTTTGAAGGCTTACCAAACAAAGAGACAATCAAATCAAGGATAAAATGTACCCATGTCAGCTAGAAGTGTTGAGCGACGCATTGAAGAAATGGCAGAAAATATTAGAGCACAGCAAACAGCTGGGTTAAAAGATGCTGCGGTATTTAGCATTGCACTTGATGAGAGCATGGATGTTAACGACATACCACGTTTGGCAGTCATAGCAAGACACTGTGATTCGACTGTGCTTTGCTCCTTAAAGCCAATGACTGACACAACAAAAGGCGAGGACATAGCCAAGGTGTTTATGGAACACTTTGAGGGGAGAGGGATTGATATCAGGAAGATTTTTGCAGTGACAATAGACAGGGCACCCACCATGGTCGGGAAACAGAAGGGAGCGGTCAAATTAGTCGAGGAAGAAGTTGGTCACCCCATCATGAAACTTCACTGCATAATACACCAAGAAAACCTCTGTGCAAAGATGTCAAACTCAGAGCTTAATGAGGTTATGGCTACGGTGGCAAAGATTGTTAACTTAATAGTTAAGAGATCTGCTCTGACACACCGACAGTTCCATGCCCTACTCGAGGAAACGGAATGTGCATACAAAGATCTCCCTCTCCACTTAGTGGTTAGGTGGCTAAGCTGTGGAAAGGTTTTGGAGAGGTTTGTCGGCTGCTTTGATGCCATCAAGGCCTTCCTGACTGAAAAAGGCCGTTTAGACTACCCTGAACTCGAGGACGAGAAGTGGGTTGTGAAACTGATGTTTCTCACGGATATTACGGGACACCTCAATGAGCTAAATCTCCGACTACAAGGTGCAGGGCACACTGTTTTGGACATGTTCGACACATGGACGGCTTTTGTCAGCAAGCTAGCAATCTTTTGATATGATGTTGCTACTTCCACTTTCCGCTACTTCAGACACGTAAAGGAGCTGTCCTCGCAGCACAGCATCAGCACCGCTGAAATATGCAAATACATGAGCGAGCTTGAGTCGGAGTTCACAAGAATTGGATTTATCTCTGATAAACTGGTTGGATACACAGGACATAGAAATGCAGCCGATCGAGCTGAAGAGTTCAACACTGTGGGTGACCAAGTTCGCAGAGCTACGGAAACAACTAGAAACTACGGCAGTGAAAGATCACGGAACCTGCATCTTCACCTGCTGAACATCTGTACCAAAGAAGTTCAGCTGTCTCCGTAATGTTGCACTGGCTTTGCTGACAGTGTTCGGGTCAACGTACCTCTATGAGCAGATCTTCTTGCACGTGAAGGATGTGCTCAGCCCCTCCCACAGTCGTTTGACAACCGACCACTCCGAAGCATGTGTGCAACTTAAAGTGACTAACTACAGCCCCCAGATAACGGAGCTCAGCAACGCAGGGCCAGGGATCACACTGACCGGTAGGCAGCTACATATGTGTTTGGATGTGAACTTGAACTTGCAAAGTAGCTGTTTGTATCCATCTCTTTTCTTTCCCCAACACAGATGTGGATGTTTGAGGATGGCAGCAGGCCTATTGGTATTTCTGGTTGATACAACAAACAAGATGAGTGGTTAATGTTGGTGTCATTAAAAAGACCTGATTATAAGAGAAAAATGTGGGTATTTTATTGTTGATATGGCACACTAATTAACAAGATCATTTCAAACTGGCACTTCATGTCAAAAAGGTTGCCGACCCCAGCCCTAGACCATCATATCTATGATTGACCCTCAAACAAATGGTCCAAGCGCCTATCCAAATCCCAGCCATTCATCACATTGTTAATGCCATGGCAGACACGGGATGTCAGAGCTGCCTAGCAGGATTTAATATCATCAAAAAGTTAGGGTTATCTAGCAGAGATCTTATCCCAGTCAACATGAAGCTGCACGCAGCTGACAATAGAGATATTCGAATCCTAGGAGCTGCAATCCTCAGATTATCCAGGAAGGACCAGTCTGGCAATGAGAGAATGACTCAGCAGATCACCTACATCACCAACAGCACGGACAAGTTGTTCCTCAGTAGGGAAGCATGCATGGACTTAGGCATCATATCAGACAAATTCTGCATCATTGAGCCAGCTCAAGCAAACACCCCATGTCACCAGACATCAACCATGTTGATTCCTCCCAGGATACGACTACTCCAGACTGCGATTGCCCAAGACGAACCAAACCACCACCCCTGCCTGTAAGCCTCCCATACCCTGCCACCGAAGGGAATGTAATCAACCTCAAGAAATACCTACTTGATTATTACGGCTCCAGTACCTTCAACACCTGCGAACATCAACCCCTGCCCAAAGGACCACCACTGAGGCTAATGATCGACCTTGCAGCAACACCAACTGCCCACCACACACCAATACCAGTCCCATACATTGGCAAGGCGATATCAAGGAAGGACTGGACAGAGATATCTGGCTGGGAGTCCTAGAACCCGTCCCTATAGTTCAACCTGTCATCTGGTTCCACAGAATGGTCATTTGCGTCAAGAAAAATGGGATACCATGAAGGACAATTGACTTCCAACCACTCAATAGCCACGCAACTAGGGAAACCCACCACACTCGATCTCCCTTCCCAGATCGCTCCCTCATGGAAAGAAGAAAACAGCATTTGATGCTTGGAATGGCTATCACAGTGTTCTAATGCACCCCAAAAACCGCCATTACACTACATTTATTACACCATGGGGCAGATATCGATATTACACTGCATCTCAGGCATACATTGCCTCAGGAGATGGTTACCCAAGGCGTCACAATGAAATCGTGTCGACAGAAGACCAAGTGCATAGATGACACCCTCCTCTGGTCCGACACTATTGAAGACTATTTCTTCCAGGCAACCAAATGGCTCGACATCTGTGGGAAAAATGGAATCACACTCAATCCAGAGAAATTCGCATTTGCCCAAGATTAAGTAGAATTTGCTGGATTTGAAATAAAAGCGATACTGTTCGCCCTTGCAGGAAATATCTCAGGGCCATCACAGAATTCCCAACACCAAAAATATAAGACATCGGGTCTTGGTTTGGCCTTGTCAATCAGGTATCATATACCTTCAGCATGGCTGAACAAATGCATCCATTCAGAGAACTCCTCAAACCGAGCACTCCATTTCGCTGGGACGACAATCTGAGGAATCCAAAACTGCCATCACCAACTAGATTTCCAATGGAGTGAGGATCTTCGACAAGAACAAACCAACATGCTTTGCAACAGACTGGTCTAAACATGACTTAGTCTTCCAGAAACACTGTCATCAACTGACTGCAAACATGGATGAAGGATGTGAGACTAGACAATGATCTCCCTCAGACGCCAAACTCTTAACAGGAACCCTAGCTTTACCTCAGAGCTCTTAGTTCGAGTCCTAGCTTGACCAATGCTTAACCACACTTAGCTTATCTACAGCCCTTACTCTTATCTCAAGAGGTGGTGGTCAAATAGTAATAACTTTGTACAACCATTTAACAGACAAATTATACTACACCACAGTGTGCAATATAACTTATCTAACAGGTCTAACAGGTTCTCTCTTTCTAACTAAAATTACATTGGGTACGTCACAGTATCACTGGAAAACTCCTTCTTTGGTCTTTTCTTGGTCTTGCTGTGATATCGCATCACTAACTCATCCGAATCTAAGTCTTCTTGCCGACTCAACTCTTGCATCATCGTTGGTGAGTTGTAATGATCTTCTTGCTGACTCAACTCTTGTATCATCATTGGTGAGTTGTAATTAACAACTTGTGGCTTTCCTTTCCTACCAATCAGGATAAGGTTTCCTGACAGAGGATCACCCTGGTGGGAAGCAGATTTACTCGCCCTGCAGAATCCAGATAAGGACCTATCGAAGGAGAGGCCCTGGCTGTAGCGGATGCCCTAGATAAAGCAAGTCACTTTGTCTTGGGATGCAACAACCTCACAATTGCATTTGACCACAAACCCTTCCTGAAAATCTTTTGAGACAGATCCCTGGACCAAATCAGCAACCCCAGACTCAGGGACCTCAAAGAAAAAAACCCTCAGATAAAACTTCAAGATGGTACACACAGAGCTGACACCATTTCCAGGCAACCCACAGGAGAACCACTGCCACCCAAGATGCAGTTACCAGATGACATTGACCATATCTCCAACCATATTGTAAACCCTGAACTCAAAATTCCCATTCACCTCATAGCTGGCATACATCTCAAAGATCAGCAACCATCAGATGACATGGAGAACACCTTGATGCACTCAGCAATTGCCCAGCTCAAACACATTCAAACAGTCAATCGGAATCAAGTACATACAGCCACCAGCTCAGATGTAGACATGACACTACTACTCTCCATCATTGAAGAAGGAATGCCTGACCACAAGTACCAACTTCCATCTCAAATCAGAGACTACCACCAATTCAGGGAACAACTCTATAGCATCGATGGTGTAATCATTTATAGAGACAGAATCGTCATGCCACCATCCCTCAGACAAAACTGCCTTTCAGCACTTCATGCAGCACCTCCTCTATGATCTCAAGAGCAAGGGCTTCCATTTTCTGGCTTGGCATTACCACTGACATCAACGCCACCAGAACTAACTGCAGCCACTGCAACAGGATGGTACCCTCTCAAGCTGCTCTACCCCCTACACCACCAACCATCACAGCTAACCCATTTAAATGCATATGTGGTGATTACTTCCACTCTCAAGGAATAAACTACCTTATACTACATCACGTCATCTGTGGCTAATCTGATTGGTTAATAACTGTAGGTTACATAGGTACACTTTTAACCGGATGTAGCTTTAGCGTGTGCGCAATGTAGTATAAGCCTATACTCCACTCGCGGGTTATGCGCCAGTGTAACCTACTCGTTTGCGCTTTAGCTATTAATGTTCACTGTTCATGAAGCTTTAATGTCATGATAATATTCACTTGTTATAATTTATATAGATGTTCTGTGCTGCAGTGTAACCTACTCATTTGCGTGTAACACTGCAAAAAATATCTGGGCTCATAAATCCCTGAAGTTGAAGGAGTTTTTTACTATCAGTTGAAGGAAGTTGTTCCAACTCAGCTGCGTATTTATCTAGCAGTACTTTGTCAATAGCTGGGGCGCCTTGGTAAATAGTAAAAAATTCTTCTTGCCATGTAGTTTAGCGCATGCGCAATGTAGTATAAGTAAGATAGCCTATACTTGTCATCGTGGATCGTTACTCCAATTGGCCGAAAGAGCCAAAAATTGGATCCAAGGGGCTCATCGACATACTCAAAGAATATTTGCAACCTATGGAATCCCTGATGAGCTATCTTCCAATGGAGGTCCTGAGTTCATTGCCCACACCACCAGGACATTTTTATCAGACTGGAGTATCCATCAAAGGTTTAGCTCTGCGGCCTTTCCACATAGTAACTGTAGGGCAGAAATTGGAGTTAAGACCAAGAAACGATTGATAACCAACAACATGGACCCAGAGGCGACCTAAATGTGGATGCATTGCAGAAAGCGATCCTCCAATATAGGAATACACCAGATAAAGACACTAAACTATCCCCCGCAATGTGTATATTTGGTAGACCCATCAAAGATCTCATTCCGATATCACCAAGGCAAATATCAGCCACATCAAACATGGAGAGAATCTCTATTAGTGTCACCCTTGTGACACTTCACTCACCAAGACTGACTCTAGTGGATTACCACAACCACCACTTAGCTAGAGCATAACAAGTAACAATGTAGTTATGCCAGGAATATGATTAGTAAACCCACTGAATAGTGACATAATATTATGTCATTTATAAGGCTAGTGAACTGCGTGTTAGGCTGTCTGAATTCCAGTCTATTCTGTGATGCTTTTTACGTGTGAGTTCTCAATATTCAATTAACTATTGTTATTCTCGAGATATTCAGGGTTTGGGGGTAAGTACCTAACCAGACTGGTGGCAGCAATACTGAATGAACCCGAACTGTGTGCAGCACTTCCATTCCGAAAGGCAGTGCCCGTGACATATTGGTGGCAGCGGTGGGATTACCAACAGAAGTCTCAGCACGAGAAGTCAAGAACTCACCGAGAAGTCAAGAACTTACCGTAGACTTCAGAACTCAGCACCGCTGAGATATCGGAAGTCCATCACTAGGAGTAGGCAGTTGAGACAGAAGTACAGAGCAATGACAGTAGTTCTGCTATATAGCCCTGTGATGGTAGGAGACAGTAATGCAGCATTGTTTCTTCTTTTACAATGAATGTGACTGGGCAATATGAGAAGAAGAAAGAGAACGTGAATGTTCGAGATGGGAAGACGAGAGGGACCAGGCATTTGCAGCACTCCTCGCCAGAATCGGTGAACTGGGAGAGCTCTCAGTCACTTCTCCAGCTAGTGTGGCTAGCACCTCCAGCTCTCATGGAATAGGTATCAAAGTGGCACCATTTTGCAAGCTGGAAGCCGAGGAAGATGTTGACGTATATTTGGGGTACCCAACAGTCAATGGAGTAAGTATCTTGGACCAATACCTAACCCAGATGCAAATTTAGTCTATATGGCAATGGATGCAATGGAGAGAAAGCAATACTATGTGCTAAAGGAGACCCTGTACCAACACTACAGGATCTCGCAGGAAACATACGAGAGAAGATGCTACAGGTTCAACGAAAGGCAGGTGAAAGCTGGACAACTTGTGGAAACAGGTACCTGAACCATTGTCGGAAGTGGGTAAAGGATTCCTCCACTACTTTAAGAGACATGGTGGAACTATCATCCATCGATGCTCTGACCAAGCTGATGCCTAAACCAATTTCTAACCATGTAAGGGATTATGCTCCGAAAACATTAAAGGAGGCTATCAAGCTGGCGGATGAGTTTATGCTGACACAGGGGTGGAGTCTCGACCAAATCAGTGAATGGGAGGTGGCTTACAGGGACCATGGAAGGAGGCAGCATCGACGAGAAGAATGCCCGTGATCAAGGAAGGATGCAAATTCTCAACAAGGAGAACGGAAGACACCACAAGCAAAACCGACAGAAGTAAGCAGCAGGAAGTCCAGTGGAAACTGGAAGAAGCAACCAAAGTATGACCCTGTGCGCGGACCAAGGTGTTTTGCTTATAATGATTATTGACACTACTCTTCTGACTGTCCCACAAGGAAGGAGCGCAACAACCCTCCTCGACTTGAAGACCTTAATTTAGCTGTTGCCCTGACTTCCCGAGAGGAAACTGATGTGGTGGAGTCTGAGATTGTCCGCAAGGTGGTCATACCTGGAAAGGTGGGAGGACAAGATGTGGATTGGATACTTCTAGATACAGGAGCCGACAGGACAATGGTAAAAAGCTGCTTGGTACCTGACACTGCTAAGACGGGAGAAGTAGTGCAGATGGAGTCGTACACCGGAAGGGTGAAGTCACACCCCTTGGCTGAGGTGGAGCTGGAAGTTGCGCATAACAGGGTCACACTGACGGTAGCTCTGGAGGAGCATGGTAAGTATGATGTGCTATTAGGTACTGACTTTCCAGGCATGTGGGAGCTGGGTCGGCAGCTGGTCAATGCCCAGGCTCTCCAGATGGTGCAGACCCGATCACAGATAAGTAGGAAGGAAGACCTACCCCAGAACAACCAGGAGCCTATCCTAGAGAGTCCCACAGGGAAAGCTACCACGGAAGTGAGCGAAACTGAGTCAGACTATGGAAAAGATGATGAACCAAGTAAATTCACAGAGGACGAACCCTCAACCGAAACAGAGATGACAGATTCTGAGAGGAAGAAGCCCTCTAAATCTGCTAAAAGGGCAGAACAAAAGGCCTGGAGAGAGAAGGGCCTGGAGAAAATGCTTGGGAACAAGGTAGAGGAGCATTTAAAGAGCAGCAGGATGAAGATGAAACCCTGGATGCACTTCGTCAACAGGCTGAAACCACGGACAGTCCTTTCATGATGAAAGATGGACTATTATGAAAGAGATCCACAGATAGATTGGGTGAGGATGTATTGTTGTTATGTGTCCCTGTGTAGAAGAGAGGACTACTACTGTCTCTGGCCCACAAACCAGGACATTTGGGAAGGGACCGAACACACAGACGGCTGGCAGATGAATACAACTGGCCAGGTATGTATGCTGATGTGTGTAAAATGTGTCAAGCTTGTAGTAAGTGTCAAAAGGTTGCACATTGGAGGAAGCAGCCAGCCCCACTTCGCCCTCTACCGGTAATAGATGAACCATTTTCGAGAATTGGGATGGATATGGTTTGACCACTACCCTGGAAAGAAACTTATTTTGGTGATTGTAGACCATGCAACGCGGTGGCCTGAGGCGATGGCACTGCACTCTACAGACAGTCAGACAGTGGCAGACGAACTCCTCGTTCTTTTCACCAGGACAGGTATACTGAGAGAGATTTTAACAGATTGCGGATCGAGCTTCACAGGACGGCTGATGAAGGAGCTGTACCGGTCACTGGGAATGACGGGACTTCGAGCAACTCCATACCACCCAGAAGGAGATGGACTCATGGAGAGGTTCAATGCAACGCTCAAGTCCATGTTGAAGAAGACCTTAAAGCTATGGAATGGTCAATGGGATTTCGCTTTACCGCACATGCTGGGGGAATACCAAAGGGCCCCACATGAAACCACAGGTTTCACCCCTTCCGAACTGCTCTACGGGAGGCAGATCAGGGGATTATTCCAGAACTTGAAGGAACAGACGGCAAAGGAGGGGACGCCAACTGACATTGTCATGTACATAACCACCGTGCAGGATCGATTCGAGGCGTTAGAAAGCGTATCCTGAGAAAGAGAGGAGCAACAGAAATCGAAATACAAACACCATTTGGACCGGAAAGCATGGGCAAGGTCATTCCTTCCAGGAGACCTGGTCTTGTTGAGGACTCCACCAAAAGAACAGAGTCTTCATGCTGAGTGAGATGGACCCTATCCGGTGATCGATGTGACGAGATGACATATGAACTCCATATGCCGGACCATCCCTGAAGAAAGGTAAAAAGGCATATTAACCTATTGAGACATAATAATTCTCCAGCTTTGGGCTGCCTGAATGCAACTGAGATCTTGGAAAGATAGATGCCTGACTGCTTCAAATATGAGGAAGATGAGTTGCTACCCGACACAGAAGCAGCAGACCTGGAACAGGGAGAGAGAGAGAAACTGCAGCAGCTGATGAAGAAACACCTTGCTCACTTCAAGAAGAAGCCAGGATGTGCTGCAGGCCAAGAGATACGAATTGAGACAGGAGATGCCTATCCACTAAGTCAACCATCCTACTGAATGCCGGCAAACAAGCAAACGAAGCTGGAGGAAGAAGTTAAGACGTTGTTGAAAAATGGATTGATTCGACCATCGGGAATCCCATGGGCATCACCAGTTGTGCTAGTTGCCAAAGCAGAATAAGGAGTGAGACTATTCGTGGACTATAGATGATTGAATGGAATCACCAAACCGGTCCAGTTTCCATTACCTAGGATCGACGAACTGATTGATGGACTGGCAAGAGCGAGATTCCTCACCACACTGGATTTAGCAAGAGGATACCATCAGGTACCAGTGCACCATGATTCAATTTAAAAAACAGCTTTCATCACGCCAAGAGGGAAATGGGAGTACCTGTGAATGCTATTTGGTCTGAAAAATGCTCTCTCAGTATTTCAGTGAATGATGAATGCAGCACTGGCAGACATGGCTTCGTTTGCTGCAGCATACATTGATGATATTGTTGTTTTCAGTCTGACATTTGATGAACACCTGTCCCACCTGGAAGCTGTACTAATCCGAATGGGAGAACTGGGACTGACCTTGAAGGCACAGAAATGTCAGCTGGCAAGATCTGACTGCCAGTTCCTGGGCCACCGAGTAGGCCGAGGACAAGTACAACCACTGCAGGCAAAAATTGAGACCATCCAGATGTATCCCAGGCCCATGCGAAAGAAGGAGATGCGGGCATTCCTTGGCCTGTCAAACTACTATCGAAGATTCATCCCACGATATGGATCGATGGCAGCACCAACATGGAAGAACACTCCAGACATGGTGGAGTGGACAAGTGACAGGGAACGAGTGTTCCAGGACATAAAGAAGGTGTTGTCAGAAGAACCGGTCCTCATCAGCCCAGACCCCGAAAAACGTTTCATCCTACATACCGACGCTTCTGGAATCGGAATAGGAGCGGTACTCAGCCAAGCGGGAGGAGATGGACAGGACCGACCCATCAAATAATAATATATTATGTCTTGTTGTTGTTGGTGTTGTTGTTATTAGTTATTTTGTTTATTTATTATTTTTTGGTTTGTTTTGCTTGTTTTTGTTTGTTATTTACATCTGGTGCACATACTGGCGCATGTGCTGGTTCACATGTTAGACTCATGTGCCGGTTCACATGCTGTGCTGGGCATGTTGATTGGCATGTGGTGAATAGCTAGCTACCGGTACATAGCAGGCTCATGCGAGCCTTAGCATCTCATTATTCCTGATGAAGGTTAGAGCATCTAGTCGAAGTTGAGTGAATACAATTTGAAGAGAAGGTGATTAAGGTGATTATAATGATAATATATTTTATTGATCATTTATTAGATTAAAAATTATTTATTAGTATCAATAAGCAATTGTAACTCTACCCCTAGAAACCATCTGTTGATATTCATATTAATTTTTTTATTAAATGATAATAATCTCTCGATGAACTCTCAGTTGACTAATGAATTACAATGACTTTCAACTTGAAATTGACTCTCTTGATGTTTTATCTATATGCTCTAGCCTACATCAGGAATAATGCTATTCAATGATCAATTTAAAGATTTGTTTCTTAAGGGAGGCTTTTACCATTTTTTAAATGATAATTTTTTTCTTCATTGCTCTATTCTATACCTTGATGCATGTAGTTGTTATGTTTCAAGTTTCAGAGTATTTCAATGCTCCATTATGAAGTTATGCACCTTTTTGTGCATTCTATTTCACATTATCAAGCCCGTTTGAATCTTGAAGACGGCGCTCCTGCCAAAGGTAAGCGTATCTCCCTAACCGTTCATGATAGAAGTCTGGAAAAGGACTCTAAATGAAGCTCTCAGTAAGCTTCCAATTACCATAGTTACCATGCAGCCCTGTGCTGTCATCACATGATCTGCGCATCCTGTCAGGCAACCGTACCAAAAAAATACCCCCCAAAAACACACCCACTTTTCATGGCTTCTCCTGAAAATCACTGTTTCCGAATCTGGAAATATTCTAACTTGCTCATTTTTTAATGTATACAAGATTTTAATATATCATTTGAAAGTCCTTTCCCTGCTCTAAAAAGTGAATGATTAAAACATGTTTAAGTCCATCCATGGTGAAGGTATGCATATGGATATACATACCATGTTTAGAACTTCAGGTTGACCTCTCTTAAAATTCAGTTGTTGTGCTAATGATATTTTTAGCCATTCACTTTTCACTTCTATGATCACTCTAAGCACTTCCTAAGTGGGAAGTGGTTAGGACTAAGTGGCCATGAGTTAGAATATTTGCCCCTGATACTGAGGTGGGATCCATAACTTCACCTAGGTATATAGTAGATATGCAAAATCTGAGCATATCAAAAGAAAGCACAATCAACACACTGCATCTTGATAAAATTTAACCTGCATCGAGAAATAAATAAAAAAGTTATGACAAGTTGTGTCGACCACCCCAGAAATGGTAAAAGCCTCCCTTAATGTTTCAGCTAGTTGCTCTATCCTATCAAGAATAATGAGATGCTAATATTCATGTGTGTTGATATTATCCTCTACATGATGAGAACCACATCTTGGCACATGTGAAGCATGTGACAGGGTGTTGCAGCAAAGAAGGAGGGAAAGGAAAAACAATAACAACAGCAACTGCTCAATAAATAGTTTATTTCTGATGAAGGCTATATAGAGCATCTAGACGAAACATCAAGAGAGTCAATTTCAAGTTGATTATTGAGAAAGCCATTGTAATAGTAATAATAAATAAATAATAGATAAAAGAATAAATGAATGAACAAACAGACAGGAAATAAGTACAAGTAAACAAATAATAATACTAATTTTTGTAGTTGTCGTAGTTTTAATTTCAGGGATGTGGTTACAAGCAATTAACAAGAGTAGCTCAAAAATTAAGGGGATCAGGAGAGGTAATATGCAAACTAAAATTTGAGATTATTAACCTTCCTGAATGGTGCAAAATACACTTTCTAGCTAAAAAGCTTTTAAAAAAGCTTTTAATCAACACGTTATTTCTGAAGAAATAGGCAAATTCAGGGTGGTGTCCCATAAAATATGGTCACTTGAACCTAACATGATGTCATTTTTAATGATGGCAGTTAATGAGGAACCCAAATACTGAAATTCTATGTGAGAAGGTGGAGAAAGACAGATCCCATAAGGCAGTAAACTCAATTTTAACGATTATTATACTGCTGCGACTGCCTGTGCTGTCAGCTGACTAGTTAGTGTCAAGTGTACAGTTGTCATGTGAAAAATATATGCTGAAATGAACTTTTTTGCCACTTGTTCCAGTAATACCTATTGTGCATAATGAAATACCAATTATGCCCAAATTTATGCCAGCAGAAGAGTCTACAGGCCCAATCATAAGCTGCTCCAACAACAATAATTTTGGTGACCATATAAGATAAGGTCACACCTCTACCGAATCTTTCCCAACTCACTATAGATAGCAGTCATTATTGGCCAACATTCCATTACTCTAATGTGCAGGCAACAAACACAGTAATATGGTTTGAAATTCCAATCCACACTTCAGGTTGTCTGGCACCATTTCAAACTCAATAACTGCATTCAAAATACCAGTCAGCCATGTGGCTATTAATCGAGTGTTCAGACACACACCCTTCAATCAGGTATATATTCAGGCCAAAAGTTTGTCTGGCTCTGGGGCTTTCCTTTTCTTCAACTTCTTGATATCAGACCTGACTTCCTCAACTGTAAAAGGTGTGTCTAGAAGGTAATCTTCAATATCTAGCGAATGCACAGCCAATGTATCAATTATCTCTTGTAGTTCCTTCAACCCACAGCCTTCTCCACATTCTCTTCTTCTTGACTTCACCAGACCACTGAATTGTCATCCCAAACCTTCCATCAAAACTACTGATCATGTCACCATCAATCATCAACTTAGAGCATCTGCTACTCTTCCTGCCAGGCAACTTAAGCGACGCTCTGCCCTATTTGTAACCATCCTATCTCTCCTTTCTATCCTGGCCTTGCTGTATATCTTCTTAGCCTTACCACCAGCAGCCAGTTAAGTCCATTCCACAATCTCATTCTCACACTCATGTGCTAGGCTGCCTCTTTCGCTACCAGCTACTTCATCTCCTGGCATGGGCTAATACAAGTCACATCCACCATAATTCTATTTATATTATATATAATAAAAAGAAACAATTTGAAGGAGTAAGTATGTAGAGGATAGCGCCGTACGCCTTTACTTCTTGGATTGAACTGAATGCAAATATCATGTATCTCCAAAGCAACAACTGAGTATTGGGTAAAGGGTCAATCAGGTAAGGGGTCGTATGTATACAATGTCCAAGTATACTATACAATGTTCACTACCTCCCCCAAGTAGGCAGTATGGCCTACTCAGAGATTGTTTACTTATGTCCATATCGGTCGATTGGTTTTGGTCCTCGCCTGCTTCGTCGCAGGGGTAGCGGCCGCATGTTGGGTAGGAGTTTGCTGGATTCCGATTGGGGGGAGGGCGAGGGTTGGCGAGGGGGTGTTCCTGGAGAGATGATGGTTCTGGGCGGGGCGGCCGGGGGCCGGTGTTGCTGGCGAGGTCCCGGTGGGGCGGACGGGTGGTTTGGCCGGCGTCTGGGCGACCGAGGCATATGATCTGGGGATGCTTCCGGGTTGAGCGACGGGGGTGGTCTGAGCCGCCGTTGCCGGTGGTGGAGGGGCGGTTGCTGGGGTGGTCGGAGGCTTTTGCGGGGGCCTGAGGCCTGTGGTTGCGGGCGGTGGATCGGGTTGGGGTTGCCTCATGTCGTGGTAGGTGGGGGTAAGCGGTCGCTCTTGTGGGATCGGGGCATCCGGAAGGGGGGAGTATGGGGTCTGGGACGTGGGTTTCGTCTGGTGCGGGGTGTATCGTCGGAGGAATCTGCGGTTTCTGGTGGTGAGTCTGCCTGAGCCGTCTGTGCGAACAGAGTACTGATGGTATTGGAGGACTTCTACGACCGTGCCTGTCTTGTCCCACTTGTTGGGGTGGCGGCCAGTCTGGTTTTGGACCAGTACAGTGTCGCCGCACTTGAGGGGTGAAAGGCCCTGGGTGTGTTCGTCCCATCGTGTTCGGCCCGTGATGGCTCGTTTGGAGAGTGCCCTCTCGCGGAGATCGAGACGGTCGGACCAGTCTGTGTGAGGCCGATAGCGGTCTGGGATGCCGGGGAGGTCACGGGTGGGTCTGCCAAAGAGGCAAGTGGCGGGAGACATCTTGGTCTCAGGATCCGGTCCGTTCCTGTACTGCAATAGGGCCTTGTGGAACTTATCGGAGAGGGCGCCGTCTGGGCCGGTGTTTCCGGCGATCAGTCGCTTCATGGTTTTCACTGCAACTTCGGCCCGGCAGTTTGCATGAGGGTTGTATGCCGACGATATTCTATGGTGCACTCCCCAGTTGGCCAGGAAGGCCCTGGTTGTGTGGGAGGCGAATTCTGGGCCGCCGTCCGACGTAAGTGTGTCGGGTATCCCGAAGGTTGAGAACGTGTCTCTGAGCGTCTGGGTGAGGCCTGTTGCTCCGTCTCTAGACATGGTGATGACTGGCCAGTTGGAGAAGCGGTCCACCAGGACAAGGTAGGTGACCCCTTGGTGGTGAAAAAAATCTGCGCATATGTGCTGGAATGGGTAGATGGGTTCCACTGGTGTGATGGACGGCATGGCGGGTTGAGAGGGGGCGTTGCCGTTGCATACGGCGCATCTGTCTCTGGTGGCCGCAATATCTTTAGTTATCCCTGGCCAGAATATGGAGGCTTCTGCCCGTGCGGTCATCTTGCTGACGCCTTGGTGAGCTGCATGGAGTGCGTCGAGGCAGGCAGGTCGTAGCTCTGTTGGGATAATGATCCTGTCCCCGTGGCAGATGACTCCGTCGACTGTGGAGAGGGCGTGGATGAAGGGGAAGTAATCCTGGGTCGTTGGTGGCATGAGGTGCCTTCTTTCTGGCGGCCCGTGTTCGATGAGTAGGGAGAGCTTCTGTAGGGACTCGTCTGCTGCAGTGGCGACCTGGAGTGTCTCCCAGTCGAGGGGTATGCCTGTGATGGCGGCGCAGAGGGCGGTTGCAAGGCTGGCATCGTCGTCCTCAGTGGGGTGAGCGATTGAGATTCCCGCCAGGAGTGTAGTTGGTATCCTGGGGCTGTGGTTGGGGCAAGCCGAGTCGGGTGCCGTGTTGTCGTCGGGGAGGTTCATCCTGGTTGGGCTGGGGATCCCGGATGGGTGGCATGAGAGGGCGTCGCTTGTCTTATTTCTCACGCCGGGAATGTGCACCATCCGGAATCTGTACCTGAGTGTTTTCTCCTTCAGATTGCGTAACCTTGTGTTTGGGATGTCCTCCAAGGATCGATCGCCGAAGAGCTTCAAGAGGGGCTTGTGGTCGACTGCAATGACAAGGTCACTGCAGCCGAGCACGAAATGGCGAGCTTTGTCAAACGCGTCCACCACGGCCAGTGCTTCTCCTTCGACGGGCGCGTATCTCGACTCTGCTGGGTGGGTGAACTGGGATCCGACTAGGGTAACCTTCCACCCCTCCTGGCAGCAGAAGATCTCGCGGGATAGGCACTGGCAGTGTTTCTGGAATAGCCAGTACCCAATCCCGTCCTTGCTCCAGTCAGTCGCCAGGCAGGTGGGGAGGTTCTTATCGAAAATCTTGACCCCTTCCTGGAACCTTGTGCAGATCTCCGTCTTGGAAGCGTCGAATGCTTGCTGGAGATCTGGGCTCCATGTGAACGGGGAGGATGGCTTGAGTAGGGAGCGGAAGGGGGACATCACGGACGTCATGGAGAAGGCATACGCGACCTGGTTGACGAGGCCGAACCAGGCCCGTATGTCTGTGATGCTTGTTGGTGTCGGGAATTCGGAGATGGCACGGAGGTACTTTCGACAGGGCTTGACCTCTGTCTGGGTTATCTCGAATCCGGCAAATTCGACTTCATCTTGGGCGAAGCAGAACTTGCTCGGGTTGAGGGTGATGCCGTTTCTCGCACAGATGTCTATTCCGTTGCCTGGTGGAATGCATCCTCAATGGAGCCTGACCAGAGGAGGGCATCATCGATGCATTTGGTTTTCTTCTCGACTCCGGCTACGAGGCTGTCATAGCGGGTTGTGTAGGCATCTCCAGAGGCTATGTAGCCCTGTGGTGCGGAGCGATACCGATACCGTCCCCATGGGGTGATGAAGGTCGTGAAGTGGCGGTCGGCTTCCGCGAGGGCGACGGAGTGGTAACCGTTCCAGGCATCAAAGATGGTCTTCTTGGTGTGCACTGGAACGGCTCTGGCCTGGTGGAACGGGGACTGTGTGTGGTGCGTCTCCCGGGTTGCGTGCTGGTTTAATTGTTGAAAATCAATGGTCCGCCTGAGGGACCCGTTCTTCTTGGTGCATATGACCATTCGATGGCACCAAGTGTCAGGGGTCCCCAGGGGGACCTGCTTCAGGACTCCGAGGCGGACATCCCGGTCGAGGCCGGCCTTTACTTCATCCTGCCAGTGTATGGGGATGGCAATGGGAGTGTGGTAGGGTTTGGGGGTGGCTGTGGGGTCGATGTTGAGGCTCAGTGGAGGGCCGGACATCATGGGGAGGGGTTAGTGCTCGCAGACGTTGAAAGCACTGCCCGCGTACAGGTCCCGTAGGTGCTGCTCGAGCCGACCCCGATTGGCCTCTGTGGCTGGGAATGGGAGGCTGGTGGGTCTGGGGGGCGGTTGTGCCCTGGTTGGGCATGAGCAGGTTTTGGGGTAAGTAACTATTGTATCCCGCCCCGACTGGCTCACCCTTGGGGTCTGAGTTGGGAGCACGATAGGTGGCGGAGATCTGGTCTGCGGGATTGTCCGATGGTGTTGATCTGGAGGTCTGGCCTGAGGGTCCGCTGAGATGTCGATTTTGTGTGGGCGTTGTTCCAGCGTCTGTCCCCTTGCCTTGCCTTTTCCCGAGGGTGACATTGGCGTGCTGAGGGGAAAATCCTTGGGGATCAGTCCCAGGTCTGCGCAGGTGGCCAGGCTGAGGTACAGCTTGTTGGAGATCTCAGAAAAGTAGATCATCTGTCTCGTTTCGGGGCCTGTGGGGTTGGCCCTGATCCTGATTATAGCTGCTCCTAGGATCGGCAGGTTGGTGCCGCTGGCCGAGTGCATAATCATGTTTACAGGTATGAGATCTGAGGCTGTGAGACAGAGCCTGGACAGGAGGCCTGGGCCAGCTAGGCAGCTTTGGCAGCCTGTGTCCGCCATGGCAGTGGTGGCGAGGTTGTGGGTCTCCGTGCGGAGGGTGTGGCCGTGGTGTCTGAAGTCCTCGGCCAGCGCTGATAGTGAGACGTCTACGTGCGGTTGGGGTGGTGACTTCCTCTGGTTCCAGAGCTGGGATATTGGGTCCCAGGTCTAATGGTGGAGGGTTCCTTCGACCATCGTGTCGACTTGTTCGAATATAGCGCTCTCGTGTTCCACGGATTGCCAGCACATCTGGGCAGTATGGTTCTGTCGACCACAGGATGAACATGTGGTGCCAAATGCAGGGCAGTGGATGCGCCTGTGCGCCGTGTGTTCCTGTTCTCCGTGGCCTTGGCGGCCACGGAAGTTGCAAATGCCACGGTTGTTGGGCGTGGCTCTGGGGGACCTGTTGAGGGGTTGGCTCTGGCCCTTGGTTGAGGTGTTCCTCGGGTTGGGGTGGCTGTATTCTCTGGTTGGGGTGTGGCTTGGTGTGTGGATTGGTTTCGGGTGGGTGTGGCTTTGCCTGGACCTGGTCCAGGGCGTGGGGTGTGGCATTTCTGCTGACGCCTGTAGGTACTGCTGATTGCCTCTCCCCCTCCATCATCGTCGATGGTGCTCGTGGATGTGGGCGTGGTCATCGACACCGCTGATCGTTTGCCAGCTGCCCGCACCTCCACGAAGCGAATCGTGTCCTCCACACCCATTTCCTGATCTGGGTGCTTCAGAAGATCTTCCTGTATCTCTGCGTCAGCCAGACCAACGCAAAGCTGATCCGCCACACGCTCCTCCCCTTGGTTCGAGATGCGGTCACAGCCGGCACACTTCAGCTTGGCCACGGAGCCTGGACGCAAACGCCCTGACTGGTTCTCCCCGATCCTGGGACATCCTACTCAGGGCCACCCTGGCCACCTTGGGGTTCTCCTCCCTGACAGCCAATGCTCTGATGGCCTTGAGTAGGTCTGCCTCCGTCATCTCTTCCAGTGGGGTGGGTCCGATGGCGTTTCTGGTGACATCCCTACGCAACTTGGCGTCACAGCATTCAAGGAGCTGGACTGAGGTGTCTCGGCCTGATAGCTGCACTGCCTGCGAGTGTATGATTTCCATCTGATCGTAAAATAGGACCAACCTTCAGTCGTGCCCCCGGATGAGATTTCAGACCATTTCACGGGGGCGGGCTTGGCCTTGGTAGCCCTGCTGTGGGTCATGGCATGGGTTGACAAGACCACTGCCGCCACTGCTGGGTCAATACCCGCTGGGGTACTGTAGACACAGCCCGGGAAAGGACATCTGACAGCTTCCATCGTGGTGGTGCTCTTCATTTGGAATCGCTGCGAATTGCACTCTCTGGATGCCTTCCTTTCCTAGGCTGCTGTTGTAGTTGGCTAATAGAAGCTATACAAGAGTTGTTGCACACATAGAGGATAGCGCCGTACGCCTTTACTTCTTGGATTGAACTGAATGCAAATATCATGCATCTCCAAAGCAATGTGTGCAACAACTGAGTATTGGGTAAAGGGTCAATCAGGTAAGGGGTCGTACGTATACAATGTCCAAGTATACTATACAATGTCCACTAGTACGCAAGTAATTAAGTAAAAAATAAAAACAAACAAACAAACAAACAAAAAACACTAACTTAAACAAGTAAAAATGTCAGTTAGGCTATTGTGTCCCAAGTCCCCAGTACTGAGGCTGAGGTCACCCATCTGGACTTCCATCAAAAGCCTCTGGAGTAGGAACTGGCAACCCCAATGACCTGTCGTAGATGCTGGCTCAGCTCTCAAGGGATCATGGGCCCACTACTTCCAAAGTCTCTATAGTCATAGAGGAGTGAACTGATATCCAGATTCAAGGGTGGAATTTTCTTCCGTTCTTGCTACTACTCCCCCTGCTCCACTATATAGCTGCCAATGATAGGTAAGATGGGGCGTAAGTATCCTCCATGCAATGAAATTATGCTCCCTACAAAAAAAAACTTCACTGATAAATAAAATGTCATAAATAGCAAGCAAATGAAGTAATTTGTTGTTGTTGTTGTTTTTCATGGCTCACCTTAATATATTCAATCACACCGACTTAAACAACATAGAATTTTCAATTTGGGGGGAAGCTTTTTCATTAGTGTGCAGTTCCGACATGTTAAATAACCAAATTTAGGTAAATACTATATATATACATGTGGATACGACACACAGAAAAAAAGAACTTTTTTCTCTAAGTTATGGAACCCTTAGTTTCATATAGACCAGGTGTGTGAGTTTCCACTCTGTAATTAAATTTCAGGAAGCAGGAAACAGCCACATACAATTACTTTGCTTTACTAGTCTGCATGATTACAACAATAATGAGACCAAAAATACGAGACAAAAATATTAATGAATAGTTCACAATGCCAATCTTCAGGTCCTTCAATGCAAATGCGCATGGTGTGTTCCAGTGTCTCTTCACCCATTCTATTCTGGATCCTTGTTTTTATGAGTTTCATGCGGCTAAAGCCACACTCAACAGTAGCTGTCGTAACAGGTAGGATCATCAAAATTGCGGCTAACTTTGGAAATGTACTGCTAATTCTGACTGCCAAGCAATGTTGATCAAACTTTATGAAGAGAGCTGTTTTTGTGTTGTATGAATAGGACTCTACGAATTCCATTCTGATTCTGTGTCTTCAGAGTCAATATCAGGTTGTGACATGTTCCTTTTGCACGTAAGCATAGAAATGCATTAGAGTTTGGATCTTCTCTGTGCTATAGTTTATTAATTGTTTTTCATCATTAGGGAGGTAATGTTGGTCAAAAACTGACATAGAAGAGACAAGATCAGTTGACTTCATCCGTCCGTTAATACAATAAATGACACTCTGTAGATATGGGTGATAGACTTTCTGAAGAAAATCATCCCTCATTGCATCTGTGATGTAAATGCTTTTTGCTCCAAGTTGTGCTGGATCACTAAACATCAAACAATGGTCCTTGAACTATGTACTGCTGCTTATATTTTCTTTCATCTCTTGGTAGTACTTTCAACCATCACTGGCACACTGGCTAGATCTATCTCCTTACCTTGGAAACTTCCTTGTAGCTACAATATGCAGTACATCTGACAGTATGAAGATACAAGCCAAAGTGCTGTACTTGGTTAAAAGTGAAGCAATCCCATGTGCTTCTGCATCACCAGTATTCTCATAGATCTCTTCAAATGTATACACCAGTGCTGTCAGGCTTCATCGCACAGCACACACAGCTCTCTCATGTGCAAGCCAGCGGGTGTCACTAGGCTTCTGCATCTTCATCTCAGAGGAGTGTAGCTCAGCTTGTATCTCAGTAAGTTTTTTGGGAGAATAGTGAAATGCCTTCCAAATTGTAAGTAGAGTTCCCAACACTCGTTTCACCACTGCATGTTCATCTGCAGCATTAAGAGCAGCTAACTGAAGTTTATGGCAATGGCAGTGTACATAAACAGAACTGGGTGAGTGTAAACATAGCCTTGTCTGGACACCAGTCCGGTGGCCTGACATTGTGTTAGTACCATCAAAGCCAAGCCCACGCATTCTCTTGAGATCAATAGTTTTGGAGTCTAAAAAATCCCAGCAATTGCTTCAGCATTTGTCTCCTTAGCTTGTACAATGCCAAGAAAGTGCTCCACTGGTTTGTTATGCTGTAACCATCGTGCATATATAGACAGCTCTTCCTTAGATGAAACATCCGTGCTTTCATCTGCCATCAGTGAAAAGTAGGGACTAGTCTTATAACTTTTTAGAAGAGTACTCTCCAGAGTCTTGCTGATGCTTGTAAGAAGTTCTACTGTAGCATATGATTCATATATAGGTGGCATTTAGTGGAGAGTTTTTCAATGAGTTTTCAGTATGATATCACCATTTTCTATCTGTAAAGTGATTAAGCCTTCAAATGTGGTGCTGTGAGGAATGTGGTGCTTTACAAAAAAGTAAAGGGAATGGATAAGCTTCTTCACCAATTATCGATTTTGTTTCTTTTCTTGTTCTGCAACGATTTGTTCTACAACATCACCTTGTTTCTCTGTTAACTGAGAAAATACTCTCTTCTCTACTGCCATTCTGACTTTTTATGGCTCACCAACAATGAAACAGCCTTCACCCAGTTGTTCACAGGTCATGACACCCGTGCACCTTTTGCTTATACAGGCACTAACTTTTCCATACTCCTTGCAGACAGTGCACACCATTCCTTTTAGAGCTTAACTGCAGTCCATCCAAGGATTCTTCTGCTTCCATGCAGGATTATATGAGAGCTTGCTTTTGTAGTCTCGCATTTTCGTGGAGCTTGAAGAGCTTGACTAGATTTGCTACACCATGATGCACAGGACTTCTTAGGTGGACCTGAACAAATCTGATGCTGACCCAGAATCAATATCAGCACTGTCTCTCTTGGTAGGCCGAGGAAGTCATTTGACAAACTTATCCATGTCACACAGCTACCTAGTTAGTCTGATCATGAGAATTATGTGTATGACAGATAGTTTATATAGGTGGTGAATAAGTAAGGCCTCAGTAGGACAATAGGTAGGCTAACACACAAAAGACTAACTGAGCACGAGCACAAATACAGGATGTAATGAACCACATGTATTCACATGTTACTGCTATATTTCACACACTGTGACATAATCAGGGAAGAAGCCAGTTAATATAGGCTGTGTGCGCCAGCTGATGCTATAGTGAGTAGTCACTCAAACATCTTGGAAGGGGGTGGAGTGAGTAAGAATGTTTGGTGGGGGGGGGGGAAGTTTCCCCCCTGCCCCCCCCCCCCCCCCCCCCCCACTAGATAGAACCCTGAACAATGTAACCTCTATTTACATGGAATACAAAATGATCAGTGTAGCCAAATATGTGGATTGTTCTTGGTAACATGTCATCCATTAAAATGAGCCACTTTGGGAAAGACGTTTGTGCGGACTGAATTTATACCTATTGTAGTCTGTGTGTTACATGTGTATTGCATGTGTGTTATCCGGTTGTTTTCATTTGACCACCTGGAGATTTCCAAAAACATCCTGGAAAAGAGTTTCAAAGTTGTAGCGTTCTGCAGATTACAGAAGGAAGGTATAGAGTGAGAATGCTGTTGCTGTTGCTTTTGACATTTCTTAGTGGTGGTTTCTTCAGACATACCAAAAACATTGCTCCATGGGAGACACAAGGCCAGTTGAACAGAGTGTACTAATGAAAATCTGTTACCTAATATAGTTGACATTTTCATAATTTGTTATATCTGATGAAACAGTGATGAGCAAGTTATTGTTAACTGATACATAACCGTCATATATCTGCTTAACATAATTCCCCCTGACCCCCACTTTTAGAACTGCTTGACAGCCCTTTGCTTGGATCAAAGATGCAATCCCTTCTGCTCTTGTTTGCAGGGGAAAGGCTAGTATCTGGTGCTGGTAAATTTCCAGGACCAGATATCTAGATGATGTGAGTCAGCCCTCGTAATCACAGATCAGCCAGGCTGGGCAAGGATCCAAGAATATTGGAGCTGCTATATTTATTACAATACTGCCCCCAGGCCCATATATTATTTCAGGACAGAAGTACGGTTCAGGGTTGTCCTGCCAGATTTAGGAGGGTGGGCAACAATTAAAGTGAAAATGCCAGGAACAGTACAGCAATACACACACACACACATGCAACACACACACACATACCACACATGCACACACACAGAAGATTGATGATAGATAAGCTGATATGAAGCCAGGAGAGAGTATATAATTATACACACACAAAACACAAAAATAGAAAATGAAAGAAGAATTTACTAATGTAGACAACAAGAACCCCTTACCTATAAAAAAAAAATGAACACCAAATATAATACACTCTACAGATTTATTTTTTTTAAGCAAGATGTAATGTTTACATTTGCAATTTTTTGACAAATATATACAAAACTCTATATCGATATTGATCGATTGCTAGACTACTAACTATAGAATTCCAGGGCAAGCCTTGCTCGAGCACTCAAAGGGATTCACTGAGGGTAATTTTCATAAGGAAGGTCAAGGGCATATTAGATTTGGGAGAGGGATGCCCTTGAAGTGCAAATGGCATAGTTATATATGATTTCTATTTGACTTCTGTAGAATTCCAAGGGAAGCCTTGGTGGATGACTTAAAAGGGCTCACTTGGGGTAATTTTTCACAAGGAAGTTCATGGGTGATCAAATTTGGGATAGGAGGGATTCTCTGGATTGCAAAAGGTACCATAATGTCATAGGAGTGAATACAATTTGGTTGATTATTGAGAAGGTGATTTTATTAGAACTTGCCATTTGATATATTATCTTCCGTATGTGTTTTTCACATTCCCAACAGTAGCTCACAATGTGACATGACAGCATTACATTACACCCTAGCTACATTAGAGCCACCTAATAATACAAACAGTTTGCTGGTGAGGCTGTTTCTAGCATTGCAGTTGCTGAAATGGCATAATTTACAGAGGGCTGCATTGTCTTCGACTAGTTTACTGGTTGACTGCTTTTTAGTAGGGTTGGGAAAGTAATGTTGGGGGAGGGGGGGGGCAACACTTTGGGGGGGGCAACACTTTGGGGTGGGGTGGGGGGGATTATGTCCATCACTCTTATTTTGTGCTCCTCTGCTAGATATTTTATCCTTTCCAGGCAATACCAGGCTGTCAGGCCTGAACCCTGACTGGCTGTGTAGGCACGACCCTGCAGAGAACATCAGACAATAGAAATACTTTGAACTAACCAGGAATTTATATCAAAGGACATTCTCGTAGACCTGCTATTCAACACTTATATCATCCCTTTACATTGTTTTGTGTGCAATAGAGACCTTTCTCGAGAGGGCTGGCCTGTAAAGGCCTGTCCACACTGCACACTGAATGCGCGTTAGATCTCAACGAATGCGCGTTCGTTGCGTCCACACTGAATGCGAATTAGATTTCTTGGACCTAACGCGCATTAGGTCCAGTCCACCTCGATAGGTGGTTTGAGTCGAGCCAGAGCAACAAATCCAAGCGTAAAATTAATTACGCGGGTGCGCGTTAAAAGATAAACAGAATCATTTAGGAAGTAGCTGCCACCAGTGCTTACTGCGTGGCTTGCACCAAACCTGGCACACAGATGGATGCTGGTAGTCGGCCATCATTGCCACAATCAAAGGACCTATAGCAGGCAAAGATCAAGCTAAATACTATTATAGCTAAAATAGACTTCGAAAATTTTACCGCCGCAGCCTTCTTTTATGGAGTTCATGGAGCGCCATCCGTCTACTGTATTGCCTTTTTATATTTATAAATCCTTCTTCTCCTCTGCAGCATATGCTTCCTTCGCGTCTGTAGGTCCATAACAGAAGAAAATCCATTGTGCATTGTGACGTGGGTTTGGAGGGGGAGTGGTTTTTATGCGCGTTTGGTTTATTGTCATGTCAGTGTGGACGCGACGTCGTGAACTGGACGCGCATTGAGACTCTCTTGGTAGCTAGTGCGTCTCAATGCGCATCCGGTTATTGTGCAGTGTGGACAGGCCTTAAAGATATTTAAACCCTCAACAGTCTCAGCCATGGCAGTTCTCCATTTACTCTACTTCCTACCAGATTGACTTCACCATCTTTATTTCAACTTATGGCCTAACCACCTTACAGTCTAGCTGGGTAGTTGTTTGTCTGGTTGTATATAGGCAGACTATTTCTCCTCCTGTAGGATGCCTGTGTTGGTGGACCCCAACACGGGGTACCTTTGATAGTTTTATATATAGTCAAGCAGCCTCCTATACAAGAAGATAACTCCAGAACTCACCCAATCACAGATATTATTCTTTATCATGTAGCTATCTACTCCACTCATAGAGAATAGTACAAATAGAACTACTGTGATATTTTACCATATCGCGTACTTGTTATTACCTATACGATATGCGCATGCTCAGTAAAGGTTTGCGCGTCCTCAGTCCCATGATAAATACATTATTAAATTGATACGGTGAAATATCACTCGTCTGATTGGCCGGTATTTTCACTCGCCTGCGGCACTCGTGGAAATACTAGCCACAGACTCGTGATATTTCCCCGTATCAATGTAATAATGTATATTTATCACGTTTATTACTAAAAAGCATACACATAATTATACCTATATATGTATGTATTCCTATATATGTGCACATAAATGCATGCATCATAAGCAGCTCCATGGTTTTTGGGTCTGTGTTGGTAACTATTGTCACAAGAATAAGCTGTCAAGGAAACAAACTGATCCCTTCCTTGTAGTGAAAACATGCAACTGTTTGCCAATTCAACTCAGCCAGGTGCGTACACCAGGGTGTGTTTATTGTATCGACAGTGATGTGATCAACTGATTTTGGAGTGTTTTACTCAATTTATGTGTATTTTACTCAATTGAGAAAGAAATTAGTCATTGCTAAAACATTGCTATAAAATACACCTTAGCCAATTACACCAGCATAATTCTGAGCAGCCAGAAGCATATAACATAATTTTGGTATAATAGTTAATGTTATTTGCTTCAGCCACGAGTTATTAAGCAATAACACAGGGGCAAAGTTTACAATTACAAATTCACAGGCAGTAATTATGTTCCCTTATTTTATCGGAGCATAAGTGAGGCTTCAACATACTCCTCGAGACAAGCATAATGTTAGTCAGTTAAATGTTGAAACATTGAAAGACCCCTTTCTACTGTTACAAATAATGGTTGATGTAGAAATACTTTCTTACAAGCCATTGCCCAAGAAGCTTCTGACAGTTGTGCTTTACCAATGCAACTTTCAAGTTGAGGTCAAAGGTTACTAGATGTGGGCATTGGAACAACATAATAGAAGAAAATTTTGAGTCCAAATTTCTAAAACATTCTTTGGTAGCTACCAGTTTACTATCTTTGCAAAGGAATCAAGTCACAGTGGCAATTACTTATGTTGTTGTTTTTGCATATTTTTGGCATCCACTATTTAAAAAACCAATAATATATATAGTCATGCACATGCTACGACCATACATTTTTGTTGAGGGAAGCTCAGGGAAACCCTGATATACATAGACACATAGCGAGTAAAACTTATTTTATATATATATATATATTATATATTATAATGTTTTTGTCCCCTCTTAAGTTAAGATGGCGCATATGCATTCACTAGTAAAAAGTCATCAGCCTTGAATGAAAAAAGAAAGACCGAGAAAATGCCAGCAGTGGAGAAAAGAAAACTGACAGCATGGGCAAGTGAGAATGGACTGCACGATTAATAGCTGACAGGAAAGGATACTCGTGTTTCATTCTGACATTGCTATTAATGTTCAGGCTATGGAGGTGGGATATGCAACTTCTAGTATGTTCCATTTCATTTCATTTCATTAGACTTTACAACATGTGAGGCAATAAGATGATGAGTATGATGTTTATATGTGCTGAGGATGAAGTCAGGCTGCAGCCATGTGTTGGTGCAGCTAGTAATGGTCAAAGCACTTATAACAAGGACAAAAATAAGTTAGCTTACAAGTGTTGGAAACTTCAACTAAATCTCAGTAGAGTAAGTATGGGCTATATAGTTGCTTTATAGAATAGATAACTGATGCATATAGTCAATGCAGGTGTAGGCTAGTTGCAGTTGCACTGAACTTGTAATTAGTGACTCATTGTAATTAGTGATGATTGCATAATTAACACTGATAGACACCTTGGTCACTGTGGACTTTATATGTACATACATAGATGGATGTGTTGATGTGATCATGTGACTAAGGTTGGACAGGTTGTCGTTGTGATTTGTCTTGTCAGTTATAAAACTTAATCCTAAGAGATCTGTTGAGTCTTACATTGGTAGCAGAGAATGGCTGAGCGTCACATCAGTATACCCAAGCCTTTTGCAAGCGGTGATGTTGGGGAATGGTTTCAGAGATATGAGATATGCTGTACAGCTAACCGATGGGAAGATGCAACAAAGGCATGCAAGCTCCCGACCCTCTTGGAAGGAGAAGCACTGGCAGTATGGCTTGAACTCAGCCCGGAACAACAAGGGGATTATGCTACTGCCAAAAAGGAAATTGCGGCCGCCCTTAGCCCAATGGAGTTCATATCGCTAGAAAACTTTCACAAACGTAAGCTGCAACCGGGAGAAGCGTTATCCGTGTTTGTTCATGAAGTCAAGAAGTTGCTAGATCAAGCCATGCCAACATTGGAGAAAAATGCTCGCAATCAGTTATTATTACACCAGTTTGTAGCTGGACTACCAGATAGTGTAGGACGACAGCTGAGAGCAGCAGGAGAACTAACTACACTGGAGGCTGCTGTGTCAAAGGCTCGATTAGTATTGACACTTGATGACCCAAGTCGAAGTGTTGCAGCTGTGTCAGAGGCAACCAGTGAGGTAGTTTTGCTCAAGGACAAGATTGCCCAATTAACGGAACAAGTAAATGCTTTGTCAACATCAGTTATGCCACCAGCAGGAACACGTCAGCCGATGACCAACCAACAGCACTATCGACCAAGACGCTGTTTTGAATGCAACCAAACAGGACACATTCAGCGTGATTGCCCTTCGCGCAATCAGAATGGCCAATACACTAGACAGTGTTTTAGGTGTGGAAAAGTGGGACATCTGGCCAGAAACTGCTACCAGGGAAACGAGCAAGGGATGTCTGTCAGGGGCAACAGGCGTCCCTATCCCCAATGAGCCCTCACGACCTGAGTGTCGTGACTGTAGCAGCGGTTAAATCCAAGGTTGCTGCTACAATGGGGAGGTTAGGTGAGGTTGAAGTAGAGATGATGTTGGACTCTGGATCATCTGTGTCACTGATGCGGAAGGAGGTTCTCACACATGCAAAGGGAGTTACCCACATTGAAGGCCCAATACAACTACGCCTGATGACGGCATCAGGACAACAGCTGCCAATACTGAGTCACGTCTGTGTTCCTATACACATTGGTGAGCTACAAGTCAAACATAATGTTGTTGTAGTGGATACTCTAGTATCACCTGTAATTCTGGGGGTAGATTTCCTATGTAAACATGGCGTGGTCCTTGATTTTACGAAACCATCTGTAATGGTCCGTAATAACACCACTGCAGCATCAGCAATAAATGAGAAGGTGGCCCCTGTGTTACGGATATATGAAGCATCACGAAAAATAGAGGGAAAAGCATGTATTGTTGCAGAAATCGAACAGCCGGGGACAGATGTAGTGGAGGAATGTGCTGTCCCAATGTATCACAAACCAACAAAATTTGAATTGCCTGAGTGTCCTAGGTCTATTCTCGCAGATGTTGTACAGGAATTCCAAGCCTTATTCCAAACAACACCAGGTGTAACAGAAGCTGCCTTGCACTTTATACCCACAAAGGGCAATCCTATCAAAGTTCCACCACGTCGCATGCCAGCACATTATCGAGAGGAAATTGAAAACTTACTTCACACGATGCTAGAGCAGGGCATAATTGAAGTAAGTTCTAGCCCTTGGATGGCACCAGCGGTGTTTGTTCCAAAGAAGTCGGGTGATATCAGGCTGTGTGTGGATTATAGGGAACTTAACAAGAATACCACAAAAGATGCTTACCCATTACCCTTACCTGATGAAGTTCAGGACCGGTTGTCAGGCTCGACCCTATTCTCAACATTGGACTTACAGAGTGGGTACTGGCAGCTGCCAGTAAGTCCTAACGACCAAGAAAAAACAGCATTTTGCCCAGGACCTGGAATGGGTCTGTTCCAGTTTAAACGAATGCCATTTGGGTTGACTGGAGCACCCAGCTCCTTTCAACGGCTGATGGATAAAGTATTAAGAGGTCTTCCTTTTGTGACGATCTACTTAGACGATATTTTGGTGCACTCCCCGGATGAAAAAGCACATTGTGCTCACCTACGAGTAGTCTTTGAACGTCTGCTGGCTGCTGGTCTTACGCTACGAGGGAAGAAATGCCATATCGGACTCCTTAAAGTTGGATATCTAGGCCACACTTTTACAGGAACAGGCATGTCCCCAGATCCACAGAAGATCCAAGCAGTGTTACAAATTCCAGAACCAATGGACGTCAAAGCTGTCCGCCACTTCATTGGGCTTGCATCCTATTACCGGAGATATATACCCAAGTTTTCAGACATTGCAGCGCCACTCAATGCGTTGACAAAGAAGGCCACACCATTCTCATGGAACCATGACTGCAACATAGCGTTCAATACCCTGAAGGAACATCTGATTAGTGCTCCTATCTTGGCATATCCCCGGTTTGATCAGTTCTCCCCAGAATTCAATCTGCAAACAGATGCAAGTGCTGTTGGTATTGGAGCGGTGTTAGAACAGGACGGACATGTCATCGCATATGCCAGTCGTTCATTAACACAGTCAGAGCGGCAATACAGCGTAATCCAGAGAGAATGTTTGGCAATCATATACGCTGTGAAGCAATTTCGTCATTACCTTCTTGGACGACATTTCAAACTCTTTACGGACCATGCCCCATTGCAGTGGCTGTCAGCCCAAAAGATGGAGGGTATGCTCTGTCGTTGGGCACTAGCCCTTCAAGAGTATAATTTGCAAATTGTGTATCGAAAAGGCTCACTCAACACTAATGCAGATGCACTCTCACGATTGGAAAGTCTTCCTTGTGCTCTCACACTAGCTCTTCCTCATTATTCCACCACTGAACTGCGAGAAGCACAACAAGCTGATAATATCATCTCAAAAGTGATACAAGCTGAACCAGGAGTATCAAGTCCTCCTCGGGGCCGAGAGTGGAGCCATTACCCTTGGCGCAGGTATGTGAACCTGTGGGGCCAGCTTAGAGTTATCAATGGTATACTCTGCAGACACTATATCCCCAATCCTGTGTGCAAAGCTGTAACTGTACCTGTCCTCCCACTAAGCATGCACAAACAAGCTCTCATGCATAGTCATGACAATCCAGCGGCAGGACATCAAGGCGCAGAGAGAACTCTCCAGCGACTACGACAGGAGGCGTACTGGGTGAGTATGGCAGGCGACGTACAACAGTACTGTAGAGAGTGTGTAAAATGCCAGCAGTCAAAGCTCACAATGCCTAAACGGGCACCATTGACAAATGTTCCCATTGGCAAGCCTTGGGAAATGCTAGCTGTTGATGTGTTAGAAGTTCCCATCTCCCGCAATAACAATCGCTATCTACTAGTGATTCAAGACTATTTTACAAAGTGGGGAGAAGCAATACCCATGCCGGATCAGACAGCAAACCGTATCACAAGGGAACTGATAAAGTTGTTCTCTACATTTGGCCAGCCTGCAATCTTGCATTCAGATCAAGGACGTAATTTTGAAAGCACAGTCCTTGCACAAGCATTGGAAGCATTTGGGGTAAAGAAGTCCAGGACTACGGCATATCATCCGCAAGGAGATGGTATGGTGGAACGGTTTAACCGTACACTTCTACAACTTTTGCGAAGCTATGTAGACAAACAAGACAACTGGGAAAAACATCTACCACTCGTTCTATATGCCTATCGCACATCCATCCACTCATCTACTCTCTCCACTCCATTTCTATTGATGTATGGAAGAAACCACACTAACGTATCTCTCACCAAGTCAGCTGCATTTGATGCTCAGTTGTACCCTGAGAACCTGCAGGCAAAATTAGCAGAACTCAGAGATTTTGTGGAAACTAACCTTGCATCTGCTGCACACTCGCAAAAGTGCACATATGACCAACACTCAAGCACTCCTCATTTTGCAGTAGGTGACACTGTTTGGCTCTCTGTGCCCACTGCTGGAAAGTTGGAACCTCGATGGGAAGGAGGTTGGGTGGTGAAATCGATCAAGAGCTCGCTCAATGTTGAAATTCAGGATAGCAACCGATCCAAAATTGTGCACGTCAACCGGCTACGACATAGAATTCAACCAGACATTTCTGAGGTTCAAGACTTGGAAACAGCAACCACACCATGTGAACAATCATGGAACCCACCTGGAGTTGACCACATCACAATCCTCCCACCTACTGAAATGCCACAGAGACGTTACCCCCAAAGAGAGCATCATCCACCAGAACGTTATGGAACCTAAAGCTCGGGACGAGCTTTTATAAAGGGGGAGCGTATGTAGGCTAGTTGCAGTTGCACTGAACTTGTAATTAGTGACTCATTGTAATTAGTGATGATTGCATAATTAACACTGATAGACACCTTGGTCACTGTGGACTTTATATGTACATACATAGATGGATGTGTTGATGTGATCATGTGACTAAGGTTGGACAGGTTGTCGTTGTGATTTGTCTTGTCAGTTATAAAACTTAATCCTAAGAGATCTGTTGAGTCTTACACAGGCAATATGTATTAATGTCGGAGAGGTTGACTCATGGTCGACTGCAAGTAGTTCTCTAAGTTATTTCAGCTGTGGCTGTAGTTACAGGTACAATGAGGAGGATATGAAGTAGTTTATATACTTTACTCCACATGCTTTTACTAGCTGAGATGTCATTAATAATTTCACCTTTAGTACTGATACAAGTGACTTAACTGAGAGTAGTATTTTATTATATGTTGTCACCATATTTGGAAGCATTTGTTGATGACTAGCTGATCACGTTTACATCTTGAACATAGACCTCTGGAAGACCATTTGTAAAATCATAAGAGCCATTTGCAGCATATAAAAATAATCTTTCCAATGCTGCTGCTAGTGACATGCCTCTGGTTTGATCTTCAACAAAAAAATCGATTGCCTTAAAGTAACACTGTTTGAAAAGGGATTTAGGATCACCAAATGAATGTGGTGGCTCACCACCATCTGTTCTCCTACTGTACATGGACGTCTATGATGGGGCAGAACAGATTCCTCATTAAATTCCTTGGACTCGATAACACTACATTGCAAAATCATTATCAGATATCTGCCTTTCGAGGAAGCTGACAGTCAATGGAATGCTGTCACTGCTTCTTGTAACGACGTTTCTTTACCTTACAAAGTATAATTGACAACTATTCAGTTGCTGAACAAATCAAGTCCTGATGAGGGCTATGGCATCTAGTCGAAATGTCGAGAGAGTACAATTTCAAGTTGATTAGGTTATTGTAAAGAAAGCTTCAGAACAATTAAATTTCCCCCTAAAACACGAGCTTTCGTGGCATCTCATATTTAGCTACCTGGTTCAACAATTTCCAATTCAAGTAATTTTTTAGAATTTCTTTACCTTACAAAGTATAATTGACAACTATTCAGTTGCTGAACAAATCAAGTCCTGATGAGGGCTATGGCATCTAGTCGAAATGTCGAGAGAGTACAATTTCAAGTTGATTAGGTTATTGTAAAGAAAGCTTCAGAACAATTAAATTTCCCCCTAAAACACGAGCTTTCGTGGCATCTCATATTTAGCTACCTGGTTCAACAATTTCCAATTCAAGTAATTTTTTAGAATAACTTTAGTACACACAGTCCATCTTGTTGGACAAAGTGGCTTTAATGATAGAGCACCATGTGACAATTGTGTCTGAAGTGTTTGAAATAAGCTTGATCATTTTGTTGAAAACTGAATTAATCAATTTAGTCATGGGACTAAATCTAAAGCTTCATACACACAAACTAACATTTACCTAGGCAAAGGTTAGTACTGTGTGCTAGACACTGCACAAAAATAGCAGCAGGTTCTTCTTGCTGAATCCGTCTTGCTACACCATCAACATGGCCACTCATGTTGGCAGCACCATCATATGCCTGACCACAACACTGGCTAATAGCAACAAATTAATTTATCACTGCAGGTAAGAGTGTTAATTCACTTTTGGGAATGTGAATTAGCTCCACTGGTGTCTTGTGAATTTTGAAGTTGCATCCACCCATCTGAAAGTTATGCATAGTTGTTCTTTGTTGCTGACATCTGTAGCTTCATCAGCAATCATGCACTCCCACTTCAGAGAGAATACTTTTCAACACATGAAGCCCCATTTAGGACACTAATTAGTTAATTGTCTCATGTACTTGTCTCATGTACTTCTTAATGTTTTAAGTTCAGCAAGATCAGAGGAACACAGAAGCAGCTGCATTAAATTTCCTTCCACCTCATCATGGCCTTGAAGGGCTTGCTCCTGCCTTAGAAGATATTTTAGAGATCATAGGACTATCAAAAATATATTTTGCTTCATTTCTTGTTCCTTCTTATACTGACTCTTAAGCGGATTACTCACAGGTTGATTAAGCAATCCAAAATGGCTTCATTAGATTATGCTGCTCAGCATGCTCACATGCCTCTCTCCAATTGTTGAATCCAATATCGATGAAGGCGGAGGGGCATTTTTATCCAGTAACAAACCTCTTTTCTTGCCATAATGCAATAACCACAAAAAGCTTTCATACGGATAAGTAATGTACCAATCGGTGCAGAATTGTCGGCATGTTTGGCCATTATGAATTCTTGTTTTCTTAGCAACTGGGTCATTGGCTTAATGTATTTTTGCACACATAGACTCTCCATACTCTGACAAAGGATTATTTGAACATCCTGACTCAGACACTACTGCAGATGTCACTTCTAATGATTAAAATAAATTAGTGTACAGGAGCAGTGTGGTAGAGTGCCTACAGTGTATAGTGGATGCCTGTCAGGCTCTGTTCTCACTCTCTTGTTGATGGACTCAATAAAGATCTCTTCGACTCATTGCTCAGAAATTATTTTAAACACTGCTATGGGCATTTCCTCTGTGTAACTTTGTCACGTGGTATTCGGAATGTTGTTAATGATCTGTGATATTACACATTATGATTTTTTTAACGTGTATATACCTGTACTACTACCTATAGATTCATATCATGTGCAAATCTGTGGGGGGGGGGGGGCAAATGCATGATATCAAAAATCTGGGCCATGCCCCCCCCCCCCCCCCCCCCCTTGTTCCTCCCTATGATTTCTTTGCTACTTCCCCACATCACAATCCAAGCATTACGTCATAATAACATCAATAATGTAGAGAACTGAATTAGGCCTTCAGCTAAGCAAGGGCCTGGACAATGGCATACATCACAGATACATTTTTCCATCCAACTCCCCAAGATATACACCACAAGGATAGATGCAAATTATTCAAGAACTGTGTGCATGGGGTGAGAGGGGAACTGTGGCATGCAACTCGTGGGCTATTAATAGGGCTAAGGATATCCAGGAATTTTACTGTTGTAATGAAACTCTAACATCTTTGTCCTGGGAAGCTATTGCAGTCCCTGCTCCCTGCATTGGAGCAAGTGGAGCTAACATCAGCTAGCAATTCATGATGTGCATGCACATCAATATGACACTAGCCAATCATAATCTGCCACATCCTTGACATAAAAGTCTGCATACTCATAGAATATTTAGATATGAAGAAAGTTCCTACAATGGGGAATGTATTTGCTTTAGTGAATAATAAAATTGATTAGAAGAGATTGGCTTAAACTTAAAAAGGAAGAAGTAAAAAAAAGGTTACAAATCTGGAGGAAGAACTGGAACAAGATCAAGGAAGAACAGACCAGAAATTAAAACCAATAAGGAGAAGAAACTTGAAGGAAAGAAAAAGAAATATAAAAGTCTAGCCCCAAAAATTAAGCTTTCTAAATGGAGAAAACAAAGGAAGCAAAGGAAAAAGGAGAAACAGCAACTGAACAAAGAGGGCAAAAGGAAGAATCAAGTATATAATAAGAGACGGAATATGGGTCGATAAGAAATTAGATGAGAAGTGCATAACATAAAATGCGTCACTAACAAGAGCAATAGCTGCTAGCTAGGGTGGTGCGATTATCTTGAGGGCTCTCAAAACCGGCCATGTGGTTTGGTGAACTTTTAACGTTGGGGTCATTGCGGTTGTTGATGATTTAGATGTTTATTTATGTAAACGTGCATAACTTTGCTGTCCTTCATCCCTTACAGCTCATTTGATACTAGAATACAGCTCTCTGCAAGAGCTTTCTAATTATATGCTTTATAAGAAGTTTCAGCAAAGTATAGAGGTTTGGAAAAATTCCGACAGTCACAAAAAGAATTCCCTCTCCTAAAATATGCACTATACACACTTCCCTTTTATGAATGTAGTAGAGGAACCTCTAAAGCACAATTTAAGTTCAAAAATTTGACCTCAAAACTAAGGAGTTTTCATGACAAGGTCAACCAATATATGGGCATATTAGGGTATATACACACGACTATAAAATTGGACTATATACTACTTCCAAATTGAAACACTTCCAACTTAAAAGGTAGAGCAAAGATAGAGCTATATAATGAAGCAGGTATATATACATAAATTTTCCTTGAGATATCTTTTTCAAAAAAACATGTTTCTGAGAAATCGCTGTTGAAGTTGGGCATTGGGCTTCTTCAATTTTCAAGGTGAATGTAAGTTAGAGCCTGGATAAAATCCACCATAACTAGAGACTTGTGCATCCAAATGTTTTCAAATTTGAAAGACAGTTTGTACAGATGTTTAGAAAGGATATAAGCCACAAAAAAAATATTGTCAAAAAATTAGGCCTTAAATATGTTTCTTTCTTCGTAGGACCTTTGCTTGTCACTCAATGCCCAAGATTCATTACTATTATATACTCCCATTACAATATATATAAATGTACATATATATGTATGCCAAGAAGTTAGGATCTTGGTTTACTGCAACAGGTTCACTAAGATGTATCTAGTGGTTTGGGAGCACCAATTTTGCTTTCCCTTCTCCCACCCAAACCATTTTTTTGGCACAGTATAGCCAGTAGCTTAAACCACAAGTCATTGTAGAATACTCAAAGCACTTTGTACCACTCAGTTATATGCAAGGTGGTCAATTACTCCTGACAGCATTTGGTGTGACTCACTATTGGTCTGCCAAACCAGGAGCAGGGAGAGTCTTTATACAGGAAATGAGGCCGCCATGTGTATGTAACTTTGGGTTGGCTATGGCCTATATATGTACACAACCTTATTTTAGGATAGCAGCCATTGTAATTTTAGTACCCTCAGCACTACATAGCTATATGAATAGACTCGGTGTTGTGTAAGATTAACTCGCCTGCCATCTGGGTGCTCAATATATAGCTCGTTGGTAATGCAAGGCTTTGATCTCTCACCCCCCCCCCCCCCCCCCAAAAAAAAACCAAAAAAAAACTACAAAACAAACAAAACAGCAAAAAAGCAACCACAATATTTTGACCCCCAAAAAAGTTAATGGGAATCATTTTTGGGGGGTTGGAGCATGCTCATCACTGCTTATAATTATATAGTTCTTCGAGCAAAGATCTAGCCAGATGAATTAAGAGTGCCAATTGACCTTTCAAGACTGTAATAACAAATAATTTGTCCAGTCGGACGCATATACCTGCAATGTTCTAAGACCACTTGTTCCCCTCTCATCCTACTGATCATGTTTAAAGTAAATACGATATTTATGATAATGTCATTGCACAGATCAATACTGAGAAAAATAAAGATGATATCTAGCTATAGAGATAAAATAGCTATATAATAGCACAGTTACTTACTAAGGAAAGGTTCTACACTGCAAACTGGGAACAAACCAGTCATCCCATCGTCTTTCATGCCGTAATAAAAACCATTGTCCCTTTTATCAATAAACATTAAAGTATCACCCTCAGCAAAGCTTAGTTCATCGTCAGACTTGGCCTCATAGGCATTAATGGCTTTGTAAAAATTAGCTGGGGATTCTAGTGACAAATTGTGGTCGTTGTTGACTTGTCCCTGCAATTTTGGTTCTGCAGTCAACTGACTGTTGCCACTGGTAACATTGTCATTGTTGTTGCTGCTCAGTTTAGAAGTGCCTGGCATCTTGAAAATGTCTGTGGTAGTAGTGTCTGGCTTAGGTGACAGTGTTGGTACCACAGGTGATTTGGGCTTCTGCACAGACTTTGAAATTGCAGTTACAGGGGGAGGTGGCTTTTCTGGTATAATAGCCCTCTTCTTCAATGATGAGTGGCTGGAAGTATTTTTGGAGTCCCCAGTCAGACCACTGGTGGAAGTTGCAGTCATAGGAGGCGGGGGCTTTTCTGGTATTTTAGTGACCTTCTTCAATGATGAAGGGCTGGTAACAGATGTTTTGAGAGGTTGTGGAAGCGATGGATTGGAAGTTGAAGCAGAACTGGGTTTGTCTAATTCAGTAACAAGCTGATTGACTTGGGCTAATTTTGGAGGAGCAACCTCTGAGCTTTTGTTGGATTCTTGTTGAGGGGGTGTGTTTGGTGACTGGGAGGGTCTTTCAGGAGGCTGCCGTCTTGAAGCAGCGACATTGGGTGTTTGCTGAGGGGAGGTATTTGGTGACTGGGAGGGAGGTTGCCGTCTTGAAGCAGCGACATTGGGTGTTTGCTGAGGGGAGGTGTTAGGTGACTGGGAGGGTCTTTCTGGAGGCTGCCGTCTTGAAGCAGAGACTTTGCGTGTTTGCTGAGGAGAGGTGTTTGCTGACTGCGAAGGTCTTTCTGGAGGCTGCTGCCTCGAAGCAGTTGTAGGTTTCTCAGAAAAATGGTGTGTAGGAGAATCAGGTGGTGTATTATTTTGTGATGTTCTCTTTTCATTGCTTTGCTTTGGCAGAGATGTGTCTCCTTCACTGAGTAGCTTTGTAGGAGAAGCAGGTGTAATAGCTAGTGAAATTGTATTTTCATTGCTTTGCGATGTGTCTCCTTCACTGAGTGGCACTGTAGAAGGAACAGGTGTAATAGCTGGTGATATTGTATTTTCATTGCTTTGCTTTGGCAGAGATGTGTCTCCTTCACTGAGTGGCATTGTAGAAGGAACAGGTGTAATAGCTGGTGATATTGTATTTTCATTGCTTTGCTTTGGCAGAGATGTGTCTCCTTCACCGAGTGGCATTGAAAGTGTATTAGCTGGCGATATTGTATTTTCATTGCTTTGCTTTGACAGAGATGTGTCTCCTTCACTGAGTAGCTTTGTAGGAGAAGCAGGTGTATTAGCTGGTGAAATTGTATTTTCATTGCTTTGCTTTGGCAGAGATGTGTCTCCTTCACTGGGTGGACATTGAGCAACAGGTTCAATCATTCTTTGTGACATAGAAGATGTTAGAATAGGTTTTGACTTGGTCTCAGGCTCTTCTTTACTAGAAAGAGACTTGACACTCTTCTTAGAGTCTCGTCTGACTATCTTCCTCAGTGAGCTCATAAACCTGCTTCCTCTTGTGGCAATAGAATGACCTGGCTCTGAAGTGTCCAAAATCCCATGGTGCAGCTGGCCAGCAGTTGGTAAAGGTGGTGGAGAGCTTCGTGGCGGATTACTAAAATTCGTTGATGGAGACGCAGCAGCAGGTAGGGTATTCTCTGCCCTAGGAGTCTTTGAATTGGAAGAAATATCACCTTCTTCTGCTGGTTCACCTTGCTTCACTTCCTCAAATTCTTCAAGTCTTCTCGATCTTTCAGCAGCCACTGGAGGCATACCAGAGGGTGGAATCAAGCTACTGACTCTCGTAGGAGGCAAGGGACGAGGTCCTTTGTGAGTACCTTGTTGAGTTCTCTCTTTGTTTCCAACCCTAAGTAGAACAGGGTTTACTTTTGAGTCTGCCGACAGAGCTGCACCATTTGAATGAGGGATGGTAGCATCTTGGTCCGAGCCTGGTGCCCTGCTGGAGTGGGCCAGAGGATGAGCAGGAGCTGCAGTGGTTTGCTGAGAAGAGGAGGAAGAATGAGGAGGAGGAGGAGGAGGAGGAAGGGGAATACTAGGAGGTGGGGGGAGACTGGTCGGCCTTTTCACCATCTTCATCCTTGCCTTTGCTCTTGGAGCAGGAATGGAAGTTCTGTTGGCAGTCGTCTCTGCTGAAGTAGCCTTGATACTTCCCTCACTTGGTTTTGATTTATCAGGCAAGGTAGATGGTGTGGCCTCTAGCAAAGTAGAGGGAATTGGGGGAGGAATGCGACGTTGAGTCGTGGTCAAATTGCCTTTAGCTGCTGTGGGTTTCTCCCTCAACTTAACTAACTCGGGAGCTGCTTGTTGAGATCTGGTGGGCTTTGTGGCCTTAGCATCATTAATCCTAGAGATATCCTCAGCTTTGATTTTACTTGTTGTCTTCGCAGATTTAAAAAGAGGTGTCTCATCAGTCTTCCTAGAACTCAAGACAAGGTCTTGAGAAGTATCCGACAGTGCAGGCACTGCTTCTTCTAGTTGTGTAGAAGCAACATCTGTAGTACCAGCTGGGGGAGGAGGAGGGGCTCTTCTTGAAGGAGTATTTGGACCCTTGGCAGCTGGTTTTATTACCTACAGTATGTATTAAAAACATGTATTATAATTTTACCACATCTACAGTCAGTAGTAGAATAAGCCCAAGAAGAAAGAGTAATAACAATGACAACAACAATAATGACAAAGACAACAATTGACAAAGACAACAATAATAACAACAACAATGTCTGGGTGACTGGGTGCTATTGGGTACTAGTGGCTTATCCATAGCCACTAGGTGCCTTGCCTAGTCACTGGGTGCCTAGCCACACTGGGTGCCTAGCGACTGGGTGCCTAGCCACTGGGTGCCAGCCACTGGGTGCCCAGCCACTGGGTGCCTAGCCACTGGGTGCCCAGCCACTGGGTGCCTAGCCACTGGATGCCAGCCACTGGGTGCCTATCCACTGGGTGCCAGCCACTAGGTGCCAGCCACTGTATGCCAGCCACTGGATGCCAGCCACAGCCACCAGCACTGGGTGCCTAGCCACTGGGTGCCAGCCACTGGGTGCCAGCCACTGGGTGCCAGCCACTGGGTGCCAGCCACTGGATGCCAGCCACTGGGTGCCTAGACAGTCGGTGTTAGCCATCTGAATTCTTACTTACAAGCCGTGTGTCGGTGACAAAATCATACCTCACACCAATGTAGCAGTTTGAAGCTGCATACTTAGCAGATTTCGTGAACTGCACACACACTTGAAGTATACTTAAATATGTATAGGCAATAGCGCCACATTGCTATCATTTACATCTGGCTAAAGACCTGGCCAGTTGAATTACAAGGCCTAAACATGATCAGCATATATTGTGACTGCAGAGAAATACTGGAAATGCTTTTGAGGTGTTTCACTATTGACATGAGATGGCAATTGGTACATAATATATATGTATGTGTGTCTGCACAAACAGAGATCTAGACGATCGATTTACTAATAGGCAACTTTGTACATCCACAACAGAACGTAACGATGAAAACACTGACACAATGACAGGAAATGGGTACAAATTTCCAACGTCACACCAGCTATGCCCTATTAGCTGATTCTACTGCTAGTACCACTATGATGCACATGTGTAAACACTACTAGAAGCAAGAGTGGGCTCTAAAAAGACTACAGTCTCGGCAGTGTATATGGTCACTAGCCTTTTAGATATTATGCTTAGCTTTCCTGCTCCCTCCTGACATTTTCACTTCACCCCCTCCTGTCTGTCTCAGTGTTGTTAATGCAGCTCAGGGGCACTGCATTGGCTTATCATGGTATCATGTCTCTCCTGGCATGTTACCTCTACTACAGCCAGGGGTCATGTTGTTTACATTGCTCAGGGATTTCCTGACCCCCGAATTGCTCTTTGTAAGCTTCTCAGAAATTGCATTGTTGTTGAGTTTGCTGCTCTTTCTATTAAGGAAAAAAATCCTCACTAAATTCTAGATGGTGCAATTGTCTTCCTCTCAGCACTTTCTCCCTCTGGCCTGGGCTCCCTCATCAATCCGTTTCTCACAATTCTCTCTGTGATTTAGTTGTTTCGTGCTGACTCCTCCAGTTTCGAGCCTAGCTGTGAATAGAAGGTTTGGCACGTGCAAAGTGATTCTTCATGCTCCATTGTTGTGTGCTAGAGAACTTGGTATCATTTTTCTCATCACATTCACTCATGCACACTCGGAGGATCAACAACACCAAAATGCCGACGCAAAAAGTGCAACAGGTTATAAGTGGGTTCACACTAAACAATTTTTTTTTAAATGAGCTTCTTAGAGTCGTCTTTGCTATTCGATTTGGTACGCTCGTGTCCACACCACAAAAGAGCCTGTAAGTCACAAGCCTGTCCATTAGAGCTGTTGCCCCATTTTCATCAGTATGGATCATAGCACTTTGAAACTTAATGAAGGCTCAAGTTGTGCCAGAAAATGAGGAGAGCATCATACTGCTTTTAGAAATCAGGTTCGTCCTTTACTTCTGTTCTTTCTTAACTCCTCCACTTTCCACTTTCCTCCAAGTGGAAGGAGCAATCACGTGGTAAGTCCCACCACACACACTGAAACTGTTTTTTATATTATAATAAATAAATAAATAAATAAATACAACTTTGCATAATGCAATTCACTTGTCCATAAGCAATTAACCGGTTGCATTGTGTATCGCCCCAAAAGTCGCCTATTTTGTAGGCTCAAAGATGAGTTGCTTCGAGTCAATTCCAAATTCAAGTAAACTCCGTTTTCTGTTGCATGGAAACATGTCTGAAATGGCCAAAGTCGACTCCAATGTGTAGTGTGGTCAAGCCTTAACTGATTGGCCACCTGCAGACTTTATTTGTGTTCGTCTTTTAAAGCTAATTGTCGAGAATAAACTTTTCATGTCGTTAGAATGCTTAGAATGCAAATACAATAAGCTGCAGTTTGGTATGAGAATCTGAGGCAAGCAAACAAAAGCTAAGCTTTGCTATGTCGCTCTATGTCTGCAACAAAAAAACACCTTCAACAAAGAAATCCATTCAGTGGCACCTCTTTTCTCAAGAGTGAGGGATTCAGAATGATTTCAGGTAAACATGTGCAGCTTACCTTCGAAGAAGGGCTTCCAGAAATAGTAGTGAAGACCAGGAAGAGACCATTCGTGATGGCAATTGCGATTGTCAGCCATTTTGAATTGTTCTCATTTTTCTCGCTCACCTTGTCAGACTGGAAGTCGAGTTTCGTGACTATTCTATATCAATACAGCAGTCTACTGAGCATGTGCAGGTTTAAATATAAAATGGTCGTTGGTGAGTTTGCGGGTACATGTATATCCACTTGCAGTATGTATCGGTCAAGACTACAGTATATCATTTGTTCTCCTTACCAGCGTGGCATCTACATACTCTGCATTACCAAGTTTTAGTACACATTGAGATTATTGAAACTCATAAGCATCCCCAAACAACAACAACAACAACAACACACTTGCTACACAATTGGCCATAGCAATCATGACTATCATACAGCGATGATGAATATGGCACAGTCCTTTAAGGATGTGATTTGCCACAGGCTAACCTTGTCCTCCATATTTTTCGTAGCCTGTGCATCTTGCAAAGTGGTTGGCACCTGTGCAACTGAATCACTTTGAGCCAACTCATTCACTGGTGCAGATCCATCCTTGACATCATGATGAAGTGATGTGCTCTCCACACCCAAATCAGGGAGGGGTTTGCCATCGCCAGCAGACTTTCCCTCTGCCATCGCCTTGGCCAACGCGCCTGGATAACCCACCAAAGTCACTTACAAGCATTGCACAACGTGTAGCTCAAAAAGAGGCTTCATATAACAATGTCGCTCACCTTCGGCTCCTTCATCCTTTGGAGTCAACCTCGCACGGTCCTCGTCTGATAAGCTGCCACCTTGGGAAAGAGATCTGCTCCTTTCATCCCTTCTATTGACACCCTCTTCCAGCTGATTGGATGGACTGTGATAACTATCTCCACCTTCTTTCACCTCGTAAGAAAAGAAAGTGTCATCGCTGAGTTCCATCTTAGTCTCTTCCTCTGCAGCAGTAACTGACGAGGACACTCTAGCAGTGGCAACTGACAAGGATTCAATGATGGGCTATAACAAGGAAAAGTGATGCAGCATGCTGTAATTATTAACAGTTGTGTCGTTGACTTGCACTTAAAAAATGCTTACAGTCGCAAGATCTGATTGGACAGAAGTTGGGGAAATTAATTGACCAATAAAGAACTAAAGACAGGGTAAACAATAGCATCTAGCAAGATACTTTTGAAGGGTTTAACATTCGAGGTTTCCACGGTCAGAATCCAACCCATGAACAGGTGGGTCAAAGGGCAGAAGAGAACAGCGTTTTATGCTACATAATCCACAAATATCCCCCCTCCCCCCCCCCCTCCCTTCCCCCACACACACAAATCCTCCAGTTCCTTGTCATCAGCGAATATTTACAAAAAAAACAAAAACAAAAAAAATGCATTACTGTCTTTCCACAAATTGATCTTGCATGTTTGCATGGGGTGGAGCTTGCACTAAATTTGCAATATATTATGATTAACCGGCAATGTAAGATACATGTATGCTTGATAGGAGTTTTCCCCTTTCACTCCCAACCTGCTGCAATGTTGACTGTCCATTGTCCTCAATGTGACAAGTATCCAAATCCACCATTTCCGTGCTGCTTAGGAAATGCCAAATTGACAAACTCTAGCACATGCACGTACCAGGTACCTCTTTCGACAGACCACCTTCAAACATCTATAGGTGGGTGGAGAAATGGGAGCGGCCATCTTTATAATATTACCATACAGTTCACATGAACAATGCATGGTGTTCTTTATAGCAAGACTTGAGTGCATAATCACCACTTTCTAGCTTCTCTAAGGCATCAAGCTCTTTAGAAATTTTCTTTTCCTGGTAGAAGCGCATTGGTAAGCTAAGTGAATGGCTAACTGCCACAACTGCTGCTCACAACTACTTGTGTACAGTCCACTAGCAGCTGCAAGCACTACACTATGCTGTTGTGTACAGTCCACTAGCAGCTGCAAGCACTACACTATGCTGTTGTGTACAGTATACTAGCAGCTGCAAGCACTACACTATGCTGTTGTGTGTACAGTCCACTAGCAGCTGCAAGCACTACACTATGCTGTTGTATACAGTCCACTAGCAGCTGCAAGCACTACACTATGCTGTTGTGTACAGTATACTAGCAGCTGCAAGCACTACACTATGCTGTTGTGTACAGTATACTAGCAGCTGCAAGCACTACACGATGCTGTTGTATACAGTCCACTAGCAGCTGCAAGCACTACACTATGCTGTTGTGTACAGTATACTAGCAGCTGCAAGCACTACACTATGCTGTTGTGTACAGTATACTAGCAGCTGCAAGCACTACACTATGCTGTTGTGTACAGTATACTAGCAGCTGCAAGCACTACATCATGCTGTTGTTGGTCCACTAGCAGCTGCAAGGTGCTGTTGTACAGTCCACTAGCAGCTGCAAGCATACACTATGCTGTTGTGTACAGTCCACTAGCAGCTGCAAGCATACACTATGCTGTTGTTGGTCCACTAGCAGCTGCAAGCACTACACTATGCTGTTTTGTACAGTACACTAGCAGCTGCAAGCACTACACTGTGCTGTACAGTCCACTAGCAGCTAAATGAATGGCTAACTGCCCACAACTGCTGCTCACAACTATCTACATATGTACAGTCCACCAGAAGCTAAATGAATGGCTAACTGCCCACAACCAGGGTTCTTGGGGTTTTGCCGTATGGTAGTAAAAACCATGGTAAAAACCGCCCCAGCAAAAACAGGATTTTGCTGGCTGGCTAAAACCAGCATAAACATTTGGCGAACTGGCTAAAACCAGCATAAACCTACAATTTGTTAGAAAACACTCAAGAAAATCTTATCAAAATTCATTCTTTTAAAGCCTTAGGATGGACTTTAAAGTTGAGTAGCCAGGACCACCGAGACATAGTGAAGAAGAGATTTGACTTAGCCATCAATCTATGCCACCTTGCCGCCTGCATGTTCCATCCTAAGTATGTGGGGGAGCAGCTGTCACTGGAGCAGATTGAGGCAGCAAAGGAGTGACTGATGACCAAGGATGACAACTACCTGCCAGCAGCCATCACTTTCCAGGCACAAACAGCACCATTCCCTAAGTCCAGGGGTGGATCCAGGGGGGGGGGGTTTCTGGGGTTGCAACCCCCCCATAACGTTCTAAACACTAGCTCCACCTCCAGTTTCTTTGTTAGATATAGACACTTTGTTAGATATATACACTTTGGTTAAACTACAAACTGTTAAATATGAATGAAATTCTAGTAAACCCACACTCCTGGAATGTGGCTGTGCATGATTATAGCTTGCTATATAGTTCATTTTGCATCTGCCATCAATAATTTTTTTGCCATGTCTGGAAGTAGAAAGAGACCATCACCCAGGGATTGCACCCAGCTGACAACTGACAACCTTTTTTAAAAGGTAAGATACAATATACAGCTAGTATATGAACAATAAGGGTTAAGAGTTGAATGCTCAATTTATAATAGCCTTCTAATTAATGTAGAATCGAGTCTGGGTCCCATATCCCTGTGTCAACGACTGCTGATGATGGTAACTCTAGTGCATCAACTGATATAGATTTATTTGTTCAATCACCATCAATGACAGTCACAACCACTACATCGAGCTCTTCCTTGTCAATGCCAACTACTGTTTCTCAGTTATGCTCAGCAACAATTGATACGATGACTACATCACTCAGTGTAGTTCCATCAACTAGTGGACAGTTGGACTTAGGGACAATAGTTGAAGCCTCTCAAGGTAACTGGGATAAGCTTAGGTCATTAGCAAATAATATCCCAGATGATCGTAAGAAGCAATATCTTTCTCATCATTCCAAACCTTCTTCTTCTGATCATCTTCATTCACATCAGGTTACCAAAGTAGGAAAAACCTGGAGTGTATCCTTCCAGCTTGGATGGTTAGTACAATTTCCTTGGCTTTCATACAGCACTGTTCTTGGCAGGTGGTCTTTGCAGATATTGTATAGTTTTTCCAGAGCAGCCAGGTAGAGGCAGTGTTTCTGGAGTTGGCAATCGTTCTGGTTTGTTAGTTTTGTCCCCATACCAGAAACCATACTCAAAAGCACTTGGCAAGGATGGTGTACTTGTATGCCATGACAGACTCAAATGCATTGCCGTGCAGCTGAGAGGGTAGACCTTTTTCTCAGAAATTTTAACCAAACAGATGAAAGGATAGATACAAGGCTATTGAAACAGAGCAACCAACAAGCTGAAGAGAACAGGCATGTTCTCCAGCAGATAGTTTTGGCTGTAGAGTTTTTGGCAAAGCAAGCACTACCATTCAGAGGCCACTCTGACTACAGAGTGGATTTCTCAGATGAAGATCTCAACAGGGGCAATTTTGTAGCCACACTTCAGCTTTTGGCTAAGACAGATAAGCTCCTACACAAATACCTTCTCTCAGCTAAAAGGAACACGAAGTATACCAGCAAGACTATTCAAAATGAGGTTATTCACATATATGCATCTAAAATTAGAGAGCATATAACTGAACAGCTCCGAGAAAAAAAATTGCCTTTCACCATCATTGCTGATGAAGCCACAGATCCTCATTCTAATCAAGAGATTCTTTCTGTGTGCTTCAGGTATGTTGATCTGTCCTCCCTCACTGATCCTCATATCAAGGAGTGCCTGATTAGCTTTGTCTACTTGGACCGAGCCAATGCTTCATCCATTTCAAGAAAGATTCTTGAAACAGTTTCTAGTCCTTCAGTTTCTTTAGATCCCTGTAAAATTAGAGGGCAAGCTTATGATGGAGCATCTGTGATGTCATCCGGCATTGCAGGAGTCCAATCTAAAATCAAGGAGGTCAGCCCACTAGCTCTGTACACACACTGCTACTCACACTGCCTTAATCTTTCAATTGCCAGAGCATGTCTTGTTCAGGAAGTACGAAACTTGATTTTAGTTATAAATGAAGCACACCTCTTTTCACAGCCCTAAGAGACAAAACCTTTTTGAACTTACAGTCAATGAATTCTTGCCTTCTTCAAAAGCAAGAAAGCTTCCAGGAATGTGTAAGACAAGATGGGTGGAGAGACATACATGCTTTGAAGTGTTTCTTGAAATGTATGAGCCACTTATCACTTTCTTAGATGCCATTTTGTGTCCTACTGATTACCCAAATTTAGGCTCATCAGATGGGAGCTGGAATTGGGATACTGAGACAAGAGTGAAAGCACAAGGTCTGAAAGCTGCTCTCTCTTCTTTTCAAACGCTTGCTGTTTTTATAATCACCAAGAATGTTCTTGATGAAGTAAAAATACTTGCTTCAAAACTTCAGAAGCAGGATCAAGATATATATGATGCCTATAACAAAGTTACTGAAGCGATTGAATGCTTGAAAACCCTCAGAAAGACTATTGACACAGTTTTTAGCTTGTGGTATTGTGAGGTACTACTTGAACTGGCTGAGTCAATTGGTGTGAGTGAGAGTGTTCCAAGAAAGACAAGCATTCAACGGAATCGAAGCAACACTCCAAGTCAATCAGCAAAAGAGCATTACAAGAGAGTCATTGCTATACCAGTGCTGGATTCATTCATTAACCAGTTGGAGGAAAGATTTCAAGGTGAGGGAAAACAAAGTCATATGCTTTTGTGCCTTGTGCCTTCAGTGCTCAACTGCAATCCGAGTGTTCAACTATCACAACATATATATAGATGACCTTCTATACTGGGAACAAGATCTTCCATGTTCCTTGTCTCTCAAAAGTGAACTAAGAAGATGGCAATCATTGTGGGAGCATAAGAGAGACAAAGATGAGGCTACCATCCCTAACAATCTTCTCCTAGCTCTTAGCTCTTGTGACTCTGATACTTTCCCAAACATTCATTGCTTACTAGTCATTGCTTGCACTCTGCCTATCACCAGTGCTGAAGCAGAACGATCATTTAGTTTACTCAGGAGGATAAAGACATATACAAGGTCGACTTTGACTGAACAACACATTTCTGATCTTGCTGTAATAGCCATGAACTATGGAGTGAGAGTGTCAGTTGATGATATCTGCCATGCTTTTGTGCAGTGTCACCCGAGAAGGCTCTTTCAAGCTTCACTATTTATTGACTGAAAATAGTTTCCTGTTTATCTTTAGTTGCTGTTCTTTTAAGCTGATAAATCTTATTCATTACACAGTAGAGTATGCATGGTTAAAGGATACCATGTTCAATTTTACATTTCTTGTTATAATAATGTTGGTGATGATATATGTCTTGTTATATAATTGCCAAGAGAAATGCAGGACGGTGCTTTCCTGATCATGATTCAGGAAAGAGGGGGAAGGATTTCCGGGCAGAATGGAAACACCCCTGCTATGGCCGTGAGTAGTTCATCAACCCCCCCAATCTAAAATTCCTGGATCCACCCCTGAAGTCCTACTTCCATCCGGTAGCCAGGATGATGAATCCAGCCACCTGGTGGAAAGCAGTGGGCTACAGACCTCCCTGATGGCTTTGTAGACTTCATGGTGACTCTGCAAACAGCATCTGTATCATCAGCTGCACTGAGCGAGTGTTTAGCAGCTTTGGTCTCATCTTGACTAAGCTGCTCAACAGACTTGGTCTAGCCAAGGCACAGAAACTGTTGTTTGTTTCCAGAATGCTGAGAGGACCTAAAGAACTGGAGCACTAGTTTGTGTGAAGCAGAATAGTGGGCATATTTTAGCTTTAAAATACTAATTTGATTATTATTACTATGGGATAAAAATAATTTACACTGAATGCTGCTTCAATAAATTTTGACTTTTCCTTTTTGTTAGCTCCCATAGACAGCTGAGGTTCATGTGGTGTCAAGGTACGTACACGGCAAAATATGTTCTTTTTAAACAAGCATTTAGGTTTTTACCATTTTTGGACTGGCAAAAAGTGGTAAAAAAATAGTTTTGCCACTGTCCCGGCAAAAATAGGTTTTTACCGGCAAAACCCAATCCTGTCCACAACTGCTGCTCACAACTACCTATGTACAGTCCACTAGAAGCTGAAAGCACTACACTATGCTGTTGTTGGTCCACTAGCAGCTGCAAGCACTACACTGTGCTGTGTACACTCCACCAGCAGGTTCTCTACTCGATATGCTTATACAAGGTTGCTTGTGGCTAGTTGAAGTTGCTCAACACTTTTTGGTGGTAATTGGTAAGTGTTTTAGCTCATGTGGTGGTCTATGGCTAGAGGTAAGTTTGTATTGCAATTACAGGAAGTGGTCTTGGGCAGGATGGGCCTATTAAAAGAGGTACCTCAATCACTGGTGTCATCCTAAGTGCACTCTGACCTCAACATAAGACTCTGGAAACCATCCTTGCTTCCCTGCAGCTGCGCCAAACCACCAGCCATTATCTTGGCCCCAGTAGACCCACACCGTGTCTCCAGCACTGAACACCAGCTCACTCTCTGTCTCTGACCGATACGAGAAGAGAGCATGATATTCCGAGGCCTCCAGGTCACCTCCTTCTACAAGGCAGCGGCGGGGCGAGGAGGAGGAGAGAGAGGAGAGGGAAGGAAAGAGAAATAGGCAAGAGAGAGGAGACATCCCACAATATAAACAAGTATTGTATGCCAGAGTCAAGAACAAATTGGTGGGAAAAAGTGCTATTTAAAAAAAGAATTTTCTTTTTTACTGAAAATTCAACTCTAGTGCAGACATTCTTTTGGCAAAATACATACACAACCTTTTGTTGACACCAGCCCTTCCAACACCCCCCCCCCCCCCAAAAAAAAATTCTGGTTGTAGCCGAGATAGCTCTCAACTCTGATGGTAGCAATCATCAGGACTCGAATTAGAGCTCATTCCATGCGGTTAAATTGGCCCCTCCCACAAGATCCATCCACCAATATGCTATAGTCCAAAATTAATGTGCCTTTGTGAATCGGTTGGTCCCACAAATCTGGCTGAAGTTTTTTTGTCTCAAACTTTCGACATATTATGCTCAGACAAAAAAAGAGAATACAATTATTGAAAATTATTGCGGAAAAATAAATAATAAATAACAACAAGCCAAAAAATAGCAACAACAAAAAACAAGTCCAGTCCTTATCATCATCTTCTCAATAATCAGAATTCCTGATGAAGGCTAGAGTATCTAGTCGAAATATCGAGTGAATACAATTAGAAGTTGATTATTGAGAAGGTGATCATGTTATTATGTATTATCTCGACTGAGAGTTCATTGAAAGTCCTGTCCTATATACCACAGCACAGGAAGCACTCCAGAGGGACCATGACACAACAGTATCTCTCTTACTATTCCCTCTCAAACCCTACGCAGATTTCCAGAGTCTCTTTCCCTGTGAATCCCATAGTCTGTTTTATATGATCCCATCCACTTGAGATTAACCCGAGATGTCTCTAGTGAGGGACCGACTATGCAGCATGGATCCAGAACCAGTACTAGCAGTAGGGCCAGGGCTAAAGGTATGGCTAGGGCTATTCTAGGAATACGGCATTCTAGGGCTAGGCTATTCTATGGATCGGACATTCCAAGGCTAAGGGCTCTGAGTATTCTAGGGCTAGGCTATTCTATGGATCGAGGCTAAGGGCTCTTAGTATTCTAGGGCTAGGCTATTCTATGGATCGGACATTCCAAGGCTAAGGGCTCTGAGTATTCTAGGGCTAGGCTATTCTATGGATCGGACATTCCAAGGCTAAGGGCTCTGAGTATTCTAGGGCTAGGCTATTCTATGGATCGGACATTCCAAGGCTAAGGGCTCTGAGTATTCTAGGGCTAGGCTATTCTATGGATCGGACATTCAAAGGCTAAGGGCTCTGAGTATTCTAGGGCTAGGCTATTCTATGGATCGGACATTCCAAGGCTAAGGGCTCTGAGTATTCTAGGGCTAGGCTATTCTATGGATCGGACATTCTAAGGCTAAGGGCTCTGAGTATTCTAGGGCTAGGCTATTCTATGGATCGGACATTCCAAGGCTAAGGGCTCTGAGTATTCTAGGGCTAGGCTATTCTATGGATCGGACATTCCAAGGCTAAGGGCTCTGAGTATTCTAGGGCTAGGACAAGGAATATGACTCGAGACATCCCGGGATATCCTAGGAAAGGTTGTGGCTGTACTGGACACCTCCTGCGAGAGTGTGAGATATTCCGGGATGTTTCAGGATACTTGGCTATCCTGACTGCCGTGCAATATGCAAACAAGAGCAAACAACTACCGTCTAGACATTTGAGTGTGCCAACAGCGCAGGAAAGCTGAGCAGCAACATCTAGATTTATAAGCTGATGAACAAAGTAGACATGCCAGGAGAGAGCATGCACATGCCACACACACTGCCAAGACATGACAGTGCTTTCCCTTGTTCCACCCATTTTCCCGCCAACACAGTACAACATAATTAGTATAATTTGAATTTACTGAAATTTAAACTCCTATATTAATTAATTATACCTGCAGCCATCATCTCATCCATGCTCTTGGGCCTCTCCACCACATTTCCTGCACTTCGTCGTCTCCTCCTGCCTCGCCACTCATTATCAGGCTCAACTCTGGATACCAAGCTAGCCTTGCCGAGGGACATGGGATTCACATATGTCTCTGGAAACCACCCTACTCTGCCCTTGTTGACACCTCTCCACCACCCGTTGTCGGCTTTCTCTATCACCAAAATGACGTCTCCTCTGCCAAACTCCAGCTCCAGATTACTCGTCCCGACGAAATCGTATCTTGCAGCAAACTTCTCCGCATGAAGGACGACATTCAAATCCCCTCCCTCCAACGTAGCCTTGCTCAGTAAGGAGTCAGTCTCGCCCTCCGACAGGCTGTACTCGGAGTCCTCCGGCTGCACGTTTGCAATGATCACGTTATTCGCAATGCTCGCAGGAGTGTTCGGGCGACTGCCTCCATCACTGCCACTGCTTGAATCTTTGGTGAGGTTCTCTAACACTATTCCTGCGGTGTTCGCTCTACACAGACGAGAAAACATACCAAGGGGGAAGACGAGGAGGGGGAGGCGAGGGGGAGAGAGGGATATACTGTTACAGGAATTTGCATCCAAGTTATGCATCCAAGAAATGCTGGTTCAATCACATACACGGCATGAACTCATGTTCCAGTGATACTGGGTACATCTTTTTAACAACAACAAGAGTGGGTGTGCTTGCCTTTGTAAGCTTAACATGCGAGTCACCGCAAGACAATGAATAATTTTGACTCTTAACGAACCTTTCCAAGTGAGTGATGTCAAACTTCGTGACCTTCATCGGAGTGCAGTCTATCTCAGACCTGCTGAAGGTGTGACTCCTCTGCGTCTTTTTGGACTTCTTCTTGGCCAGATGCTCCGAGCCCACATCCGATTTCCCCCTCTTGATGGCGAGAGAAGGATGGTGAGTGCTGAAAGAGCTGGAGGCATCCATGATGGCAGCCGCAGCCAAAGTGAAGTTCTCTGCAAGATTCAACGAGCATGAACTGACAATCTTACAACCAAACACACACAGCATTTCATCGTGTCCTGAAATCACTCCTTTTATTGATTCCACCCTTTACCTTCTTGCTTCCGCTTCTTTTCTGCTTCTCTGTCCACATACTTCACGTACGTTTTGGGGAACCATCCCGACTGTCCGTCAATGAAACCTCGCCACCATCCTCCCCCATAGGGTGTTTCCGCCAGTGTCACCCAATCTCCCGCCTTCATAGCTAGGTCACCTTCGTTCTGAGGGTTGTACTGGTGCAAGGCTTGGTAATTGGGCACTAGAGAGAGAGGAGGGAGGGGGGGTGGCACTGTAGACAGCAAATCCTAATACTCGACAAAAATGGTTACGTAAAAATTTTCATTACAGATACTTCAAATTAGGACCTTACGTCCAAAATCACCGTGGGTCTCATTCTCATGCCATTAACCCTTTCGTGGATGTAAGCGTCATATAATGTGAGAGCAAACTAACTTCGCAAAAATATTTATTACATACCGACCGTTGCAGCTACACATATACTCATTGTACCAGTGCATGCCCAGAGAGTTGCTCTAGCTACATATTTAATTTTGTTGGCGTACTACTTCGGTAACTATGGTAGCCGTGGCATCAGACTTGAAGTAAAAATGGATTGCAAGTTCACCATGAGCGATATTTTGTCAATGTGCTACAACAGCGATTTTGGTGTCTCTGAGAACGAATCCAGTTGCAATGAAGGAGAAGAGGTCCATGTGTACCATGGAGAAAGAGTTGTAGCACCTGAGGAAGTTGCAGCTCTGAGTAGAGCTATCATTTCTGAGCCTATAGTTAGTGGTAGCTGTAGCGCCTTCGTAGATGCACCTTTTTTTTGATGTTAGTGTCTCTACAGATGCTGAGGAGAACCAAGAACAGTCCCAAGGCGAGTAGTAAGTGTAGACATAAAATAGAACTTAGAAAAAATATGATATTGCAATAGTTGTTTGGGACATTATTTTCCTGGGGGTAGTTCCTGGGTTTTGAGATTACTAAGAAGGGGTGTGTCTAGCTATAGAACTAGGCTTCGACTATGGCTATAATAATAGGGCTATCAATAGGGCATAGAGTAAGTATATGGTGATGCTATAGATATAGCAGGACACTGACAAAGAGGGAGATATGGGTAATGGTACAGCTAGGCCTAGAGGTCCCTGACTGAAAGTAATTGCAGATTTCTCCTTTCATATAGATGCTGGTGAAGCATTTGATGCTGATGTAGGGGTCCAGAATAGTGTGGATGCTGCACCTGCTCGTCCTTCTGTGTCAATGGTATTCCCTCCAGGCCCTTCATCATCTCAGTATGTAGTATCCCCTCCAGGCCCTTCTACATCATATTGTGTTTACATCTAAACATTGGCCATGTTTGGTTAGCTATTATTATAGGTATATGTATTATTATATCATATTTTTTTTGCTGTGAATTCAGTATTATATACTGTATATCCAAATATAACAAACTGTAACATGTATCTTATTTTGTATAGAAAATATAGTACAAAATGGTGTCAACACATTATAATGATATTCATGGCAGTGTGGGTTGTTGCTTAGCAACCATTATTGGGTGCAAAACGATCCTCAAAGCAGGGGCTTTCTCATAGACTATGGTTGCTAGGTACTTCATAGCTTTTCTCAAAAGATATGATTTTTTTTCTAGAAAAAAATAAAACCCTGTGTAAAGTTATCCATGAAAGGGTTAACATAACACTTGTGACATTAACAGATACCATATGCCCAGTACACACAAGATGACAATTTTGCATTCCTGCATGTATTTAAGGCCAGGGGAGTGTTTCAGTATTGGCAAACATCACAGCAATGTTGCTAAACCTGGCAATTACACCCTGCCCTCATTTAGCAGGCATCTTTTATAGGGATTTAATTAACTGATACAAGCACCTACTTGGACATCATTCACAATAAGAATTTTTTTTTATGAACCGTATGAGCTAAGCACTGGAATTTTTTAAACCTGCACATGCCCAGTAGTTGATGTATCATTATAAAATAGTCAATAAATGTAAAACTTCACGTCTGTTTTGATGGTGGGAGTGAGCAAGACAATTGAGAGCATTCTATGACTGGTAAGGGAGGTATGGACCTACACAGTCATGAGTCTGGCTAGTGAGACGACCCTATGACTGGTGAGGTAGATATGGACCTACACAGTCATGAGTCTGGCTAGTGAGACGACCCTATGACTGGTGAGGGAGATATGGACCTACACAGTCATGAGTCTGGCTAGTGAGACGACCCTATGACTGGTGAGGGAGATATGGACCTACACAGTCATGAGTCTGTCTAGTGAGACGACCCTATGACTGGTGAGGGAGATATGGATCTACACAGTCATGAGTCTGACTAGTGAGACGACCCTATGACTGGTGAGGGAGGTATGGACCTACACAGTCATGAGTCTGGCTAGTGAGACGACCCTATGACTGGTGAGAGAGATATGGACCTACACAGTCATGAGTCTGTCTAGTGAGACGACCCTATGACTGGTGAGGGAGGTATGGACCTACACAGTCATGAGTCTGGCTAGTGAGACGACCCTATGACTGGTGAGGGAGATATGGACCTACACAGTCATGAGTCTGGCTAGTGAGACGACCCTATGACTGGTGAGGGAGGTATGGACCTACACAGTCATGAGTCTGGCTAGTGAGACGACCCTATGACTGGTGAGGGAGATATGGACCTACACAGTCATGAGTCTGGCTAGTGAGACGACCCTATGACTGGTGAGGGAGGTATGGACCTACACAGTCATGAGTCTGGCTAGTGAGACGACCCTATGACTGGTGAGGGAGATATGGACCTACACAGTCATGAGTCTGGCTAGTGAGACGACCCTATGACTGGTGAGGGAGATATGGACCTACACAGTCATGAGTCTGGCTAGTGAGACGACCCTATGACTGGTGAGGGAGATATGGACCTACACAGTCATGAGTCTGGCTAGTGAGACGACCCTATGACTGGTGAGGGAGGTATGGACCTACACAGTCATGAGTCTGGCTAGTGAGACGACCCTATGACTGGTGAGGGAGGTATGGACCTACACAGTCACGAACCTTGCTAGTGAGACGACCCTATGACTGGTGAGGGAGATATGGACCTACACAGTCATGAGTCTGGCTAGTGAGACGACCCTATGACTGGTGAGGGAGATATGGACCTACACAGTCATGAGTCTGGCTAGTGAGACGACCCTATGACTGGTGAGGGAGGTATGGACCTACACAGTCATGAGTGTGGCTAGTGAGACGACCCTATGACTGGTGAGGGAGGTATGGACCTACACAGTCATGAGTCTGGCTAGTGAGACGACCCTATGACTGGTGAGGGAGGTATGGCAGTCACGAACCTTGCTAGTGAGACGACCCTATGACTGGTGAGGGAGGTATGGACCTACACATTCATGAGTCTGGCTAGTGAGACGACCCTATGACTGGTGAGGGAGATATGGATCTACACAGTCATGAGTCTGGCTAGTGAGACGACCCTATGACTGGTGAGGGAGGTATGGACCTACACATCATGAGTCTGGCTAGTGAGACGACCCTATGACTGGTGAGGGAGGTATGGACCTACACAGTCACGAACCTTGCTAGTGAGACGACCCTATGACTGGTAAGGGAGGTATGGACCTATACAGTCATGAGTCTGGCTAGTGAGACGACCCTATGACTGGTGAGGGAGATATGGACCTACACAATCATGAGTCTGTCTAGTGAGACGACCCTATGACTGGTGAGGGAGATATGGACATACACAGTCATGAGTCTGGCTAGTGAGACGACCCTATGACTGGTGAGGGAGGTATGGACAGTCATGAGTCTGGCTAGTGAGACGACCCTATGACTGGTGAGGGAGGTATGGACCTACACAGTCATGAGTCTGGCTAGTGAGACGACCCTATGACTGGTGAGGTAGATATGGACCTACACAGTCATGAGTCTGGCTAGTGAGACGACCCTATGACTGGTGAGGGAGATATGGACCTACACAGTCATGAGTCTGGCTAGTGAGACGACCCTATGACTGGTGAGGGAGATATGGACCTACACAGTCATGAGTCTGGCTAGTGAGACGACCTCATGACTGGTGAGGGAGGTCATGAGTCTGGCTAGTGAGACGACCCTATGACTGGTGAGGGAGGTTATGGACCTACACAGTCATGAGTCTTGCTAGTGAGACGACTATGACTGGTGAGGGAGGTATGGACCTACACAGTCATGAGTCTGGCTAGTGAGACGACCCTATGACTGGTAAGGGAGATATGGACCTACACAGTCATGAGTCTGTCTAGTGAGACGACCCTATGACTGGTGAGGGAGGTATGGACCTACACAGTTATGAGTCTGGCTAGTGAGACGACCCTATGACTGGTGAGGGAGGTATGGACCTACACAGTCATGAGTCTTGCTAGTGAGACGACCCTATGACTGGTGAGGTAGATATGGACCTACACAGTCATGAGTCTGGCTAGTGAGACGACCCTATGACTGGTGAGGGAGGTATGGACCTACACAGTCATGAGTCTGGCTAGTGAGACGACCCTATGACTGGTGAGGGAGGTATGGACCTACACAGTCATGAGTGTGGCTAGTGAGACGACCCTATGACTGGTGAGGTAGATATGGACCTACACAGTTATGAGTCTGGCTAGTGAGACGACCCTATGACTGGTGAGGGAGGTATGGACTAGTGAGACGACCCTATGACTGGTGAGGGAGATATGGACCTACACAGTCACGAACCTTGCTAGTGAGACGACCCTATGACTGGTGAGGTAGATATGGACCTACACAGTCATGAGTCTGGCTAGTGAGACGACCCTATGACTGGTGAGGGAGGTATGGACCTACACAGTCATGAGTCTGGCTAGTGAGACGACCCTATGACTGGTGAGGGAGGTATGGACCTACACAGTCATGAGGTCGTCTCACTAGCCAGACTCATGACTGTGTAGGTCCATACCTCCCTTACCAGTCATAGGGTCGTCTCACTAGCCAGACTCGTGACTGTGTAGGTCCATACCTCCCTCACCAGTCATAGGGTCGTCTCACTAGCCAGACTCCTATGACTGGTGAGGGAGATATGGACATACACAGTCACGAACCTTGCTAGTGAGACAACCCTATGACTGGTAAGGGAGGTATGGACCTACACAGTCACGAGTCTGGCTAGTGAGACTACCCTAAAAGCAGACAATCGCAAACTTCGCCATTGGCCATCTCTTCCAAGCTATTACTGATGTTTCTGGAAGCTCTTCTCTGAAAGTTGCACAGGCACCTATTAGGAATCATTCTGAATGCCTTTGCTTTAGAGAAAGGAGACACTCCTGGATGGATTTCTCTGCGATAAGTTGTGTGTAGACATGGAGTATAGACATGGAGTAATATAGCGATGCTTAGCTTTGTTCGCTTACCTCAATGGAGCTGATTCCTATACCAAAACTGCAGCTTATTGTTTTCACACTCTAATTAATGGGGTTGGGAGGGTGGAATTTTTAAAAAACGAATAAAGTTGGTGGTAGGTATCACCCAGTGTTCAACACACCACAGGAGGTATTGTAATGAGATTCATGGAATAATAATCTCACTACCCAAGTTTGTAATTACCTATTGCTCTTTTAGATGGGTTACCATGGACCATACATAGTTGTGAGATTGGAGTGCAGCTTTCTGTTGGTGCCCAGGTGGAAGCTTGTGGTAATCAATTTGCTGCAAGTCTAAGGAGGAGCCAAGCAGAAAACCTTGTGGTCATCAACATGAAGTGGTACAATTGGCAAGGCCAGGCAAAGGTTCCTTGATTTTTTCTTCTTTCTAAGTAAGTATATGGACAGTGTGCGATAGCTCCCTCAATATTCGCTGTTTTCATTGTAAGAATCCAATTAACAAAATCAAGAATATTTCTCCCACATATCCTTCTTTAGTCACTATCAGTGGGCTGATCCAGCCAGATTCAAGAGGGGGAGGGGAGTCTATTACGCTGTGAGCTGAGGTGTTAAGCTCGTGAGTTAGTCAACTAATCCCTCCAAAGTCTTCAAGACAGATTAAGAAGCAGCAAGTCTCTCGAGGTCAACTTGAAGGCTCTATAAAATGGCCTCTCAAACATACTTTGCGTTTCACTTGACTCCTTGGAGCGTATTTATTTACAGACCTATATGGACATCCTCCATGGTGGAAAGCTCCTTTTAGCCAATGGTGAGAACAATTCTTGTGACAGGCTCTCTATTGGCATCCTCCACGAGCCAGAATATCAATCGTTGGGTAATTCGGAAAGTGTTTTGTAACTCAGATGCCATGGAAGAGTTATCTGTGCACTAGAAGACTGGGAAAGGGACTAGAAGTCTCCGGCAAGAAGCAGCAAGAAGCTTGTCCAAAAATTGCAGAAAACTATAGACAATTGCAGCTAATAATAAACATAGTCCCACTAAAAATTCCTGCCTCAGTTGAAATACGTTGCCTAGGCATTGAACTTAATACGCATGCGCATAACAGGTGCTTTATTCAACGACTTAGAGACCAGCGCTACACAGCGAGATACCAGAAGGACGCCTATCCAAAGACGGTTTGTGAAACCAATGAAATTGGTGCTTATAAGTTTCTTTGGGCACTAGACATCGAGAGGCTTAACAACCAGAGCTTACGATATGGTGATTTAGAGCAGGCACTCGATTGGATTGATTGTGTCAAAAAAAATTTAACATAGCTTGTGAATTATTTTTATCAATACGAGCATAAACTTACACTCAAACTCCCCTCATCTGGGCAGGTCTTTCACCAGGCACCTACACATTGCATAATCGCATCGTGCATGGTTCTTGAGCCTGCGAGTGTGACTCATTTTGACAGAGAATATAGTCCAGTTTCTTGTATATAACTTGTACCTGAAGATGTCTGAGACTAGAACAACACAGAAAGCTTCCCACAACAGAAGACGGGAAGGTGGCCATGGATGAGTCAGTTTCTTGTCGACAGAGAGCAATTCTCGATTAGATTCTAGCTATAAAAATTATAGCTTGTGTACCTGAAGATGTCTGAGACTACAACAAGGTGGAAGGCTTCCCAAAACAGTGATGCAAGTGAAGGGAAGGAGGCCACGAAAGACCATCGTTCAGTCACACCTGGTGGGCTTTCAATGCCCTAGAAATCTCACTCAGTGTTCAAATCTTCTTCTTGTGAAAAAATTGTGTGACACTGCAGCTTGGATGAGACAGGAATCACTGAGACAACCCCCATCATTTAAATAACTGAATGAGGGTGTTCTTCAGTCAGTGTACATGTGGTACTATGATGTGCATACAATGTGTAGGGATGCAAAATCCGAGGCAAATCATCAAAATTGGGCAAAAATGTGGGAGTGTTCCCAGATGCAGCCGTTTCTGAGTTATGGACAGTGCCAGGTCTCGAGGTCCCCAGATAAGGAGAGTTCGAGTGTACCAGTAACCCATTTCATATCACGAGTGTAAAAGGGGGTAGGGTTCCAGGCTCACTGGACCATCCCCCTCCTGGATGTGCCCCTAAATCCTTTGAAAATATTTCGCGTGTAATTATGCACATAGTGTACATGTACTGGATTCTGGCATAGGTAATAATGGTATCCCTTTAATTGGAAAGCACTCTACCTAATTAAACCCGACTTAATTAATGTTGGCAAGGTAACACACTAACAGACACCCAACACAGAGATTAGCAAGGGCAGGCAGGTTTGCGTGCATGAGCTTAGTTGTACCTCCTAGGACTGGCTTGGCAGGTGCAGATTCACCCATCTCCACTTTCGCTTCCCCGCTGGTATCGTACTTGGACTTTCTCTTCATACACGTACAGCAAAGCAGCATCAGGACTACGACCATCACAATTAGAACTACCACTGCTACCACGCCCCCAACAATTGGACCGATCAGCGAACCTATCAAATAAGAGTGATAAGGAGAGAAAGAGAAGGACAAGAGGTGTATCGTTATGAACTGGTTGAGTGTGCAGTCATGTACTATTATATACACACACACACACATGGTAAAGAAATGAGCACACTAACTTGGGGATGTCAGAGAAGGCACTGACATGATTCCAGTGCATATTGCTTCATCACCATCTCCTCCATTCCTCTGGAGCAGCAGCAAAGGGGAAGATGAGTCAGAACTAAAGAGGGAGAGTGGACCAGAAAGTGGGAGGTTGGAGTCTGTGAACACTACTCTTAGCACCGCCCCTGCATCCCGCGGGAGGTTCAAGGGTCCGTGTTTCACTGTGAGGTCTCCCACACTGCAGGCCAGGGGCATACCTCTGGAGCAGAGTTCAGGGTTGCTGGGAAAACTGTCCACGATATCGCCACATGTGACCGAGTCAGCAGATCCCGTTTTGCTTCGCAAGCTCCATGCAAACGGCACAAGTAATCCAGTCGCCGTTTGCCGCTTCCTTCGGAGGAGTGTGGGCTGAGGCAATGACCTCCGCTTCCTCCTGGCCATCATGGACGGTGAAGGGGTAGCACTCAAAATGGAGTCAACAATGGTTGCTGACATAGAGAAATCCTGAGATGGAGAAATCAAGGTTGCAGATAACTCCGCTGTGGCCATGAAGGTTGACGTCTGTCCATCTGTAAAAGCTGAAGACAAACTCATACTTGCAGACAGCTCTGCACCAGTCACGAGGGGGAGAGGGGAAGGAGGAGGAAAGGGATGTAATTAAGGATGAAGTAATTCAATTAGTTAAGTGGAGGAGGAAATTCCAGGTAAGGAAGGTGATATTGAGTGTGACAAATAAAGACAATATGCAATATACAAGTGATCTACTTTTAGTCATTAGGTGAGGTTGGGTGGGATACCGATTACCTCTAGTCTAGGAGCTCGTACAGGGCGAGGCATGCAGGCGCCGAGCTGTGTACGAGAGCTCCGAGCCTAGAGGTAATCCATATCTCACACTAAACTGACCTAATAACACAATTTATCACAGCAAGTAAAACAAAAATACATTGAGCACATGTTAATCAATGTTATGTGTTGCTAAGTGGCCTGACAAAGTGATGCCATGATGTTTACATGACAACCAGATGACTTGCACATGCAACCTGAACGGATGAATTCAATGCACAGGGGACAGGACAGGTTATACATGTACCTACCCTGTTATTAATCATGATAAACGACTTGCTGGTACACGTATGATAAATACATGGACATGTCTGTGCGTGCATGTACATACACATAATTATGTCTATGCATTGTATGTACATATATGTTCACGTACATACATTCACGTACATACATGCTTACAATAATACATGCTTACAATGTACATGTCTGTGCATGTACACATGTCCATGTCCATGTGTATGTATGTACATGCCCTTATATGGAGGGAGTGGTCAAAGTGGTCATTGATGCTGGCACAGGTAAGGAAGTCTTGAGGTTAGTAAAAAGTGTCCTCTGTCTGCCTACAGGTTATGTGGTCAACTGGCCTAATGGCCTATACTAACAACAGAGTGGAATATTTACCTTCTCCTCCTAGCCCACTGCCACTAGTTGTGCTCGGAGTTGCAACAGCACCCTGAGTTGGTGCTGGCGTAGGCATCGGACTTGATTCCAGACTCGGAATCAACTCCACACTCGTGGGAGTACTCGTCTGGAATGAAGATGTGGAAGTGGAAATGTCAGAAGAGAAGGGTGTGGTCTTGGGGAGTGGTGCGGTGCTCGAGGGGGGGAGAGGAAGAGCTTCCTTCACTCTCAGCATCGCAATGATAGTAGTGGCAGAGAATGGATCGTCTGCAAGCTGGATGAGTGTGATTCTGCCCTCAATGCCGTTGGTATTGACTAGGTACGAGAATGTCACAGTCGGCCTTGCATGCACGATATCAGCACAGGCCCAAGGGATCCCCATGGCATCATTGCGGTGGATGACTACAGATCGGCCGATAATCCCAAACGACCCAAACAGGGGCAAGTTGGGATCACTGAACGTCTGTGTTATGGCCCCAATGTTTGCGAGGCTACCAAACTTGCCACTCAAATCACCCACTTCATATTGGTCATTTGTCGTAGATGCTTTGTTGCTGTCTACACCCAATGGGTTCCAGCGCCCCCCTGTGTAGAAAGCCCCACATCTATCATGAAATCCTAAATCAGGGGGGCCTATGGGACCGATGTGAATGCGATAGTCTCTTGCAGTTTTACCTAGCCCAGTTAATCTAACATCAACTCTTGTCTGAACAAAAGGTGACAACTGAGTGAACCTGATACTGCCAGATAAGCCACTCGGACCACTGAAAATGGCCTCTGCTTCAAAGGGAAGGAATTCAGAAATATTTGCACAGCCAATGCGTAATGTTCCTCCATTGGCTTCGTGAATCACAAGAGAGCGGCCGACGACAAAAGTGTCCTCTCCAGCTAGCGTGAGGTCAGTGTCAGTGTAGAACTGTTTGACGACTCTACTCACTACATCCAGAGGAGCACCCTTGTTCGAAAGGTCCCCAATTGCGCATTCCATCTGGTTAGTTGAGTTGCAGACATCGGTGTAGATCCCAGACGAAATGTCTGTGTTGCGTGGGTTGTAGAAGGATCTGGTCATGGTGCAACCAGTCCCCTCCCTGTCCAGAGGTTGTTGTTGGATATGCCAGTTGTGTCCCACGGAGTTCTTCAGCTCACCAATGCTGCTCAGGTCAACATACACAGATGCAGTGCTGTTGTTGGTGTGCTGCCGGAAGTAAACATTGCCTGTGAAGTTGCTACGAAACGGGACATACAGAAGATCCATACCACCAGCACCAGAAGAAGGGTAGTCTATGTTTGCACACACAAAGCGTGCTTCATCGGCGAAAAGCACCACAGAGCGGCCAATGATGGTGTGGATCCCGCGAAGAGTAAGAAAGTCGTCCATGAGCTCCACAACAGATGAGGTCGCATTGAGAGCTCCATGTCGGCCACTCAGATCACCCACTTGGCATACGCTGTGATCAGCAGCACATCGATGTGGGTAGGTTGTATCGCTATTGTTGCTGGCTCCCTCGGGGTCATAGCGATTCCCAGTGACCTCTGCCCGACATGGATCCTGCTTAGCATCAAGAGGGAAGGGATACTGGTGAACATACCAAGGAAAAGAGCCCAAACCATGGAATTGAAGTCCTAGACAGCACAAAAAAAGGGGGGGATGGGGGCAGAGAAAGAGGGAAGACAATTTGACGTCACATGATTCATGATGCAACTATGGCCTGTATAATACATACCTGTTAGATTGACAAAAATGGTGGTGTGGTTGCCATTAAGGCCATCTTGAAAGAATACAATCCTTCCACTCACCCCACGTTGGTTGAAGATGGCCTCCGCCATCAGCTGCTCGTCAGCCGCCGATGAGTTGGGGAGACCGAGGACCAGACTCAACCACACTAGTAGACACCACCATGCAGCCAACCAGCTTCTCGAGGTAGGTTCCCCCATGCTGAAAGCTGTTATACAATACATGTTACTTTTTTTCTTCAATGCATTCCATAGTCTACAAGTAATGTTCAGAAGTTACTCAATATAGTCATTTGATGATGCATGATACAATGGCAAGTCATTATGTCATTACTGTGAGGTATGCAATCAGAAGGGCCGACTAATGTTCCTAGGGCATACGTTCGTTAAACGAAGAGAAGCTGTGGTATACATGACAATACTTTCTCAGAGACGACAAAAGAAAACAAATTCATATTCGGGCAGCTTTAGTAGAGAGACTCGATTCATTTATTATATAAGGAGTTATAGGGAAAATGACCACATACATGCACTTGCTATGTAGCTACCTCCGGGCTACAATAATTATAGCATAGAAGCAGCACCTGATGAACAGCTGGGCATCAATATCTACAGCAAGACCTTGAGTTAGCAGAAATCTGCATAACCAAGACCAGGCATCCCCATGTAGAAAACTAATATAGTTCCAAGTAATTTATTATGCTCAGAACAACTTTTCAAGACACATGCCAGTGTCACATTTAATTAAAGTTCAGGTCGTCATAGATACAAAGGTGATAACACACCTAACTTCACACTATTAGGACAGGCTGATATGGATGTTAGAGTTTGCACAACAGCACTACCTCTTGGCTCAGACTAGAGATAAACCATTAGCGTATTTTTGTGTACACACATGGGAAATTGTAGCTCCATTTGTGAGGTGCCATCATATGAGCAGGCTGAAAAGCAGACAATGGGAGCGATTAGTCTGAGCTACTCATATCAGTTACTCACTGCTGCAACTGCTAGTTTACAAAAAGCTGTGCTAGTTACTCACCATGCCTATCTGAAAGCTATCTAGAAAGCAAGGTTAGATCAATAAGATATCTCTCAACACTCTACAATGACCATCTCTGGACGTTTCGACTCTAGCATCATGATATCTACATGTATGTCCGCTAAACCAATACTGCTAACAGCAGAACATTAAGTTGCTTAAAAAACAACTCTGCAGCTAGTAGTACATAACACTTACTTATCTCGGCAAGGGTTATAATTGTGTTGGAGCGCTAAGGACCGAGATTTAGCAGCCTAGGTGACAAGTCTAATTATGCTACAAGTTGTACCTAGCCGGCTAACTGCCCATGGTGAGTCGACTCACTTTTATTTTTGCGATTTCGTACTGCAGTAAGCAAGACCTCGGCCTGTAAGAAACCGACTAGGGCACCGCTGTGACCAAGCCACAGGATTCGTTGGACTTGCGGGGCTTGTTCAATAACCCGAGACTGGCGCGGTGCTCCTGCTTGTAGCTGGAGCTAGCGAGGGAGAGGGAGGGTCGAATACGGTTACAAAAGTGACGTCATGCGGGCGTGAAAAACTGTGGCGCGTGCGTGTTGGTGTGTGTGTGTGTGTTGTGTTTGTTTGTTTGTTTTTTATTACAGATATCAGTATCTAGTGAACTGGCAAGAAACATCTACAACCTCAACCAATAACTACAACTTGATGATAAATCCCACCTCCAAAGATTATGGGATGGATACAATGGGGGGGGGGGGGGGGGATTCTGGAGTCTCAAGCCTCCCTTCTCCTCACGAGGAAGGTTCACCTATTTCAATGCAGTCTGTATGAATAGTTGATTTATTAGCTACCATATAGTTGTGCTGTGCTCTTGCTGATCTTGGCACCAACAGCCGACTATTCAGCTACGGCATGTCAACAACCCCCTTTTCAAAACTGTGCCAACACCCCCCCCCCCCTTCCTCCCCGAAGGTCTCATGAAGCCAGATCTTCGAAATATCGGAGGTCAGTTGTCCACTCCTTGCATAGTGTATAGTGTTTGGTAAACAATGCAGGACTACTATATACCTATATAGCCAATGCACTCGCATAGCACCTCTTCTGTTCATCTAGAGGACACTTTAACCAGCCACTGCCTGTAGTCTCCAAGTTACTAGCACAGTGGAGTGCATCTTTCAGAGATTTACTTGGAGATGGACGGACGGATCCAGACAAGCAAAAGTAATTGGTAGCACAGCAAGATGGCAATAGTGCTTAATGAAATGTGGGTGAGCAGATGTTGGAAAAAGTATGTGAAGAAAAAATGAAAATAGTCAGGAGACTGGAGTGACTTTCACAAAACAATTTTCAACAGAAATCTCTTTTTCCAAGTCACAAGCCGTGTCAGAATAAGATAATGCCCCTTTTCCTGAAATTATCCTGTCTCAATCAATTTGAATTAGTGACAGATTGCAAACCATACTGCATTTTCATATATGTGGCTCTTTTTTTTAATGCAGCATGTGTGACCTGAAAAGAATGTTAACGAAGTGTTGAACTACAGCTACACAAATTTAAAAAAAAATCCTCTGGCTTTGCCATGTAATGATCATGATTGCATAAATTGGAGGGGATAGGAGCATCCATCACGTGTGGTTCTGTGATTGTGGTGGTGGATATGTGTTTAGCCTGTGCTCTGTGGCCCTGCTTATGCTCAGATCTAAGAGCTTGTGGCTTGTGGCTGTGCTTGCTCAGACTTGCTGGGGCTTGTGGTTTGTGTCCATACCTGCAGGAGTTTTTCGTATGTGGCCAAGCGTGATGTTTCATATTAATATTGCTCCCATCCATCCCACTCCCTATTATGCTCTTACTATTCCCTGTTGTCCCATTATGCTTCATAATATTTTTTGTGATATAATAATGATTAATGATTAAGCTATAGCTATGATTTCTCGATGATCAACTTAAATTTTCTTGCTTGACATTTTGCCTAGCCTTCATTATGATGCTAAGGCTCATTCATGTGGGGTTGATATTGTAGGAGGAGTTTACTTACAACATTGTCACTGAACACTAAACAGCATAAAAATGGCAACAACAACAAAACTAGTATATAGCTGCTCGCTTGAACTGGCAGAAACCCTCCCCAAAAAACTGATAGCTTGCAATAACCTGGTCAGGTCTGCATTGGCTGCAGGATCATGTGACTTCAATAGCATGTGCTATACTCCACTTTACCTGTTATGCTATGCTCCTATGCTCTATTTTATCTGCTATTATGCTCTGACTAATTTTATTTATGCCCCATTATACTTTACAATATTAATGCTAATATGACTGGTACAAGCTAACAGTAACAGCTAATAGCCACTATGACTAGGCAATTGTTATATTATTACAATAACCTTCTCAATAATTATCTCTCGACGTTTTGACTAAATGCTCTAGCCTTCATCTTATTCCTGATGAAGGCTAGAGCATCTAGTCGAAAGATTGAGAGAATACAATTTCAAGTTGATTATTGAGAAGGTTATTGTTATGTCAACTGAGAGTTCATTGAGAGTTGTTATACTGTAGAAGAATTACTTTAAACCTAATCTCTTAATGAACTCTGCTGCTTGCAAATGGTACAGCGGTCTATGCTGCTGCTGATGGCTGAATCAAAAATACCTTTCTAGTTGCAGCAGAGGAACATGACTCTGATTAACTGCCTTCTAATGGCATGTATAAAATAGGCCAGCCACGGTTGAACAGTGCTTGGTCTCTAAAGTGCCCCCACTTTCCCTGGGACAGATAGACAAATAATAAATAAAATAAAAAAATTATTTATTTTTTATCTTTTACAAACAAAATATATATATATATATATATATTTATTTAAAGAAACAACTAACACAAACATTCAATCAAATTATTAAAAATAAATAGATAAACAATCCTATAATGCCAGGGTGTTTTTTGTGTCCAAATTTATGCCAGCATGTGCATAGACCCTGCACACAGACCTGCAACTCTGATGTGTGTCATGGGTTCTGCAGGAACATAATATATTAACACAGTGATTGTTGTAATGCATACGTCAACTGAGTCTGTTCGTGTGCTTTGTATTCTGTCATGACATGCTATACGTACTAATTTAACCTATCCTAACTGAAACGGTATCTACAATCTCATCGCAGTGAACCTAGCTCTTGAGTTCTCTATTCACGGTTCTTTTCCATTGTAGTATATAATAGCCTCATCTTATTCCAGTAAAACTGGCACACTGATCCATGCATGTTTGATAAATACAGACCCATCACACTTCTCCTACATTAAGTAAAGCTCTTGAATGATGTATCTTGATTCAGTTTCCTGATCATTTTGCTACTTCAAGCTTTATTTTTTTAATTCCAAGCAGGTATTTGACTGGTGTTTAACCCTTTTCCCATAAGATTAGAAACAATAATTTTTCAAACCCGTTATATATACTCGCAAAAAATTATCAGAGGTCATCTAAACAAACTTTATTGAGATTAAAGATGTCCTTTTTTTGCATTTTTGGTGTGCACAACATTGTCGTGCACTAGTGTATATATATGCAGCTCAAAATGTGGCCACATTTGTGTGCTTTCTTATGCACTAATATTTCAGGTACAAGCATAAAAACTTAAAAACACACATTTTCATCCTTCCTCCCGATTTTTCTAAAGTTCAATCACCATGTCCATTAGAGGATAACCTGTCTGAATGCATGGCAACCTACTGAGTGTACACCACATACACACTGTATTGAGGATCTCATCAGACCAAAAGGATAGCTTGCATCTCATCCAGACAAGTGTACTGCTGTATGCGCTTGGTCTTATTTCTCATCAAGGATAGATACAAGCTGCTAGTAAGCAATGTTCACTTCATTTCCACAGGGGACATGACAAGGCGGGTAAAGGAACCATGCTCCACTTCACAACCTATATTGTTCGTAGGTGGCTTCATGCATGGTGGTTGAACCAGACAAGGGTGAGATATCATCATTTCCATCTTTGTACTATTCTTTAGAGCAAGACTCAAGAATTCTCAATGAACTCTCAGTTGACATAACGAAATTACAATGACCTTCTCAATAATCAACTTGAATTTTACTCTCTCGATGTTTTGAATAGATGCTCTAGCCTTCATCAGGAATAATTCCTGATGAAGGCTAGAGCATCTGGTCGAAACATCGAGAGAATAAAATTCAAGTTGATTATTGAGGAGGTCATTGTAAAGACTCATTTGAATAGCCACATGAGCTTGACTCAAGATTCTGACATCAATTAAGGCTCTAAGCAAGTGCTCTATGTGTGTGTCTGATGTGGGAGGCAGTTTTTCAGCTTCAGGCATGTGAATGGCAAATATGTACCAACTCAGGACTGGAATTCCTGTGACACTTGTGGGCCTATATGCCTTTTAACAGATAAAAGCTTATAGTGACAAAAGCTGATCCTCAGAGATATTCTGTACACTGAGCCTGACAAAGGCATATGACCAATTCATCAGCCTCCAAGAAGCATTTAAACCAAGTTGGCTTGCAGAAACCAACAAATTTTCCAGTGTTATCAGTACAAGGCCGTTGGCAACTGCTATTTTAAAACTGGTTCATGGACCATAGCTTCTTCCAAACTGGTCACAAGAAGGGACTTACCTTTATTGTGACAATGGAGCTGTTTGGATGAAAGAGAGCTCTCAGGGTGAGTGTAGAATTCTCGGTCCCAATTGCATCTTTTTGACTGATATCCCAATGTGACTGACTGAGAACCACTAACCTGCCATTTCAAGTCCTTTGTTTCTCTGAGATCAATGTTGTCATCATGCAACTGGATCATGGACTTCACACTACCAGCAGTGTGTATTTAGTTGTTTTTCGTGCCCACAAATTGTATTTCCATTGACTTTCTCGCTAACACAGCTCTTAGCCACAGATATCCATTTCAAGAATGGTGGGACATGTCCACTAGACGTGAACAAGTCACTTGGTTTTGTAGATGCACCTCTTCAATAGTAAAGGTATTCTTAAATTGAAGCCTCAATCTTTGCTGCCATCAGGTTGTCTCTTTTAATGGTTGCAGAACCATTATGATGATGTGATCATGCTGAAGAATGAACTGAGCCTTGAATAAGGTCAACAGGTGCATGATGTCTGAGATTGACAGGTGTGAGGTTGAACTATAAAACACTGCACTGCTTTGGGAAATAGATATTTTTTAGACTGGGGATCAAGTATTTTAATCGCTGGTTTTCCCAGCAGAATAATTGTGGCGTGAAAGAAGTTTCTTCAACAAAGGAAGCACATATCTTTCCTGAGTGGAGCAGTCAAGGAGCAGGAGAAAGGGATACTAATAGATTCATTTTCCAACTCTTTATAGTTTCATCTTTCATCTTCTCCAAGTTTTTCATGAAGGCTTTCTCATTCTGACCTTTTGAGAATCTGTATGCACAAAAATTTCAAGCAGCCATATTGAATCTTTAAAATGGCAGACCTTTATCTCTAGCACTATGACCGGGTGGTTATCTTGGATTTCAAGATAGCCACCATGTCGGACCAATTTCTGGATCACTGACCACTGAAAACCTAGGTATATATAGATGTATAGATAGCGAAATCAAGGTTCTTTGAACATTATTGAGGGAGATATGGCTTGAAAATGGTCTGAGAGGGCAGACATTTTGAAACATCCAATGATCCCTTGAAGGGTAACATAATTTTGTTAACATTACTTTATAGTGGATAATAATATTTCTAAAAATTAATAGTTTACTCTTACTCCCAAACTACAACTCCTCAGGAAAACACTGGTAGAGGCATCTTTATCTTGTCTAAGATCCATGGCATGTTTCATGGATTTACTCAGGGTGGACTTGCGGATTGCAACTGCTTCTGAATATGTTGAAGCTTCGAGTTTAAAAGGAGGACTAAATGGCACATGTCTTTTAAAAAAATTGCACTTTATAACACATGTAACTTTTTTCATACAACTTATGAATAAAGTTGTCACAAAAAATAAATATTTTTATGAGCTTTAAAATAATATATTATATGAGGGGGTAGGTACATTATTGGGTGAATGACGGGGGGGGGGGGGGAACAAATTGACTCTCTGCAAAGCTCCCTCCAAGAGCAGAACATCAATAGGCTTGTTTTGAGGGCACATATATAACTATAAAAGTCCAACTGAAGTGGTACCAAAGTGGTGTTAAATGAAAATCAATTTTCTAATGTAAAATATGACCCTTTGAAGAGTTCACAAAGTCGTGAGGTGTTTCAAAAGTTTATAGAGCAAGAAATGACTTTTCCCCCTCTCCACCCGCGAAGGTAACCATTCATCCCATTCTCACTTGCCTGTGCAGCCAGTTTTTTTCCCTCCAGCTTCAAATTTGCTATGTTTTCTCAATCATTCCCTACGATGACCATTCCCAGTTTACTTAAGCCCGCTATATTTAAGGCAGATTCCTGTGTTTTTTTACGGGTTAGTTTACAGTGAATACATTGATACATAGGTAGATAGATACATAGATAGATACATAGATACATAGATAGATAGATACATAGATAGATACATAGATATAGATGCATAGATAGATACATAGATAGATACAGAGATATGCCATGCACAAGTTTTCCATCCATCTTCCCACTGAGGGCTCACTTGCTCGCCAATGGGAATGTCTGTCTATTTGTGTGTGGCTTATATACTCGGCTATCCTTGAGCCTACCCACACGTCACACATCACTGGAAACCTATTGACCCTGGAAAGGTTTTGGACCCAGTTTATAGGCCACCCTGGCCATGCCTTGCCCTTCAAAGCTTTAAAACAACAACCACAATGGCCAAACTAGGGCAGGGGTCAACACTGAAGTACAATGGTGTAGATTAGGGTCAATTTGGAGAGTGGGTGGATGGATTGTGGGAGGGGGGGTTTATTTGGATCCGCTTTTGGGCAGTTAAACTATGCCCTCTAGCTATAACAGCTGAACTAGAACAGATGTTGGCATTGAAGTTTAATGTTGTAGTGTCAATTTAGGAGAGGGTCACCTCAAAATGCCCCCTGGAGGCAACTCTTGGGCAGTTGAATAGTGATTACTTGTCAATCAGTATTCAAACTAATTAAGACTTACTCACATGTTGCACATAATTGGAAACAACTTGACTCGAAGGTTTTGGGCCCTTTAATTAAGACATTACTCCTGTCCATGCCACACACCCAAACTTTAAAATGGTTATAACGGGAAGATACATGTAGCACTGAAATACAATGTAGTAGATTGGGTTGATTTAGGGGAGAAGGTTGGGTCAGCATTTCTATCTGAATAATCTTGCAAGTGGCAATGGTAAACTAGCTAGTCTGTACCAGCATCTGCTATGGCCCAAATCTTTTAGTGAGCCTGCTTCAACTGAACATGCCAACAAGAAAGAGAGTCAGCTAAACAGTTTGTCTTGGAACTTTACAAGTTGGCAGAAATAGTGAAATCTGAAATGAGTTTAGACAGGTTTCTAGTTTGGAATCAAAGAAAATCAACTCTACAATTGGACCTGACCTTGCACTTGATAGGCCAAGAAGATGGTGCACCAATGAGAGAAGTAGTCCTTGAACAGCAAAGCAAAGAGCTTTGAATGACTAAGACTGCACTGGCCCGAGCAATGCAGACAGAGTCCAACTATGCAAGAGAGTCAATGATGGGAAACCAGCTGAAATCCTCATCCACTCTATTCAGCAGTGTTTACATTGTGGAAAGGAACACCCTTGTGATAAGTACACAAGCAAAGATGTAACATATCAACGCTGCAAGAAGAAGGGATAGGGATATTACAGAGCACAATGTTACAATTGCATAGGTCATCTTGACATTATATTCCTTGATATAGCCTCAGCAAACCCTGTCAACCTAAATGTTGTGCTCAATAAAATAGAGAGTACAGCAACCCGTGTTTGTGGTGAAGGGATTGGAAAACATTCTGGGACACTCTGACATCTCAAAAACCTGGTCGAGAAGTGTGAGATTAGTGCAAGAGAGCAAACTCCATGATGTGAACCACTAACGCCCACAAACACTTCCAGACTACCAGTGGAGGATAACAGATCTATTTGTTCTCAAGGGAGTTTACTACCTGGTTGTGGTCAATTACTAAAAAAAATTAAGTTCCCGGACTGAAAAGGAAAAAGAATTACACCCATGACAACATTGCAGTCTTAATTAAAGTCGATGTTCACTCATCAAATTATTCCAGTAATAGTAACCGTTGCTAAACCTCAAATTAATTCAAAGGATTTGAATGCAGAGAGTGACTAGACATCCCATAAAATACTGATGTTTGGGTAATCTCCAGCTCAGAGATAATTCCTGGCCAGGTAACATCCTCAGCCAATGCCTCTTGATCATATGTGATCAATGCCAAGAGACAATCAAAGAAATTGAACAATACCTCAATATTGTTCCTCTTCCAGCATTGTCGATCCCTCTCCTCCACCTTCAGAGCCAACCATGGCGAGTGATGATGACGAAGGTGATAAGGTAAGGATGTTGATAAATGCCATTATCACCACCACCACCACCACCATTGCCACTCCAGTATAATCATTCTTCTGACTATTTTTGGCCTATGATTACTCTCATGCTCTGAAATTTCTACACAAATTTTAAAAAGGCTAGAGCTTTTTAGAGGCATGAAGGGGCAAGTTCCTACTATGGTCTAATCATTACCAAGCTAAATCTGCATAAAAGGGAGCATAGTGTTTTAGGCCAAGTAGTTCAGTGGCCAAAGGCACCTCTGCAGTTCAACTGGTGACAATATCCTAGCATACTCTATAAATAAAAATTGTTTTACCAATTTCCATCCAACAATAGAAAATCGTATAGAATTATGCTACATATGTTAATTGTTGCAACCCTTAAAACTCCCACATATAAGCCTTCACACCAAACCAAACAAAACAGTAGGCCAAGAGATTTGTCCAATCTGGAGTTTGCCACCTAGTGGTAACCTCATACGATAGTTGATAAAAGTAGTTCAATTGCTAAGCTTCTAGCTACTTGAGGAGGGGGCTGCTTATGGGTTAGGTCAGTCATATCATCTCATTACCATCTTCCATTAGTTTTTTGGGGGGCCATAGGGGATTTACTTTATTGGGTTAAAAATAACAGTTACTGTGAGCTCTTTTTTGTCATTCACTGGCTTCTATGAATAATGTAGACAACATCCTCTAAAGGGAGTAGATAAAAGCTACAAATATTCTGTTCAACATGTAATCATTTAACTTGGAAGTATTAAAAATTTGATGTTAACAGCAAAATATAACATGGTGTTCACACAAAATAAAATACATATATTCAAGAACAAGATTGCATTACACACACACATGGAGAGAGAGACAAGTTTACATATATAAATATGCAATATATATGTAATCATGTAATACCATTTAACAAGTCATCACCGCCTTCGGACTGAAAATTTTGCAGAAAACTCTTGATACTTATTTACACTAAAACACAACAAATACAATAATAATTATAATGAACATGATTACACATTCACACGCACATATATTATGCACACACACACACATACACAATCTACCACATTGTTACTTATCCAGCTATGTACATAGTATAAGAATAAGGTGTGGCATTGCAGAACTATTGGTTTTACACTTCTTTGAATAGTTTACACCTGTATATAGATAAGGGACCTAAAGCCATTCATCAATATCAAGAAAATGTTGAAGATGTTCTGAGTTTTCAGTCTCATCCAAAGTTAAAAATCATGCATAAAGTTTGATTGGTCAGTGGGTGTGGGTATGGTATGGCCATGAAGTATTTGCTAACTCACAGCAAAATAATTACTTCTATTCCTCTTTCCCTCCCTCTCTAGTTATATATATATATATATGCACCTCTCTCATGACAATACTCCATTTTTCAATTTTCTCTCACTAATCATTTACATTATAGCAACCAAACCAACTAACGATAATGTCTTACAAAATTATTAGAAAGGTGGAAGCTATTGCTGTAACAATTCCACTGATTGATCCTGCTAGAAAGAATCCAAATGCAATGGAACCATCTGTGTATCTTACACTTTTAGGTGGAACAGGGATTATTAGATTTGTGACAAAATCATTGACAAACAGTTCCATACATGCTTCCACTGTAATTTTGTCTACAGGTGTAGGACACATTTTGCTCAGTGGTAGAGGCACTCCAGCCACAGTTACAGTTGGAGCAGTCTCTGCAAGTAACCATGATAGCAGCATGCTGATGAGAGTACTCGCTGTAATGGTTCCATCAGAGTTGGAATATGTTATATATGTTGTGAAGTACATTAACCTCCCAGTCTTGCTACATTTCAGATCTGTTTTTTTTAGTAATAAAGATTCAAATCTGCACTCATCACATACTGTCTTTATTAGATTTCCCACTTGCACATCATTTCTCTGCAAAAATAAAAAGGCAAAATTATTACTATTTTTAATATTATAGCTGTGAAAATGTGGCAGAATGGTTACAGATATAATGCCATCATCTTGTGATTTACTACTACCATTTAGTGTTAGAATATGGCTTTGAAGAGACATAAAATGAATGGACCATTTTAAGTCATCATTTGATGTCAAAAGATTTCCCTGGGTGTTTTTAAATACCTTAATACATATAATTATATCCTTAGTTCGGTCAGATAATAGGTTCTTTGAATTCCAACGAAACAATACTAGCAGTTTGGTCGCTTTTTATTGCTCAGGTACACACTTTAGACTTTCATTGGCCCCCAACATTCCTTCCTTCTCCCCTCCCCCTCCCCACTTCTTCTTAGCTCTAAATTTATTTTATTCATCCTAATCCCCAACATTTTCTTTAGTTTTGGATCCATTTATTTGATCTTTTAGTTCCTCTTCACTTTCAGATTTTGATTCAACATGGTGGTGGCCAATGTTGCTGAATAAATTGTGGAACAGTCATGATAGAAAGTGGCAGCCACAAAAGTACAACTGGTCATCTACTGAACTAGTAGTAAAGCCTTGTGGGTCAGTTCAAATGCTATACTATTACTGAATGTGACCTAATTTGCATTCAAATATTATGTATTAGCCACAATATAGCTGAAATGCAAAAATTAATTTTGTTAGACTTATACTGATCAGTTACTCAAGGATCTGCTCAGACATCTTTGTTCAAGTACTCTCCAAATTTAATATTGTCTGATGATATGCTGCTCCCATGACTGCAGTAAATTGTACTGATTGTCGCTATAATTATGTCAATCTAACTTTTTTTGGTTCAATGCAATTTATGTCACAACACAACTTCTTATTTTGGGCTATCATGTGATTACCAGTATATATATCATGGGAGAAATAGCGTATAGTAACCGAGTTGCATTATATATATATACATGTTAGTTTGATCAAAAGAATAGTGGATTTCAACCTTTTACTTCTGTTAGCCTCTATCTTACCACAAAAGACATCTAGAAATTCTCAGCAGCTGCACACTACCTGAAAAGTCATTTAGCCACCACATAGCAAGCTAGGTAAAAATAATTAGAGGCAACCATAGCTCTGCCCATTTTAGTTTGTGCCCTCTCGGTAATAACCTGTGCACTGACTTTTCAGTATTATTACTAACAAACAATGGTATTATATATGTTCCATCCAATGATGCCAATCTATAGATTGTGCTGCACAATCTATGAATGCCTTGCCTGCCAATCAACACACTTCAAAACATGGTAGCATATTAACACCCTTTGCAACAGATTCATAGATTGGATGGAACATATCGACCAATACTTAATATCGACTAGTTATACTGAGCGAGTGTGCAAGCCAAATATCCAAACCCACCCACATATTCCCACCCACATAATATGGGATAGTCGATGGGAATTTACAAAGCCCGTGCTACTCCCACGAAAAGAGAAGAAGGGAGAAGAGCTGTTTGTGAGGTTTCTCTACATTTTGGGACTATAGCAGTTGTGCGAGTGTTCGTGGGTATTACAAACCGTGCATCATATATTTTTTGACAGCAATATTCTTTTTTTGCTCTAGCTACACTTGCCATGTCACTTAGTTCCTTATCTGCCAAGTCCATGTGGAACTTTTTCTCAGTATCTATCATTACACTCTCAGTTACAATCTCTGTTTCTCTGTTGCAAGGGGTGTTAATATGCTACCATGTTTGAAGTGTATTGATTGGCAGGCAAGATGGGCATTCATAGATTGTGATGGGAACATATCAACCAGTACTTATTATCCACTAGTTATACTGAGAGTGTAGTGTGCAAGCCAAATATCCAAACCCACCCACACAATATGGGATAGTCGACAAAGCCCGCGCTACTCCCACGAAAAGAGAGAAAGTGAAAGTTCCGCATGAACTTGGCAGATAAAGAACTAAGTGACATGGCAAGTGTAGAGCAAAAAAAAGATATTTGAAGAATATTGCTCTGTCAAAAAAGATATAATGTACAGTTTGTAATACCCACGAACACTTGCACAACTGCTATAGTCGAGAAACTTGCCTCACAAACAGCTCTTTTCCACTTTTTTCTACATCATTACACTCTCAGTTGCAATCATCACTTTCTCTGTTTCTCTATTGCAAAGGGTGTTAATATGCTACCATGTTTTGAAGTGTATTGATTGGCAGGCAATAGATTGGCATTCATAAATTGTGCAGCACAATCTATGAATTCATAGATTGTGCTGCCTATAGAATGGGAGATTGGATGGAACATATATAAGGTCATGAAGCATGGGGGTTGAGTGTTCCATGTATGTCAATGCTTTCTTGTATTTAATGCAGGATCTGGAAAATAAAACTTGAAAGTAGTAAAATATTATATATTTTCAGATAGCGAAGAACAATAGAAGACCAGAAGTGAACCAGAGAGAAGGCGGAGAACAGGCTGTTGTAGCCAAGGAAACCCAAAGATTTTTGGTTGGCTGGATATATATAGTAAGAAAAACTGTATTTACTGCAGTGGCTGTGGCTAGATAACCAGTGGATTTTTAAAAACACTTTACCAATCACAATCATGAAAACCGCTTTGATATAGAGTCCTTAGTTATGGTACATTGCTTGTACGTGATAATATATAATGTTGCGCATGAAACACACACACATGTTCACTTTGTATTGAATCTACATTTCATACCAAATTTTCTTCACAGTTGATCAAGTCAATGTTTTCAAAAATGAGTTGAAACTGAGCTGGAAACAAATACAAGTTGTTCAGTTAGAACAAATATATATACCTGGATTTTATTACCTATCTCAAGGGCTAATGATGAATTTGAGATGCTTCCTGTCTGACACCTGAAAGTTCCAAACTGAGATGGTATAAGTTGATATTGTATGTAGATTCCATGGGTCTGGGCTAACAGTTCATTATTCTTCCACAGTGACAAATTTACTGATTGACCACTAATAGAATCACATTCTACTACATTCAATTCCACAGCTGCAAGTATTGTCCTTTCAAGCCGTATAGATAAAATTATAGAGCCTGCTTAGAAGAATATATATTAACAAAATAGGTTACTGTAATAAACTTGCTAGTAGCTACATATATGATACGTGCAACACTCTATTTACTCTGAAATGACCTTGTGGACTGGCAGAGAACCCCCTCATTGTGATTTCATCTGCTGCAAATATCCACATGTATTTGATCAAATCATACGTTTATATTCAAGAGTCATCCGTTAATGGTTACCTAACAACAGTAACATGAAAGTCATCGCTATCGTGCAGATCTTCATCCTTATTGTATATTTTCCATAGCAACAAATTGGTGCGCGCATGCCTGCTTCGTCAGACAATTGACGTCGCATGGCAAACTTTCTATTTGGTGCCTTACAAGTATGGCTGTTGGGAAGAACAAGAGGCTAATCAAGGGGAAAAAGGGGGCGAAGAAGAAGATGTAAGTGCAATACAGTAATGTAGGGTTTCTGGAATGGTTAGAACTAATTTATATTAGTTGTAGTATTTGAGCTTGATAGGATTATGAAAGATAAACTTATTGTGTGGAAAATTGACAAGATTTTTTTTGGACAGAATTGACCCCTTCACAAAGAAGGATTGGTATGACGTGAAGGCACCAGCTGTATTTACAGTAAGGAATGTAGGAAAAACTCTTGTGACAAGAACACAGGGAAAAAGTAGGTTGTTTCTGTGTTACCATCCATTGCTTATAGGGGAGGAGATAGAGTATGCCCATTCAAATGTTTCATGAGCAAATGCAATGTGATGATGCAAGAAATCAGAGCATGGTGGACTCAGCTGCTAGTCATGAGTCAGTGTAGGCTATATGCTATTGCCTAGTTTCCGCATGTGCTAGAGGAGCACAGGATATTTGGGGGGAGGATTCTGCTGTAGAACCCTGGCACCTAATCATGAAAACCTGGCCGTACTCGACCATTTGCATCCCCACTCCTATTGACTTTGGATTGAGAGATGTATGAATATGTATGGCTTGTGAGGATAGTTTTGTCCAAAGTTGGAGCTGGAATTTGGCAAAAGTAGTGGCCATGCTCCATAGGCTAGATTAAGAAAGTAATGTGAGTATGTTGGAGGTGTATCTGTCTCTATATTTATCCCAAACAGGGAGATAAAATTTTGTCATCGGAACTTTTCACTTTTTTATTTCCAGAATTGGCAAGTGATGGGCTAAAGGGCCGAGTTTTTGAAGTGTCATTAGCTGACTTGCAAAATGATGAGCAATCTTTCAAGAAGTTCCGTCTGATCTCAGAAGAGGTACAGGGAAAGAATGTTCTTACCAACTTCCATGGCATGACCATGACCACAGACAAGATGAGAGCACTGGTGAAAAAATGGCAGGTTAGTACCTGATATTGGCAAGGTCTTGTGAGTGAAGGTTGCAAAATGACTTATTTGTTGGTTTCAGACTCTGATAGAGGCGAATGTAGATGTCAAGACTACTGATGGCTATCTCCTTCGTGTTTTTTGCATCGGATTCACCAAGCGACAACCAAATCAGATCAAGAAAACATCTTACGCTAAGAGTTCACAGTGTAAGGCCATCAGGAGGAGAATGGTGGAAATCATCACGAGGGAGGTCAGCCAGATTGACCTCAAAGAAACTGTTAATAAACTGTGAGTTCCCTTTTTATGTGGCTACATGTTTTTTTTTGCTGGGCCAATTAACCTCATTGACACGGGAATTTGATGCCTACTGTATTCTGGTTATGTGTAGTGCACAGATGGTAGGCATTTGTCATACCAATTGAAATTTTGATGGGCCACTATTCTAGATTGCTCGGATTAACTTTTTTGGTGTATTAATCGAGCGCTAGCTTCATAGTAAAGGCCAAATAAACTTGATGTTTCCATTGCGTTGGATTCTGTGCAGAATCTATGGAGTGCATGGACACGGTGTGTACTTCCAGAGCCACAGCATTTGTGCAGCAGGTCAGCGTTGTGGATTCCAAGCGCTGGTCCAGTATCTAGTTGAGCATCCTTGTGAGCTGTGGTGATATAGAGAGCTACTGCATTGAGCGTCAGTCAACGGTAGCGATGTCTGGATACTGCATTCGAGCGACAGTCAGCTATGGTAATGTTGAAAGCTACTGCAGTCCAGTGGCCAGTGAGCTGAGGCAATATTAAGAAGCCACTCCAGTCAAGCTGTTTTCCATCTGTAGAGTTTCTAGGAGCTGGTTCAATCGAGGGCACGGTCAGTTGAGGTCATAACTGAACTTATGTTCAGCTGTGCCGATGTCGATAGCAACTCCAAGCGATCATTAGGTGGCTGTTTTGATGTCTACAGCTGCTCCAAGCGATCCTCAGATGCTGTGATGCACAGAGCTATTCCAACAATTCTCAAAGCACTGCAGTCAAGCTTCATCTTTACGGTAAAATAATAACTCCTGTTTTCATTGCCGTTAGTTTTCTTAAGCTTTAGGACCGAGACATCGCTACTCCGAGTCATAGCAGTGTAACAACTTGCGAAGAAGAATTAAAGCAACTTGAGCTTGTTAGTTAAGCAACAAACAGAGCTAGTGCTACCAAAAATGCAAGACTAGCACTGCACATATAACACAGTATGAACATGCCTGCGTGTTGATTGAGATTAGCCACACCCACAAACATTGGTTGGTCTGTCTGGAAGACCATAAGCCGTCTTGCTTGGCCATTCAGGCCATTCAGGTACATTGGAGGTACATTGGTCGGAAATTGGCTGATGACCGGCTGCTATTTTGTGCTCTCAATGTAGGTTCACTCATTTTCTGTTATAGAGGACAGTATTTCCTCGATTAGGAACCTCCCCTCAAATTGTAACCGTGGAGGCAAATAGCAATAAGATAACTGCTCATTAGGCTTACAAAGTGAGAACTTAAGATGTTGGGCGGGGGGATTCTGGACTCCAGTAGGGCGGCTTGAACCCTTGATTTCTGCTTTCTGGGTGGGTTACTCAATTATTGATCCACAAGCACCCAAACTATTGCAAGTCTACAATCAATAGTAACCACGGTTCCTATTAGAGAATATGCGGTGCTTGCATATATCCCGGATAAGGTGGGTTAGAATTTGGAATTGTGAACACAGCTATTGAGTTAGGTTTGTTATTAAGGACGTATGTTTTTATGGAAGTTATACATTCCACATACGGTAATGCAGTTTTGTGGGGTCTCTTACGAGGGGTAGGAAACACTTCCCCCTGGACCATAGAATTTTTTCTTCTTCTCCCCCAAGATACTCATTTTTGGTCCTTGCACTTTTCTTTTTCATTTTTGCAGAATATTGCCTTTGTAAAAGTGCATGGAACAAGAAAGTAGTTTCGAGTGGTACACCCAACCTCCTCTTTCCTATCCCCCCCCCCTTCCCCCTCAAAAAAAAATTTAAAGTTTTTATTTTTATCCATATTTGTCATTCTGTTTTGATGGGAGTGTATGGCAGTTGTCATTTAAGGCAGGTTCATTTATGACAAGACTGCATGCAAGTTGCGCTACATAGACCATGGAATCACTATGACAAGACTGCGTACACAGAACATGGAAACAATTTGACCTCGATTCATCAACGAGGCGTGCATCATCAACTGGGGGAACACTTCTACATAATTTGTGGCGGACAAGTTGAATCTACATCAACTGCTAGAAAACAATTTGATTAGCTACTAGACAACTATCTGATAACATGAAGCTGAACTACTAGCTGGCTATGTCAACTTGCAAACTACCGTAAACTCTAATTGTTAGCCTCTCAGATGTTTGGCACTCAAAAGGTTGTTAAGTGCCCATTTTGTTGTTGTTAAAACCATTTTTGCTATGTGTCCTTCTGGTATCTCGATGTCGTGGGAAAAAATACCAGTTTTGCGCATGCATATTAGCTTCACCACTTAGGCAATGTACTTCAACAAAGCATTGAGGCAAGAATTTTGATAGTATGACCACATTAGCTACAATGTCTCGAGTTGTCCGTAATTTCTGGATAAGCTTCTTGTTATTTATTTGCAGGCGACTTCCCAGCCTTCTAATAGTGCAGATAACTACTCAGCCTTCTAGTAGTCCAGACAACTCCTCCATGCCCTATGAAGTACCTGAATACCCAATGACTGTACTTCTGGAAGGATGCCAAAAGCGAGTCAGAACTGTTCTCATCATTGGCTAAAAGAAGCTTTTCATCATGAAGGACATCCTATAGACAATTGCTTTGAGGACTAAGGTCAGTCCATCAACTAGCTCCCTAGTTCGCCTCGAGAGACTTGCTGCTTCGTTATCTACCTTGAGAAACTGGGTTTTTCCTAGTCTGGTTCGAGAAATTAGCTCCTCAGTTCTCCATCTAAAAATATTATGGAAAGTATTTGTCTGTGAGCACGTTAATGGTACTACTATCTAGAGAACACTTAACCTGGCATCACTTGCCTCCGCTTGCCTTTGCTGTGGTACCCTAGAAGAAGGGAACTTCCTCGAAGCTCTATTGAGAATCAGCATCATTTGCTATAGTCCAACATTACAATATCACAAGGCATGCAACAAATAACCCCTTCAAAGAGAATTAATTTATGCCTACAACTGTCCGAGCAGCACCAGTTGATAGTGACCGAAATGTCATCAATTTTATTTTTTGTATTACAGGATCCCTGACAGCATTGGTAAAGATATTGAGAAGAAGTGCCAGTCAATTTATCCTCTCCATGATGTGTGCATCAGGAAAGTGAAGGTTCTCAAGAAGCCCAGGTTTGATCGTAAGTCTTGAATGTTAAAATATATATATATACATACTTTGCTATTGGTACCTGTGTTGTGTTTTTTTTGTTTTGTTTTCAAGTCTTGTCTTGTTCAATTTTACCTCCTCCAGTTGGGAAGTTGATGGATATGCACGGTGAAGGAGTAGGGGCCAAAGTGGATGGCACATATGAACCACCCATCCAAGATTCAGTCTAAGACATTGTTATTGTTGACTCAGCAAATTGGCATTACTATGCATATGTGTATGTGCTAATGTCGTGGTTTCACATGAAGTTTTATGTACGACTTATCCTAAGAAGTTGCTAATTTGCCCCCCCCCCTTCTAAATCTTGTACTATGCTCCAATTCATCCCAAATATTGGCTTTATGGCTTTATACAGCAAGATACTGATAACCATGCAGCCAATACTAATTTTTGGCTGTCGAACATCCATGAGATCAGGGACTTACCTTTTAGAAAGGCGTACCCATTGATATTAGTAAAGATAATTGCTACAGGACACTAGGTTGCCTAGGAACACAGTCTCAGTAGCACTTGAGAAGACCTGCTAAACAAAGATTGCAAGAATTGCTTTTGGTGTTTGTGGGCGAGTTTGGCATGCACGATTGTAGTTTATGGGTGGGAGAGCATTTCACATCTCCATATAGGTACAAGAAGTCAAAAAAAAATATTTTTTTAAAATAAATACTGCATGTATATTATATGTATGTACACATGGGATATAAGTTATAAGTACATGATGAACATAGGACAGCACGATGATTATAAGGTTAGATCAATGTTCGACCTGGTTAGTTTGGGAATTTGTTGTCTGTTGTGGCAGAGTGACAAATACGGTGCTCATTTTCCCTTTGCCTTTAATGTTGATCACATTGTGAACGGTGTGGGAAACGTGTGGCCCAATTTTCTTCAAACAGCTCTGAGGGACATGAATGTTGTTCACAGAACCAGTGCTGGCCATACGACTGGCCACATTGACGGTATCTCCCCAAATGTCGTAGAGCATCTTGCGACTTCCTACCACCCCTGAAGTGACTGGCCCATAGTTAAAGCCAATGTGCATCTCGAAGACAAACCCATTCATGTTCTGGTTCATGACCTCCAATAAGTCGATTAAATGATGTCCGAAGTTTATGAGGTCCAGAAGGTGTGTGACGGAGTTTAACTCTTCTTCAGCTGTGAGACTGAGTCCCGATGCTGCCATGTAGGTACTTCCTATGGTCTTGATCTTTTCTATGTTGGAAAACTGTTGCCGCTCCAACAGCATGTCGAACTCTGAAATAATGCAATTTAGGAGCCGGAGGGAGTCTTCCCCCCTGTTTTCATCCTTTTGGAGGAATTGCCGGAAGTTGACAATGGATGCAAACATGACTCCCACACACTCGTGATTCTGAGAGAACCTTCCCGTTGTCTTCAATTTGTAGGCCACATTGGGTGGGATGATGTTATAAAGGAGCCACTCTGCCTGAATTTTGAGCTGTCTGGTTAGGCGATGCCGAGCAGATGCTGCGATGCGGGCAATGAAACTCAATCGGACCGAGACCTCTGACATCCTGTTGACCAGGGTAAGCAAGACGATGATCAGAAGGAGTAGAATGATGGCTTCAGGTGCTATGTGCCGTGTGTAGTAGGTGGTAAGGTACGATTCTGGGGCACTTGTTGGAAGTAAACGGATCGGCCCTTGAACAGTCTGTGCGGATGATCCTGCGGTTGTGGTAGTCGGTGCCTGTCTATCCGGGATCTGTTTGATGCATAGAGAGAGACGGACCACTACTACCATCACAAGAGCTAGGGAGCCACTAAGACACCCACCAACAAACTTGACGATGTGGCTCACCTCCATGAAATTAATACTGCTTACCAACACCACAATGGTGATGAAAAACGTCAGCTGCACATGAGCCAGTCCAGCTAGTTCACTATCACCGTCCACAAAAGCTTGACAGTGTGCCATGCTGATGCAAGCAACTGTCATGGGATAATATATGAAGAAGATGGCAACCAGAGAACGGGCATACCAGTTGATGATTTTGGAAGCTAAGTTGGCAAAGCGCTCAGGAAATCTATGTGGGGAGAAGACTGCAAAGACAAAGATGATAACGGTGATTTCAACAAACAATCCAAACAGGAAAATGCCAAGCCAAGCGTGCCAAATTTCCTTGAAAGTGCCATCAGAGGCGAGGCATATAGCACTGCTGATCATGATCAGAAGGAAACTGACGAACAAAGACATCGTATCCAACATGTAGCTGCGCTTGATGATATGAAATCCCAGCTCCATCTCAGTCAGCTCCCCATTTAGTCCGTCGTCTAAATCTCGTCCATACTTACGGTAGGTCGACTCCCAGTCATGATCATGGAAATTGAGTGTTATCAGTTGGAGCTGGGGGTCAAAGTATGTGTCAAAGTAAACTTGATGCTCTTCCATGTACTTGACAATGTCCTCATCCATGTCCACATTCTCCTCCTCTTTTGCTTGGGGGACAGCTAGTTCAGCATAGGAAGTGCATCTCTGTAACTGTGTCTGGATGTCTACGATAGACGAAGAGTGGCCCTCCGCAAGTGTTCTACGAGATGTGACGGTCTCTTTTCTTTTCCAGCAAGGACACAAAGAGTACCTTGAAGCTATCGAATCATTCCTACGTCCTAGATGTTTGACTTCTTTCTCATCTGATTTGTGGACAGTGTCTATGGTGTTGATCTTCTTCTTCCACTCCATGCCTGAAATGCCCGAAGACTGCATTTTACTCTTCTTGTCTGTCACATAGAACAGCTCCACGCCAGCTAGCTCGGGTTCAGTTGTTTGGAAATTGGCATGTTTAATCATGTAGGAGCCCGAGAGGCAGGAGTACGTGCTGTTAGAAATGAGGACTTGACCAGGCACGCAGACAGATTCAATCTGATTTGCTATGCGGACATCCCTAGACCAAACATCAAACTTGAATCGTTTGGTCCCCATGACTCCACAGAAAACAGATCCAGTGTGTATCCCCACACGCATTTCAACCGGCCACATTGTCCTTCTCCGATAATCATCAAGTGCTTTAACTATTGCCAAGCCCATGCTGACACAGTTATCGGTGTGTCCCGCTTCAGGCTCTGGACAACCTGACACACAGAAGTAGCAGTCTCCCAGCGTACTGATCTTTTCACAGTTATTTTCTGTCACCAGCTCGTCAAACATGGAGAAGACAGTATTAAGGATACCCACTAACTCAGCAGCCGACAAAGTGCTGGAAAAACTGGTGAAGTTAACGATATCGGCAAACAGGATGGAGACATTGTCCATTTTGCAGATGTTAAAAGGTGCTGAGATAGTCTGATAAACAGGATCCAGGCTACCTTCATTCTCCTGGACAACTCTCTGCTTGAGCATGAACATCATTTGGACATGGGTATTCAATAGCCCATCAGCAAAGTACTTTGGCATCATAGAGTGAATTGTCTTCTCCTCAAGCTCGCGCTCCAAGTCAAGTGCCTTCTGCGAGAGAACACACTGGGCTATCTTCCAAAATGTGGCATATTGCCGGATTTGCGACAAGTAGGCTGTAGTGATTCCGGATAAGAGGAGACTGAAATATAAAAAAACTCTGGCTGCAGTTGAACTATAGTATGATCCTTTTATGGCTTTGGGTGTATCTTGCAGACCAACTGTGAAGACGCCCACTAGGCATTCCAGGATGAAAAGGTAGATGATACTCAGCACAACAGAGAGCCATATCGGTAAACGAGATAGCGTAAACACAACAAGAATGAAAACGGCCGTAATGGCAAATTGGGCGACAAAAGACATGGTCAGGAATCCCTTCACCTCTCTGTTGAGGTTGAAAGACAGTGCAAGAGAAAAAGAGCATAACATGAGGATCAAGGCGAAGAAGAGAGAGAGGGAGAGGGAAAACTTGGCATACAAACGTGTGAATGTTGTGACTAAGAGCAGACCAATGCAGACAAACAGTATACCTCCTCCTAAAACGTACCATGGAGAGTACTGGACGCTGTACACGGCCAGTTTGCTGTTGCTGATGTCGACCTCAAATTTGCTTCCTGGAGGGCTAAAGGGGATGTTAATTGAAAACACAACCACCCAGACCAGTGCAAATATGCCAATGAAGACTAGGGCCACACGAAACCGCCTCCGAAGAAACTCAACGACCGTCTTCTTGAGTTGCTTTTCGAGCACTTTCGAATTGAACTTCGGACGCCACCAGTTCTTTAAGTCTTTGGAAGTCTGGGGAACATGTTCTAAAGACCCTCCCATGGACTGCTTCTGTGTCAAACTTTGATCTGATTGTTCTTCTTTCCCAGGATCCCCTCCTCCTCCTCCATGGCCAGCAGATACAGAACATGATCCTCTTCTACCGACATTTGCTTCACTATAGAACTGCTCAATCTCAGTGGCATTCACATTTTCTAGGTTGATTTCACATGTGCCACACTGGTTTATGAATAATCCACCAGTGTTCATCATGTAATCTATGGAAGGCCTCCTCAAATCAGACATAGGTGTCCCCAAGAAAGGCTGCCCCGCGTTGCCATTGATCTTATTGCTCCTAAAACCGAGGTTCAGTCCACTGGCCTGACGGATTCCTGGCGAGCAAGAGCTACCGCCATTGTTGTTGAGGCTTCGTTTGAATCCGCTGCTGAAATTGAGCGCCACGCCAGAGTCGTGGCAATCGAAGTTGCTGTCAGAAATGTCGATGTCATTCTGACTATCGAGTACGCAGTTGGGAGAACTTTCAACGCCAAGGGAGGACAGGCTGTTTACAGATGATAGCGACTCTAGTTTAACAACTGTGTTGTTCGCTGGAGTCGACATTACTAACTACTCTCACAACTGAAGTGCGCACTTTGGTATGGCCCAACCCAGAGGCCAAGTTTTAGTTACTCCCAGGGAAATTACTCCCCCCAGGGAAATTCCTATTAGTCACAGCGTGTAATGAACAAGTTGGTTTTGCATTTTTGGCACGCATGAAACATAAGGTATCAAGGTATCTGTGATAAGAAGTCATTATAATGTCCAACATAATAGTTCTAAGCTGTCCTCTTCTTGGAACGGCCTTTGGGAGTATCAGCACTTTCAGCTTTTCTCTTTTGTCCCACTGTCTGCTTCTGAGGGGTGTTACCAGTCACCTGTATTACACGAAAACACAAAGATGCCCAAAGATGCCCGATGGTGTGAATGCAACATCAAAGAGCCTGACCATGTTTGCACATCTATGTTGCCAAAGGTGCTAATACTTACACAACACAAAGTGAACCTGATGAGAAGTGCTGACACAATTATTCAATGACACTACATATCATTTTCAATGACACTACATATTTATTATTTCAATGACACTACATACCATTTCACTGACAACTACAACACCAACTAGAAGATGTTAATATCACTTCATCATGTGTCCATCACATCATCATGCTAGGGCAGCAATGCAATATATGCTGATGAAGTGATTATGATGATGAATTTTTGTGGAAATTCCTGAAGAGGAATCATTTATACCTTAATCTTTGGTCCTCTCTTCCGCTGTTTCCTTTCCTCCTCCTCCTCTTCCTCCAGCTCTTGATTTTCCTTCTCAATTAAGGTGATGAGAGTGTTGCAACGGCGCTGGAGCTCGAGTGCAGTGCGAGACTTAATGAACCAGTCGAACCGGAACTGCGGAGCATTGCGGATGCTGGTACGAATCTCATCATACACATTATCTTTGTCGAAGCCAAGCTTGTGAAGCATACAGATCTGAAAAGAAAGTCCATAACTAATTAAAATCCAGACACCATCCCAACAGTTACGTCAAGTTCCTCATAAGTTCAACCCCCCCCCCCCCAAAGGTTTCCACATGCATGTGTTGTGATATGTGGAGTCAACACTTTGAAGAAGCTCTATTAGTGGTGCACATACAATCTCAGCTTTAGCCTAGACCTGTAACACTAGCCTTACCCTAGCCTTATCCTCACCCCAGCCTAGCCCAGACATAACCCAGGGTTTTATCTTGGGACATTGTATTTTGTTTGTTTGCTTTTGGGGGGGAACACGGGAGAAATGTGAAGGGGAGGAGGAGAGGGTCTGACCACATCTGACCAGGTGGTTTTATTCATCTTTGCACATATTCATGCTGTACCAAAATGTTGCCCATTCGCTTCCTAATGCTTTTTGTTTAGCCATACGTGTTTTTCTTTTGGAACTACAGGTTGGAATATGAAGTGAAATTATCCCACAACTCCTCCATGAGCACACTTCTTTCCCACATCAATAACAACTGTGATTGATGAGCGATACAAGCACTACAATAATTATGATGCCGTTGACTAATTACAATAAGTTGACTTAAGTTCATGTGAAGGGAGGTACTAAATTATAAATAAAAACCCTTTGATGCACTCTTTGTGTTTTTATATGAGGGGTCTCTGAGATCCTCCCAGGAAAAATATATATCTATTTTTAATTTTCTCAGACATTGATTCTGATGCATTTTTGGACTGAAGATTGACCCCTTCAGTGAGCACCATGATTCAATAAATAAGCTTGTGCACAGTACAGAATAAGCATGCATGTACTACCTAACTGATATCCAGCATGTACTACCTAACTGACATCCAGCATGTACTACCTAACTGATATCCAGCATGACTGATATCCAGCATGTACTACCTAACTGATATCCAGTACCTAACTGATATTCAGCATGTACTGCCTAACTGATATTAGCATGTATAGGAATGGTACTAGGTGTTTGTTGTGACACTGCCATTGGCCATTGTCAGACGCTACATGCCCTGTCAGCAAAACCTGGGACAATTTAGTGCATTCTAGCAACCAGAATAATTACAGTGTGGCTACAAACAGTGATTTTCAAAATTCTTGGGGAAGGGAGATAGGCACACAACCCCCCCCCCCCCCCCCCCCCACCGACCTGTATGAAACACTGCACACACACACACAAATATCTACGTCAAATGCCAACCTTCACTCACCAAAAACCTGTCTTCCTCCTCAGTATAGTTCTTGCCTTTGTTAGTCCCATAAACAATGTGTAGCTGGTGAAAAGGGGACCTGTAGCGTGTCAACTTGGCGCTCAGAGCTCTACGAATATCCTTCTTCCTCTGGATCTTTGACTCTCCTTTCTCGACGATGCTCATGATCCGGTCATGGTCCTGCAGCTCATCCTTGCGGGACCAGAAGACCTCCGAGTATCTCCGCACTTCATCCGGTTCTTTCCCCTCCACCTCCTTGCAGATAGAGTCAATGTCATCCCTGCCATACTCTGCACACGCTCGGATAAAGTGGTTGAAGTCCTTCCTGACCCAATGTCCGTACCCATCTTGGAGCAAGGCCTCCTTTTCCTGCAGCTGCTCCTCGTTCAGAGGCTCGGCTGTGTCGATTTTCTCCTGTTCCTCCTTCTGCCAAGCTTCAGGATTCTCTACATCTAAGTTCATTGGCACTTTGTAACAGATAGCTTTCCTGAAGAAAGGAGAAACAAAATGGGGATTAGATGCTGTCCAGAACCACAACCTTACAGGAGAGCCTACTATACTATGTATGGTACAGGAGAGCCTACTGTACTATGTATGGTACAGGAGAGCCTACTGTACTATGTATGGTACAGGAGAGCCTACTGTACTATGTATGGTACAGGAGAGCCTACTGTACTATGTATGGTACAGGAGAGCCTACTATACTATGTATGATACAGGAGAGCCTATTGTACTATGTATGATACAGGAGAACCTACTATACTATGTATGGTACAGGAGAGCCTATTGTACTATGTATGGTACAGGAGAGCCTACTGTACTATGTATGGTACAGGAGAGCCTACTATACTATGTATGATACAGGAGAGCCTACTGTACTATGTATGGTACAGGAGAGCCTATTGTACTATGTATGATACAGGAGAGCCTACTATACTATGTGTATGGTACAGGAGAGCCTACTATACTATGTATGGTACAGGAGAGCCTACTATACCATGTATGGTACCATCTAAGTGTAAATTGATTAGTACTACAAGGCTTCTCACACGCCCCATACCACAACAGTTGCTCACAGACACACACATGCATGCATGTTCTGCACACCAACCCACCCACGTGCCTGATAATTACACACACAACCGGAAAACACCCATACACACACACACACATACACTCACACCCATACAGACACACACACGTACCTGATAATCACACACACAACTGGAAAACACCCATACACACATACACACCCACTCACACTCACACACGTGCCTGATAATCACACACACGACTGTAAAGCACCCATACACACATACACACACACATACACTCACACACGTGCCTAGTACACTAGGTGCCTGATTGCTTAGCTACCTGAAGGCATAGATCTCTTGATCCAGGTGCTCAAACAGCCGCAGAGGAAAGAACTGCCAATCTTGGACCACTGGCTGTTTGGGGGGGCGCGGGGCTTTGGGAGCCCTCGGTTCTGACACACGGAGGGCATCCCTGAAATAGTCATCCACAGCATAGTTGGCCTTCCTCTCCCTCTTTGGCGGCTCAATCCACTGAACAAAGCGTTGCCCCTGCAATACAACAAAATGAACAGCAAGTATGAAATCAGAGCTGTGCATTGAAAATGATTTAATCATGCCTTCTTCTTCTCCCTGAAGTCTTCTCCTTCGAATTGGTAGACACTTCCAGAGGGCACATCAAGAGCGAAGCTTCTGAGTTGGGATTCTCCAAGGTCCTTCAGCTTTTCATTTAACTTCGCAGTCTACAGAGGGTTTTAACCACGACATAAAACTCACCGAATGGAACTACATACCAACAAACTTCATGTCCTTTCTTTCCTCTCATCCTCCAACCACCATTTATCATCTATCACCCACTTCCACAAATCCAATGGCAATTTCGCAAGAGCAACAATGATTCTTTGCCCTCCCCAAACAATACCTTGTCTTCCCTGGCTAGGGCTAGGGCTAGGGCTCACTTCCCTCACCCTATCAACACAATATAATACCTTCTATTCCCCCTTCACAATACCTTCACTTCCTCTCCCAACAACACCCTCTCTTCCCCTGCCCGCCCCTCCCGTCCCCTCCTCTGCCCCCCCCCCCGTCCCCAACAATACTTCTCTTCCCCCACCCCCTCTTCCTCATGACAATACCTTCTCTTCTCCCCTGGCCAGAATGGTTTCTATATTATCGTCAGTAATCGTAGACTCCTTGGAGTTGAAAACCTTGTCCGCGCCGTGCCTGATCATGTTGAGCATCTCATTGTTGCTGGCTTTCTGATGGCTATCGACTAGCCGGCCCTGCTGGATCACAATCTGGTCCAGATGCAACTTCTTCTCCGCCCTCTCCACAATCATCTCCTCCACCGTATGCTCCGTGATGAAACGGAAGATACGAACAACTTTGGTCTGTCCAATACGGTGAGCACGATCCTACAATAACAAAAAAAGCATTCAAGTGGTGAATGATTTCCGTCTTTTTGTTTTTCTTTGTCAAAACACGCTCACTTGAGCTTGCAGATCCACTTGAGGATTCCAGTCCGAGTCATAGAGGATGACAACATCGGCGGAGGCCAAGTTGATACCAAGACCACCAGCACGAGTGGACAACATAAAGATGAACTTCTCACTGTTTGGTCGGTTGAAACCATCAATATAATGCTACAAGGAAGAGAGAGATTTGAACACACAGAATGCTAAAATGGTCAGTAGAAGCAGCAGCAAAAGCATTGTCTGTTCAACTACTGTGTAAATATATATATATAACAATGTCCACTAATTAAGAATAGCAACACCTGTCTGTCGATGTGCTGCGTGTTTCCGTCCAGTCTGAAGTATGAGTACTCCCTCCACAGACAGTAGTCCTCCAAGATATCTAGCATGCGTGTCATCTGGCAGAAGATGAGTACCCGGGAACCTTCATCCTTCATGTGAGGGAGGAGTTTGTCGAGTACGCACATCTTGCCGCAGTTGGCCACCAGGTGAATGTCAGTGGTATAAGGAGGTCCTGTGGGCAACAAATTACCAACATCAATGAGGGGAGGCGAGTAATAAAAAAATAAAGAAATAAAATTAAAATAATAAAAACAAGAATAAAATTAAAAAAGTATTGTCCAATCAAACTGAGTCTGTGCCAAGTTCGATCTGTACTGTTTGCCATCGATTTTTCTCTGTAAATGCGTCCGGAGCGCTTAGAGTTCATGGCCCTCAATATTCTCGTTGCCTTGGTTCTGGACAGAAACCTCAGGATCAGGCTATTTTGTCGGCGCGCACCTTGCACCAGCCTCATGATCTGGAAACATCGTCTGTTCCATCTCAAAGTCAGACCTCACCAGTATTACCACCCAGGCATTCAGTAAGAACCATCAATAGGATCCCTAAAGCCTCCAGAGAGAAGGCAGCAGCTAAGCTAGCCACAATCATAGATGCTGTGGTGCGTCTTAATGACCACGCTTCATGGTGCCGTCTTCTTCAATTCGGCTCTTGTTGTTTTAGGATTCCGACAAGGGGGGGGGTCGTCGCTGGTCACTGGCTAGTGCTATCAATAGGCAACTGGATGAAGAGGCTGACCCTCCACCCCGTCCGCCATCCAGATCATCTTCCAAAAAGAGTAAATCTAAAGACCCACTCAAGTGGTTGGCATCAAGAGTGTCCTCAAAGCTAGAAGATGGTGATTTCACAGGAGCAGTCAGACTGGCTTCCTCGGAGGACAAGATTGCTGACAGTATTTGAAGCCCTCCAGAGTAAGCACCCCTCCCCTCACCCAGACACTTGCATTCCACCTGCAATTGATGGTGGGTTTTTTAATTTTCCTGTGTCGGAGGGAGATGTTGCTTGTTATCCAGTCTTTCCCTCGTGGCTCTGCTGGTGGTCCGGATGGCTTGAAGCCACAACACTTGAAAGATTTGACTAGTCCATCCGCCAATACTGCTGCTCATTCTCTTCTCCGTGCCCTCACCTCATTCCTGAAGTTATCTCTTGATGGCAATATACCTCAGTCAATTCGTCCATTTTTCTTTGGTGCCTCCCTGACAGCTCTGCACAAGAAAGATGGAGGAATAAGGCCGATAGCAGTAGGTTGCACTCTGCGCCGTTTGGTCTCTAAGGTTGCAGTGTTGGATGATATGTGTCCCCTTTTGTCCCCCGTGTCAGTTGGGTTATGGAGTTAGGAGAGGAGCAGAGGCTGCAGTTCATGCTGAAAGGTTATACCTCCTCCAAAATTTATCTCAAGATTGCCTTTTCTTGAAATTGGATTTCAGAAATGCCTTCAACTCAGTACGCAGGGACAAAATGTTGGAGGCTGTGCGAGTTCTAGCTCCAGATCTCTACCCTTTTGTATACTCCTCTTACTCGTCACCATCCTCTCTGTTTTGGAATGACAAGATTATTCAGTCCTCTGAAGGTGTGCAACAAGGAGATCCCCTTGGTCCACTTCTTTTCTGTCTCTCCATCCACAAGCTCTCTTCTAATTTATGCTCCGAACTCTGTCTCCTCTATCTGGATGATATCTCCATTGGTGGGAAGGTGGAGGATGTATTGGCTGTCGTTGAGATGGTGAAGAGGGAGGCTGCTAGCATGGGTCTTCAGCTGAATGCGCAGCAGTCGGAAGTGATATGTGATGATGTTTCCATTAAAGAGTCTCTCCTTCTTTCTTTGCCGGGTGCCCCCATTGTTAACCCTTCAATGCCACCCTTTTGGGTTCCCCTATTGGTGATTTAACCTCCATCTCACGTTCCCTGGATGAAAAGATCCACCTTTTAAAGACTATGGGTGAAAGGCTGAACCTTCTCTGTGCTCAGGATGCTCTCCTCCTCCTCCTCCGTCACTCATTCTCAATACCAAAGCTCCTCCATATTCTTAGAACTTCACCATGTTTCCTCTCCCCTAGTCTAACGCACTATGATGACGTCCTCAGATCTGTTGTGAGTTGGATATGCAACATCTCCTTTGATGATGATGATGATGCTACCTGGACATGAGCTACACTCCCTGTGAAGTTTAGTGGTCCTGGGATCCGGAGAGCAGTACAGCTTGCACCCTCTGCCTTCTTGGCTTCTGCTGCTGGCTCTTCGGACCTTGTTCACCACATTGTCCCTTCTCGTCTCCATATTCCCAACTGGGATGATGCAGTCTCCCACTGGTCCCAGGGCCATGATCAATCCCCACCTACCAGCCCGGCTTCACATCGCCAAAAGATCTGGGACTCAGTGAAGGTATCCGCCAGCCTGCTTGCAAATGCTCCCAACCCTGTTTCTAAAGCTCGTTTGCTAGCTGCCTCTACAAAACAATCAGGTTTATGGCTGTCTGCTCCTCCCATCTCATCTCTAGGCCTTCGCATGGATGACAATACCATCCGTATGTGGGTCTTTGCCTAGGTACTCCTTTGTGTAGGCCACATGCGTGTCAGCACTGTGAAGTTGCTGTTGACCAATTCTCTACCCATGGTCTTAGTTGCCGTCACAGTGAGGGCCGCCATTTTCGTCATGCTGCCATTAATGACATTCTACACAGGTCTTTAGCTTCGGCAAAGATACCCTCGAAACTGGAGCCTTCTGGCCTCTACAGGAATGATGGGAAGCGCCCGGATGGCATCATGTTGGTTCCGTGGAAGTGTGGGAAATTGTTGGTGTGGGATACCACTTGCATTGACACTTTCTCTCCCTCCTACATTGGTAGTGCCTCCACAGTGGCAGGAGCAGTAGTGGCTTTGGCTGAGGAAAGAAAGAGCACCAATTTGAACAATAAAAATCACTCCTTTTTTCCTGTAGCAATTGAAACTTCAGGTGTGGTTGGACCACAGAGTTTACTTTTCCTAAGGGATTTGGCGCAGCGTCTAGAGCTCCCTTCACCACCTCCTGCAGAGGCTTTCTGTTGTGGTGTAGAGGTAATGCAGTTTCGGTTGCAGGGACCACAGATCACTTGGATTTGGACTCTGATGACATTTTCTTTTAATTCATTTTCTTTTAATTAATAATAATAATTATAATAAATAAAATTAATTAATTGACACAAAAGCCAGAGCCCGTCTGCTTGCATCTAGAGCTAACGAGTCAGGGGCATGGCTGAATGTGTTGTCCATTTCTTCACTTGGCCTACGTATGAGTGATGACACCATCAGGATAGCAGTTGGCCTCCGCCTGGGAGCTCCCCTGTGCAGACCCCAAACCTGTCATCATTGTGGTGTTGCCATGGACAGCCTGGGCTTACATGGTCTAAGCTGTCGCAGAAGTGGAGGCTGTCACCACCGTCACGCTGCAATGAATGATATTGTCCACAGGGCACTCGCCTCAGCCAAAGTGCCTTCTCGGCTGGAGCCTTCTGGTCTTTATCGCTCGGATGAAAAGCGACCAGATGGTGTAACAGTGGTGCCGTGGATGAGAGGGAAGTTGCTAGTGTGGGACGCGACATGCCCTGATACGTTTGCCCATTCATATGCTTCCAATGCCACCAGTAAGGCAGGGGCAGTTGCAGCTTTGGCGGAGGAGAAGAAGAAGGCCAAATATTCCCACCTGGACCCATCCCATGTCTTCAGCCCTATTGCCATCGAGACTTCTGGGGTTTTCGGTCCCATGACTCTGACACTCCTGAAAGATCTTGGCCGCCGACTAGCCCGGATTACGGGTCAGGAGAGTTCTACCACCTTCCTCATCCAGAGGCTCTCTGTTGCTGTACAACGTGGTAATGCGGCCTCAGTGTTGGGATCGGCTGATATGTCAACCGCTACTGACTTCTTCAACTAATATCATTACTTCAACTTATATAATTTAATTGTATAACTATCAATTGATTATTATATATAATAATAATAATAATAATAATAATAATAATAATAATAATAATAATAATAATAATAATAATAATAATAATAATAATAATAATAATAATAATAATAAATAATAATAACAATAACAATAACAACAATAACAACAATCATAATAATAGGAAGAGGGGTACGATACTTGCCTGGCTCTGCTCCATCAAAAAGGTATGGGTGGTTGGAGCATTTGCGCAGCTGCATGACAACATTGAGCAGTCTCATCTTGCTGGCCTTGCCAGCTCCGTTCACAATATCGATATCCTTCATTAGAATATTGGTGTACCTTTTTTGTGAGTGCAAAAAATAATAAAATAAAATAATTAACACACACACACATTCAATCATCACAGTATGGTGTTTTGTTACCATTCTCGTTGTAGTTTCGAAAGGCCAACATAGATCTTGATTTCTTTCTTCGGAGGCAGCTTCTTTTCAACATCCGACTTGAGCCTTCGGAGGAGGAATGGTCGAAGTACGCTGTGGAGCCTATTTACCAGCTTGGTGTCCTCCAGCTTGGACTGGTCAAACCACGAATCAAAGTCCTAAGACAGAAGAAAATTGTCACACACATCTCGATACGGCTTTGTTCAGTCTTACGTCCGAAGAGTTGAAGACATCAGGAAGAAGGAAATTGAGCAGTGCCCAGAGTTCATGGAGGTTGTTCTGGAGAGGTGTTCCTGTCAAGAGGAGGCGATTGGTGGTACGAAACACTCTCACAATCTCCGAAAGCTAATAACAAAACAAGTCGAACAAAAGGGGAAAAAACAACAACAACAAACAAAACACACACAAGACAATGAAGAATGCTTCACTTCGCAAGCTTCTCAAGTGACCTTTGATTTCTCGTTCTTGATACGATGTGCCTCGTCTATGACCATGTAGCGCCAGTTGAACTTCTTGAATGTGGTGGTCTCCCTCAGGATCATCTCATACGACGTGACCACCACATTCCACTCTCCAGGAAGGATCTCTTCCTGGATGATCCGACTCTGAGAAGGAAAAACAAAAAACAAAACAAAAAAGGGATTGCACACCACCGCTACGCATTTTTAACCCATTAAGTTCCTACTCCAGAGGCTTTCCATGGCAGTGCAGTGCAGAGGCTTTCCATGGCAGTGCAGAGGCTTTCAATGGCAGTGCAGAGGCTTTCCATGGCAGTGCAGAGGCTTTCCATGGCAGTGCAGAGGGGAAACTCAGCCTCAGTTTGGGGCACTTTGGAACACAGTAGCCTAACTGACATTTTTAAGAGTTAAGTTCGGTATTTAATTAGTCATAATTTTTTTTAAATAACAACAATTTAAAAAAATTACAGCATTGGGTTGACCTGAAGGGGGTTGACCTGAAGGGAACAAGATTGTACCCATACAACCAGTTTGATGACAGTTTACCATGATTTTAAATGGTAAAGGGTCACCTAACTTACACATACGGTACAATCTTGTTCCCAATCATGTTTGTTTTCATTTTTGTTCCATTTAAAGGATGTTTGTTTTTGTTCTTTAATCTAGTAAAGGATCTCTTCCTGGATAACCCAATACATACCAACCTCCAAGTGACCTTCCCCACTGCCTTCCCACCCTGTGGGTAACTTGTGCTTGCTATTTAGCTCTAACCCTCTCATCTGCAGTCCCGATAAGGCAGATGATCTCCAGGCACGGACACCATCGCTTAAACTCGCCCATCCAGTTGGATAGAGTGGACTTTGGCACAATAACCAGGTGAGGTCCCGGAGTATCCCTCATCAGACACATGTACCCCAACAGGGCGATGGTCTGCAGTGTCTTACCAAGACCCTGGAAGAAAAAAGAAGAGAAAACAGTAACTGCGGCAGCAGTAGCAACAACAAAAGGGATAAACAACAACAAGATGAAAGGCAAAGCAACAGGCAACAACACAATCACAACAACTAATACAGCAAAATACCATTTCATCTGCAAGAATGCCATTCAGTCCATTCTCATAAAGAGAGATCATCCAGTTCAACCCTCGAACCTGGTAGTCACGCATCTCTCCATTCTTTATATCTGCAAGAGATTGGGAGGGGGGGGGGGAGATTTTTTGTGGGTGATTGATCACACACATGCCATGAGCACACTTCCACAAAGACCTACACCACGGAGACTGTATAAATCTGGTGATCACTTTGGTACCAAGCCCATCTTCTTCGAGCAACAGGTCGTCATCTTCATCTGCCTCACTGAGGCGATGGCGACTGAAACCAATAGTAAAATGATCAATCAACATATTTGCATGAAATTACCATATAGCGGGATAGTTTCAAGGGTTAATGACTGAAGGATTTGCGGGGGAAATATATGTGGGTTGTAGACATGCTCTGCCACCCTTCATCCTACCTATTCACAAATGTTGAAAATCTTGAGTATGAAACCCCTTGAAACATCCAGATATACGATACATTTATAGAGATGTTTGGTGGACATACGCTGACGCCGAGGGGTGCCTCTTTCTCTCCTTCTGTTGATGAGCGGATCCAGGGGGTGTGAGTTTCAGAGGGGAAGTGGGGTTTTTGTTGCCTGAAGTATTAATGAAATGAGAAAAGATTTCTGTTTGCTGGAGGAGGTACTCAAAACGCTTGGACTGATCGTGTACCTGAAAGAGAGGGGAATTGATATTGGTGGGTATCAATTAGAATATCTGTAGCTGCTTCAGCCATATTTATGCTTGACCGAATTTACCAGGAATAAATTCTTAACGCACTCACTATTTTCTGATCGTATGCGGCGGGCGGGGGGCTCTTCACTAGTGTGATGTCGGGAAGGGCTGAGGGATTCTCTTCAGCACCAGGCGGAAGAAAGTCGGGATCCTTTATAAAATTGACTGGTGAAGGAATAGGAGAAATGGAGCCCATTGATTTAGGGGATTCAGGGGATTCTGGAGGATCTTCCGCCATAGATACTTCCACCGACATGACTACCAGCTAAAAAAGTTAACTAGTCTTCACATACAAATGTGGTCAAATTATCTTGTTTAAAATCGCGCGCTAATCGTCGTTATTCCCGCCCGCCTACTAATTACTGCCTAGACGTAAGCTGGCGCGAGAGCGCAATACGTCTTGCCTAGTTCTCAGGCTAGCGAAAGAGAAACTGGCAAGTTCAATACTCCAAATTATGTCAAGTGCGAAATGTACAAGTGGAGGTCGACACCTAGGTCTGGTGCTGCACGACTGTCCTGTTAATGTACTGCTGATAACTGTCGGTCACGCATTTCCCCCAAGTGTGCAGATCTTGTGCAGCTTGGTTCTCTCCCCTTCTAGAAAACTGACACTGATTGCTTCACTCGTTTGCTCACTGGATTCCTTCTTTCATTCACACACTTGTGCCTCTTCTTATCCCCTTCTCTCCTAAAAGACTTGCTGCACACCTTACACACTAGATCCCTAGATATCATAGAAGCCCGAATTTTCTGAATGTTGGTGATTCTTCCTGCATATTACTCTCCATCTGGCTCTAGACCTTGCCTCTAGACCTTGCCTCTGCATACTAGCTACTTATCTTCTTCCACATCAATATCCGTGAGGTCCTTTGCACAGGTCTTTTGCACGGCATCCCTCTATCTCTTCCCATGACTGCACCTGGAGCATGACTGTGGCACAAGGGTTGACTTGGGTATCTTGTTGTCGGGCATCCTTGCTAGAATGGACTAACCTCTTCTTCTTGTGTCTCAACATCTCCCCACCTCCTTCTTACTTCTGCCATGTGATAGCATTCAGACAACAGTTGCCTGCCAGGATGATCCTAATACAGATCATCTATCCCCTGCAGCAGGCAACAATTTGGCTTCATGAAAAACGCTCCTGCCTGAGCCAACTTCTGACCTTCTTATCATAAATATCACTCTGTTGATTGCAAGACTTATACAAACGTATACTTAAGACTTAAAGAAGGCCTTTGACACGGTGTTGCACAATGAGCTACTCTTGTAGCTATGGGTGATGGGGATAACTAGACCTCTGTGGAAGTGGTTTAAGGAGTACTTGTCAAACCGACTACATTTTGTCTCCATAAGTTGCCAGTCTATTCCAGGGTGCCTCAAAGAAGTCTATTGGGTCCGTTACTTTTTAAATATATGTGAATGATATTTCAGCAACTCAAAAGCTTACCTTTTCGCTGTTGACACAGAATTTGGCAAGCAAATTTGTGATGAAGACAACGGACGAGCTACAAAATGACATAAATTGTTCAGTATGGCTTCTCCACTCAACATGACCCTGAATATTCACTAGATAGTATGATCATATATGCTGGCCTATCGCTTACTGTACCTTATACAAAGATCTTTTTCTTCTGCCCTATCTCTAAAGATAAAAGACAATTATACCTGGCATTAGTCCTATCACACATGAGCTACTGCTCTCAAATATGGAGACAAAGGCTTAACCAACAACATAGTTACTTTGGAACAGGTCCAACCCAGGGCAACGATCTAAATGACTATGTCACAGACTACAAATCTCACTCCAAATTCTACCACTGATGTTCTGGATGGATCTCCTGCAGGTCATACTATTTCTGGTGAAATGTCTGAAAGATGAGAATGAATCGATCTGTATTTTCAAACATTCGTTACCAAACTAGATCTAGCAAAGACTAAAGCATAGCCATTGTAGCACTTCAACTTTGCGACATTTATATTTCAGTCGATTCTTGTCTCATCTGTGAGCCTACTTTCATAAGTTTTTGAAGTCTCTAAAACTTGTAATCTTAAGTTATTTTTTGTCCTTGTTCTAAGTGCTTTAGACCATAATAGTTTTTCCCCCATTACTAGCTGCACCAATACATGGCTGCAGTCTAACTCATCTTCAATACATATAAACATCATACTCGTCTTATTGCCTCGCATGTTGTAAAGTCCAAATGAAATGAAATTAAAAACTTGTGGTGACTGCATTCAACTTCCTGGTATGTTTCCTGAGAAGAATCTAGTACTCTGCTATATATAGAGCAGATAAGACAAAACACATGCATTATAATATCTGTGACTAAGCTCGGGTTCTTATCCAGGAAGACAGCCTTCCTCAATGCTCCAAAAGCCTTTGATGCCTATGCCACTCTTCTGTCCACATCCATCCTTCCCAAGTTGGCTATGAGAGAACCAAGGAGTGGTCACAACACTTCCTGTCCACACTGGATGTCTCTGATGCAGCACCACACCATCTTCCCATGATTCTTCTCTCCTCCTATATACAGGGCTTTGTTCTAGAGGCTGGCAACTCTCACTGGTCTCTGCATGCTCTTGCATATTTCTTTCAATCGCCCCGAACATACATCTCAGACTCCACAAACATGGGTTTGAGCCCGGCTTCTTTAAACCAATCTGGTACTTTCATGACTTAAAAGGCATCATACAAAGCATACTTTAGAGTATCCCTTTCTCCGTCACACTGCCTTCCTCATTCCAAGTTCCAAGACTATAATTCTTCTCCCACAGAGTCCAGATAATTCCCTCTACTCATCTTCCTTCCTCTCTCATCCACACTTCCATCTTGCAATTTGTCTACATCCCATCTCTTCACACCATCTCTTCTGAACAATCTTTCTTTTCAACTACCATCTTCACCCTACATCTTGTGATCAGTGTTGTACTAAGCTCTCATGACAAACAGAGACTTCCAAGCATTCTATCTTCCATCTGTGTGGCAATGCCAATACAGTGCCATTGCTTGGACTGCAGATGCTTTCAGGTCATTTGTATATGTCCTAAAACCAGGTGTTACACACCATGGTTTCATTTGTAGAGAGAAAAGATACCAATTCCTTTCCAGCCTCATTGATATCTCCATACCCATGAGGATCTCTCCCATGCCATCAGTCACCATCCACCACTCTGGACCCCACACATGCATTGAAGTCTCCCAACATCACAAAGGATTAGATTTCTGAGAGAGCTTGCTGAAGCATTCAAGCAAGGTATCCTTCTCCTCTCTACTAGCAGAAAAGGAAGGACTGACATTTATAGACAGTCACAAACCACTTTTGTTCCCAACCATCAAAGAAACTGAAACCAACTTAGAGGTTGATGTGTTCCAGTGGTTACCACCCGACTTACAAACATGCAGAGTTGGCCTTGACGACACATTGGCAACATTTTAACCTCTCTACCTGACAAACTTTCCAGGGAACCTCCCAGCTGTTAGCACCACAGATCTACTACCCTGTAAGCTTCACTTCCAAACCATTTCTTTCCTGCAGAGCAGCCACATCAAACCAACCTATATAGCTCATTCACAGCTTAATAAATTTTCCTTTTATCAACTATCAACACTAGTCACATCAGAACCTGTCTTGCAATCTTAATTAAGAGCCCTCCACATCTATATAGCAATGTCCTGATATTCCATGATTCTGAATACCACAGAGAAAAACTGAGCATTTGACTTACTCTGTGTGCACAATACGGTGGTTCAGCCTGAGAGGTGTGCAAGGCCTCAGCAGAGGAACAGTCTTGGCAAGAACTAGTCTAAGTAATGACATCTGACAACACCCTGTACTCAGAATCTAAACCTGCAGAAATCAGCTTTGCCATCTTTCACAAGCACAAAGGAATCACCATGGAAAGGTGCTGATTAACATAGCACTGATAAGTACTGAATCCCCCCCCCCCCCCCCCAAGCACACACACATACACACACACACACACAACACTGGTATATATATATATACACACACACATTTATTATTGATTTTGTAATGTTTGGATTGTGGTATTGGAAAGTTGCCAAGAGTTTATGTTCGTTCCAGATACCCAAGTAGTGCAAGGTTACAAACCTGATGATCTCAAGTCTTCTCAAGAGAACTTGGAAGCAGCTAAGCATACTACACTAGAGTGAGGTCATAAGGCAGAGTTTTTCACTAAAAGGAAGATGTCCATAAGCTGCCAAGAACTCTGAGATCATGTGAAAGTATATACCTAGTTTGCACTCTCTAGTGTGTTTATTATGCTCCCCATCATTAGCACATCTCTCCTCTATTGACTGTATGCATCAATTACCTTTCTGTATATGCTAACATTCTTCTCATGTACTCACTGTCTGAGAGCATGGCAGTACAAGCAAGAAGTTATGTTTAACATTACCATTCATAGGTTTTTAACATGGGCAGGGGAGCTGCTGTTCCTACCTTTGCAAACTCAAGCATAACTATGTATAAAGTCAATATTTCTGCTGAGATAGCAGTAAACTGAAAATCTTACTTAGTATGGTTGTTCAATGCAGCATGCAAGAGTCTCAGCTTGATGCACAAATACCTAATTGGTTTAAAATAATGCTGAACAACCATGACTTTAACATCTGTAAGTAGGGTATTATGATGTGATATGGTGTAATCTTCATAATGCAGAACATCATTGTGCAGAATCGCCTGATTTTCTTGTTTGTGTGGTAGATAGTTCCTCTCAGACATAGACCTTATCTATAAGACACACTGCCTCCCAGAGCCTGGGATCAATTTTCCAAATTTCTTCATCTACATTTGTATTGGAGAACTTGAATTCATCTTTCCTGTGGGTGGCTAGGAAAGATTTTGTATGTGAGCATGCTAGCAATCTGATCTGAATTTGCATGGGCTTCTGGGTTGCTTGTATCATGTTAGCATACCTTCCATAGTGCTTGAGCAAGGGCTAAATGTTTGGTCTTATCCCTCTATGTGATTCGATGCTGTAATAATATTGATGTCTTCTTCCCTTAGGTTTGGCAGCAAAATAATGTGTTCTTCGTGAAATTGGTATCCAAGAAGCTTTTGACTATATAACAACAACTACTACCTGATCTGTAGTTGGGGTGACAAAAACATTTTTTTTTAATTAAAAAAATCTTGTCACAACTTTGGAACTCGATAGATTCGTCACACACTTTGCTTTATGAACTTTATGAACTTGATATAGCTCAAAGGATAGATCTCTCTGTTTTGGTACTAAAAAATGTTGCAAAAAACTATGTCGAATTAACTACAGCCAATCTTGAAGGAGTGTTCCTCGTGATTGGAAAGTTGATATTGGTGTATATCTCAGCTTGATCTACGGGATCATTAGTGAGAAGTGGTCATGCGCAGTGGTTGGAAAAATCCTTCAGGATAATAATAATTATTATTGCCCGCGTGCCACACCAAGCCCCGTTTTACACTGTACGAAATCATGTGATATTCACATGGACGTACTCACGCCTCGTCATCAACAGAGGACGAAGATGGATGTTGGAGAATCTAACGTGAATGACACTGATAAGCGCAAGTCAGTTCTAAACCCCTCTACTTTTAAAGCTTTTCTACTAGGGACAATTGTGGGAAAACTGAATATAAGTATTTTAATAGGCTTTGCAGTAGGAGCAGCGGCAGGGATTTTCCTTCAGCAGAACAATAGTGGAATTCCAGATGTGTCCAAGTCCTGGATAACTCTGCTAAATCGTTGGAACAAGTCGGGAGGAGACTCGAAGGCATGAAATAATGCCACACTATTATTGTTCTTCTACAGGGACAATAGCAATCATCTTTCAGTTCAGCATGAAAACATTCAACGAAAGCAAGAGGCATAGAACTCAAGAGATACAGATCTTCAATGTTGTTACAATAATAGTGCAAATGTAGAGTCCAAATGTCAGATGTATCATCGAGTTTAACATCTGCCTCAGATTATATTATATATATATTGTATATCCCAAATTCTCTGACAGCAGACAAATATAATTTTGAATGATTATTTCCTGTTAAACAAGTACAATATGATATGAAATCTCCAATATTCAAGTTCTAGTTTTTGCGAGCAGCTTGGAGGATCCGCAAGATGTAGAGGAAGAGGTTAATGAAGTCCAGGTAGAGGCTGATGGCAGCGAAGATATATTCTTCAGTGGACAGCTTGTGCATGATCATATGTGTGTCAAAGATGATAAAACCACAGAAGATCACTGCACCAGCAATGCTGAGCACAAACTCGAGCGTCTCACTCCAAAAGAAAATCTGTAATTTTGACAAAACACACATAATTGGCTATCTTCTAGAAAGATTAAGAAAATTATTACATATGTGTGTGCATGCTGATTGTTGGGAGAAACACTCACTAAAACTAGAAAAATTACAAATAGTATGTACCCAATGAAGAGATCAACAAGTATTTATGTACGTTATTTAGGCAACGAGTAAGATTCTAGTCCAACAAAAATCAGAGGTCTTGATACACCACTGTATATACACATCAGTAGTGCTGACTATATTATATGGTCTTTACATGCATACGTACCAAATCTTTCCCGAGTTTGATTTCTGATGCTATGTATATACATATCACACTGCAGCCTGAGAAGAGAAGGCCGTAGCCTACTTGATGCAGACTATATCTGTGGCCATCAGCATGGGAATACTGCCTTGGTTCGGGGTCAGTGGGCAACGCTTGCCGATAAATAAGTTTGTTATTAGTTAGTTTAACAACAATAAATATTAGTTTGTCTCTACATTTCCGTTCTTTCTTTTCTCTCCTACCATTAAGTTTAGAGGCCATAAATGACAAAAATGACAGGGCACCATCATTAAAACAATGTTGCATGATGGAAAGACACTGAAGAACAAACTCGATGCCAACCTGACCCCAACTCACTTGAAGCAATCCTCCAATAATAAGAATCCACAGGAAGGAAAACAAACTGCAGAATGAAAAGAAAATTACTTACAAATACCTTATGTACTATCATGTACATTACAGTCCAATGTAGATTATGTCTCTTGATTTGTTCACAAGGGGGGGGGGTATATACTATCATGCACATGACAGTCCAATTCAGATTATGTCTCTTGATTTGTTCACAAGTGAAGGGGGAGGGAAGGGTGTCTACATGACCACTGCTGGGTTTGGCAGCTTGATTTACTCCATTCCTGCTATAAAAATGCCAGATTTTCAGCCAGCCAGCATGCACTTTGAATCAGCTGACTCAACTCAAGTTATTGGCACCCCCTTCATATTCCTCTCTCCTAGAATGAAAAGCATAAATGTTTAGCCACAGGTTCAGGAGCAACTACAAAGAAAGCTTTATTATTCTAGCACTGTCCAGTTCATGACACATCCAGCAATGCCATAGACAACCATGGGATCAACCACAGATGTCCAAAAGTTCGAGATGTTCTCATATTTCTACCTTGCTCCCCACGTGCTGAAGTCATATTTGCTCTGCATGGTATAAGCTGTGAGCGCCATGAACACCATAGTAGTGATGAACAGAGACTTCAGAACCAAGTCCACATCATAGAAGGTCACCGCCGTCCCCACAGAGAACCCCTCGCTAACAGTCTGGACATAGAGAAAGACATATAAGATGGCATATGCGATGAGAAAAGAAAAGGGACAATAATTATTAGTATCAGATCAAAGATCACAACTTGTATCAGCCACCTCGAACGAACAAAAAATATGAAAGCCTTATGGAGGTTAAGACAAGCAGATTCTATTGGGGGGAGGATCCCCTTTTCTCCCCCCCCCCCCCCCCCCCCCCCCCCCCAGAGACCCTGATCCACTTTCAATTCAATTACGCCTATTACCTATTCAATCGCTACAGCATATGTTGTCAATGCTAAGGGTAATGTTAAAGTTCATGGTCACAAGATTAAATTAAGATGATTTTGTTCCATCTTCTCAATAATCATCTCAATAATCAACTTGAAATTATATTCTCTCCGATGTTTCGACACCTTCACCAGGAATAATTTTGTTCCACTTCACATTGAGAGGTCTGCTATAGACATGACCTTCTAGAGAATCATTTGCACCTGTAGTTAGCTAGTGATAGGGGTTCAATACTAGGGGTTCAGTCAATTAGCAAACAGGTAAAGGGTCACCCTGCACTTAAGGGGTTCAATACTAGGGGTTCAGTCAATTAGCAAACAGGTAAAGGGTCACCCTGCACTTACAAAGGCTAGGAGGAGGTAGTAGTTGGTTGGAGCTTCTTGCCTCTTGACCATGAGCGCAATAAGAGTGACCAGTGTGATGACAAAGAGCACGATGGTGAACGCTGGACTGTACAAATATTGCATCAAAGGACAATATAAAATTTGTATATAGTACAGGTCTAGTTGTACATCAAGATCATCACACACAATAGCAATACTATAGCTGCTCCTCCACCACACAAATAGGAATGTAGTGCATGCACTAACAGGCAACAGAAATCTATATTTTCCTATGGTTTCTCAGTAATCTAAAGCTGTTACTTTACTATTGAGATTACTAAGATTACTAGCATGAGCCCTGCTCTCTCTCTCTGAAGAGTCCTGTACGAGAGAAACAAAAGTCCCTGATATATCATGGAGAGGTACGTGTCTCTCTCCTTATCAAATTCAACTGCATGCACCATTGGATTCCCAGCAAGAGTTGCAATGGCTAGCAAAGCGAGTCCTTTAGGAAAGTTGAATGGAGAGTTTGTTCTGCACATGGATGGATGTATCACGCATTGTACATGTATGACTGGCTACCACACACCGGGTCATCCCATTATAAGGTCACCCATTCATAAATATAAATACAGGAAAAATGCAAAAAAACAGCTGGCTGGTGAATGAAAGTGCAGTGGGTTCGTATGCCCTTCACAGAAAGCACAGGAAAAGTGGGCCCTTTTGTTTTACTACAAAAATTCTAACCAAAAGAACTTGGGAGTTCCGAGTTGATTCAAGAGTTGAAACGTTGGTTCATGTAGGTGGGATTATGGTCCAAACCAACACACCTAGGCATAGCGTGAGTAGCAAGATGTTGACCTCACAATTAAAGAACATTTTGAACCTTTCGAGATGTGTCAAGCAATTGCTTTTGATCATCATTGGATGTAGTAGCAGGAATTTTGGGGCAGGGTCCCCCCCCCCCTTTCCCTGGGCTTCTTGTAAACGTCCTGGACACCCAGTGCATCTTTAATTTCCCACTAATGTGGAAAAATGCACGCACGCACTTGTCTTAACAATACAGACCCATGTTTGTCATTATCAGGGATTGAGCCAGTTGTCAGGGAAGCCGATCCCTGACAATCAGAGAGCGACTCATTAACATAATTATGTCTAGTTAATTAGAGTGTAACAGATATTGATACCTAGAGACTTGTAGATGGACACACGTATATACTGGCCACCCATTGGTCGGGTCTAGGCAGAGACTCATTACAGTGTTACCTTATAAGGGCTGGTGGGAGAAGGCCACTTGTGGGAGTTGGGTGGTGATGAGCTAAATATAGTTTTTGTTGAAAACCTGAGCGACTGTAACAGTACCATATTCCAGAGACTGATGAGCACATAGCCTCTGTGATAGAGCTATTCCCTCACATTTGGTGGCAGCTTCGATCTGTACTTACACCATCTTATCAGCTATCCTCCGAACCGTAACAGACAAGAAAGTGTCACGTGAACTGAGGAACAGACGGAAGCCCAGAGAGTCTGGATCAGAGTACCCCACTGGCTCTGAGACAGAAACAGAAGAGAAGGGGGGAGGGTCGCAAACAACGCTTCAAGTCAACACCTCAAGAGCTGGACCTCAGCAGTAAAGAAGACTGGGCAGACGTGGATCGATTACTACCAGGCTGGCAGAGGAGGAAGGCCCTCCTGAAAAACAAATGGCTGAAGGAACATGAGATAAGGCAGCAAGTGCTGGACCAGCGGACAACAGAGGATGTCCTGACCAAGTGTGAGCCTGAGTCAGAGACGGAAAGTCAACGTCAGGGAAGGAGGCGATGGACCTGGCCGACAATTACATCCACAACAGGAGCTGGGATAGAGACCCTGAGAGTCGGCCAATGACCGTCCCATCTGGCTGATGCAGCAACAACAGATCCCTCTGACAGACGAATGGTGGCAACAGGCAACCAACTCGAGACTGACAGAGAGGCTGGGTCGACCCGACATGGGCTGCAACAAATGCTGGAACCATCCAAAGTTTGACCCAGCCAAAGGACCCAGGTGTTTCTCCTGTAACAAGTACCCTTGTGCCACCTCTTCCCAATAATAATCCCGGCTCCGCTCCCTCCCGCCCCAATGGCGGCTACGGGCACACCTCGATCCACTGCCCACAGAAGTCGGCAGACATCCACTTGGCGGAGACTAGCCAGCTGACCTTGGTTTGCAAAAGGTATGGAAGATGAGCCGGTGGAAAGGATGGTCATCTACACGGGGGCCTCACGCAGTGTTTGCATTTTACCTGGGTAAAACCTATTTAACCCAACCCAGTGGGTAAAACCTGTGTTTTAGGTATTTCGCCCAGGTTTTAACCCTATCTTACCCGGGTTTTTTTACCCGGGTTTTACCCAGGTATTACCCAGTGATATAAAACACTTATTTGTAGCCCTGTCACAGCCCTGTCCCAGAGCCACAAGTGTCTGGTTGGTGGTGGACACCAGGGCTATTTAAAAGGCAAGCAAATACCACAGGTCATCATTCACTGCTTACAGTTTAGTAAGTGTTCTGCAATTACAACTGAAATTCTGCTATTCAAAAGTCACTATGTTCAAGGGTGAACGGCCAAAGAATATTGTGTGGCAACACTTCATCCAACAGGAAGACAAGAAAGCACAATGCAGGAAGTGTTTCCATTTGTTATCAGCAATAGTGGAGCGCCTCATCGCAAAATATGTTCTGGTATCTCTCTTGTGACTACCCCGCAAAAGAGACCTGCATGTGACTTATCAGATTGCCAGGATGAAATCGGAGAAGCTGAACAACCATCATCCAGCCGGGTATCTCTCCTCTCTTCCTCCCCCTGCAAAGAAGCAGCGACAGACTGTCTCAATGATCACCTTGTCACAACTACACCAGTCCAAAAGCAAGACCTGGACCAGGCATGGGCTGGTATGTTGTATGCCACCAACACACCCTTCAACTTTGCTGATCACCCATTATTCAAGAAAGTTTGCAACATGATGCGCCCAGGATATGTACCTCCAACAGTCAAGAGCATCGGTGGCTCACTTCTTGATAATTCGCACAACCAACTTCAATCAAAGATGAGAAACTTCAATCAAAGATGAGGCAACAGCTACAGAATAAGCCCACAACTATCCAACAGGATGGCTGCACTAACATCAAGGATGACCCCATCATTGCCACTTCTCTCACTGCTGGTGGCATAGGCTACTTCCATGATGCTCATGACCCCATATCCACTAAGAAAACTGCAGAAGTATGCAAAGATCTTCTTTTGGACTCTATCAAGACAGCAAGTACGGCTGTGAAGTACTGAACTGCTGTACAGACAACGAGAACAAAATGAAGAAAGTGCGTGAAGAAGTCCACAAAGAGCATCCTGAATTCAACGTATATGGCTACATGAGTCACAGCCTGAACCTTCTTTGTCAAGACCTGTCCACTCCATGGGTCATGTGCATGTCAAGTCCATCAACTATCACTTCAAACATGTCCACCGTTCCCAATGGTTGAGGAAGTCACCTGGCCATGTTAAACCCAAATTGCCTTGTCCCTACACTCTGGAATAGTAATCTGGATTGTTTGAAATCATTTATGACCAATCATTCCATCTACAAGAAAATAGCCATAGACAATGCTGATGAGATGGATCCCATTATTGTTAGTAAGATCAAGAATCTAGGTATTATATGTGCTGCTTGCTGGAGATCTCCTTGAACAACTCAAACCTATTACTGTTGCCATCAACAAATGTCAAAGTGATAGCTGCATGATTGCTGATGCTACACATCACTACCTCTCCCTCCCTAAAGAGCCCTATCTGGAACCCCACCAGGATGCTATCAAAAAACGCTTTGCTGCAGTGGTTAAGGTTGGCCACCTTGCTGCCTACCTACTTCACCCTAAGTATCAGGGCCAGTTACTTAGTGATTATCAGACCAAAGCTTGGCTGAAGATGAAAAGCCAAGCATTCCTCAGCACAGCCATCTCTTTTGAGGCTCAGGAGCCCTTCATCCTACTTTGAGCCTGTTGCCACTGAAACCCCACCTCTCACTTGGTGGAAAGGTGTAGACAAGAGGTGTGCCCTGCCCCCTGGATTCATGCAGCAACTCCACACTGCAGTTGGCTCCATAGAACGTATATTTAGCTCCTATGAACTTATCCACAACAAACTCCGCAACCGCCTGGGAAATGAGAAAGCCCAGAAACTCGTCTTCTGCCACAGGCTCCTGCGAGGACCTCAGGAGATTGACTATTAAATCTGTTTTTAACTTTCATATCAATTGGACTTTAATCCCATGAATCTAGTTTAAATATTTAAATAAATCATTAAATTAAAAATATATACTCTAGTAGACAACCTTGTCACTTGGTAAATAAATGTTGAGTGAAACACAGCTCCTGTTTTTGTCTAGTTCTTTACAGTTGCCATTTATTGAATGTCTTACTTCTTACTTCCTGATTACAGCGTTAATTTCTCATAATATCTTTACAGTTTATATTGTGTCTATTATTTTATCCTGGGTTGTATCCATGTTTGAGTAAAACCTGGGTAAAACCCAGGTTACACCCAAGCCCTGGGTAAAACCTGCGAACTCTGGCCTCACATACAATCATCAATGCATGGTATGTGCCTGAGCCAGCTCTCAATGGAAGGACGCAGATTTTTTCACCCTTCATGGGACCAGAATGCTCCCTCCAGCTAGCTGACCAGAGGGTGACAGTAGATGGGGAGACAGTGAACCTGGAAGTGGTCGTAGAACATGGATGCAAGTATGATGGTATGGATGTTCCTTTTCTCTGTGAGCTAGCACTCAAGCTGAAGTGGGGGGAGGAGGTGATGGCAGTGTACACGAGAGCCCAGACCAGAGAACACGAAGCGGAAAAGGAGAGGGTTGACCAGCTGAACAAGGAGAGTGGCATACAACCCCAACCAATTGACTATATAGACTGGAGGCCATGGAAGAACCGTACAACTGGAGCGAAATGGACGACGAGATGTTCCTACAGCCCAAGGAGCGCAAGCAACAGACCAGAAGGAAAAATGCGAGGGCAGGAGGATGTTCATCTTGGCCTCCAAGAAACTGGACGGGGGAGGTTAGGAAATGAGGGAAGCCCAGCAGATAGACCCGACTTTGTCCAACCTCCGAAAACGAACAGAGGAACTTGACAGCTCCTCTACCAGAAGCACAAAGTGGGGGAGACTGAAGAAAAGGTTGGGGATGGGCATGAGATGGGGGTGACTGGTACTGCTGGAGAACAGTGCTGAGGACAGCTCATGCCATCTCGCTTGCAGGACACCTGGAAAGAAGGAAGACCCTTGCCAGGATCCTGGGACGATTCTTCTAGCCTGGAGTGAAGAGAGACATGAAAGACCTGTGCCAGAGATGCCTTGACGACAGCAAGACAGCAACACAATCGAGCGCCCATTGTCATGCCAGTGATCGATCAGCCTTTCTTCCGAATAGCCATGGATATGGTGCTGCCCAGGTCCAAGGCTGACCATAGACACATCCTGACAGTATGTGACTATGCTACCCGTTAACCCCTGAAGACCGCCGACAGTGCTACCGTCGCCGATGCCTTGATATCCTTGTTCTCCCTGATGGGATTCCTGAAAGAGATCCTAACGGACTGTGGGGCGAACTTTACCAGCACCCTAATGTGACAGCTCTGCCAGCAGATTGGAGTGAAGGGAATCTGCACATCAGCATACCACCCTCAGGCGGACGGTTTGGTGGAGCGGTACAACGTGACAATAAAACAGATGCTGCGAAAGACGATGGCCAAGTTTCAAAACCAGTGGGATAAGGCTTTACCATATCTTATGTTTGCTTACAGGGAGGTGCCCCAAGCCTCGATAGGATTCTCTCCATTCGAGCTCCTCTATAGACAGTAACCCAGAGGCCCACTCGACGTTCTGAGGGAGTCCTGGGAGGAGAAACATAACACTCCAGAGGGTGTGGTGTCTTTCCTCCAACGGGTGCATAACTGGCTGGCAGACACACGAGAGATCGTGACCCTCAATGACTCAAAGGCCAAGAAAGAGCAAAAGACCTGGTAGGATCAGACAGCCAGGGAGAGAGAATTCAACGTTGGGGACACAGTTCTTCTGGTGCTGATGCCAGCCGAGTCCAACAAGTTGATGATGAAATTGAAGGGACCATACCCGGTGGTGTTCCACATCAATATGTTGGCAGAGTGGAGGGCCCCATCAGCGGTGTGCTTACTTGCCATCCAGGGGATGGAAGACGACGAACGAAATGAGATGGAAAAAGATGACATCCCCACATGGATGGAGCCGATAGCCAAAGAGAAGCAACCCATCAACGCACATCTGCAGGATGAACAGGAGGGACCTCGGACACCTGCTAGCCGAATTTGAACAAACCTTCAGCACAAGACCAGGACAGACCAAGCAAGTATCAAGATCAAGGCAGGGGACTACCCTGGCCACCTGACTCCATACAGGCTGCCCCTGTAAGGCATGAAACGGTCTGGGCCGGGATCAATGGCATGTTGGAGGAAGTCCCACTAGCACATGCCACATGGGCTTTTCCCATTATTCTCATCCCTAAGAAGGACGACTCCTTCAGCTGTGTATCGATTATCGACGATTGAACAAGGTGACAGCAGCAGACCCCCTACCCCATGCCAAGGGTGGATGACTTCCTGGACAGCCTCAGTAAAGCACAGTTTAGCTCCACATTAGACTTGACCAAAGGCATGGCAAGTGCCAGTAGAGAAGGCATCTCGGGAGAAGACTGCATTCGTAACCCTACTGGGCAAGCACCAGTTTAAAGTAATGCCGTTCGGCCTAGTGGGGGCACCCAAAACCTTCCAAAGAATGATGACCAGCCTGCTAGCAGAGATGTCACCATTTGCGGCCACCTACATGGATGGCCTGTCATGTTTAGTGATACATGGAGCCTTCACCTGCAACAACTCTATGGGGAGCCGGGCTGATGGTCAAATTGGCCAAATGTCACCTCGGTCAACATCAATGTGCCTACCTCGGCCACATAGTGGGACGGGGCAGGGCCAGACCCGAAGAAGCCAAGGTCAGCGCGATCTAGCACATCCATACCCCACTCTGCAAGCAGGATGTATGTTCATTCTTAGGGCTGGCAAGGTACTACCGCCAGTTTATCCCGGCCTTCTGCACCATTGCAGTACCACTGACAGATTTGATGAAGAAGGACCGACCCGACAAAGTGCCATGGACAGGCTTACACCAGAGGGCATTCGAAGAACTCAAATGCCAGCTCTCCTCTCACCAAGCACTGAGAGGCCCCGATTTCAGTAGGGAGTTCATCATGCAAACAGATGCTTTAGATGTCGGGATTGGGGCCATGCTGAGCCAGGTTGATGAAACCTGAGCCAGTCTCACCTACTACTCCCGCCAAGGGAGACATGGTGCTCCACCGTGCAAAAGGAATGCTTGGCAGTGGTGGATGGAGTAAGACAATTTAGTGTCTACGTCACTGGGGTGCCCTTCACCATTCACACAGACCACAGACATCTCATCTATCTGGAGTGCATGCGGGACACCAACAGCCACATCACCCGTTGGTCATTGGCACTATAACCATTCAACTATAAGATACACCACTGACTTGGAACCAAGCATGGCAACGCCAATGGCCTCTCCAGGCAGACATGGATGACAGAGGATACACCACTGCAGGAGAAGGGGAAGGAGGTGTCGGGGATTGAACCTGTTGCCAGGGAAGCCGATCCCTCAAACAGAGAGAGACTCATTAGCATATGTCTAGCTAATTAGAGTGCAACAGATATTCATACCTAGAGACTTATAGATGCACACACGTATATACTGGCCACTCATTGGTCGCGGTAGGCAGAGACTCATTACAAGGGCTGATGGACCTATAAAAGGCAACCCACCAGCCACTTGGGAGGGCAGGGGGGGAGGTGGTGCTGAGCTAAATGATAGTTTTGTTGAGGACCAAAGTGACTGTAACAGTACCTAATTCCCCCGAGACCAGTGAGCACATAGTCTCCATGACACAACTATTCCCTCACAGCCTCCATGACATAGGTATTCCCTCACAGTCATACGCCTCCCAATAGAATGGCTGGCAATCTCTGGTTGCTATGTGCATGCTGCCAAGTGTAGCTGTACCTACCTGGTCTGTACAAATCTCTTCACTGGAGGTACTGCAATGCATATGCCACCAATTATCACAGTCAGTAGCATCTGTGATGTGAGAATAGCGTACACCTTACGCAAGAAACCTGTAGTTTATAGCAGTTCAACAAAACAGTTTTGAAATCAAAAGCGTTCACTTACTTAGCCTCAAAGCTACCTCAGCCTGCCATACAGATATTGATACTCCCTCGACAGGCTTTTTCTCGCCTTCTGACAGATAACATGACCGAAAATCATCCATGCTAAGCTGAGATTGCCTTCTCTTTTACTTTGTCGTTGTTTGGGGGCGGGACTAGTTACGCGTTACTCCCCCGAAGAAAATTCTGTCAGAGCGCACCAACAGAGAAGATGGATATAGACCATTGCCTAAGATTACTCCAAAGCGCAAGTTCGGATAATGATAAAATGGCTGCACTCATGCTGGTATGTAAGCCAAGAGCCATATTAGTTTGCTGATAGTATTTTATTGCTGCCCAGGTTGCTAGACTTCTCAAATCGGATGAGATAGGGCCAGCGGGAAGAAAACGGGTTTTCAAGGCAGTTGGCTTTTCATTCATTAACCGACTACTTGCTACAAGTGATTTCTGTTGCGTATTATTGACAATGTCTGACAGCTGGATTGAATATTGTACAGACAAAATCCCTGCCGACTGTGTGGAAAATCCATACCACAAGATTGCTGTAACTATTCTTTCTTGCTTCTGCACTGACCAGGACATGGTTAAGATAAATATGATGGTCTTTCTACAGTTAAATGACTATATCATTCTAGATTCTTCATCCTCAAGTTACATCAAAAATTCCTCACTTGAACAACTTTGTACGGACCAAGTAAGATGGTTGGTATATAACTGCATGGCATTGGCTTGCTGTGCTTAATAGTGATTATTTTTGTTATTATTTTGCTACTTGACTTTCCTATGCAGAGACTGTGAGGAAAGTAGCTTGGCAGAGGATTCCCTGCAGTGCCTCAAGGCACTGAGTTGTTCACCTGGGGGAATTCACCATCTGATGAAGCATCGCTCCATGTCAGCATTAGCACAAGCGTATATCTCTCAGAACAGTGGTTAGTCTGTTCAATAGCCACCATCTCTGTGCTTGTGTGTGCGCACGCACACATGCGAGTGCGTTATTAATGACATCTGATATAAAGAGGATTTTTTTTTTAATTCACCATTTTATTCCAATGAATGGAAGCTGCATAACTTCTTCCCTGTACTTCCGCTGCTTGCCAGAGCTATTTTTTTACACTAAAATCCTTGCAAAGAGGATGCACGGAGTGAGTTGTGGGGCGTTGAACATGGCCCATTTCTGTCCCATTCTTGGACTTTGATCCCCTTTTATTATGGCACGCCTCCTTTGCATAGATAAACTTACATACATATATATTTATTAATTTCATTTATTATTATTTCCATACTTCCAATAGTGTCGGCTATTGCTAAGGATACTCTGTTGGGTCTCCTGGGACAAGTGTTTGCACAGAAGCTGGATAATGTGTCTGGTGTGTTGGAGGTGATCGCCATTCTGGCCAGCGAGTTCAGATCCAATCAGGTAAGTGTTTCTTGTAGTTTTACTTGATAAACTCATACTTGTTTGTGTGTTGGTGATACTATTGTATACCCCATAGCCCCATAGCTGGAATAGTACTACCTTCTAGCAAGCTCAGTGGCATATGGCTAACCGGCAAGGGGGGGAAAGGAAGTGAGGATTGGGGGGGGGGGGGGGGGGCGAACTAAGGGTCGAAGTACCTTATCAGGTATATATATACTGTTTTCACTTGAATATATGTCACTATTTTTAATTGTTCCAGCCTAACTAGGTTGCGACTACGTAGCTATATAAGTGTTGCAGTATAATGCTTGTGCAGTGCCCTCCTTGGTTTCTATTGCAAGCATTTTGTCTCTGATATACTGAACGATTGTGCTAGCATAATTTTTTGCTGGATCATCGTGGCTGTGTTTTTTTATAAATGCCGTAAGTGTAGCTAGAGCTAAAAGCAGTGGGTTACCGAGTTCCCACTGTCAGTGTCGACGAAAAGCTTGTTCTCTTCTCTTCTTCATCCTCCTCCTCCTCAGGGAGGTGAATGGGATCCTCTCATCACTGTCACTCTTCAAGAGCTAGCGAGTAGCTTTTGTAATGGCTGGAACAGCTCGAGTTGCTACTAAACATCTTTGAGATTGTTAATTTCTCCGTCTTCATCCACCTTCACAGATATGCCGCAAGCACAGAAGGGTTTCTTTATCAACTCAGCAGCTTTTATAGTGTACGTAGAGCAAGAGATCTACTGACTGCACGCTGGTGCTAGTACATTGGTAAATAGGTGTGCTATAATTGGAAGAGGAAGACTGCATTTTCGAGTGCAACTTCTGTTCCGAGTAAATACAGATAGAAAAAAGGGTGTGTCCCTAGGTTTTGATATGCATCATCACAAAGCCAAAGCAAACAGGTCCAAGACAAAACAGAATAAAACTCAGTGTGGTCACTCTTAGCAGCAAAGTCGCAGGTTTAAGTATGACAGTACAAAAAAATTACATGCACCAGTGCCTGGCTTAATTTATGTTCTTTTTATATATTTATAGCTATAAAAAAAAAATTCTCTGTTCAAATGATTATATATAATGCAAATACAATAAGCTGCAGTTTGCTGTGGGAATCATGAGGCAAGCAAACAAAAGTTACGCAATACTAGACATCGCTCCATGTGTGCAGAAAAACAAACTAAGAAAATCAATCTAGGAGTGGTTCCAGGGAAGCAAAAGTGCCCGTGCAGCTTTGCTCAGCAGAAGAGCCTTCAGAAACAGCAGCAAAGGCATCAATGACGGCAGTTGCAATCGTCAGCTTTTTTCTCTCTTTTTTCCCTTTTTTTTAACTTGCTTGCTCTCCAGTAAAATCAGAAGTAAGTTTTCTGAATATTGTATTATAATGACCAAGTAGCCTTCTGTGTACTTGGTCACACACAGTCATTATTCATATGTATGTGTTATGTGTGTGAACAGATGTCCAAGTTTGTGACTGCAGCTGCTGCTGGTGGTAGTTTAATAGGTTACATGCAGGAGCTAAGTCTCACCCCAAATGATAATTTGTGAGGCTTTCATGCTGCATATATTCCTGCTCCTTTATGTGGTGGCTGTGAACATTTGTAACTCGCAGTGCGGCTTTGTGATGCTAAAAAAAGCTCCACAAAACCTGTTTATGACAGGGTTCTTGCCAAGTGCATCGCATCATCACATCCTGAAATGTCCCTCTACCAGCATGCAGGAGCCAGAGTAAGCTCTGACCTCAACTCAATGCAATCTGGCTGATCTTGGTAGCATTGTCAATTCGATCTTCTTTCTTCAGTCTCGCACTAGCTTTTTGCGTACACTATACATGCTCCCTTTTAGCTCTTCTATTCCTCATCTTCTCTGTGAATTCAAAGATTTAAAAAACTTAAAAAGCTGAAAAATCGATGAATTGAGTAGGAAGATTTGGAGTGTCTCTTGCAACCTATACTCCGGCAAACAATAACTACTGTGCATCATTGGAGGCTAGTAGTTTGACAGGTGTAGTACTAGCTTGTAGCATTGTAGCTAGCTATTATTAACAGTGTAACTTGTTGTGTAGCGATGTTTTCTGCATGGTGTAGCTAATAGTTGGTAGCGATGTTTCATAGCTATAGCAGCTGTATGTTCTAGTCCACAATTGCCATATGTGTATTCCAGTGAATCTGCTGTCACTGATCATAGATGGTAGAGTGCATATTAAAGTTCAAGATTGGCTTCCGTTTTGTACCACGTACAATATGGCGATGGTACTATGATGCTATGTGATATATTGATGAGTTGATGTGATATCGTGGGGAGTGTCATTTTGTGAACCGGCCTTAACATATCCTACTAGTGAGATGGGGGGGGGGGGGGGGGGGGGGGGGAAGAGATTGTAGCATGAACAAACAACATCCACACAGTTTCAGTGCAGCCTCACCACTCAAAACATTATCTACCTACTCTTTTCCCACTACTTCTCCTTTACCCTCCTTTATCCACTTGCATCTTCTTTACATGCTTCTTCTTCTTCACCTACTGCTTCTCCTTTACCTACTGCTTCTCCTTTACCTACTGCTTCTTCTTTACCTACTGCTGCACCTTTACCTACTTCTTCTCCTTTACTGCTTCTTCTTCACCTACTGCTTCTCCTTTACCAGTTGCTTCTTCTTTACCAGTTGCTTCTTCTTTACTTACTGCTTCTCCTTTACCTACTTCTTCTTCTTTACCTACTTCTTCTCCTTTACCTACTGCTTCTCCTTTACCTACTGCCTCTCCTTTACCTACTGCTACTCCTTTACTTACTGCTTCTCCTTTACCTACTGCTTCTTCTTTACTTACTGCTTCTCCTTTACCTACTGCTTCTTCTTTACTTACTGCTTCTCCTTTACCTACTGCTACTCCTTTACCTGTTGCTTCTTCTTTACCAGTTGCTTCTTCTTTACTTACTGCTTCTCCTTTACCTACTTCTTCTCCTTTACCTACTGCCTCTCCTTTACCTACTGCTTCTTCTTCTCCTACTGCTCCTTTACTGCTTCTCCTTTACCTACTGCTTCTTCTTTACTTACTGCTTCTCCTTTACTGCTACTCCTTTACTTACTGCTTCTCCTTACCTACTGCTTCTTCTTTACTTACTGCTTCTCCTTTACCTACTGCCTCTCCTTTACCTACTGCTTCTCCTTACCTACTGCTTCTTCTTTACTTACTGCTTCTCCTTTACCTACTTCTTCTCCTTTACCTACTTCTTCTCCTTTACCTACTTCTTCTCCTTTACCTACTGCTTCTTCTTTACCAGTTGCTTCTTCTTTACCTACTGCTTCTCCTTTACCTACTGCTTCTCCTTTACCTACTGCTTCTCCTTTACCTACTGCTTCTCCTTTACCTACTGCTTCTCCTTTACTTACTTCTTCTCCTTTACTGCTTCTCCTTTACCTACTGCTTCTCCTTTACCTGCTTCTTCTCCTTTACCTACTGCTTCTTCTTTACTTACTGCTTCTCCTTTACCTGCTTCTTCTCCTTTACCTACTGCTTCTTCTTTACTGCCTCTCCTTTACCTACTGCTTCTCCTTTACCTACTCCTTCTCCTTTACTGCTTCTCCTTTACCTACTTCTTCTCCTTTACCTACTTCTTCTCCTTTACCTGCTTCTTCTCCTTTACCTACTGCTTCTCCTTTACCTACTGCTTCTTCTTTACCTACTTCTTCTCCTTTACTGCTTCTCCTTTACCTACTGCTTCTCCTTTACCTACTGCCTCTCCTTTACCTACTGCTTCTTCTTTACCTACTGCTGCACCTTTACCTACTTCTTCTCCTTTACTGCTTCTTCTTCACCTACTGCTTCTCCTTTACCAGTTGCTTCTTCTTTACCAGTTGCTTCTTCTTTACTTACTGCTTCTCCTTTACCTACTTCTTCTTCTTTACCTACTTCTTCTCCTTTACCTACTGCTTCTCCTTTACCTACTGCCTCTCCTTTACCTACTGCTACTCCTTTACTTACTGCTTCTCCTTTACCTACTGCTTCTTCTTTACTTACTGCTTCTCCTTTACCTACTGCTTCTTCTTTACTTACTGCTTCTCCTTTACCTACTGCTACTCCTTTACCTACTGCTTCTCCTTTACCTACTTCTTCTCCTTTACCTACTGCCTCTCCTTTACCTACTGCTTCTTCTTCTCCTACTGCTCCTTTACTGCTTCTCCTTTACCTACTGCTTCTCCTTTACCTACTGCTTCTCCTTTACTTACTTCTTCTCCTTTACTGCTTCTCCTTTACCTACTGCTTCTCCTTTACCTGCTTCTTCTCCTTTACCTACTGCTTCTTCTTTACTTACTGCTTCTCCTTTACCTACTGCTACTCCTTTACCTACTGCTTCTTCTTTACTGCCTCTCCTTTACCTACTGCTTCTCCTTTACCTACTCCTTCTCCTTTACTGCTTCTCCTTTACCTACTTCTTCTCCTTTACCTACTTCTTCTCCTTTACCTGCTTCTTCTCCTTTACCTACTGCTTCTCCTTTACCTACTGCTTCTTCTTTACCTACTTCTTCTCCTTTACTGCTTCTCCTTTACCTACTGCTTCTCCTTTACCTACTTCTTCTCCTTTACCTACTGCTTCTCCTTTATCCACTACTTCCCTTTTACCCTCTTGCTTCTCCTTTGCCATTCTGTTCCTCCATTACCCTCCTGCTTATGCTGTTCCTTTACCTAGCCACTTATTAGCAATTTATGCCTACTAATACTCCAGCACTTGTATATGCTATGGCTTTTGTCTTAACTAACCCTCATAAAATATATTTTTAAGCAAATTGAGCATAAAACAAAACGATATTCAGCTATTCAAAAATTAAGTTGACTATATATATTCTACCTGTCTATAGCTGCTGCCTTAGTCACTGTGGTTGGAATCATGTAGAAAGCTAGAGTGTAGACATTTTTTTGGAGAAGCTGGGTAGATCATTCATTATTAACTCTTTACAGCCGATGGCCAATATATCTGCATGCATGTGGGTTTCACTTCCCGATGAGCAGATATATCCGCACCAAAGATCGCTTAGGTTCCAATTTCAACTAGGACTGAGCTACCAGTTAAGGTTGTTACAATTGGAGGGGTGGTCTCTGATAGAGGAATTCTAAATGGCCTGCACCCAATAGCAGCTAGATTGACATCCAAAAAGCTTTGCCAGAGTTCACACGGTAAAATATATTACTCGAGCTGTTGGCTGGCAAGGCTACGTCTAACCCTATTCTACTAGAATAACACTGCAGGTGCTGAGATAGAGAGGGTTATAGTGACAAGCAAAGTCATTGAAATGGCGAGATTTACAGCAGCAAATGTCTTCTACAAAAGGCTAAAAAGGGTGAGTGGTTACAGTTTATGGCTAGCTCTAGCTGAAGGCAATCATATATAAAGTGGAGGTGCTCTGAGAGAGAATCATTGCCTGCTGTACTAGAGCTTGAAGATGGAGGAGGTACCAGCTAGCTAGGAACTAAAATGACTGCTAGGCCATTGAAACGTTAGTGAGCTAGAGGTAAAAATTATAAAAAAGTGTTCCAAGTGTTATATTTACTTTTATTGTGTCTGGGATAGCTAGCACATCAACAAGACTTGCTGAGCCCACATCATGAAGAAGGCACTCTTGACTCCTGCTGTTACTACATCACGAGACTTTAAATAAAAATGTCATGTACGCGCGTTCGTCACATTATTTTAATTTTCGGCCTTAAACAATCCACCCAAAAAAGCATCAAAGTTTAGGGATAAGTTTAGGGATATTGAGATATTGAGCATGTTTCTTGAATGTTGTGACTAATACTAGGATCAGTTGAAGTTTGACATCTGCGACACACTTTGCTCTGTGCTGAGACTCTCCGGTCACCTAGTAAGTCTAACAGAGTGCCTGGTATGAAACCTGTTATTAAGATTGCACCTAGTTGCCTCTATCTTCTCTTACACCCAACTATAGTGCTATGCAGATGATGTGAGAGTGAAGGATATTAGCTGTGGGCTTAGAGAGATTTTCTACAGCAAGGTAGACCCTCAGAGGAAAGAATCTGCCTTGCACCTCTCAGCGGTCATGTGTGAAGTGTACGGACTGGAATGGACGGTTCATGTGAATTCAGAGACTAAGTTTGTGCTACTTTGGCTTCACTTAGTTGCACTAGTAGGTTAAATTATTGTTGTTGTTGCTGTTGCTGCTGATATTGTTGTTGTTGCTGCTGCCATTGTTGTTGCTACTGTTTGTTGCTGCTGCTGTTGTTGTTGCTGCTTTGTTGTTGCTGCTGATGGTGTTGTTGTTGTTGCTGCTGCTGTTGTTGCTGCGGGTGGTGTTATTATTGTTGCTGCTGCTGTTGTTGCTGCGGGTGGTGTTATTGTTGCTGCTGCTATTGTTGCTGCTGCTGTTGCTGCTGTTGTTGCTGCTGCTGTTGTTCCATTTGTTGGTTTGTGTTTTGTCTTTAGGAGGTGAGGTTAGCTGTGGATGGAAATGGATTCGATACCATAGTTGGAAGGTCATCTCTCCTTTGCTCCAGCTTTGTCATACTTGAGGCGACCATTGTGTTTGTCTCAAAGCACTCGGACCAAGATGAGAAAAGTGCACATATTACCCTTTTAAAATAAAATAAATGTATCATACATGTACCATAAGTATGTACTCAGCACTCATGGGCGCTTGACCATTCACCTTGAAAACCAGATGGACGAGTGCTTCCAACCAAAACTGGTATCAGCCAGCAATTCTAAGTGACACTCCCTCATCTTATTTGCATTCATGTGATGATCATTTGTAATGGAGTTGGCCATTTATAGCTAGCTATAGGTGAGGGTTTGCTGGTTGCTTTTCATATCTAGCTGGTACCGCCGTTTCTTGATCCTTAGGTCTTCTAAAACTTCCAAGTCGTCGTCTTCAGCTCCACCCAAAAGTCTGCAAATGCATCGTCATCACTATCCTTCTTGTTGGCTTCATGTGCGATTTCAACAAAATCTATACACTGGCAGGGTTTCATTTAGAAAATTGTCCAAGGGAGGAATATACTGGAGGAATCTAGATTTTAAGGGAGGGCATGATGGTTAAAGATGTGACAAAGTTTCTAATGATACAATTTCCAAGGGGGGGGGGGGGGGCAAAAAGGTTCCCCCCCCCCCCCTAAATGAAACCCTGCGCGGCGCTTGCTACATGCACTCTGCTTGATCCTAGATCGCTGAAAAGAGTATAGTGGGTGCTTGCTATGTACTTTTACGGTGCATGTAGCACATCAGTTTATACATGTACAAGTGATGTTTTTTTATTATTATTTAAAAAAAAAGCATGAATGATCTTTATATTTATATACTGGTTCTAAAATGATACGTATAGCTCATCCTGTGGGGCTTCCAAGTACAGAATTCCTTCTTCAGCTTCACACGGTCCTTAATGAAGCGCTCACATCAGTCCTCTACTTGCTAAACACGGTGGCCAGTTGGAGGGAGGAAGAGACCAGTGCATTTGCAGTACGTGCACCAGATGCTAGGAGGCTCTTCTCAGCAGAATACCCCATTATAGCAGCATCGGTGCGTGTCCTAGGAGCATGGCTGGCAGAGGACAGTCTTACCTTAACGGATGAAGTGTACAAGCTGTTGCCCTTTCTGCTGGAGCTATCCAGCACTTCTGACCCTCAGGAGGAGGATGAAGACATGCTCAAGTTTCTTCTTCCGGGGCTGTGTCACATGACTGCCGACGACAAGGCCAGGCCTGTGCTGATGGCAGCTGGACTTGGCAAGAAACTGGAACGTTACATGCATAAACTATGGCCACTTGCAAAACAGTCAAGGTCTGGTGGAATGAATGGTCTTATCGACCATGGCGCTAACACATGATCTTGTATGTTGGCCTTGCAGTGGGATGCGGGATCGATTCTGTCTCTGTTGTGGAGTGTTGCAGAACATCTGCGTCAGTTCACCGGAAGACGTGAAGAAGTTTACAGCATCATTTGGCTCCATAGCTTCTCTGATGACTGAAGTATTTACAGGCAATTCCACTCCCTTGTTTTCTCCATTACACGTTTTTATGTTATTTGTTGTCTCTCTGCAGAGTTTGGAGGAGGAAGTTTATTAGGCATGAATGCTATTGTCTTATTCGTGATGATCAATAGAAGAGGAGGTATTAGAGTTGTTGTATCAATAGAAGAGGAGGTATTAGAGTTGTTGTATCAATAGAAGAGGAGGTATTAGAGTTGTATCAATAGAAGAGGAGGTATTAGAGTTGATAGAAGAGGAGGTATTAGAGTTGTTGCATCAGAGTGCATATACATACACGTGTTTCACAGATACCTGTTTAATTATCTTGCTGGTGTATTTGCAGATTTGTGAGAATCATGAATATATAAACCTCAAAAAAGATTACAACTTGAATTCATTATTTTCACCAGCATATATATATATATATATATATATATATATACTTATAGAATGTGTGATGGTAGATAAGAGACTGCCTTCATGGGCACCTGTATTCAAGGCACTCACGACTTGTGTTACCAGTTCAAGAGCTGCAGCTAGCGAGGATGATGAGATGTCTGAGTTGAGGTTTATTGGAACTAAAGGCGAGTTGGTAGCATTATAATCATAGATGTGCTTCATTGCCCAAATGTGTATGTTGCTACTATATATTGTGGTACTTAAAAATGCATTGCCAAATTGTTCATTGATTTAGCTGACCCACAATTTATTTATTTTACACTCGAAAAATTGTGCTGAGTCAAGTTGCATTCTCTAGTTGTGCTGTCTCTAGTTGTGCTGAAGCTAAAGAATGAAAGAGCTAACGCTGTTTGTATCTGTGACCTGTGACCAGCTGACAAACACACTTGCCTCATGATTGCATTGGTAATTGCCAGGCTACGCCCGTGAGGGAAACAATGATGATAGCCGGACTTAGATGCAGGCAGTCTATTTTTACTTGAAATACATCCATGGCAACCTCGGGCTTTGACGGTACAGCCTCGGGGATAATTGAGGAATTAATTTCTACAGCTAGCATGCTTATTGTGCAATGGATGTGTGTATCTTTCCAGGTTTTTTTTTTGTTGTTGTTGTTTTTGGGGGGGGGGTTGACATTGTAATGGCATTCTCTTATTAAAAATATTTAAAAATATTTAAAAAAAATTCCATATTTAACTCGAACAATGAAAATTATTTAACAATCCCAAATTTACATGCTATATAATAAATTATCTGCATTTCTTGTTGGTGGCAGGTAGGGAGAGAGAAAGATTCCCCCTTGCACGAGACCCTGTCTATTCTAGGCTAGATTTTGAGGGTGTAGTTACTTGCACTGTTCATGTGTTTGTTATCTGCACATGAAATTTGATGAATGCATCAGTGAGTGTGGGCGTCCTTATTGAGGGTCAATTTTGGGTCAGAATATATATCCATTGAATGTGCTTCCTTATGCTATCATTGCAATGGCTGAAAAAAGGCAATAACATTTAGTTGACCTAATAACATTACAATAACCTTCTCAATAATCAACTTGAAATTGTATTCTCTCAACGTTTCAACTAAATGCTCTAGCCTTCATCATTTTATATTTTCATTTTTTCAGAACTGTCCAGTTTATTGGAGAACAAGGAATCTTTTAAGAAAGAGGGTTCTCATTCGGTCAGTTTCACAGTCTCCTGATGGTACATATTTTCTACCTGTATATATTTGGTTCATGGTCTGTTCCAATTTTTTCTTTCTTCCTTCAGATGTTTGAAAGCTCCAAGTAGACCACCACAAGACCAGTATTGATATATTATCAGGCAATCCCTCATAGATATATTCACTCTGCACCAGTGCATGAAGAGTATCTCAACTTTTAATATTATTATTATTGTATGTCAGATTCATATGCTGCATTCTTGTATGATTTTAGTGCACATTCTATTCCTGTTGAGTCTCTCATACATATATTTTGTGTGTTTCTGAAATGAACCACCTCCAATAAATATAATGCACTTGGACATCATAGCAATGGTCTTCTGCAAAGAAGCAATGTATCCTGGGTCCTTCTTTATAGCCACTTCCTCAAATCCCATCTCCCAAGTCTTGATGGTTGCATAAGCTCCAAATATGTCCTTCAAGAATTTGCTGAATAGATGAATGTAAGGAAAATATTTAGTTTCTCCCTTTTGCTTCATCAGACTGTAGCTACCTATGTCAATGGACAGGAAAGTCGACTGGATTTGGGAGATCTTTTTCAGCTTTCTCCATGCCAGCAAGGTTTTGTTTAGACACTGTATCATGCTCGCTTCATCACCTGACAGGCTATCAATTTTCTCTGACCTCAGGATCAGAGCAATGTAGCTTTCTGTCCCGAGGTACTTGTGCACATATTTCTTCGCATCGCACATTAGTTGGCTACTTGGCCATGCAACAGGTCGTACCTTAGTCCCCAGTGAGCAGCCATCAAAGAGCACCACGTGTTTTCCATCCTCTCCCGAAGTAAGTCCTCTCCATTCCTCCATCACAATGGTGACAGTCTTGGGACCAATTCCACCAAAAATATGTCGATTGAACTGAAATGGGGTCAGTTCATCTCCTTGAGCAAAGTTCAAGCAGACATCTCTTACAATGGTAAAGTTGAGCACACTTTTCATGTAATGAATCTTATAATGCAGTTCCTGGGTTGACTCGCAACCTTCCGTGTAACTGTTAATGTTCGAGTTCAATTCCAAATCCACTCCTTCTCCAGTGTCCTCGTACCTGAAACGTACCACAATCATCTTTCGAGGAGCTTTGGCAACAAACTGGTCCCATGATACCAATGGAGCAAATCGGTGTTGTGTGGTCAGCACCTGCCATTTTTTAATGTCAAACATCTCCCTGAACTTGACATACATCTGCTGGTTCTCGCTCATGGGGAGAATTAGATGCGAGTTAATCACAAACGGCTCTACAATGTTGACAAAGAGAGTCTTAGCCCAACATTGAAGTGAGAAAAGATTGTTGGATGCTCTGGTTTGCTGATCACGAAAGTTCAAGGCCAGCACATACCCAGTCCTTTTTGCATCTACTTCATCCTCACTTTCCTCCTTGCTATGTTGGAAGTGAGTCTCACACTGCAGACATGCCAGCAAACTTTTCTCCGTAGGCTCTGACAGATTACCCAGGTGTGAGGTAGTTTGCCATGTGGCCGTTCTGTTGCTCGTGCGAGTCCTGAATGGCCCCGACAGATTACCCAGATGTGAGGTAGTTAGCAATATTATGGCCGTTCTGTTGCTCGTGCGAGTGAATGACTTAATCGAGTTGTCTGATTCCTCTTCGGGTGAATATATGTCAAACAGAGCAGTTAGCACGTTTAAGAGCAGGAACGTCAGCAGAATAGGCAGAGAAATTTTCTTAATTTTACCCAGTAACAGCCTGCAGATAGCCATTTAGGCTGAAACAAAGGGAACAAACAGTACGTGGGCGTACAACTGCTACCTGAACATGCGCTTCGTCTCAAAATGATACCCATCAAGGTAGCTGCCCGCATTAATCACCAGAGGGTTAACCTCTCTCTGTGAACCTTGATTAGGCCTTGAGCCCGCATCGGACTGTGTGGAGTTGTCAGATCCAAAATCACGAACTTCCTAAGCAGTGCTAAGCCGTGCGCACATGAGCACCAGTATGCTATAACTACTCTCAAGTTAGTGGTGACGTGAAGGACCCTTCTCCCCCATGAAAAGACACACACTTCGGTTGTTGGATGATCCATCCTTTATGGTACCCATCCATAGCTAATGGTTACTTTGATAAAGATTGGGGTAAACGGATCCCTAACCAAGCAAGAGACCTTTCATTATTGTGTTGCTGTTTTTTATGAAAACACATTTAAAAAAATTAGTCCGACCCAGAGCTATATATCCTCCCAACCAATCCAAATATAAAGTGTTCCCTCTTTGGACTGCCGCCAAGAGATGCTACCCTTATTGCCTGTATCGGTGTACTTCGGAAAGGTTGAAGGCTTGCAGATAACTGGTCTCTATTCCCTATTCAAATGATGTTCTTCCTTCGTCACTACTTTCCTATTTTGGTGTTATTCACATTCGGTTCACATGCTGGACGTGTGTGCCGGAGTGTGGTTTGCATCACATGGTGGATAGTATATATAATTGAGCTCGTACAAGTCTTTGCATCTTGCATCCTGATAAGGTTAGAGCGAAAGGTCGGAGTAAATTTCAAGTTGATTTTTTTTTTCACATAAATAAAAAACAGCAAACAAACAAACAAGAAATAGTTATCACCAGCTAATTGGCTGAACAAAGCACAGTTGCTGTGTTTCCATGCTGGACAGGAACAGCTGGAGAAAATGACAGGAATCGGCTTAAAATTATTATTGTTAATTTTTTTTTGTTGTTATGTGAGATTTTAAATTGCTAAAAAGGGTTACTGCACAAAATTAATGACCAATTTATGGTTATTATATAATATGCAATAATAATATGCACAACAAATTAACTATTAGAAACTAGTCTTATGTGCCCCTTGCAGGATGGAACTGTCGGCTCTCTTTCGTTGTGACGAGAAAAGGCCTGATGGGTTAACCATGGTGCCATGAAGAATGGCAAGCAACTGGTGTGGGATGCAACCTGTCCAGATACGTTTTCCCAGTCATATCGGGGTGCAGCAGTGAGTAGTGCTGGAGCTGGAGCGCTGAGGAGAAGTAAGTGGCCACGTATGCCAGCCTAGATCCTTGCCACTTTTTTGTGCCTGTGGCAATTGAGTCATTGGGGGTCATAGGGAACAGGTCGATGACTTTCCTGAAGAAGCTCAGCCTCGGGATAAGGCAAAGAACTGGAGAGGTGAATGCCTAAGCTCGCCTCCTTCAGCGTCTAGTCCAGCAGGGGAATGCCTCGACTGTTTGGGGGTCGGTCGGGAGTTGAACTTGTTGTTAGCTTTTTAGTTATTTATTTATTATTTTGGTATTTTTGGTATTTTTGTAATTATATTTGTTATTATTAGTAGTAGTAGTAGGAGGAGGAGTAGTAGTAGTATTAGTATTGTTTGTTTAACATATCATTCAATCATCTGTGGTGACTGACTGGTTCCTGAGTCAGAAAGTGCAGATGCCAGTGACGTTGGTTGAGGGACACGTTCACCCCAATCCATAGATTCTAGTCTGATAGTGACTAAGAGGATCCTTTGCCTCGGAATTCCAACTTTAGTCACAGTCACCATTTCACATAACTCGACCAAAAAAATCTATGCCAAATACACAGAACAACATGGAGTCTATATGCCAAGTTAGCCGGCTGAAGACCTTGAATTTCTATAACCTATATATACCAAAGCCCAACAACCAATATAATTCCTGAATCAAGGTGAATGAGTGGCATTTCAGATCTGGATGTTGTCAAGACAGACTATAGAGGAATATTCTCAGAGCTCTTGTGAGAAGAACTGAATTCTAGAAGTCAAATTTGTCGAGCGAAATATTTTGTATAATGAGCACTGGGAGCTCTAGAGGCTGGTCTGGTACCTGTCCGGGAGGGACCACCGATTGGGTATAGACACCAAAGATAAAAAATCATATCCTCCTCCCACCCCCCAAAATGACGAGTGGATAGCCCCCAATGACTCGGTGAGCGAGTCTACCAAGCAACTCTGCATCATCACTTCAGGCCACAACTGAAGGAAACTCACACGTGGGTAGTTATTTTTCTTTCAATCTCAATGGCCGAAGGCATGGCGTTATAAATGTGAAGAAGTAATCTGTGTCAGATTTTTTACAACGATTATCTTGAATGCTGAACATAATTATGATAGCCTGTTAAGGCCCCACATATACTACAGCACAGTGTGAAACTATGTAACTAACTAACACTAAGAACAATCAACAGTACTTAATTAATTATATAGTTATGAGAGTCCCGCTGCTGAAGGAGAGGGGAGGGGAGGGGACCAATAGATCATTCCTCAGCTCCCACAACAGTTACTTTCTCCTTCCCTACCCAATACATAAAACACTTGCCCACCTCCTCCATCACTGCATCACTTACTCCCTCCACATCTTTCCCCAACAGCAAAGCCACCTTTCCATCCTTATATACACTTCTATATTCATCCAGCCACTGCCCAGTCCCTACAATTCTGCGCACCTCATCCACCAGTACCAGCCGAACCATCTCGAATTATTCATCACACATTACCAAGAAGTGACCCACATCTTCCCCTGCTATCACACATGATACACCTCTCATCCCTAACAATCCAACTCCGCCTATCCTCTAACAGCCCAGCTGATGCAGTCCTCAGTCTAAATTGCAAACACACACCTTCCTGACCATGCATGGACCTCACATACCTCTCCACCCCTGCACCATTCTTTGCCAATTTATAAAACTTCAGCGTACTCTTGCGTTTACTTCCTCCTCCCAATCGTTCTCATTTCTCACCTTCATTTTCCCTCCATTTACGTACTGATCCAACCTCATTGTTTAGCTCATATTTTTTCCTGAAGATCTCGTATTCTTCCCACCATCCGATTCCTCCATCCTCTCGAAGTTTATTTCCAACTATTTTTTTACCAATCTGCTCTGTTCCAAAATCTTACCAAACAAAACCTTCATCTCTTCCCTCCTCTCCTCTAGCTTCCTCCACCCCATATCTCCATGTACTGCCACTGCTGCTACTGTATTACTTGCCCCCAACAATCTCCTACCCACTCTCATCTGTGCAGACTCCAACTTCTTGCAAGCATTACGTCCTCCTGTCCACCACACTTCGGCTGCATACTCCAAACTAGGTCTCACTAGAAGCTCCCATACCATTGCTATTGAACAACATATATTGTGATCAGTTATTGAATGGATAGTTTTGAGCTGCTAGCATTGAGCTACACAGCTGTTAACACAACTAAGAGGTAAAAGTAAAGAGAGATGTTGATAAATTGGTTAAAAAAAGGAGCATTTCAAATGTGGACACTAAAGTTAAAAGTACAAGGGTTAACTACAAGGGTTCATGGGTCAAAATGATAAACAAAATGTGACTTGAAGAATTTCTTCAGTTCTGAATAAATTTTGTAGAGCATTTCACAGGCGTGGTAGCATGCTAGACATCCCATTTTTAACAACCCCACACATGATGAAGGCTAGGGCATCTAGTGGAAATGTCGAGAGAATACAAATTTGAAGTTTATTGTTGAGAAGGTTATTGTAACTTATTATTATTACAATAACATTCTTAATCAACTTGAAATTGTATTCTCTCGATGTTTCACTAGATGCTCTAGCCTTCATTATTCCTGATGAAGGCTAGAGCATCTAGTCCAAAAATTGAGAGAATACAGTGATTATCGAGAAGGTTAGTGTAATTGTAATGTTATTATCAAATTAAAAAAATGGAAAGAGTGGCTAGTGAAGGTGCGACATAAAGAAAGAAGACAATTAAAAAATTGTTGCATTAATTGCTCTAGCCATCGTCACATAACCGAAAGCCTGATACAGTACTGATCTGTATATTATTGATGCATGATCTGTAATGCTTGGGTTGTGATATGGGAGAATTGTATCCTTACAGATTCCAAACTGGTTCAAGCTATAACATTCTCCAGATCACCGAGATGATCCTTCCAGTTTAGCACTGATAGCAGAATCATTCCATAGCTGTATGCTGATGAATTGAGTAACTTTGACAGAATGAAACTCCATCATCCTTTCCCTATCAGCTATTAACCACCAGTCCATTCTCACATGACTGTGCTGTCAGTTTCCTTGTCTCTAGCTTCGAATCTACTGCCATTTTCTCGATCTTTGGCTCAACAATGACTATTCCAGGTTTACATAAGCTATATATTTTTGCAGGTGAATGTATGGTGAAGCTTTTTTTTAATTTATTTGCATTAGCATTTAGTCATATATCACACATCAAGGACCTATGCTAGGAATATTTGACATGAAATGAGTTTGGATCCAGGTGAGATAGATACATAGATCGATAGACCATGCGCAGGCATACAGTCTTTCATTCAACTTCCCAGATCACTTCGCTTGCCAATTAGCACTGGACAGTCCACGATAGATACCTACTGAATCAATTGTATTGTGCCATCAACTTATAAAACCAATACAATGATACAATAATATGATGATATAACGTTGAAATGGAATTCTATCCCCAGCATCGTGTGCATTGATTGTCTGACCAATCAAAATGTTAGAATTTCATAAGCAACGAAAAGCAGAGGCAGCTGGATTTCATCATCGTCTACTGAATTAGTAGCTTGTTTAGTAGAGACAACTTGCCAGCTGATGCAGCTAGTTAGTATTGATGTTACATAACTATAGCAGAATAACTTAAGAAACACCATAATGTAGCTAGAGCTGGATCTGCTCCCATTCAAGATCACAGTTCAAAAGGGCTTCTACAAACACCAAGCATGCCCTCATAGAAATTAAAAAAAATTATATACACATATTATATTAGTTGTGTTTGGTCATTGCAAGCGAAGCGAGTGTTTAGTTGGGAGTTGTATGGAAAACTTGATATCAACCCGAGTGATGAAATGACCAAATAGTTTTGGCAAACAGTCGTCTAGAAGCTTATTTCCCCCCTAGAATCATAGTCCTAATCAGTGGGCTGTGAGTATGTAAGGAGCATATCAGTTGCTGAATGCATATGCATTGGGCTTCATCTCCTCACTCCAGTGTGTGGGCATGTGACTCTCCAATTGAAAAGTTCCACTTAGTATTTGAATTTCTCTCGGACCAAGCACATGAAACTACTTCAACATACTGCTCACATACAAGTAAAACTTGACTCTAAATGTATCTATGGCCTTGATCAGTTCACCAAGTGCAACAGTGCTCATTGCTGCAGACAATTTTTTGGTATTTCCTCTACTACTGGGGGGTATTGCAAAATCTCTGGTTATCACTTCCAACGTCCATGATCATAGAAACTATAATGCTAGTATCTACAAACGATCTTTTCTTTTCTAGTATTAGCCAGCCCTTGTCACTTGGTGGGATTGAAGGGGCCATCCAAGAGCTGAAGTAGACATTTAAGTCGCTGGAGTAGCTGAACTAGGGTGATTGGGGCGCAGATAGATATTCTAGCAATAATTACGACTGTTATCTCCGTAAAAACTTCCAAAGTCTAGCTGTTGAACTATTATCAGCTCGCACATTCTCCATAGGCAAATAAGGTCTCCGGAGGCCGACCTGTCCAACCCCAACTTCCCCTTCCAACATTTAAAGTAGTCTCACGTGACCAGACTAGTAAAGCAGGACTTGGATTAATTTTTTATGTCTGGTAAAGGATCAGTGCTAGGTTCCACGTCTTTCTATCGCTATTTTAGTGCTGTGGACAAATCTTCCAGATCCTTAGTGGCCCACTATTACGGTGCGATAATCAGATAATCAGTGCCCACGCTTACTCACGTTTTAGCGAAAACACTCGTTCTTTCCTCTAGCCACAAATACCGTTCTACCGCTCTAGCACTTTCCAATCACGATTCACAATTGCAGCAAACTCAGGCCTTCGATGTAGCCCACTTTACTTTGGCTGCAGGTAACTTTGGCATAGTTACAATACTTGTGTAACATTTTAGTACAAAACTGGTCCTGTTGGTGTATATCATTAACCTTTGAACCTTTGCTTATCTTGCGACCACAATTAAAAAAGTTAAATGTGGTAAAGGGTCGACTGCGCGGCCAAGTTATCACCATGGAGCTGCTGAAGGAACCTTCTTCACTTTTGAAGAGGCAGGTTCTGCCGCCTGGAGACAGCTCTTTACCTAGTAAGAGGTCCAGAAATAACTCGAGAGTTCAGCTGGAAGAGCTTTATAAGCTGTTAGATAAAACTGTGTTGGAGTATCAGGTCAGTCTTTGCACTAATGCTATATATATTCTTAGGTGAGTAATTGCTACTATCCTTGCTCCAACTATTCCAGCACCCTGTAACAGGCCTCCTCCCAGCTTTTCTCTATGAGGATGGAACTTCAGGCTGGGCGAAAAATGATGCATGGGTGAGAGACAATGTGTATGGTGTGCTGTCCATCTGGGGCATGGCCATAGCCTATAGACGACAAGCAGACAAGGAAGATGACAGGCTCAAAGCTTATCAACTTGAGCAGGTAGGTTGAGGCAACTTGAGAAATTGCTAAGTAGCTGCAGAAATTTTATTTTGCTGCACACAATGATAATTATATCCTTAGAAAGTGGAGGTTGTATTGTTACCATTATTTCTCTACATGAGTATATGCCTGGTTACAAAATGCATTGTTTCCTTGATTCATACAGAGTGTAGTGAAGTTGATGCGAGGACTACTACTTTGCATGATGTCTCAAGTGAGTATTCATGGGAGTCGAGATAATGTAATTAAATGTCGTCTTCACTTTTCCCACTATCTTTCAACCCTAACCCTACTGTTGTGAAGCTCATTATTCCTTGCCTCATACTCCTCTGCTTCCAACCCCTCCCTCCCCCAGTCCTACCCCATCATCTCCACCCCATCATCTCCACCCCTTGTCTTCATACTCAATTTTACTACCTTATCTCATCCACTCATCTCACACTCACCTCCACCCTTTTGACTTCATCTCGTTGCTTCACATTCAGCACTGCTCGTTTGTATCCATCCTTACCTTCACACCTAATATCCATCCTCACCTTCAATCCATCATCACATCACCTCCACTCTCATCTATATCCGTTATCTTCACACTCATCTTCACCCTTATCTCTACCCCCTCATCTTCAACTCATAGCTACCCCCTCGTCTTCACTCCCACATCTTCACACTTATTTCCACGTAGCCCTAGCCCTTATTTCCACCAATCATCACCTCCACCCCCTCATCTTCAAACTTATTTCCACCTAGCCCTAGCCCTTATTTCCACCAATCATCACCTCCACCCTATTTCCCCCGAGCCCTTCGACCAATCATCACCTCCACCCCCTCATCTTCACACTTATTTCCACCTAGCCCTTATTTCCATCAATCATCACCTCCGCCCCCTCATGTTCACACTCACTTTCACCCCCTCATCTCCACACTTACTTCCAACCCCTCACCTCCCACCAGCAAGCCTACCCTCTTGTGTGCTGACACTATCCTGCATGCTACAGGTGGACAAGGTGGAAGCCTTCAAGAAGAGCCATGACCAAGGTGCAGCACTCCATGCCAAGTATAGCATCAGTAAGTCTTCACCAGTCATCCACTTACCAGCCCTTGCTATACGTCACACACATCCAGGTCAAGCATGCTTGCAATCATTACCAAAGTGCATATCAAATTACCCACATCAAATCCTTATCTTCATATATAATCCTTCCTTACTCCCCCATGAAATACCCTCCCCCCATATAATTTTCTCTCCCTCTAACTCCCCCATCAACCCCCCTTCCCTCCTATATAACCTCCCCTCCTTCAAACTCTTCAAATCTTCCCCCCCCCCCAATGAACCCATGTACAGGCAGCTGCTCTACCATTGTGGGGGATTATGAGTGGGGTCATATCCAGATTGATGCCACCTCTCTGTTTCTGCTGACATTGGCTGAGATGACCGCTGCTGGTCTCCAGATTGTGTACACACTGGATGAAGTGGCCTTTGTGCAGAATCTCGTATTCTACACTGAGGAAGCTTACAGGATTCCGGTGAGATGGGAAGATTTTGAAGAAAAAAATTACATTTGTATTTTATATGCTATGGCCTTATGATTCTATTATTAAATTACTTAGCAAAAAAACTGCATTTGTAGAACTCATACCCCCACATTTTGGCTTGTGTGGCAAAGTTGCAATTCCTGAAGTCGGGGGAAGATTATTGAAGAGTTAGCACAAGCACAGATCATATAGGTGGGGCTATAATTGCTTATAAATTAGAGTGACCTCTTCGTGTGCTGGAGTGAGATGGCTAAATGCCTTTTCAGGTGCTCTACTGGGCTGGCAAATTCCATGATAACTATATATATATTATAGTCAAGCAACCTCATGCAAGAAGTCATTCAAGAACTAAACAATCATAGAGTTAGCATGTTTATTACTAAAATCTACAAAACTACCCCCACATACTGATACAACAAGTATGTAGTTAACTGGTTTTATTGAAGGTTTGTACTGTTAACTTTGTCACAAGGATAAGCTTCTCAATAAACCAACTTATCACTTACTTGCAGCAAGGATGTACACCAGATGCTCAATCAACATACATTATAGCTAGGCTCAATATTGCACACACACAGGCATGTTGAGTGTGTTACGATCTTGACCGATTTTGGTGTTTATTGAATCAAGAACTTGATTAGTCGCTGCCATACATTGGACAATTAAATTTTGGAGTCTTCCGGTAGTAAAACAGTTATGTGTAAGGAAAAGCATAAACAGAAGATACCTACAGTATGTACAAGATCTTGAGCTGAATTTCTTTTAACATCTTTTTAAACTCTGGTGTGACTTACAACTTACACTCCGACAAACAATTTCAGTTGCTGGGTCAGTTTCAGATCTCCATAACAGTGCATCCTAAACTCTAATGAGCAGATCAGCTTCTAATTTATTTTCACACTTTCAATGTATTTATTTCTAGAGCTAATACCAACTGAAACCACCATTTGGCAGATAAGAAGTGCCAATGTGAGTTTTAGCAGCATTGATTTTTTGCGATTTTTAAAAAGTGGGTCAAACCAATGCAGGGAGCACTAAGTACTGCCCTATAACTGGAAAAAATTCATCACATACCAGAAGAGCTGCCAGGATCTCTGTCCTCACCTCCAATAGTCAACATTTGATACTAAACCCAATTATGCTCACTACAGTCTAGCTGCTATAGTAAAATCTATAACAAGCAGTTATGATGGCCAATACTGGCTCTCCATAGTAAGGTTCCACCTCCGCCTCCCAGAACCACCCTTAAACATCGCTGCCAGCACCTCTCTTGGAAAGAACTTTCATTTGGTTGTTGCACAGACTGATCCCTTACCTTCATCTCACATTACTTTTTCTTACCTTGGAAGTAGTTGTGAAATTTCCGTGCAGCTAGAGGAATATTTAGAGATGCTTTTGTTATTTCGCACTGTGTATGTGCGAAGCAAGGTTAATTGAGTTGTCTATCAGTGGGCTTAATTTTTTCAAAATGGCAGATGCCAATATAACACACACCAAAAAACGAAGCATATATTTTGCTAAAAAGCATGTTTTTAGTAACCTAAACTGCCTTTTTAAAACCTTCCGGCGTGTCCTTGAATCCTTCATGAAGGTAGTAAACTAGCAGCCCCTTAAATCACTCTCCCAAAATTAGCCATCGTTACCTCTAATTGCTGAAGGATAAGGTGCACACTAAATATAGTGTCTATCTAACAGCATGCAGGAGCTAGGAGCTCTGACCTCTTTATCTGGTTGATCTTGTTGGTGTTAAAATCTTGTTGGTGTTAAAAACTCGATCGTCTACTTTCTCCAATCTCACACTAGCTTTTCTCCTACTTTTCATTCCTCGAAAGGCTGCAGATAGCTCATTGGCGAGCGAAGCCAGCCCTCACAGGGGGGGGGGGGGGGGGGGGAGTTGAATGGAAAACTTGATATTGCGGTGCATGGCGTATGTTTGTGACGTATATTTCTATGTATTCATCGTACGCTCACCTTTAATTAAAAATAGGTATGGGTCACCTGCCTTAAATAATGTGGGCAGTGCGCATCCCTGTTATTTGGCGGTAACGCATTTATGCGTTTTAGCTTCTTTTTATAAGCAGCTGGCATTTCCCCCCTTCATTTACCTTTTCACTATGAAATAGGCAGAGAATTGTTTGCAGTAGTTACCCACCTTACCCAGGTTTCTTGCTGGAGCACTTGGACAGGCCCTAAGTGACCACTCTGACAACGACTTCTGGGGTAATCTGGACGAGGGCATTTTAGCGGAGGAACACATGAGCAGCCGACGCTTCACTTGATATTTGTGTCTACCAGCCAGTGGCAATGAAGCTTCTTTGACATTCCAAGAACAAACTACCACACCTCAACATCTTTCAGCTACCCTCCCGTCACAGTTGTCAAGCCTCTCCCCCACGCTCACTTCCAGCTCCTCCTACTACAATTCAATCCGCTAGATTCGTCCTGATTTCACAGCTTGTTCACACACTAACATTAACATCAATTATTCATGGAGGAACTGGCTGTTACAGAGTGTCCTTGTTCAGAACATATCCACCTGCATTTGAAGACAAGATGAAAATTACCATTATGACAGATGTTCATCATGCTCTCAACGAACTCTCATACACAATTTAGATACAATAACTTTTAGCTCTAGCAAAACTTACAGCTAGCATTCTATTAGGACAATCCAATCTGATGATATCAGTCATTCACAGATCAGTGTATAGTGGTAGGCCTGCAGCTATGCCTGGAGCAGGACAATACTCAGAGAAATGTGAATCACATTTCAAATTGATGTTTTTTATTGTGCCTTCGCTCGCTACACCACACAATGCCTTGTGCCAGACATTTCACATAAACACAGAAATATTGAGAGCAGTGCAGCTAGCTACAGAATGATGTCACTTGCTTTACTTGTGACCCCTCCCAGTGATTCATTTTAGCCACTGTGACTTATATTTCAGCAATTGATAGAAGTTACTCCCCTGAAATAGAAGGTTTTGGAACTGTTACTGCGACCTATACTCAGACATGTCTGGATTGTTTGTTCCTCTGCTGAACTTGCCGAGAAGTTTCTGGGGGAGAGGCACGCTGGAAAGTACCTTCTCTGTATGTTTTGATGACTTGGCCAACTTTCTGGAAGGTTTGAAATCACCTTGTTAGCAGTGTTGTGCGGCGGAGGTTGTTGCGGGTCGCAGCTCGAGTTACGCAAAGTTGTCAAACCATTCATTTAGTAACATGACAGTAAAAATGGCTTAGGATTACATCTGTTAGTGATCACCATCGTGCAGAATTATGCGTTGAGAGTTATCTGATGCACAATTTCAATTTTGAGAATAGAAACAGTTTTGCCCCTAGACATGAACACCATGGGGTCTGGCAACAGGTTCAAGCTTGCCCACAAGGGCTCATCTTGTGATCATAGGATTGGAGGAGGACGGAGAAGGGATTGGTGGAGGACGGAGAAGGGATTGGTGTGTGCACTGCTACTTGAAGAGGCCTACATTGGACGCACTGCACTCTCACATGACATACACAGTGTTCCAGCAGGCACTGCATGTAGCGTGGATAGAAGGTGCTACTTGGACAAACCGGTCGCAACAAAATTATCTCAGAAGCGCCGCCATGTGAAATGGCCCATTTCTCGCATGGAGTGAGCTTTATTTCTTATGGAGTAACCAATTTGCGGCAAAGTGTCCAGATTGCTATGAAGTTTCATTTGCTGTCGTGGGACCGAATAGCATTTGCATGGTTGTAACAATCACCCAATTTGTCAATGCATGGAGATTACATACCGCTAGTATCGCTTTGCTATTGCTCCGTGCATGTGTGTGTGTGTGTGTTGTGTGCACTGGATTGTAATAATAACTAACTGATAACACCGCAGGACTATGGGATATGGGAGAGGGGAGACAAGTCCAACCATGGAGAGAGAGAACTGAACGCCAGCTCCATCGGGATGGCCAAGGCAGCTCTGGAGGCCATCAGTGGCTTGGACCTGTTTGGCGCGTGCGGAGGGCAGGCCTCTGTCATCCACGTGATGCACGACCTTGTAGCACAGTGTAATGTACGTAAGTGAGTGTCTATTCTGAAACGGATAGTAATTTATGAGCTGATGACTTGCAGTAGGTACATGTACATTGCCTTTTTCTCTCCCTCTAATCCTCCCGTGGTCCCGTCCTTCCTGCTCTGCCCTATCCTGCGAAGGCCAAGCTGACGTCCCTCTTGCCACGTGAGTCCAACTCTAAGGAGGTGGATGCTTCTCTCCTCACCATCCTCGGCTACCCTGCCTTTGCTGTGGAGAGCCATGACTTGGTTCAAAAGACAAAGGAGAAGATCATATCCAAGCTGATGGGGCAGTATGGTTGCCGCAGGTTCCTCCGAGATGGCTACCAGACTATCAAAGAGGTAACCGGGTGATGGGTAGGTCTGTGAGTGTATTGTGCCTGTCTGTGTGACTTGAGTAGTAGTAGTAGTAGTAGTTAGTAGTAGTTATGGTGGTGGTGGTAGTAGTAGTAATAGTAGTAGTAATAGTGGTAGTAGTAATAGTAACAGTAGTGGCAGTAGTAGTGCTAGTAGTGTAGAGGTAGTAGTAGTAGTAGTACTTAGTAGTAGTATAGCAATAGTAGTAGCAGTAATAGTAGCAGCAGTAGCAGTAAAAGTAGTAGTAGTAGCAATAGTGGTAGTAGTAGTGGTAGTAGTATCAATAGTAGTAGTAATAGTAGTAGTAATAGTAGTAGCAGTGGTTGTAGTGGTAGGAGAAAAATGATTTGCAAAATAGCAAAAGAAATGTGTTTCTTCTCTTTTGCTTCTTTTGTCTAACTCTAAGTGAGACAGCACCAGGTAACTTCTCTAGTGAAGTTACCTGGTGCTTGAAAACCAAGATCCTAGTTGGTTAACAATGCCACAATGTCTGGTCTACTCTATTTGGAGTCCTGTGTGGTGGTCATGTTCTGTCATGCTACAACAAGACAGGAGCTGCAGAAACTAGTGTCTGTGTGTGGAGAATAGGAGGGAGTCTTGTGGGTGCCAGCCAAGAAAAACTGGGAAAGTGTCGCAACACTGCACCTTCATCCCATGTCCACACTCCTTGGACATTGGCCAGACCTCTTCTGCACAGATAACTGGCCTTGCAATGCAACAATCACCACACCCTCAAACTGCCGCTACCTCTGGTCCTGCTGATCAGCTAAGGTTTTCCAGTGATGCCCAGTCTGAGCTTGTCGTCAAGCTCCCTGCTGCCAGTCCTACCTTCACCTGGGGATCCTGCAGTGGTGAAGCATTCACTTGACAATGCATATGCAGGAGCTGACCTTGCAACCAAATGGCAAAGCAGGGTTGGCCTTTGTCTCTGAGCTTGCCAAGCTGCTCAATGCTTTTGCACTGCCTCTGCCTTGGAATGAAAGCTAGAATTGTTATGTCTATCCTACTCCTGCGGGAGCCCTCCAGAAATTCTAAGCACAGAGACCATGTTACCTGCCTACAGAGAAGACTGAAGACCTGGCTAGATGAGGAACTAATGGAGAACATTCAATCACCTATACCACAACGAATGCCTCCAAAGTCAGGATGAGAGGCTTGCCAGATCAGTTGATGTCACATGGGAAGACAATGGCTGCCCTATATCTTTTGGGGAAGGAAGAATCCGGAGCACCACTTCAACTGAACAAAGTGGTTGACTGTCGCTCACCGGGTCCAAGACAAGCAGGAGATATCTTGGCTGAGAAGCACCCACAAAATATGCCAGTAACTCTAGAATGTACCGCAGTCACCGAACCAAATGCAGTCATCTTTGAGGCTTTGGATCAGGTCTGCAGCTCTGCATACAGACGGTGCTGCTGATCCTTTAGGAATTGATGCAATTGGTTGGAGGAGGCTATAGTGTATGTACATTGTATGTGTCAGCCTCAAATGAACTTTGCCAGTCTCACTAGCTGCAGCAATCAAACAACTCCGCATAGACCCCAAAAGTCTCTCTCTTCTGATGAGCAACAGACTAATAGCCCTGAACAAGAACCCGGATGTTCTCCCCATCAGAGTTGGCGAGACGGTGTGGGGTATCATAGGGATATCTGTCTTGTCTATCACCAGAGGAGATGTGCAAGATGCTGCTGGGACCTTGCAGTTTGTGCGAGCAAAATAACAGGGATTGAGGTTGGTGTGCATTCAGTGAGGAGGCTTGCTTTAATTGATGTGCTACCAACACTTTCTATCCAGAACATAAGGCATCTCGTGTGTTCCTCTGGTAAACATTCTCATCAACATCTACAGAGAGCCAACTGAGCTTTTCATTGGTGTGAATGTGGCTTCTCTAGAAATGAGACAACACGGGGACTCCCTTGCCACACCCTTCTATGCCATTGGCACATCAAGAGGCTTAACTCCAATGTAAAGCAAATATGGTATGCTGGTGATGTTACTGGCGTGAGGGAAGTTGACTGATCTCAGAAGATGGTGAGACAGCATCATTGGGCCTGGATACGCTACCACTCCAATGCATCTGAAACCTGGCTTATTATTACTAAGGAAGACCGCCACACAGCGAGTTGACATTTTTTCTGGAAAAGGCATGAAGATAACAAGTGATGGCTGACCACAGCTTGCCGCACCAATAGGCTCCAGTGAGTCCAGGAGGCAATGGACCAGGAGGCAATGGACTGCAGCCAAGGAGGAAGGATGGTGGCAATGACGTCAAGAGCTTGGTGGGTATTGCACCTATGCAGTTTTTACTTGCAGCCTTACTCCTGTCCTGAGTAGTTCCAGACATCCAGCTGCATCTTCAACCATTACAGAATACTATCAGAAACAAGCTTCTACCCACCATGACTGGAAGACCACCTCTCAACGACCAGGAACGTCGGCTAGCTACTCTGCCAGAAAAATCAGGAAAGGGGACTAGGCCTAGTGAATCCTGTAGAATAGTCCCTCGTGGAACTTGAAGTGTCAGTCTTGATCACAGCCACAAATGCAATCCCAGCAGCCGACCAACTCTCTGCTAAATCGGATGTTAGATCGATGAAAAGGGCCCATTCAGAAGGTGTTGCAAGGGAATTGAGGGACACTCTTGAAGGCCCAATGAAGAGAGCAGTGGCACTAGTTGAAGAGGAACCAATTGGCTCATAGCCGTACCAATCAAGGAGTTCAGGTTCTTTCTTCATAAGGGAGCTTTCCTGAACGTCATTGCTCCGAGATACAACTGGACTCCAGCTCGCCTTCCCCCGAGGTGTGCATGTGGTTCCAATTTTTCGTTCAATTGAGCACGCCGCCCACAAGGAGGATTTCCCTCGATAAGCTATGGAGAAGTATGAGTCCTTACAGCCTGCTGCCCTGAGTGTGTAATGCTGTGAGCATGGAGCCTGATCTACCTCTCTCTGGTGAAGGAAGCGGAGAGTATAAGCCATGTGTGAGGGAGAGGTTGAGCATGCTTCTTTCACCTCCTAGTCCTCGGAGCAGCAGGAGAAGTGGCTATTGAGACAACTCTAAGACTTGCATCATGTCTGGCCAAGAAGCTGGGGCACTCTTACAGCACCACCATGTGCTGGCTTTGTTGCAGGGTCACATTCTGCTGCTTCGATCTGCCCGTCAGTCCACCAGGGGAGCACGTTGCACGTTCAGACAGTTGACCACCAGGCAGCCAACACCACAAATGGACCTTGTGACGTTTGTGTCACAACTCATAAGTGGCCTCGTTCAAACCCCTCATTTACTACTACATTAGTAGTAGTCTAGTGGTAGTGGTAGTATAGTAGTAGTAGTAGTAGTAGAACAGTAGTGGTAATAGTAGTAGTGGTAGTAGCAGTAGTGGTAGTAGTAGTAGGTGTAGTAGCAGCAGTAGCAGTAGTGGCACATGTTATAGTGGTAGGTAGGAGTGAGGGAGACTGGTGGACTGTGATGTACTTTGGGCATAAAAGTATTTATGCCAAGTTAGAGCCGAGTCAGGACAACATTTCACACTAAGTACCCCATTTGTTCAGAAAAAACAATCTTGAGCTATTAACATTACTAGGTCTGCACGGAATAGAACTTGAATGCTGCGCAACCTTTGAATAGGATTCAAGTCCATCTGATCCTGCATCAGTCAGTGTCAGCGTAGTGTCCCGAGGAAGTCGCAACATATGTACAGACATATTCCAACTTTGGGTAGTGTTCCAAGATGGCACAATTGGGTCACAGATTGCACACTACTACCATAACCATTGTATGCTGTCTGTCTCCTTAGGATTCCAGCCGGCTCCACTATGAGCTTGCAGAGCTGAAGGTATTTGAGAACATCGAGTGTGAGTGGCCGCTCTTCTTCATCCTCTTCTTGCTAGATGCTCTGATTGCTGGTGACCACAAAAAGGTGAGGGAGTACCGTGCCAAGCTGGATGCCATTCTTCCCAAACCTGACGGAGCTGGCATCCTTAGAGTGCCCGAACTCTTCTACGTCCCAGCTGATAAGGTAAAGGGTCATTTGTATTACGTCTACATGATTATTTTGCATGGTCTTGATCCCAGCACACAAATTTCATGATGTGTTACATGGCTCATGGCTTGGATATTAATGATGAAATTGTCTGAATTAGTGTGTGTGTGTGTGTGTGTGCAGGTGTGTGTGTGTGTGTGTAGTTGAGTTGTGTGTGTCTATGAGTGCAGAATTATTGCATTGTTATGTAATAGTAACAGAATATGCTTAGCAAGTTCACTCACTGTGCATTAGATGGTTCCATCCATACTGAATTTGAATTTGGAAATTGCGTCCCAACGCTCATCAGATCCAAAACATCTCAATCGGTCTTTTGAATTGTAATTTAGAGTGATAAATATTGGTGTTAAAAATAATAACATAAGTGTGAGTTAAATATAACTTTTCCCCCGCATGGCTGCAGGCCTGAGCTGCTATGGTATTACTTGCTAGAAATTATTTGTACTGTTATAGCTAGCGTATATCTCCTGATTTTTTTCTCGTGGGATTCGTGGAGCATCACCCTTCAACAATACTGCCTTTCCTTGGCACTTTCTGTTATACAGCACATTCTTCATGTCTGTAGGGAGCTCATCCACATGAGGAGAAAACCAAGAAGTATTATTACAATAACTGGCTAGAGCATAAGTCGAAACGTCGAGAGAATTGATTATTGAGAGGGTTATTGTAAAGAAAAATACACATTCAAGAAAAAAATGTTTTGCTTTATAATATACGCACACACATATATATTGTATTGGGGAGTGCTTTGAGCTATTTAAAAATGGTGGACAATTTACATCTCAGCTAAAACTATGTACTTTGGCAGCTTCTTGATATTTTCGGCTGATTTTAACCCCAAAAACACTTCAGCATGCCTTGGATCATCCTAGTTGTGAAGGTAGTAACTATCTACTCCCACACACACACAAACACACACACAAACATAACACTTGCGTGCAATATGTCCATTCGTCTACTGGAAACTGGAAGACTCCAAATTGTCCAATGCATTGCAACGACATATTCCGCTTTCGAGTCAGCGAAACACCCAAGCTTGGTAAAAGATCATCACTGCAATAAACATGCTGTGCAATATCGAATCCAGCTGAGCCAGCAAGCAGCTGCACATTTTCTTACCAAGAAATGATTAGTTTGTTTTCTCAAAAGTTGACTCTTGTACAATAGTAACAGCACAGACCTTCAATAAAGCCATGCAACTACTCGAGATGCATGCATCTAGGTGAATATTGAATACATGTAGATTTAAAAACTTACCAATGTAGATCACAAACATTTACAGAACCCTTTACTTTATTAATATATTGAAGACAGCTATATTGTTAAATTCTAATCTGCTGTTATATTTTTGAGTTGTAGATAAAAGATTCTTGTAAATGTCTGTGGTCTACACTGGTAAACATTCTTTTTGGTTTTTCCTTTTTTGACTATAATAGTAAAGTATATATATATATATTATGTATATATATATATAATGTATAATATTATATACTTTATTTATTTATTATAACAATGCTTCAGCTACTACTAATGAAACACTTAATAAATAAAATAAAAGTAAATGATTAAATAACTACAAAAAAAAGTAAATAGTAGCTACTAATGAAACACTTAACAAGAAACATAGTAACAAACTATTACAATAACCTTCTCAATCATCTTGAAATTGTACTTTCTCGACCTTTCGACTAGATGCTCTAGCCTTCGTCATTATCATTATTCCTGATAAAGGCTAGGGCATCTGGTCGAACATTTTTCAAGTTGACTATTGAGAAGGTTATTGTAAAGTTATTATGTCAACTGAGAATTCATTGAGAATAAGAAACTAATTAACAACAAAACATACATGCATAGTTACAAACAAAACAAGTCTACCCCTCCCACTGACCCCGCCAATCCTATATATTTTGTTTTTAAATTTTGTTTTTAAATAAAACATTTTTGTCTTGTGTATATTGGGCTGATAAAAAAGAAAGGAGATAAAAAGTTCTCCATACATGTATATAGATTTAGAAGACCTTTTACCTTTTAAAATAAGGATCAAATATAATTCACATTTTTAAAAGCTTGTTGTACAATATTTTAAAAGGCAAAGGGTCTCCCCTAAATGTTTGTGGTCTAATTTGGTAAATCCTTGTTTTCTTTCTTTTTAGACAAGTCCATCCAATATCCATCCAATATCACAATAGTCAGAAGTTCTCGTTGCACAAGCACATTTATGATTTAGAGCCTGCCAGTGCATTGGTCTGCAAGGCATCAGGTGGGCACCAGTTAGGAATCTGTAAGGAACGTGTACAAATATACAAAATTCTTAGCTATCCTTATGTAGAGATCAGTGCTTGACTAGAAGGTTAGGGAAGGACAGTTTTGGACAGTGGCTAGGGTTAGGGCCAGGACAGAGGCTGGCATTTAGGCCAGGACAGTGCCTGGGGTTAGCCAGGACAGTGGCTGGGGTTAGGGCCAGGACAGTAGTTGGGGTTAGGGACAGGACACTGGCTGGGGTTAGGGCCAGGGTAATGGTTGGGGTTAGGGCCAGGACAGTGGCTGGGGTTAGGGCCAGGGCAGTGGCTGGGGTTAGGGCCAGGGCAGCTGCTGGGGTTAGGGCCAGGACAGTGACTGGGGTTAGAGCTACAGGATAGTAGCTGGCATTTGGGCCAGAACAGTGGCTATGGCAGGACCAGGACAGTGGTTAGGGTTAGGGCCAGGACAGTAGTTGGGGTTAGGACCAGGACAGTGGCTGGGGCCAGGGCAGTGGCTGGGGCTAGGGCCAGGACAGTGGCTGGGGTTAGGGCTAGGACAGTGGCTGGGGTTAGGGCCAGGACAGTGGCTGGGGCCAGGGCAGTGGCTGGGGCCAGGGCAGTGGGGCCAGGGCAGTGGCTGGGGCTAGGGCCAGGACAGTGGCTGTGGTTAGTGCCAGGATAGTGGATGTTGGTTCCAGAGCAGTAGCTAAGGCCAGGGTAGTGGCTAGACTAATGCAATCACACAACACTAGGAATCATTACAGATACAGACGCAAAACGTAGGTTGCCGCTTGGCAAAGCACTTTGGCTTATCACCAAATGCCCTGCATTGGTTTCTAGTCTATATAAACATGATTACCAATGTAGACAACAAACATTTTACAGTACCCTTGTCTATTAATCACTCCAAATATAATACAGGTTAAAAAATTAAAAAGCTGTGTTGCAATATTGATCTTCATATTAATAGGTAAAGGGTCCTGTAAATGGTCCTGTAAATGTTTGTTGCCTACATTGGTGGTAAATTCTTATTTCACTTTTTTTGGCTAATCAAAATATTTATATATATATATATATCATTTTTGTATTTTTTTTTGGTGGAGCAGGCTCCTACAAGAAGTTACTGGGTGTAATACCAGAGCTAACCAATCATAGTTATTACTGAAGTAGACACATGTGCTTACATATGTCGTGCAGCACACAAGTTTTGTTGGCCGTCAAATTGTACGCAAGTTATGTGTGTGTGTGTGTATGGGGAGTAGATAGATACATAGATGAATTTCACGTTTTTTGGGCTGCTGGTTTACTACCTTCGTAAAGGATTCAAGGTGCGCTCGAAGTTTTGTTGTAGTCAAAATCGGCTGAAGTCACTGTTTAGGATACTATGAAGCTGCCAAAGTGCGCTTTAGTTGAGATACAAACTTTATTTTTTGGCCTTGCATTTAAAAATAGGAATATTGGGAGTGCTATCACACCCCGCGGGAATTATTTATCTGAAAGTTTGGTGTGGATACAACCAACATACATTGAATCAAATTCCAGTTGTGTCAAAATCCGGAGTGGATGTGCTTGTAATGCGCTTCCAATTTTGGCAGCATGGTGTGGACAAGCTTTTAATGCCAGTGCTGCCACCTGTCAACAGATTCTTGAGCTTTCCGTTGGTGAAGGTTCGTTTTGTTTGCCAGGTTGCTTACACACAGAGGTCATGTTCACTTGCTGGTTGTCTCTGTAATGCACATCTATACATGTTGGGCGTGCATTAAGCCAGTGTAATCATCATGTGAGCAGTTCAGGAGCATCTAATTGGGTGGAAGTCATGTGATCAAAGCTAGCTTGTGATACATATGTATATATAGACAAGAGTGGACTTTGAATCGACTGTTGTCTGGGCAGTGCATATGGCTAATATATATTGGGTTGTGCAGTGGCATTCCCTTTGTTGATTTGACAAATGGCGGATGACAAAACTCCCCCCAAACCATAGCTCATCCCTCAGCTAAAACTCACATGGGGCAGCTTCTTAGCTGCCTAACTGGCGAGTGTTTGAGCCTATTAGCTCCAAAAATACTCCTAGCGAGCTTTGAATCCTTACCTAATATAGCAAACTGAGCAAACTGGCAATGCAATTTTTTTTTTTGAAAGTGTGTGAAGCCCCCTTGAAATTCATCTTCAAGGATCGAGGTTTCTATCTGTGCACTTGCATAACTTGTTACCCGGTCCAAAGGAGGCTGTAACTGATCCTCTACCAGAACATTTGCTGTTTGGTTGGTGGAGTTCTCCTGTGCAACTGTTACCAAAAGCAATAAGATGTGGTGTGTGCTGATATTTGTGAAGTAGACAATGTGTATGGGCACAGTCAACAATAGCAACCAGACATGGCATGTGTTGATATGTGTAGTGGACAGTAACAATGAAGTTCAGAGTTGGTCTTTGTAAACTTGTGTAATCCTCCACCGCCCAACTTTAAGATACACACACACACACATACACACACACACACACACAACATTAAAAACAAGAAAAACAAAAAATAAAAAGGAATGGAAATGAGATAGTACCCTTGCAGACTACTAACAGATGACCCTTTACCATTTAAACCATACACCAATAATAGCAGGTTGGAGCCTGCTGCATGCTCCATTGTGGACGAGTGATGATGGATTTCCTCTGCCTCTGTTTGCTCGTGCTCACTTGGAGGGTGTATGACATGTAAATGCGTATGCACAGATGACACTGCCAACACCACCACTCAGCACTTATTGATGAGAACACACACACACACACACACAAGCAAACAAACACACTACGAATGGTTGATGACTTAAGAAGAATACTATTAAGAGCGCCGGTGGTCGGGATAATACTATTAAGAGCGCCGGTGGTCAGGATGCTTTCCTTCATTGTGTCATTTGTGATAGCCAATGAAATCAGCAGCTATGGCTTCGGCTGACCATGCCACTTAACAACATACCCCATATCCTCACCGTGTGATGTTTAGGTGGAGATGGAGTACCACCAACCGCACAGTCAACCCAGACTGGCTGGAGCCAAGATCCAGCACATGTGGTCCCAGTCTCTCTACATCCTCTGCGGACTCCTACAGGGAAACTTCATCAACATTGGCGAGGTGGACCCCCTCAACAGGAGACTCTGTAAGGCCTCCAAGCCGGACACCTTAGTGCAAGGTACAAACATATTCATACTTTATGTGGAGGCGAAACTTTTTTTGTTAGGCGATGGACGGTGCCAGGGGAGAGGCTAACCTAGGCAGGTCTTCAGTCCACTTTAATAAATCTTCAACCCAAGGCTTCACCCAGAAACTGTTACATGCATATGTATAGGTGTACGTTGGGATTGTTACTCAGCCAAACTTGTCAAAGAAGTTTCTGGGGGAGAGGCTCACTGGAAGACTGCACTCTCTTGCCGGTGTACATTATGTTGGGTGCTGTGCGAACATGTGATAAGTAGCACTAGATAATGACTTGTTGCCTCGGGCTTGCCTCACAACTTCTCCTGCGTTGGTCTAGCGCACAATGTGTACTTTCATGAGTGTATTGCTGTTTGTGTGATGTGCACTTTCAAGACTGTATTGCTGTTTGTGTGATGAGCACTTTCATGAGTGTATTGGTGTTTGTGTGATGTGCACTTTCATGAGTGTATTGCTGTTTGTGTGATGAGCACTTTCATGAGTGTATTGCTGTTTGTGTGATGTGCACTTTCATGAGTGTATTGGTGTTTGTGTGATGTGCACTTTCATGAGTGTATTGCTGTTTGTGTGATGAGCACTTTCATGAGTGTATTGCTGTTTGTGTGATGTGCACTTTCATGAGTGTATTGGTGTTTGTGTGATGTGCACTTTCATGAGTGTATTGCTGTTTGTGTGATGTGCACTTTCATGAGTGTATTGCTGTTTGTGTGATGTGCACTTTCATGAGTGTATTGGTGTTTGTGTGATGTGCACTTTCATGAGTGTATTGGTGTTTGTGTGATGTGCACTTTCATGAGTGTATTGCTGTTTGTGTGATGTGCACTTTCATGAGTGTATTGCTGTTTGTGTGATGTGCACTTTCATGAGTGTATTGCTATTTGTGTGATGAGCACTTTCATGAGTGTATTGCTGTTTGTGTGATGTGCACTTTCATGAGTGTATTGGTGTTTGTGTGATGTGCACTTTCATGAGTGTATTGCTGTTTGTGTGATGTGCACTTTCATGAGTGTATTGCTGTTTGTGTGATGTGCACTTTCATGAGTGTATTGGTGTTTGTGTGATGTGCACTTTCATGAGTGTATTGGTGTTTGTGTGATGTGCACTTTCATGAGTGTATTGCTGTTTGTGTGATGTGCACTTTCATGAGTGTATTGCTGTTTGTGTGATGTGCACTTTCATGAGTGTATTGCTGTTTGTGTGATGTGCACTTTCATGAGTGTATTGCTGTTTGTGTGATGTGCACTTTCATGAGTGTATTGCTGTTTGTGTGATGTGCACTTTCATGAGTGTATTGCTGTGTTTGTGTGATGTGCACTTTCATGAGTGTATTGCTGTTTGTGTGATGAGCACTTTCAAGACTGTATTGGTGTTTGTGTGATGTGCACTTTCATGAGTGTATTGCTGTTTGTGTGATGTGCACTTTCATGAGTGTATTGCTGTTTGTGTGATGTGCACTTTCATGAGTGTATTGGTGTTTGTGTGATGTGCACTTTCATGAGTGTATTGCTGTTTGTGTGATGTGCACTTTCATGAGTGTATTGCTGTTTGTTGTACCTCTGTTCTCGGCCCGCACACACAACACCTGCATACAACACATTCAGTCGTCCTCCTGACGGAAGATCGCAAGCTCTGCAGCCGCCTCAACAAGATGGGCATAACAGCAGAGACCATCCAGCACGTGGAGCGCATGCACACCAACCCCGTCAAGATCCTGCCCGCGCGGTACCTCATGAAGATCTACGAGTACCTGGGAGTCAACAAGAAGATGGGCCTGACAGGTCGCCCCCCTCAAATGCCGGGCGTCATCGCCACCAGTCAGCTCTACAGCTACGCTCTGCACTCACAGCACATGTTTGCCTTCACACCACAGGTCTGTTGTGGTGGTGTGGTGTTGGCGGTGTGGTGGTGGTGTGGTGGTGGTGGTGTGGTGGTGGTGGTGGTGGGGTGGCGGTGTGGTGGTGGCGGTGTGGTGGTGGTGGTGTGGTGGTGGTGGTGTGGTTGTGGTGGTGGTGTGGTGTTGGCGGTGTGGTGGTGGTGGTGTTGGTATTGTCAATACAGTGTTGATCGGTTGGTGAAATTGCTTATTTTCATTTGAATCTCCACTTTCCTGTTCATTGTCATCCTTCCATCAGTTTGCATGCAGTCCCTACTGTCCGTCACGCATACACGCATATGTCCTCACTTCCCACGGCAGTTTCTGGACCACGAGTCCTTCTACCTCTCTCTGGACCACCAGCTCTTGGTCGACCTCATCCAGACAGACCTGGCCTATCTCAAGTCCAACTGGCGTTTGATGGGAAGGCCCACCATTGTGCTGCCCATCCTTAGTAGCATGCTTGGAGGGGAGGAGAGCCGATGGGAGCGTTCTCCCATCTTCAAGCTGCTCAACATCCTGGCTAGCGGCTACTACTCGGGGGTCAGGGTCAAACTGGGACGCATGAAGGATTTCTTGAGTACTGCCAGCATCAAGAAGCTCAACTTCATTGACCCTTCAGAGGCTGGTAAGTGAGGTGCTCTATGTGCCACTGCAGTAGTGGTGCATGGTAGTCTTTTAAATTTGATGACCCTTCCCTCGTATTAAAATCTGGGTAGGTGTTAAAACCTGTACATGACATGAATAGGCATGCATATGCATACCAACCTATACCAACCTAGTGACCTATTAACGTATGTAGTACCATGTACGTCTGTACAGGAGTATATTGTAATGATGACCATTACCTATTTTTGATACCAAGTGCATAAGGGAAAAGAAGTTGGAGACTGTTTGGATGGTACAGAGCTAGTAGCTCCATTATGTTATGGATGCTAAACAAGTAGCAAACATAGTTGTTGGTTGTTGTTGTTGTTGTGTTGTTGTGTTGTAATGACTGATATTAATATATGCAGGATATATCCTGGACATTCCCAATGTGGACCAATTTTCCCCAAAGCAGATCTTCCTCAGGCATCAGCGAGTCAGCATCAGAGATATAGACCTCTCGGAGACGCCACAGGTCACTAGACGAGTGTATGGGTCGGTACGCAGGAGCAGGAAGAGTCTGCCCTTAAAGCCACGACACGGTATGGCATAAGCATTAACACAATAAGTATCGTTAGGGTCGTTGCCATGGCATTTGTGGTTCAGAGTTTTTTACTCTGACTACCAAGACCCAGCATAGAAGCTCTCCGAAAATGAGAAATGGTCATTTATAAAATCCTGCCTGAAGAACATTCTCAGTCATGAATAGCATTGCATTTGTGGCACATGACAGATAAGAGAACTCTCGTCATTCAGTAGCCATGGTTTATAAGTATACAATCATCTGTACTAGACAACCACATGCTCAGGCACTGTATGTAGTAGCCATGGTTCATAAGTATAAATATGCAATCATCTGTACTAGACAACCACATGCTCTGGCACTGTATGTAGTAGCCATGGTTCATAAGTATAACTATGCAATCATCTGTACTAGACAACCACATGCTCTGGCACTGTATGTAGTAGCCATGGTTCATAAGTATAAATATGCAATCATCTGTACTAGACAACCACATGCTCCGGCACTGTATGTAGTAGCCATGGTTCATAAGTATAAATATGCAATCATCGTGCAACCACATGCTCCGGCACTGTATGTAGTAGCCATGGTTCATAAGTATAAATATGCAATCATCTGTACTAGACAACCACATGCTCCGGCACTGTATGTAGTAGCCATGGTTCATAAGTATAAATATGCAATCATCGTGCAACCACATGCTCCGGCACTGTATGTAGTAGCCATGGTTCATAAGTATAAATATGCAATCATCTGTACTAGACAACCACATGCACCGGCACTGTATGTAGTAGCCATGGTTCATAAGTATAAATATGCAATCATCTGTACTAGACAACCACATGCTCTGGCACTGTATGTAGTAGCCATGGTTCATAAGTATAAATATGCAATCATCTGTACTAGACAACCGCATGCTCCGGCACTGTATGTAGTAGCCATGGTTCATAAGTATAAATATGCAATCATCGTGCAACCACATGCTCAGGCACTGTATGTAGTAGCCATGGTTCATAAGTATAAATATGCAATCATCTGTACTAGACAACCGCATGCTCCGGCACTGTATGTAGTAGCCATGGTTCATAAGTATAAATATGCAATCATCTGTACTAGACAACCACATGCACCGGCACTGTATGTAGTAGCCATGGTTCATAAGTATAAATATGCAATCATCTGTACTAGACAACTACATGCTCCGGCACTGTATGTAGTAGCCATGGTTCATAAGTATAAATATGCAATCATCTGTAGTAGACAACCACATGCTCCGGCACTGTATGTAGTAGCCATGGTTCATAAGTATAAATATGCAATCATCTGTACTAGACAACCACATGCTCCGGCACTGTATGTAGTAGCCATGGTATAACTATGCAATCATCGTGCAACCACGGCATGTACATGTATGTAATGATATTCATGACAGAATACTCGATTAAGCTTATTTAATATTTTGTAGCAATTATGTGAAAGTGGAAGGAAGAATTACTCTTGCTTGTACATAAGCAAGTAACACGTTTAACTAGATGGGGCCAGCACCCGGTCTCATATGCTACCGACACTGTGTGGTCTCTGTGCATGTCCTCCTCCTTCTAGATAGCGTATCCTCTCCGATGGAGAGCCCCGAAAAGATCAAGTTTGCTCTGGCCTGGTCCAACAGGGAGAATGCCCTATCGTCTGGCACCTTGCACCTCCGCAGCGATTCAGAGATCACTCACTCGCCTTCCTCGACAGTCCTGTCTCGGGAGCACCACAATATCTTCGAGGTCATTGAGAAGCTGCAGAGCGAGAGCAACATCTTCTTGCAGGCCGACTATCTCAACTACATCTACAATGAGCAGTAAGTTTGTTGTTGTTGTTGTTGTTGTGTGTGTGTAGCTTTTTTGCTTTTTTGCTGTAATTTTCATATTTAATTTTTGGTTGAGCATTTGTTGTTGGGAATGTATTTGTTGTTGTTGTTGTTTGGGGCTGATTGTTGTTACGTGTGTAGCATTTTTGGTTGCTGAGTTTCATTGTATGTTGTTGATGGAAATTATGATCTTTCCGTGGCCTTGATCGTTGATAGCGGGAAGGATTTTATGATGTCCATTGGAGGCCAGGAGTGTACAGTGGGAAAGCTTCTAGAAGAACTCTACAAGAAGGCCGCTGCTGCTAACCTCTGGAGCCTGGTCAGGCATGCAGCTGGAATGCTGCACAAAACAGTGGAGGACCTTGGACCAGTCAGTTCTGAAGAGTTTCCCTCTCTGTTCTTTTCCTCCCTCCTTCCCTCCCTCTCATCCCACTCTCTCTCTCTCTTTCGGTTCCTCACTTATTCTTTGATTTCGAGGAGGTTGTGCATGTGCCGACAGTCACTCAGAGATTCATGACTGGCACTGGCACTGGATCAACGTGATGCTGGTTTGGGTCTGGTGGAAGTAGGTCGGATCTAAAAAAGTTTTGGGTGTTAAACAAGTTTATTTACCACAGAAAGGCATTCTGGTTGCCCGATGAAACGAGAAGAGCGATGGCATAACTCCACACAGCTACAGGCAGTTCTTGTGATTGAAACTGTCTCCTGTCCCGCTGCCATATCTGGAGGCCAAGATCCCTAGGAAGGCCAGAAAATCCAGTCCTGTGATTTTCAGAGTCTTCATCGCCACTAGAATGAATGAAATTGAGGCATCAGGCATTTTCTTTTTTTTCTTCCCCCCGACAATATGCAGCTGTATGGGGACACATCGGAGTGCTCAGCAATTTAAGAGTGCATGACACAACCTCCTTACTCCTTGCACAATTCTCTCTCTCTCGTGTCCCGTGTCACACCATTGCGCCTCCTCTAAATAATTGCCTGTTGTCTATCTCTCCCACTCGTTCTCCATCTTTCCCCGTGACAGGCAGCAACAGATCTTCTGGTCAGACAGAAGATCATCTCAGTGGGGCAGCCTCCCAATGAGATTCACATTGCCCAGTAAGCAGTAAATGTCAAATTTGACTTTTCCTTTTACCAGGCTGAATATGCATTAGAGTCAATGTGTGTGTGTGTGTAGGTGGTGTGTGTGTGTGTGTGGCATGTGTGTGCATGCATGTGAGGAGGACCCTGCATAGTGCAGCCATATGCAGTGGTGGGTGCGTCAAGCATCAAGTATTTATGGTTGGGTAGAAGTGTTTGTGGAGGTCCAGACTCTTTCTAGAACTTCCAATACGGTTGCCGATTAGCCGGCAATGCGAGTGAGGCATGCACATATGGAGTTACAGGCGTTACAGTCAGTGAGCACTTCCAAGTGTGCCTGCGTATGTCATGGTCAATGGCTTATTTAAGGCTATTTCTCACTAGGTATGCAGTGCAACTGGAAATGCAGTATAGATCAAGTCTTTTTTGTTATGCGCATAACGATTGCTGCGGAGTGAAGTGTGTCCCACGCTAGCAAGTGGATTGAGAAAGTTGTTACACATGCCCCCATAGAGGATGTGTTGGATTGTTAGTCTTCTCTATTGAATCCACCCGCTCACAGGGGAGAGGAGCAATGAGTCCAGAAGGGCCTGGTGCTGCCCTTCTGCAGGGGTCTCTATTGAAAGTTGGGGTGGCAAAGGATTTAAGCGAGGGCATGGTATCCTATTCCGCCTTTATGAATCCAATAAATGTGTATAGGCCATGCCCCTAATAACTCTGTACCCTCGCACTTGCCCACCTATAATAGCATTTTCATTGCACATGCTCAAACATGAAGCCCATCCCAGTATTATGGAACGTGACACAGCATGGTCAGTGATTGTGCCATGAATGCGTGAGCAGAATGGCTAAGAGACGCCTATCTGAAGAGCAGTCAATAGAAGGAGCACCATTTTTTAAATTAACTTTGTGATTCTGTGAGGAGCATGGTTCGGGAGGTGACTGCATGCACGCACTACAAGTGTGGGATGGTAGCAGCCACACACTGCGGTGATGATCCCTTTGTGATGGATGAGGCTGACCTGCAAGGAACATGGTTAATGAATGGTCGCGTGACCAGAGCTACTGTTGCCTGGTCGATATCCAGTGCTGCATGCATGCATGCAAGTTAAACATATATTAGAGTGTGGCCTCAAATAGTCCGCACAGCTAAGCAGCTCATGGAGTTGTAAAACATGCACAATCTAATAGAGGATGATGTATATGCATGGAATATGCACACACCATCAACTGGGCTCCTCATAAACTTCTCCATGATCCTAGACAACCGACAACCACTAGCTGAGCTGAGCCACCATGAAGTGGGCCTACAATCACCAGCGGGCCCACCATGAAGTGAGGCCTAGACAACCCATCAGTGGGCCCACCATGAAGTGGGGCCTAGACAACCCATCAGCGGGCCCACCATGAAGTGGGGCCTAGACAACCCATCAGCGGGCCCACCATGAAGTGAGGCCTACACAACCCATCAGCGGGCCCACCATGAAGTGAGGCCTACACAACCCATCAGCGGGCCCACCATGAAGTGGGGCCTAGACAACCCATCAGTGGGCCCACCATGAAGTGGGGCCTAGACAACCCATCAGCGGGCCCACCATGAAGTGGGGCCTAGACAACCACCCAGTGGGCCCACCATGAAGTGGGGCCTAGACAACCCATCAGTGGGCCCACCATGAAGTGGGGCCTAGACAACCCATCAGTGGGCCCACCATGAAGTGGGGCCTAGACAACCCATCAGTGGGCCCACCATGAAGTGGGGCCTAGACAACCCATCAGCAGGCCCACCATGAAGTGAGGCCTACACAACCCATCAGCGGGCCCACCATGAAGTGAGGCCTACACAACCCATCAGCGGGCCCACCATGAAGTGGGGCCTAGACAACCCATCAGCGGGCCCACCATGAAGTGAGGCTTAGACAACCACCAGCGGGCCCACCATGAAGTGGGCCTAGACAACCCATCAGCGGGCCCACCATGAAGTGGGGCCTAGACAACCCATCAGTGGGCCCACCATGAACTGGGCCTAGACAACCACCAGCTGGAAACCTTATGAAAATTGAGCACACGTCCCTCTTGCATCTGCCTGCTTTCTTGTATTCTAGGAGCTATCACACGGTGTCTAGTATTCTACAGGAGGTGAATTCATGAAGTAGTAATCTTACAAACAATTAGTATGTGCAAAGTTTGCAGTTTCTTGAGACAGGCAAGCTGGTGGAGTGGAGTGCACTTTCTGTTAGTGCAGAGATGGATGCTTATCGACTGCTACAAGTCTAGGGAGGAGTCAAGCAGGAAACCATGTGATAGCCAACATTAGAGGTCATACAGAGGTCATTTGATTTCTAGCCGCTACATTCAAGATTCAATTAAGTGTACGGATAAATGTGCAATGGCTCCTTTAGGTCTGTTTACCCTTTACCTACTTTTAGTGTGAAACCCTCTTTGTTCGAAGGTGTGATGTGTTACGTGCCTAGTGTGAATTTGGCCATATGAAATGTTTGTGACTGCCTTAATGTTCTGTTGTGACTACAATGCGGGGCCCCTCCCCACACACACGGCACAGACACACACAAAACACATACAGCACTGATGCATGCATACACACGTACCTACACAGACACGTACACAGCACACACATAGCGTAGACACACACACACACACACACACACACATGCTTCCAGTTTGTGTATGCTACATTTACTTGCTTGCATTGCACTCAGGCCCTGTACGTCTGCTGAGCTGCTCAACAAGATCATCTCGGTGTGTGGGGACGACTACAGCGCCATGGCCCTGACTCAAGAGATCCTGGTCTACTTGGCCATGTTCATCCGCTCAGAGCCGGAGCTGTTTTGTGAGATGCTGCGTTTGCGTATTGGACTCATCAGGAATGTCATGGTGTTGGAGCTGAGCAGAACCATGTCCGTGTCTTGTGAGTTGATATTGTGCTGTTTACGGGATAGTCAGTGAAGTTAGCAGACACCAACAGATCATGTCAGTGTCTTTGTGAGTAGATTAAATGGAGCCATGTTATGTCGTTAGTCAAGTAGCTTCTCTGAAAAGGACCTCTAAACTACATGCCTGAATTTCATGTCAGTGTCTTTGTGAGTAGATTAAATGGAGCCATGTTATGTCGTTAGTCAAGTAGCTTCTCTGAAAAGGACCTCTAAACTGCATGCCTGAATTTCATGTCAGTGTCTTTGTGAGTAGATTAAATGGAGCCATGTTATGTCGTTAGTCAAGTAGCTTCTCTGAAAAGGACCTCTAAACTGCATGCCTGAATTTTCTTCAAAGTGTGGCTCCTGATTGGAAATATTAGCCAGTTGAAGTTAGTATCAGTGGCGGCAAGAGTAAGCCGAGTACAGTGAATCAGGTTGACCTTTGACCTTTGACCACATACTCACGTTTTAGCGCTTAATCACTCTTATTGTAGAGTACGGCTTTCTCTTGCTAATTTTAACATCATCGCACTTTCACTTGCAGCAAATTAACTTGCAGGCTTTGGCAGCAACTTTGACTGCCTGTAACTTTGGCATGATTATTGTAGAGTAAGGCTTGGCACATTCCAATCAGGAGCCATACTTCAGCAAATTCAGGCTTGCCGGTTTTGAGGCCCCCAACTTTGACTGCCTGTAACTTGGGTAAGGTTATACCTATGCACACATTTTAGTTATCAAAAGAGAGCACACAGAGAGATCTATCTTTTGAGCTATATATCAAGTTCATGGAGTGAAGTGTGTAGAGTTCCAAAGTTGCAACCACAAGTGTTTAAAAAAAAAAGAATTTGTAAAAAAAAATGATATTGTCTCCCCTCAAATAAAAAACATTTTTGCTCTTGTGTATAAATAGTGTTAGCATATCTATACACACATGTAGGAATGGTAATTGTCTTGGTGTGTCCTTGTGTACTGGGTGTGGATGGTACACTGCTTAGAGCACACACACTTTAATGACCCTTTATTCAATTTTAAAGCATTGTATGCCCATATATAGCATAGCACCTTTGAAATTCATACATCATTGAAGTGGATGTGGTAGACATTTGTTAATTAATGCCTACAATATTAGTCTGGCCCACTTCTTGGTACACCTTTGTTAATACTTACAATATTAGTTTGACCCACTTCTTAAAACGGCGGATGGCAAAAACCCTCCCCAAAAGCCAAAGCTCATACTGTATATATATATATATATATATATACCTCGGCTAAATATATTCCTCAGCTAAAACTCACATCAGCAGCTTCTTAGCTGTATATAAATGTGGTTTCAGCTGCTATTAACTTCCCAGCATGCCTTAAGGTAGTAAACTGGCAGACCAAAATGACACAACAAATCATCTTCAATCAATGTCGGTTCTACCTCTATTTGCCCATTTCATAACTTGCGTACAATAGGTCCATTCATATATATAAAATAATTTTCTCTCAGAATACTCCATCCAAATGCGTAAGTGCATTCTCAATTGCAGAAAAGAGGTGTGGGTAAGGGTTCTTGCGACAAGACATAATCAAGCTACAATTATATTGGGTAATGATCATCACTCTAAAAATAATCACTCAAGTTATTCTATGAGTAAGCCCCAAGAATAGCTGAATCATGCACGTCCTCTTCCAGGGCTTCGCTCCTGCTTCTGGGAGTCCATCTGCTGCAACACAAGCACTTATGTTTATGGGAAGCACTCTGAATGCCTTCTCTTTAAGATGATCTTCTGGATGGGTTTCTTTGCTAAGCACTGCGAAGCGATGCATAGCTTTGGTTTACATACGTACCTCAATCAACTGTTGCCAAGTCCTTGAAGGAGGCTGAAGCTGACCTATGCGGGTACAGTCAGCAATAGTATGTATGTTTGTATTCACCATATATGAACGGGTCACCCACCAAATGGGGTATCTTGAACTGGAAATGGTTGTCATGGTGAAGAGAAAGACCGAGAAAATTATTTGAAGATAGAGGAAAGAAAATTGGCTCAAGTGGGATTGGGCTGCAAGCATGGTTTTAATAACTGACAGGAAAACACATTCTAAAGATCTGTACTTTCATTCTGACATAGCTACTCCATTCATCAGTGTGCTTTAGCTATGATACGCCATTGCAGAAACTAATGTGACCTTGGTAAATCAAAAACATGTATTGACGTTCTCTATGGACCGAGAGAGAACTGGCCCCATAATAGGAAGGCTAACTAAGTGTACAGGCAATAGAGAGATGTGCTAATGAGGGAGAGCATACTAAATCAATGGTGTCATGAGTGCAAGTTAACATTTCAACAATGTCTCGTCAGCTTCTGCGTGGTCTTCCCTTTAGTACTCTGAGAATTCTTGCAGAAAGCACTGCCTGATGAGCTCACTCTTAGTGTATAGTGTGCTTCCCATTTTCAAGGGTGCTGCTTCCAAGCACTCTTAACAAAACTCCTCCCACAGCCACACCTACCCATGCACATTTCCGTTCTATCTCATTACATTGCCCGATATCAGGTTGCTCAACCTTGCACCAGTTTGGAATAAGGAATTTATCAAATTCTTGGCTACTTCCCCATATATCACAATCCAGGCAGTGCAACATCATGATGACGTCAGTAACGTACTGATCAGTACTGTATTAGGTCCTCATAGACTAAGGCTGAGTAATGCAATTTAACAATGCTAGGATTTCAATTTGTCTCGTAGGGCACCAGGCTAAAATTATTGTTTTAAGAAGTCTTCCTCCCCTCACCTTCGCTCACCACCCAGTGCCTTGCATTCATGTAATCTGTGGATAGGCATGACAAATAGCAGCAGAGTAATGGCGTGGCTTCCACTAAATACGCTATGCTATCCATGAATCCTCTAGTGAATCATCATCTATGATAGTAACCCTTATATTCCTCGATATAGTAACCCTTATATTCCTCCATATAGTAACCCTTATATTCCTCCATATAGTAACCCTTATATTCCTCCATATAGTAATCCTTCCTCCATATAGTAACCCTTATATTCCTCCATATAGTAACCCTTATATTCCTCCATATAGTAACCCTTATATTCCTCCATATAGTAACCCTTATATTCCTCCATATAGTAACCCTTATATTCCTCCATATAGTAACCCTTATATTCCTCCATATAGTAACCCTTATATTCCTCCATATAGTAACCCTTATATTCCTCCATATAGTAACCCTTATATTCTTCCATGTAGTAACCCTTATATTCCTCCATATAGTAACCCTTATATTCCTCCATATAGTAACCCTTATATTCCTCCATATAGTAACCCTTATATTCCTCCATATAGTAACCCTTATATTCTTCCATATAGTAACCCTTATATTCCTCCATACAGTAACCCTTATATTCCTCCATATAGTAACCCTTATATTCTTCCATGTAGTAACCCTTATATTCTTCCATATAGTAACCCTTATATTCCTCCATACAGTAACCCTTATATTCCTCCATATGCAGTAGTAACCCTTATATTCCTCCATATAGTAACCCTTATATTCATCCATATACTCTAGTATCTTTTGAGCTGTATATAAAGTGCATGCATGCACACACACATACTCCACAATACATTATGTAGAAGCTTTTTAGTACTCCAAAATTGGGACATATCCTTTCACCTAAAATTCCTCATGCCATTGTACTACCATATATTACTACCTAGCATGGCATTGCATTTTATTACTGTTGTTGTTATTTTCATTTTTGGGGGGGAATTAAAAAGAATAATCGTGCAGCTGCAAAGCTTGGATGATGACCTACTCTGATATAGTGCAGGGTGGTGTCTGTGTACATATGCATTGCTTGCTTGACCAGAAGTGATGTCCTCAAACTCTTTTTGCTTGCAGCTGCTCTGTGGTCCTCCTTTGTCGCTGGCCGCCTATGCACATGTGTATAGACATTTTGAGGATTTTGTATAGTCAAGTTCTTGTTGACGCAAGTGGGTCTGTGTGTGGCCTGCTCCTTGCCAACTTTGTAAGGCATCGTTTCCTATCCCTCAGTGACCTCTCAAAACTGCAGGCTGCTGGGACAGAACAAAAACGACACACATAAGATCACCGCTGCATGTCAGAGCTGTCCTTTCTCCTATGCCCTACCCTCTACAGAGAATACATTTCTTCATGTCCCACCGCTTGGTTATCATAGTGACAGGATTTGATCTTCATTTTCATAGTGATTGAGCAGAGCTACAAAGCACTTCCTTCTGCTATTACAACAACAGTACTCAAGATTGTGCATACCACTTTCAAAAAATCCATGACAGGAAGTTTAGTCCGTGTTGAAAATACTTGCTATACGGTTCTCACTTAGCGCTCAGACAGATACGAGCTAACCAGTATCCTTAGGTAAGGTGAGGACTGTTGTAAAAGCTTCTGTAGTTAAGGTGTGGATGTCCATTGTGCACACTTCTGTGGACTGATACTATTGCAACTGCTAGGAAATGCAAAGCATAGTGTGTGTGTGCGGGTGTGTGTGTGGGGGGGGAAATGTGACAACCTTTTGAACTTGCTTTCCTTATCTGTTATGTGCTTGGCAGTGTATTTTTGTGTTGTATACACACCGACATGCATGTGATAGATAGATAGATAGATAGATAGGAATCTTATGTACAGGCATGTGTAATACAAACTCTTGTCGAACTTCATTAGACCTTCAATTCGGGGAAAATATATTGTGGAAAAACAAAGTAATAGATGGTATTTGGCGGCTTCAAGTATGCTTGTCAATTGTTTGTTCAATTGTAGATAATTTATTTTATATTTTAAAACAAACAACCAATACTGGATTGACCTGTTTAAAAAGCAAGGATATAAGACTTCTACTCACATAGACCACGACCAGTTAGACGACCCTTTACCATTTATAATTATGTATACCAATATTGATTAGTGTAATTGCAATGACTTTCTCAATGACACCTTGAAATTGACTCTCTCAATGTTTCGACTAGATGCTGTGGCCTCCATGTATACATGATTCTGAATGGTAAAGGGTCATCTAATTGGTTGTGGTCTTCGTGAGTACAAATCTTGTCCTTCAGGTCACTCCATTTAATTTAAAATATTTCAAATTAAAAATTAATTTGTTGTTTCTGTTGAGCGATGGAGGGACTACACAAAGTTCTACAAAGTCCATCACAGAGCTTAATGTTGGACACTACACCTATCAGTACGTGCCATGTCTTGTTGCTATTGTTGACTCTACCCATATAATAATTATAGCCTCCTTCAAGGACTTGGTAACAGCTGCACAGGAGAACTCCACCAACCAAATAGTAAATGTTTTGTTAGCGGATCAGCCACTGCCTCCTTTGGATTTGGAACGGTTACCAGAGGGAGCGAGAACTCCACAAACCAAACAGCAGAACTGAGCGAGGGTGATTGATCATGCAGCATGTGTGTTAGCTTGATTGCATCATTGCCAAAATTACTCACCAGCTGATCCTTACCAAATGCTTTATTCCGCATTCAAGAAACAGAGTAGCCATGGACGTGCATTGGAAGAGTTGGAGTCTTCTGGTACTAAAGTTGTTGTGAGTAGACCTATTGTGTGCATGTTATAAGTGGGGAGACAGAGATGCATGGATGTAGAGATATACACACCCCTTGAGGGGGTGAATTTAGAGATTTTCTTTTCACGCTTTCTACAGTTTTTTCCCGTCTGACAGTCTACTACCTTAACCAAGGGACTCGAGTCTTTTTGGAGCTAATATCGGCTAATACTACCATTTAGAACCATTTAGGCAGTTAAGAAGCTGCCAGTGTCAGTTTTAGCTGAGATATGAGCTTGGGCTTCTTTACTTACCCCCCTTTTTTTACTTTTGGGGGGGGGGGGGGAGGGGGGGCATCATTTTGAAATACACAGGTCTGGAGTGCTACTGCACTCTCCTATTGCTGTTAGTTTATCATAGTACCACAACATTGAGATATCTATTTATCTAGCATGAGAGTCTGTTGTATGCTGTACATAGATGTATGCAGTGATTAGGTAGACATTGGCTCACTTGGAAGTAAACAGGCTTCATGGCTTCTATTGCAACTGCTGACAATCAGCAGTAATGGTTGTCTTGGGTTGCTCTGAGTGTGTTTGAGCGAAACTGCTAATGGTTTGTGGTTGTTGCTAAGTAGAGTTTGCTATTGGAAGTGTATGTTGCAACTGTAAATAAACAGTGTTAATGTAACTCTTGGTAAACAATTTGCAGATGAGGATGCCGTGGAGAAGCTGTTGGATCTGAGTCCATTTGACTTGAAGCACCTACTCCACCTGATTTTCAGCAGCAGGGAATTCACAGTGGATGAGAGTATGTGAATCACTGTGTTTGTTGGGGAGAGGTCCCCCCTTCTGGAGAGGGGGGTTTCCTGCTGTGGTAGGGTATATAATGAAATGTCCACACGACTTGTTCAAACTGGAATGCTGACCCATCAGCTAATGACATAAACAGTTCAGTTCTCTTAATGCCAGCCTAAACAAGCTGATACGAGAGGAACCAACTGGCCACATGACTTGCCTGTTTGCTTGCAGCAGACCAGATATATATAGCAAAGAAATATATATAGCAAAGAAAGCTATTTTTGTAGGGCTTGAATTATTCACAGTTTTCACAATTAGAATCTGATCTGCGAGTTGATAGGAGTAGCACAATGGGTGTGGCTTCCAATCTCTGCTACACTATACAATCCTCATTCCCTCCCCCGCCCACCAACCCCCCAAATTCTTATATTCTTCACCATCTGTGAGTATTTAACACCTCGAAAATATTCCACTCGATTTGCTTATGATCTATATGTAATCATAATAATATATAGTGCATACCTGGGAAATTGAGTCAAGTATCGGACCTCCTCTTATATGAATGGGAGGAATCATTTTCATCAAAGAGGCTTGCATTTGTACACTGCACTCTTAGCAGTTGTTGATCCAGGCAGGGGATAATTAATTGGGAATCACTGAGGAGTTATGGACATAGTTGCCTTTAGGCTTGCATTTTACAAGTCATCATTATTTATTGTCGAATAAAATCTTCCCTGCTAGAATACAATTAAATGCCCCCTCCAGCATTCAGAGGGTTCAAGCATCTGTATGCACTTGGAAGAAAGAGATGGCTGGCTCAGCCCCTCCCAGAGCCAAGAAGACCAAGAGAAGTATATCTGTTAGTCACATATCAGCAGAGGAGCGAACGTGCCAAGCAGTTCACAGAAAGCCGTATTCTGTATCTTTAGTGTTCATTTCATGAAGATAATTTTGAAACAGAAATTGTTTGTGATTAGGTGAAACCTGGAACGGAAGGTGGAATTTTATTAAAACGGAAAATGATTTCCTCTATGTGTATTAGTATGACTTGTGTGTGTGTGTGTGTTCTCTCTGCGTGCAGTCACATCCAACCAAGATTCTGTGCTAGTGGATGGACAGGTCACTGAGAGTGCAGTGAAGCAGCTCTCCATAGTGGCCGCATCCAAGAAGAGAGTTCATGGAAAGCTGCAGAAACACATTCAGGTCTTGATGCTGTTAGGATTAAGACTGTGGCCATGTGTGTAGCTTGGCTGTAGGGCGGTGTGCTAGCATGAATGTCCTTCCTGCTGAACATACGTGTGTTCATATGAGCATCGGGGGGGGGGGGGGGGGGAGACCACACTGTACAAGTAATGAGCTGTCTCTTGCTTAACATGCTGATGTAGTGTGCTATGGTGCTGCTGATTGTCATGGGGCAGCGAGCACTTGCACTTTTATGCACATATTATGTAGAAAGTGCATTTGGTGATGATCACCAAGAACACAAACACTCTTACTGCAGCTGTAGAACCATCACACATGTACATACATGCACACAAACACAGACAGACATCCTGTAAAAGCTGGTTGGTGGCGCATTTAGCATTTTTGTTAGTGCATATCCCCCTGTTGATTCTAGCCCCCCCCCCCCCCCCACTATTCACTATTAGGCATATTATGTAATGTGCTCCCAATTGAACCTTGAACCACGGGACTATAAATTGTCAAGCAAAGGGTCATTTTTGTTTTTTTGCACGTTATCAATATTGTTGATAGTGCAGCTGTATTTAACTCACAAGTGATTTTCAGCGGAACTTAATATACCGGAAAAACTGATTGTTTGACAGTATAGCATATGACCATGCAGAATCCTGGTCCTCATGCACGCTGGTTATTATTGCTGACTTGTGTTCTGTTCAACAATGAGCTTTTATGGTATATTATAGTGGTAGGTGGATCTACGTGCCAATAAAGTGTTCTGCTCCAGGCTCATTAATGTGAGGCTCACTTCTCTAGTCTCTAATGTCTGCTAGCTTAACCCTATAACATTAGCCACAAGTCTAGCTTGCCCTTAGCTTTATTCCTAGCCCCAGTTTTTCTCAGTTACAGCACTTCAAGTCTTAGTTCAACCTTCAGCTATAGCCCTAGTTCTTCTTCAAGCCTTAGTTCAACCTTCAGCTATAGCCCTAGCCCTAGTTCTTCTTCAAGCCTCAACCTTCAGCTCTAGCCCTAGTTCTTCTTCAAGCCTTAGTTCAACCTTCAGCTATAACCTAGCTCTAATTCTTCTTCAAGCCTTAGTTCAACCTTCATCTATAGCCCTAGCCCTAATTCTTCTTCAAGCCCTAGTTCAACCTTCAGCTCTATTCAACCTTCAGCTCTAGCCCTAGTTCTTCTTCAAGCCTTAGTTCAACCTTCAGCTCTAGCCCTAGTTCTTCTTCAGCCTTAGTTCAACCTTCAGCTATAGCCCTAACCCTAGTTCCGACCTTTCTGTGACCTAGAGTAAAGCCTGATGCAGTAATTGGATGGCAACCACCGATAGGTTGCGTTGCAAAAACTTGGGAACTCTTTTGCTAGAAATAACTACCTAGCATTGAAAAAAAATTGAGAGTTTGGTTAGTTTGTTTGATTTTAGCACATAAGCATCGGCTCTGACTTAGGGCTCAGTGTAATTGTGATTCAAGAAGTGGGAGATAGATTGCAGGGTAGACTATTTGACGGCTCAGTTTTGTGGGTGTGGCTTATCATGAATGTCGAACTGTACTGGCTGATACTGTGGGTGTGGCTTTTAAAATCCTGCTATGGCATTATAATTGCAGGAGCTGGGTAGCTGCCTCAATCTCTTGTCTGGCAATGAGGAAGCAATGGGTGGACATGGGCATTGGCAGAGGAGACGCAGACTGGATGGTGCCCTCAACAGAGTTCCTCCCGACTTCTATTCAGATGTCTGGCACATCTTGGAGAAAGTAAGTGTTAATAGATCGAAGGATTTATGAGTCTGTCTCATCTAAGAGGTATTCAAACTTTTATGGTGATCTTGACGTGTTTTAGTGCTGTGAGATTGACTTTGGAGGTTCTAAGCTCCCCCAGTACCCCACTGTCCAAGAGGTTAGTGCGACATTTGTTGGGGTGAAATTAGTCTAGGAATTAATGTGTAAGCCTTCTATGTAAGCCTTCTTTTATAGAGTTCGCAGACTCGCCTACAAGTCGTGACTGTGCTGACAGTATTATTATTAATTATAATATTATTATTATTATTTATTATTTATTATTTTGGGGTGGGGGGACCATTAGCCTAAGATAGCCACCACGTGTTTGTACATTGGTGTTGCTGCTGCTTGGGTTGTAAGGATCCATGAATTGTAGTATGGCTGGTCAGTGCACCCTATGCAGACTACTTTTTCATTTTTTAAATATCCGTTTCTGTTGTTGTGCTTGCAATATCACTTTATTTCTCTGCATCCAAAACTCTTCAGTGCGAAATTTAAGGCATTAATAATCGATTATACATAATTTGACCATGTTAAATTCGTCTTCGTGAGATTGCAACACACCTGGATGTCCCTGAACCACCAAGCTCAAGTCGTGCACTCCAGTACACCTTGATCCTCGGGGATCATTCCTGCAAGGACTCCAGGTGCTGCTGACAGGTGCAAGAAGCATCTCATCCCAAGAAGCGTGGGCCATGCAGCAGGATTCTCTGCTCATGCAGCAACGAACACTAACTATGGACAACCGATGACGTCATCAGGGTGAGGGGGTTGAACACGCGATTGCAGAGTTGGTGCTGGAGAGGAAGAATATAACGAATAGAGAGATAAGGACTTCAAGTCTATTTATTAATGGTTTCACTCTCATCAATGTGGACTGGATTGCTGGATTGAAGATGTCTTTGGCTACCTTTATTGGTGATGATAGGGATGCAGCATTTTCAACAAAACTTAGGCACGAACATGACAGAGTAGATTTCAACGGGCGCTGTACTCAATTCTTTGTCTGCCATTATCTTTTTTCCTCAATAGTGTTGACGTGCATTTTTTATTTTTTAGAGGTGGAAATATCAAATGCACGTGTGTCGGGGTCCACAGGGAAGGGGGGGGGATGTTTACGTGTACTATGCCGAGATCAAGTGCATTGAAAATTACTTTGGCCTTTGTGTTTTGGTTAAGATGACACCCGGTGAGCTCAAGTTTGCCCTCACTCTGGAAGACAAGTTGAACAGCCTGCCCGACCCAGAATACCGGCAACTGGTGGTGGAATCTCTCATCATCTTCAGCGTCTTGGCCAAAACCAAGAGTGTTCCTTCTTTCAGCTATGGCCCTCTGGTGGTTGACAACATCATCAAGTCAGCACAGCACTTGTTCTTACAAGATCAGGTGAGTGTTGCCATGTTGGCAGCATTGTAGGTGGAGGGGGTGCTGTGCTCACAAATGGAAACTTTTTTCTCTTATTCTGACAATGACGTAGAAATCATTGGGTGCCAGTGATTTCTGCTGCATACAGTCTCTGGGGAGCTGCGGTGGGCCAGCAGGCATTTGCATCCAGTTCTACGACAGTGCCCCAGTGGGCAGGTTTGGCACGATGAGCTACCTCTCCCAGGCTGTGGCTGATCAACTTAGACAACTGCACTTTGCTCCAGACCAATGCAAAATCAGTTAGGCTTGTTTGCTTTCTTTCATGCATCCATTTTGTGTTTATTTCCCATTTGTATAGGCAGATATTTGTATGTTTTTATATCTCTTTCCATATCTCTTTCCAGTTTTGGTAAGATTATTTGTGTGTGGGTCATTCAATTTTCCCCAGAGAAGGAAGAACTGTTATCTTGCACCTTGGATGCTACTGCCCTGGTCGCCTTAGCTCCCTGTCACTGCTGCTAGTGGAGATTGCCATGTGCACTGATCTCCCTTTGTGTCTGGCGCTAACAGTAGGTACGTGCATTTAAGATGCCTACATGCAACGTTGCCTGGAGGGAGTGCCGTGTCTTTAAGCTGACCTGCACTTTGGAACAAACTTAATTATGTGCAGGAAAGGACAGGGTGACGTGTTGGAGCTTATTCCATGCAGCTGAAGGAACTGAGTGAATTAGAATTCACTCCAACAACATCTCAGGACTTTGTGATGTGTATGTTCGTGGGCTGGTGCAAATGGGTGCAATGTGTTTTATTATGCAGACACCTGGTGCACAACTAACCACAAAGAGCTGATCACTTGGAGCACACACACACACACCTCATGACATGAATCACGTGGAGAATGATGTCGTGTTAATAAAGTAGGTCCTTGCACAGAAACTACATGAGGTTCTCACCAGTGCTTTCTTTACGGGGGTCATGTTTTGAGGGAGCAAACTTCTGTGGATACGCCTTCAGTAGAAATTTTGGGCATTAATTACAGGGGGGGGTTCATGCCCGGTTATTTATGATGATGTAACTGTTTTATATGTGGATAAAATTTTCATGGATGTTATGTAGACCACAAAAACATTCTCCTCAAAGACAGCCACCTCTGTGCCATGCAACTGATGAGTGAATTATTCTCATCAACATCTACAATAACAGGGGGGGGGCATGGTGCAAGACAGAAGGGATGGCTAAACATCTCTTGCTCAGTTTGTTAAAGTTACTGTCTCGATTTGCTGCACATGGGCTGTGATGTGTATGACTGGGCTCTGCTCATGTTGCTAGTGACACAGTAATGGTGTACCCCTCCTCCTCCTTACTCCCTCCCGGGCTATATGTGGGGGCAGAGGGGGGGGGGGAGGATTCAGCTTAATTTGTTTTCAAGCCGCCCACTCACAGGGCTGAATTATGCAATTATTACACAGCACAGGACTCAGTGCATTAGTTACACAGCACAGGACTCAGTGCATTAGTTATGCAGCACAGGACTCAGTGCATTAGTTATGCAGCACAGGACTCAGTGCATTAGTTACACAGCACAGGACTCAGTGCATTAGTTACACAGCACAGGACTCAGTGCATTAGTTACACAGCACAGGACTCAGTGCATTAGTTACACAGCACAGGACTCAGTGCATTAGTTACACAGCACAGGACTCAGTGCATTAGTTACACAGCACAGGACTCAGTGCATTAGTTACACAGCACAGGACTCAGTGCATTAGTTACACAGCACAGGACTCAGTGCATTAGTTACACAGCACAGGACTCAGTGCATTAGTTATACAGCACAGGACTCAGTGCATTAGTTATGCAGCACAGGACTCAGTGCATTAGTTATGCAGCACAGGACTCAGTGCATTAGTTACACAGCACAGGACTCAGTGCATTAGTTACACAGCACAGGACTCAGTGCATTAGTTATGCAGCACAGGACTCAGTGCATTAGTTACACAGCACAGGACTCAGTGCATTAGTTACACAGCACAGGACTCAGTGCATTAGTTATGCAGCACAGGACTCAGTGCATTAGTTACACAGCACAGGACTCAGTGCATTAGTTACACAGCACAGGACTCAGTGCATTAGTTACACAGCACAGGACTCAGTGCATTAGTTACACAGCACAGGACTCAGTGCATTAGTTATGCAGCACAGGACTCAGTGCATTAGTTATGCAGCACAGGACTCAGTACATTAGTTACACAGCACAGGACTCAGTGCATTAGTTATGCAGCACAGGACTCAGTGCATTAGTTACACAGCACAGGACTCAGTGCATTAGTTACACAGCACAGGACTCAGTGCATTAGTTACACAGCACAGGACTCAGTGCATTAGTTATGCAGCACAGGACTCAGTGCATTAGTTATGCAGCACAGGACTCAGTGCATTAGTTACACAGCACAGGACTCAGTGCATTAGTTACACAGCACAGGACTCAGTGCATTAGTTACACAGCACAGGACTCAGTGCATTAGTTACACAGCACAGGACTCAGTGCATTAGTTACACAGCACAGGACTCAGTGCATTAGTTATGCAGCACAGGACTCAGTGCATTAGTTATGCAGCACAGGACTCAGTGCATTAGTTACACAGCACAGGACTCAGTGCATTAGTTATGCAGCACAGGACTCAGTGCATTAGTTACACAGCACAGGACTCAGTGCATTAGTTACACAGCACAGGACTCAGTGCATTAGTTACACAGCACAGGACTCAGTGCATTAGTTACACAGCACAGGACTCAGTGCATTAGTTACACAGCACAGGACTCAGTGCATTAGTTACACAGCACAGGACTCAGTGCATTAGTTATGCAGCACAGGACTCAGTGCATTAGTTATGCAGCACAGGACTCAGTGCATTAGTTATGCAGCACAGGACTCAGTGCATTAGTTACACAGCACAGGACTCAGTGCATTAGTTATGCAGCACAGGACTCAGTGCATTAGTTATGCAGCACAGGACTCAGTGCATTAGTTATGCAGCACAGGACTCAGTGCATTAGTTATACAGCACAGGACTCAGTGCATTAGTTACACAGCACAGGACTCAGTGCATTAGTTACACAGCACAGGACTCAGTGCATTAGTTACACAGCACAGGACTCAGTGCATTAGTTACACAGCACAGGACTCAGTGCATTAGTTACACAGCACAGGACTCAGTGCATTAGTTATGCAGCACAGGACTCAGTGCATTAGTTATGCAGCACAGGACTCAGTGCATTAGTTATGCAGCACAGGACTCAGTGCATTAGTTATGCAGCACAGGACTCAGTGCATTAGTTACACAGCACAGGACTCAGTGCATTAGTTACACAGCACAGGACTCAGTGCATTAGTTATGCAGCACAGGACTCAGTGCATTAGTTATGCAGCACAGGACTCAGTGCATTAGTTATGCAGCACAGGACTCAGTGCATTAGTTATGCAGCACAGGACTCAGTGCATTAGTTATACAGCACAGGACTCAGTGCATTAGTTACACAGCACAGGACTCAGTGCATTAGTTATGCAGCACAGGACTCAGTGCATTAGTTACACAGCACAGGACTCAGTGCATTAGTTATGCAGCACAGGACTCAGTGCATTAGTTACACAGCACAGGACTCAGTGCATTAGTTATGCAGCACAGGACTCAGTGCATTAGTTATGCAGCACAGGACTCAGTGCATTAGTTACACAGCACAGGACTCAGTGCATTAGTTATACAGCACAGGACTCAGTGCATTAGTTACACAGCACAGGACTCAGTGCATTAGTTACACAGCACAGGACTCAGTGCATTAGTTACACAGCACAGGACTCAGTGCATTAGTTATGCAGCACAGGACTCAGTGCATTAGTTACACAGCACAGGACTCAGTGCATTAGTTACACAGCACAGGACTCAGTGCATTAGTTACACAGCACAGGACTCAGTGCATTAGTTATGCAGCACAGGACTCAGTGCATTAGTTATGCAGCACAGGACTCAGTACATTAGTTACACAGCACAGGACTCAGTGCATTAGTTACACAGCACAGGACTCAGTGCATTAGTTATGCAGCACAGGACTCAGTGCATTAGTTACACAGCACAGGACTCAGTGCATTAGTTACACAGCACAGGACTCAGTGCATTAGTTACACAGCACAGGACTCAGTGCATTAGTTACACAGCACAGGACTCAGTGCATTAGTTATGCAGCACAGGACTCAGTGCATTAGTTATGCAGCACAGGACTCAGTGCATTAGTTACGCAGCACAGGACTCAGTGCATTAGTTATGCAGCACAGGACTCAGTGCATTAGTTATGCAGCACAGGACTCAGTGCATTAGTTACACAGCACAGGACTCAGTGCATTAGTTACACAGCACAGGACTCAGTGCATTAGTTATACAGCACAGGACTCAGTGCATTAGTTACACAGCACAGGACTCAGTGCATTAGTTACACAGCACAGGACTCAGTGCATTAGTTACACAGCACAGGACTCAGTGCATTAGTTATGCAGCACAGGACTCAGTGCATTAGTTATGCAGCACAGGACTCAGTGCATTAGTTATGCAGCACAGGACTCAGTGCATTAGTTATGCAGCACAGGACTCAGTGCATTAGTTACACAGCACAGGACTCAGTGCATTAGTTATGCAGCACAGGACTCAGTGCATTAGTTACACAGCACAGGACTCAGTGCATTAGTTATGCAGCACAGGACTCAGTGCATTAGTTATGCAGCACAGGACTCAGTGCATTAGTTATGCAGCACAGGACTCAGTGCATTAGTTACACAGCACAGGACTCAGTGCATTAGTTACACAGCACAGGACTCAGTGCATTAGTTACACAGCACAGGACTCAGTGCATTAGTTACACAGCACAGGACTCAGTGCATTAGTTATGCAGCACAGGACTCAGTGCATTAGTTACACAGCACAGGACTCAGTGCATTAGTTACACAGCACAGGACTCAGTGCATTAGTTATGCAGCACAGGACTCAGTGCATTAGTTATGCAGCACAGGACTCAGTGCATTAGTTACACAGCACAGGACTCAGTGCATTAGTTACACAGCACAGGACTCAGTGCATTAGTTATGCAGCACAGGACTCAGTGCATTAGTTATGCAGCACAGGACTCAGTGCATTAGTTACACAGCACAGGACTCAGTGCATTAGTTACACAGCACAGGACTCAGTGCATTAGTTATGCAGCACAGGACTCAGTGCATTAGTTACACAGCACAGGACTCAGTGCATTAGTTATGCAGCACAGGACTCAGTGCATTAGTTACACAGCACAGGACTCAGTGCATTAGTTATGCAGCACAGGACTCAGTGCATTAGTTATGCAGCACAGGACTCAGTGCATTAGTTACACAGCACAGGACTCAGTGCATTAGTTATGCAGCACAGGACTCAGTGCATTAGTTATGCAGCACAGGACTCAGTGCATTAGTTACACAGCACAGGACTCAGTGCATTAGTTACACAGCACAGGACTCAGTGCATTAGTTACACAGCACAGGACTCAGTGCATTAGTTACACAGCACAGGACTCAGTGCATTAGTTACACAGCACAGGACTCAGTGCATTAGTTACACAGCACAGGACTCAGTGCATTAGTTACACAGCACAGGACTCAGTGCATTAGTTATGCAGCACAGGACTCAGTGCATTAGTTACACAGCACAGGACTCAGTGCATTAGTTACACAGCACAGGACTCAGTGCATTAGTTACACAGCACAGGACTCAGTGCATTAGTTACACAGCACAGGACTCAGTGCATTAGTTACACAGCACAGGACTCAGTGCATTAGTTACACAGCACAGGACTCAGTGCATTAGTTATGCAGCACAGGACTCAGTGCATTAGTTACACAGCACAGGACTCAGTGCATTAGTTATGCAGCACAGGACTCAGTGCATTAGTTATGCAGCACAGGACTCAGTGCATTAGTTATGCAGCACAGGACTCAGTGCATTAGTTATGCAGCACAGGACTCAGTGCATTAGTTATGCAGCACAGGACTCAGTGCATTAGTTATGCAGCACAGGACTCAGTGCATTAGTTACACAGCACAGGACTCAGTGCATTAGTTACACAGCACAGGACTCAGTGCATTAGTTACACAGCACAGGACTCAGTGCATTAGTTACACAGCACAGGACTCAGTGCATTAGTTACACAGCACAGGACTCAGTGCATTAGTTACACAGCACAGGACTCAGTGCATTAGTTACACAGCACAGGACTCAGTGCATTAGTTATGCAGCACAGGACTCAGTGCATTAGTTACACAGCACAGGACTCAGTGCATTAGTTACACAGCACAGGACTCAGTGCATTAGTTACACAGCACAGGACTCAGTGCATTAGTTACACAGCACAGGACTCAGTGCATTAGTTATACAGCACAGGACTCAGTGCATTAGTTACACAGCACAGGACTCAGTGCATTAGTTACACAGCACAGGACTCAGTGTGTTTGACATATAATGCACAAGTAAGAGTCCGTAACAGAAGTTGATTCGAGTCAACTTCTCACATACATGTACATCAATAAACTATTGATGACATTGATCACACGGATGATTTCCAAAGATTCGGCATCCATTTGAACGGGGTGTATTTTAAAGCTACCCACCCACCCAAGCAGAAAGCTGTCAGAGCAGACACATGCATATGCATCATTCAGGAGATCAGAAGCCCCACCCATGGGGCAATTTTACAGGTCAAAGCTCACTCTGATCCTCCCCCTCTGCGTACAGCCCTGGAGGGGATTAGTAGGGGACTACATTGATAGGCGCATAATATTTATGAGTTATTTCTGAAATAGTATAAAGTTCATTGTTCTAGTCATGCCTGGATCAATGAACTTCAGACTGCAGTCACGGCAGCAACAGCTTTCCCTTGCCGCCCCAATGAGGGCTGTAGCTGAGCCAATGGAAAGAATGCGCACGCATACACACCCACAACATCCACACAACACACAAACTTCTTGTAGCTAACAATAACACACTTAAATATAATAAGATATAAATTAATTAATGCATGATTACAGGAAGTGAGTTACATGTACGTGGAACCTTAGCTACACACTGTCCAAGCATCCTTCATCAAACCATTCCTTATTAAGTGTTGCGAGTTTCATCAATCCATCCTCTGTCCAAAGCTTTGGAGGAGGAGAAAAAATTGCGCCATTGTCAGTCTAACAAACATTCCAAATTTTGGGCAGTCTAGTCAGTCCTGAAAACAGCCAATAATTTTTAATGTAACATTAGAGCGGTCCACAGGACAAGCATGGATACGGTGCACACTCGACTGTAATGTTGTCTATCATAGCTCGTAGGGTAGTGACCTTCTGCCCCCATTTTATCCAGACCACTGGGAGTAATTTTCAGTTTAAAAAATAATATAATAAAGTCCTTTATTTTGTGTGAAATGCTGAAATAATCGTGATTGGGCGGCAGTGTATCTGCATGTTAAGAGTTGGGGGTGGGCCCGCCCCCCTCCATTCCTAACCATTAGTGATGAATAGCATGCCATATAGCAGAGCCAAAATAAGGAACTGATTGCTACATGACTCTAACAAATCACAACAGCCACAGCTTCTTTAGGCATTGGCATGACAAGCATCCAGTATCCCTTCCTTAATAAGGCACTTGTGTAAATGCCTTTGGATCTCTTGGGGTTGGTTATATTATTACCCTCCCTCCTCCACTTTGTAATTACAAGAAGATTTTCTTGTTATTATTATTATTATTATTATATTACTGTGTGTGTGTGTGTATAACAATATATCAATAGTAGCTTCATCTCCTCTTGTTGCCATCAGTTGTTTCTTGTCTTGCTAGCCAAACCAATCCCATTGCCACATGGTAACCCATTGTTCAAAGGGGGGGAGGGGGGAGTGGTTTCCGTCTACATTCCACACTGTCAAAATGATGAAACCTGCTGATGTTGCAGAAAGGTGACCTTTATCTTGTAACTAACTTTGCCGACATTGTTCATAAGTCTGGTGGTTATTACCAGACACTCCATGTTGCAATTAACCCGAGTGCTGCGGGTTTTGCTCAGTGACATTTAGTGCATGAATTCTTAGCCGCCTGCCTGCATGTCCAAGTACTGTGCCTGCATGTCCGAGTACTGTGCCTGGAGCACTGTGCCTGCATGTCGGAGCACTGTGCCTGCATGTCAGAGTACTGTGCCAACTCCATCCAATAATGGGAAGCACAAAGTAAGTCCTGTGAGTTCTTCCTATTATCAATGACGTTGGCACAGAATGAAGAGGGATCTCTTGCCTTTGTGTGTGTGTCTGTTGTGGTATGTGTCTTTGGCATGGTGGTGTGTGTTTGTGTCTTTGGTGTGGTGGTGTGTGTATGTGTCTTTGGTGTGGTGGTGTGTGTATGTGTCTTTGGTGTGGTGGTGTGTGTATGTGTCTTTGGTGTGGTGGTGTGTGTATGTGTCTTTGGTGTGGTGGTGTGTGTATGTGTCTTTGGTGTGGTGGTGTGTGTATGTGTCTTTGGTGTGGTGGTGTGTGTATGTGTCTTTGGTGTGGTGGTGTGTGTGTATTTGGTGTGGTGGTGTGTGTATGTGTCTTTGGTGTGGTGGTGTGTGTGTATTTGGTGTGGTGGTGTGTGTGTCTGTGGTGTGGTGGTGGTGTGTAGATGGTGGGTGTCTGTGGTGGTTGTGTGTGTGTGTGTGTCTGTGGTGGTGTGTGTCTGTGGTGGTGGCGGTGTATGTGTGTGGTTGTGCGTGTGTCTGTGGTGGTGGTGTATGTCTATGATGGTGGTGGTGTGTGGTGGGGGTGGTGGTGTGTGTGTGTGGTGTGTGTGTGTCTGGTGGTGATGTGTGTCTGTGGGAGGTGATGGTGTGTGTCTATGGTGGTGGTGGTGTGTGTGTGTCTGTGGTGGTGTGTGTGTCTGAGGTGGTGGTGTGTGTCTGTGGTGGTGTGTGTATGTGGTGGTTGTGTGTGTGTCTGTGGTTGTGTGTGTGTCTGTGGTGGTGGTGGTGTGTGTTGTATGTTTCTCGAGTAACTTCCATGAAGAATTTCTACTAAGCATGGTAGAGTTTGGACTTGGGCCACTGACTTGGTACGTACCTGCCTAAGCTGGAGTTTTGAACATTGGTTGCCTGTGCTAAACACTTGCTTGGATCAACTTGACCATTCTGGGATTGCTTTCTCTCTACACACAATAGCTCTGCTCAATGACAAGGTACCATAGATGCCCCCCTTCTTCCCCCCTGCCATAACCCTCTCTACACACAATAGCTCTGCTCAATGACAAGGTACCGTAGATGCCTTCTTCCCCCCTGCCATAACCCTCTTTACACACAATAGCTCTGCTCAATGACAAGGTACCATAGATGCCCCCAGTGTTATCCTTATCCAGGAGAGACTGGATAAGGATAACACTGATCACCTAGAAAGATAGAGGAAAGAAAATTAAAAGATGGCCATGAATTGGTTTGTGGGGTGGCTACCTAGCTCACGCTCATGTTCCACTAGAGGTTTCTCAGGCATCCACTGGTCATTCGCAGAACTTTGCGAACTCCCTTTCTCTACATCAGGAGCAACCACTGGCCATGTCGTCTGTGAAATGCTTGTCTTGAAGGTCTTGCCTCTTTCCTTCACATTCCTCCTTGTCACTTGCTTTGTCTCCAACAGCTGATGTGATGCTCTCCACAAGTTCTTCAAATTCCTGGCATTCCGAAGAACAGCTTTGAAAACTCTTTGAAAGCCTTAGATCTTCTAAACAGGTAAAGGGTTATCAGGTTTGCATGAGCGTGTTATAAAAATGGTAGATGGTGTGAGTGCATTTTGTTTTAATTCTGCGTGTGTGCATGCATGTGTGTTCTTCACTAATTTGTTATAATGGCAGGGCTCATTGGGAGGGTGTGGAGGAATGATGGCAGACATTTTCTGTATGCTCATGCTTGTCTGTACTAGTCATTGGTCAATTAACCACATGGTTCAGCAACGGTATTGAATGGACTACTGGTTTAATGCTTGCATAATTTTCACACTTTCACCTCAGCCACGTGGCGACTAGGAACTGCTCCTTGCATGGCAGCGCTGATCCTTGCACCTCAGCCACGTGGCGACTAGGAACTACTCACCTTGCATGGCAGCGCTGATCCTTGCACCTCAGCCACGTGGCGACTAAGAACTGCTCACCTTGCATGGCAGCGCTGATCCTTGCACCTCAGCCACGTGGCGACTAGGAACTGCTCACCTTGCATGGCAGCGCTGATCCTTGCACCTCAGCCAGTCCATTGCTTTGTGTGTATTCCTTTGTATTTCACCAATGGAAGTATTTCACCAATGGAACAGTGGCCGTTGTTTTCCGATGATGGTGAGAGCGACCATGCAACCCTGTCTGTGGTGGCCATGAATAACACGTGATGGTCACTTGGTCAATCTTGTCATTTGCTCCCTATAATCATCTCATCAGTGCTGGTTTTGTACACGTGGTGTGTGTGTGTATTGTTTTAGTATATTATGTATATTGTATGTCTTACACATAGACACAGTTGCCCCCTACGCATGTGAAGTTGCGTCCTACCACAATCTTCAATTATAAAACCCTGGGGGGGGGGGGGGGGGGGGGGGGTTAGAATCTAACCATAAACATTTTAAAACAAAAAGCAATTAAAACAACAAGCAATGATAACCGTCCATCTCCACGACTCTGGTTATCAGTTATAAGCAAGGTGAAAACGAGCAAGACAAGTGAGAGGTAGACGTGTGCGAAGAAGCCAAGAGGAGGAGGGAAGCAAGCGTGAGTCTAGGCATTATAATTCGGTTCTCTCCTCGGCATTTATATGTTTATGCATATATGGAGTCCAGGGAAGGAGGGGCTTTTTAGCATCATGAATGTGGGGCAGCAACGTGTTGTGCCGGCGATGTGCACGTAGACCGATTTTGAGCTGTACACTCTTCTACAGTTCACAGCAGGCATAAGATACACATCACTCTAAACACCAACATGTATGTAGCGTTCGTGGAGTTACTGGTCAAGACAAAATGTGAGGAAGTATCGAGTGCCCGTTTTCTTTGCAATTTTCCCCGTCTAAATCTAAAAGGAGGTGAGATTACACCAGTGGATAATAAACACCTCAAATAATTCCCATGGAAAAAAATGCTTAACAGCTTAAAAGAGTGATTATCTGCTGATGACTTAATTACTGGTGTTTCGGCCAACATGTTCTTCCGAGGGTGTGAGAGTGTAGTAACACATGAAGGGAGGAGCTTAAATACACTATGCCACAAGGAAAGTCACATGCGACCTTGACATGTTTCATGTGGTCCTTGACACGTTTCACAAGGTACTTCAGATCAGACAGATGATGATGGTGGTGTGGTTTCACATTAAGTAATGAGCAACTGATACCCAGCAACCAGGGAGCTCCACCCCCTCCATCTGTGCCGAGGCATTGATCCTCAGGTGCCTCCTTCATAAGCAGTTCCCTCCATCTGCTGACTCTATCAATGAGGCCTCTTCGGGTGGTGCTGGTTCCATACATATTCCACAATGGTAGACTTCCTTAGCTCTCCTTCCTTGCATGCGTCGACCATACTTTTTATCCCGTTCTCCAACCTCCTTGTCTCTCAACTGCAAGCAACACAAACATGCAACAGACGAATCCATGCCAGATGGCAACCTAGCTAGTTTATACGCCACTCATCTCGTGTGTCGTTCCACCATCACTCTGAAGAAGCCGAAGCATGTTGGCTGAAACATCAGTCAATAACTGTTTTTAAACTAGTTTAAAAAAAGAGGAAGTCAACTGTTTAGTCCTTTGTCTGGACCAAAATGTGTTTATAAAACACACACACACGCACGCCTACTGACAAATAACATGTGTGCATGGCACAAAGTATGTGTGGTGCTGGAGTGCTGTCTATGGAGGAAGGGGGGGGGGGGGATATGAAAAAAAATGGAGGTCATATATAAACACAAACTAGTGACAACCACAAAATCAAGGCACCCCCCCCCCCCCCCCCCCCCCCATAAAGCTTTGTTCTGACTCAACTCCACCGTTTTCATTTTTAGCACATGTAGATATTACCTGAATTATTATATATATAATATATGATAATAATACACACATACCAATCGACTTGGGTGGTCTACGACTATATATTTATTTATACACTATATAGCTAAAATACTTAACATGCTTCAGATGGTTCATGCATCACTACCAGGCTGGGCAAAATGAAGGATTGATGCAACTGGGAGACAGTGACGTCTTGGAGATTATTTACACAATAGAAGTAATTAAACCACATTAATGGTAGGTTTTGTTTGATGGAATATATATATTTAACTTTGTTGATGAAACCTGGTATATATAGAAAACAAAGTTGTCCCAAGTTATGCTGGACGAAAAGTTTTTGAGCCATAGCAATTTGTATGGTAAATGTAGAAAAAGGTGTAGCATTACATGCATGTCGTCGTCTAGCTCGTCGTCTAGCTCTCACGAGACTTTCAGATTACCTGCCTACTATATACTACTGGGTGCTCTGAACTGTATTAGCGTGTGGCGTGTGCATTGCCCGGCCACACAGACGATATATACAGACACAATTTGTCAAGTGTCTGGCTGAAAGTTGAAAGGATAGCGTTCCTTTACCTGGAAGCTTTTAAAGATGGCCACAGGGAGGAGCTGGCTTCTCAGCCTCCTTGGTCAGGTGGCTGTCATACAAGCACCTAATATAATTATGCACTTTTGATGTTATTTTTGTATATACAAAATGTTGTATTTTTCATGGTAGACCTAGTTCATCTGCACTCAAGAATGGCTTTAAACCAAGGTGTAGTGCACGTTTATCAACTTCAGACGGGTCAGCTTGCCGAGTTAACCCTGCCAACCTACTGAAGGGGTAACAGCACCGGGGGGGGGGGGGGGGGGGGGCTTAAACCAAGGTGCATGTGTATCAACTTCAGACGGGTCAGCTCACCGAGTTAACCCCACCAACCTTTCCCTCAAACTGAAGGGGTAACAGCACTGGGGGTAACCCACAAGGTCTAATCCTGTGTGGGTTTCCCAAGTAGCTTCATACTCCTCTCACTGGTAAGGTAAGAAGTAGATTATACTATTGGATGGCAGATTTATTTGCCTTCATAACGAGATCACCATAAGTTATGGAGATTTAATATATATATATTTTTGAAACATGCATATTAATTCTTCAAGCAAAATATTCCGAATTAGCACACAAAATTGATATTGTATATACAATAATGCAGAAGGCATGATCTATACAAAAATAGTGACAAGTGTCGAAGGTGTTAATGTAATAATTATAATATGCATAATTATAGTTCATAACAAAAACGAAAAAAGAAAAAATGCGCTGGTGAGATTTATAAATATATATTTTTTTAATTGATTGGGAATTATTAATTTGTTCTGTAATAGCCTGCTATTATACTAAAGACACCACAAAAGTTCATTATGACTAGTAACTTTTTTTTATTCTCCACCTGCAAAAAATAAAACAAATAAATGTCAACTTCGGCAAGAGAACACAATTTCTGATGGTATAATTACAACTACAACACACACACATTAATAGTGTGTAGGGAACCATGGTGGTATGCATACTGGCAGCTCCCGTGTACTATTGTGCCATCTATAGTGACATGCACGCTGGTAGTGCCACATAGGTATGCACTGATAGAGCAAGGATGAACAGGCCAAGATGAGCATTTAACATGTCAAAAACTTTTTAAGTTACCCCAAAAGGGGTCCCATAGGTATGCACTGATAGAGCAAGGATGAACAGGCCAAGATGAGCATTTAACATGTCAAAAACTTTTTAAGTTACCCCAAAAGGGGTCCCATAGGTATGCACTGATAGAGCAAGGATGAACAGGCCAAGATGAGCATTTAACATGTCAAAAACTTTTTAAGTTACCCCAAAAGGGGTCCAGTCTCAATAATCGAATAACCCCCCCACAGTAGATATGTAACCTCGTCCCACCACCCTATTGTTCAAGGTCTAATGACCAATCTCAGAAATATGCCACATAGGTGTCGAGTAAAGTCAAGGTGTCAACTCGTACCATCTGCTGCTTCTTTCTTTTCTTCTGTTGATGCGGGCTCTTCCGTCTTATCCTCTGCTGGTGCAACCTCTTCTTTGTTCTCAGCAGCGGCAGGTTCTTCCTCTTTCTTCTCCTCGGGGGCTGCAGCTTCCGCTGGCTCCTCTTTGGTCTCGCCTGCTGCTTCTGCTGCAGGCTCATCGCTCTTGGCTGCGGCCTCTACCTCCACCTCCACAGTTACTGGGTCTGGGGATGCAAAATGGGCATAACAACTATTATGTCAGTGGCATGGACACAAAGACGACCACCAAAATACCATGCAAGAAACATTAAAACATGGGCATGCCTTCTGCTCATACAATAGTTGTGAGGAATGCATTCTAGTGCTAGTACTTGCACATGCTTGCTGCTGCCTCATGGCCACCTTGAGATGTTGGAGTAGGTGCTAGAACACTGTTTGGGTTCAGGAGAGGGGGTGAAAGGGCTTCGCTTTGTGTGTGTGTGCATACCCCACCCCACACTCACCTGCAGGTCAGGTTGACAACACTAAGCTTCTATTACAAACAAAAAGTAAGTAACGTTCCGCCTAGTGACATGCCACTGTGATATGTGGGCATGGTCACATCAGGGTTGGTGTCAGGGACTGCTACCGGCAACCTAACAGCAAACACTGCACTTGCAGCAGCAGTTACAGGAACCATGACTGGCTTCAAGGATATTACTGAACAGCTGCTGAGGTTTCGACCACAAAGCCAATATGTATATGCTTGACCTTATGTTGGTTAGATAGCAGATGAAGTCATTCACAACTTCTAGGAAGTGCACACCCTGTGCTCCTTGCTATTGTATTCTGTTCAGCTGTGTGTCACACACATTGCCATGTGTTTTCGTAAAAGTTTGCCCAACATAAATGCCTTACGCTCTTTTTCTAATCCATTCATAAAAATGTAAAAAGATGTGAACTAGATGCGTGTACAAGACAAAAAGATTTTCATCAATCCCGTGGAAACCTCAAATGACATATTTCAAGCTCAATTCATGAAAATTCTCTTTGTTGTTGTTATAACCAATGTAGCATTTTAAGCAGAGCATATCAAACAATTTACCTTCTTCAGCTTTGGGCTCACCCCCTTCAGCAGCTGCAGTTTCAGCAGCAGGCTGCATACAAGAAAGAGAAGGAAGGGGGATTAAAAAATAAATAAAAAGATCAGCAGGAATGGGAGAGAGATAATGAGAACATGGCCTAGAGAAAAGGAGAAATATAACCTTTCTATCCTCCTAGGACTTGTGACCACTGGAAGTGTGAAAAAGAGAGGGGAAAAAGAGAGGGGGGAGAAGGGGTCCCCCCTATCCCCACCCCCTTCTTATGTGTGGTCTTCTTGATCCATTAAGGAAGTCCGTGATCGTAACCGATACTTACCAGCAGCTCTCATATTAGGCAGCAGATAATTACATGCATTTAGTTATTATACCTACCCCCCTGTTCTGAGAATTTGTAGGCTATATATATATATATATTCCTATAGTGGGTAGATAATGCAAGAAATCACCAAGCTGGATCACATTCGCAGCTCACGAGACCCTTCACACAAATAGGATGTAAGTGCCTATTTTCAGTCACATGTGCTAACAATCAGAGTTTGTGTTATCTAGCTAAAGGACACCGCACAGCAGTCAGGTGAGCATGCTTATGCCACAAGGACACAATGACAACAGGACTACTGAAAGGAAATAGTGCAATAACAATATCTCACATAGATTATGTTGTCTTTGTCAATTTCTAACAACATACTTTCAGAGTAGGCCGGCCACGAACCACATCCTCACCTCTTCTTTCTTTGAATCAGCTTCACGTCGAGAAGGTTTCTTTATGGATGCCTTGAGTTTGCCTAGGAAGCCTACGGGTTGGTCCGACTTCACCCCGTCAGCATTGTACTGCAATGCAACACAAAACCAAAGGGGAGGGGGAAGGAATCACACTAAAACACCATTGTGTTTTACACTGGGCACATTTGTGTTGACACACACAAATACCGGCTTACCTTTTGTTTAGCTTCTAGGAGCTTCTCCATCCATGCGCTGCAGACAAGGAACAGAAAGGGGGAAAAGAAAGAAAAGGAAAAAAGGAAGAAAAAAAAGAAAAAAAGCATGGAAGTTTGTAATGATCTTTGAACGCAGAAAATAGATGAGAATAGCTCACGTTTTCTCTTCAGCAGTCTCGGCCACGAGGAAGAAGTCGCGATTGTTGGTTTGAAACACAAAACATCTGTTATCTGTGTCCTCTGGCCAGGCGGCGGCTTGAGGGGTGCCATCAATCACTCCAACACAAAATCTGCAACAGACAAAAAGTTGTTGACGCCAAAAAAATTGAGTGACGAGAGACAAATGGCAATATGTTCCGTAATACTTGGTACTAACTTTGTATAGATGGCTGTATCCATTGATTTTCTCTCATCGTTCTTCCACCACCTGAGGACACTGGACTCCTCGTCCAATGCCATGAAGAATCTGGTCCACTTCTTGCGAATTTGACCTGAAAGGAAAAGAGATTCACAAACCACTCCCAAGACAAATTAAGCCGACTGCCCCTGTCAACCCGCAATCAAGAAGTTATCTTGCCTTTCTTTTGGACCCAACCAGTCAAGACAGAGTTGAATTCTGGAGGTGGCTTCTGAGCTTTGACAGCCTTTGGTTTCCGCTTTGACTTTTTGTCCTCCTCTTCCTTCTTTTCCCCTTCCTCAGTGGTAGCAGCAGCTCCCTCAGCTGCAGGTTCGTCCTTGGTATCTGGCTTGTCCTCAGTTGCAGCCGCCTCTGTGGCTTCAGCTTCTTCTCCAGATGGCTTCTCCTCTGTCGCTGTCTCTTCCTTCTTTTCTTCCGTTTTCTCAGCCTCTTTTTCGGCTGGAGCCTCGTCAGCCGCTTCTGCAGCAGCTGGCTCCTAACAATAAGATGCACAAAGCACACTTATCATCTTGTAACTGCCTTAATACCCAACAAAGGCCCAAGTGCATTTGTTTACATAATATAAAATTAAAATTAAACGCTCTCTAAAGAAGTGTTGCAACAGTAATGTGCACTTTCTTGGTAACCACACACTACAACAACTAGGCAAGCACTTGCCATCAGGACGAGAGACTGCAGGCAGTTATCAACAGCTCAAAGTACATGTCAGGGTCAGGTCTCAACAGCAGACCAACACACACACAGTAGACTGCCACACCGAGAATACTAACTAGCAGGGTCTCATTTAGGGGGGGAGGGGGACCTTTTTGCTCCTCCCCCCCGGAAATTATATATTATTAAAATTCATTAGAAACTTTGTCAGATCTTTAAGTAACCATCATGCCTTATCCCCCCCCCCCCCCCCTTAAAATCCAGATTCCTCCAGTTGCCCCCCCTTGGACAATCTTCTAAATGAAACCCTGACTAGATATCGCACATAGTCATACTACACAGAATACTAACACATACAACATAGAGCATGCCAAATATGTGTAATGCCATCCCTGGACCAAGAATATGCCAAATATGTGTAATCCATCTCTGGACCAGTGGCACTGTAAAATACTTTGGTATCGACCTTATGTTCTGATACATTCCACATATTTGACATGATACAAAACAGACATAAGCGTTGGCATACTGTACGCACAGGTACAACTCTCCTTACAGCAGGAGTATCTCCTGAAGCTGCTGGAGTTTCCGCCTCAGCGGGTTTGTCTTCACTAGATGGAGTCTCCTCCACAGCAGTAGGTGTGGTAGCTTCCTCAGACATTCCTACTGGTTATACCTGTACAGCCAGTTTACCAGAGTAACACCTGGATTACTGACCAGTCATGTAATAATATATTGTTATCATATTCAATATTGTTTCAAATACACACACACCGAGCTGTGTCACATCTGGTCACGAGACGAAGGTCACAAGCTTGTTGTTGATGACCAGGCCAAAAAAATCCCAAGAAAAGACATATCAACAGAGCAAAAATGTTGTATCCCAATGCTCTAGTGTTTTGTTTCGTATCTGGAACTTACGTAAAGCTATCAAAAACGCTTGCTAAAGTCCAAACATTGCACCAAGAAAATAAAGGTGCATGTCAGGAGGTGGTGTCCTGGATATTCTCCCAATTGATATGATGCAAATTGTAAAAAAGGGTACAGTCTTGTAAGACAATTAGGGCTCCCCACGGTTTCTACCAATGAATCTATTCACTGACCATTGAGTTGTGTCTTGTCAGTTTTCATTCAAATGTCCTTGCAACTAGACACTGCTATAACACAGGGCATAAGAATGCTCCAAACAATACACTTGCTAACTACAACACTTTGGTGCAGGCCAGCACTGAACACCTAACCTCTACTACCTAGGTACACACATACTAAATACCTTTAATGATGCCCACTCTACGGCTGAGATATGCTCCTCAATAGTGCATACACATGCACATAAAAATGAACTACCTAAAAACCATACTAATTAGCCCATTTTTGTTTAGGGTTGACTGATCAAGAAGCATGTGTGGGAGAGTCATGGAAGACCTAGAAATAGTGGGCTAGTTACAAATTAAATGCAAATGGCATTTGGGGGTGTTCAAGAAGTATTGGGTGGTTAGAAATTTGGCAGTGGTTCAGGAGCACGAGAACAAAAAATCCTATGGGACACCCAAAACATTAGTGATGTGACTAACCAAAGATGTCTCGTAAGCATGTTCAGGGACTAGGTACTAGTGAGGTCACACCCAAATATTGCATGATTTTCTCATTCTTGCATTCCAGACACATGGTTGGAGACAAAATGGTTTGTAACCACATCACATGCCAGGCTAAACTTAGCCTGCTAAAAATAGAAAATACAATTTTTATGAAGTATAGCACCTAAACTCAAGAATGCAGACACCCACTGACAACAGTACATGTGCATCTTTTTACTCATGGATGTGAAATGACCCCAAGGATACCCAAATAATTTTCACCACCATTTACTTTACATGGCTGCCACAAGAATGCATAGTAACTAGCACAATACTTCAAATGGCCCAAAAAATAGTATATTACACTTGCAAGTTCTAATTCCCAAGAGCAAGCTCTAGTATCCAGAGGATAAACTATATCTAGCCAGGGTTTTTACATGCCACACCCAAACTTACAGCACAGCTAAAAGTCCATAGATATTTTTCACACTAGAAGCATCAGAAGCCACATGGCTTAAGAAGCCCCATTATCTACTGGCTACATGGCAGCAAGTCAGATAATCTTTTCCATGAGCTAAACATGGAAGATATCACGTTACGTCTTAGCCGTTAGCATCCACTGCGTAAGCTCAGAAAATTCAACCTACGTCAAGTCAAGTACACAGCAGAGTACTAAACTCACCTTTATTTTCTCCTTCTGTAACCAATTCTGAGAGTACCGAACTTCGTCGTAGTTGCTTGCTGGCTCAGTTAGCAAACTATTTGCACGATAGGCGAGGCGGCAGTGAGCTATCAGCTATGAATACTATTACTGACACGTGACGTCACGTTACCCTGGTGACCGAATGAAAGTGCCGTAGCTGTAATACTTTTGCTTGCACTAGTCATCTGCGGCTTTAACCAATGGAGTTGAGCCTCAACCCAGTATTTTATATCCAGGTATGGAAAAGAGCTATTTTTAGCAGCTTGTTTGTTGGCGGTGGGGCGTTTGCTAGGTGCGCATTGTTTAGATAAGTGCTGCATGTGCTGAACTCCTAAGTTCCCACACACTCCTCATTGTCATGGCTATGCCTTTGTTGAGGGGATGTCCATATTGCAGTAGGCGCTCCTTAGCTAGTGTACTATATATATATGTATAGGGAAGCTATGGTTTTAACATTTAAAAACAGCTGAATGATTAAGTGTGGTTTCCTGCTGTACCCTCATTGCTGATATCATGCATCAGAGTGACTAATCATTATAGGTTGGAGCCACCTCACCTCGAACCATGCATCTTCTCTCCAAGTCTAAAAAAGGTGTCCAGAAGGTGCGATGGCAATACAAGAATGGGTGGGGGAAAAAGAAAGCTGAAATCTTAGTGTGTGGAGTGTGCATGAGTATATGTGAGTATGAGTATATGCGAGTATGAGTATATGTGAGCATGAGTATATGTGAGCTGAAATAGTTTTGTTTGGAGTGTATGAGTATAGGCGAGCTGAAATTTTAGGGTGCGTAAGTAGAGGTGACTGAAATTTTAGTGTGTGGTGTGTACATGAGTGTGAACAGCATAGGTGAGCTGAAATAGTGTGTGCATGAGCATAGGTGAGCTGAAATCTTTAGTGTGTGGTGTGTGCATGAGTATAGGTGAGCTGAAATCTTAGTATGTGGTGAATACAAGAGTAAATGTGAGCATGAGTATAGGTATACGCTGGAATAGTGTGTGGTGTGTGCATGAATGTATTGTAGGTGAGCTGACATCTTAGTGTGTGGTGTGTGCATGAGTGTACTGTAGGTGAGCTGACATCTTAGTGTGTGTGTGTATGAGTATAGGCGAGAGAATGTGTGGTGTACAAGTGTGTGAGGATAGGATTGCGTGTGTGCATGCATAAATGTATATATATATGTGTGTATATGGGTGTGTTAGGTTTGTGTGTCTGTGTGTGCATGAGTATATGCATGTGCATTGTATGGGTTCTTCTATATAAGGTTGCTATTGGAGACCAGAGTGGGATCCTCACCTACTTTGGCGTGAAGAAAGGAGATACAAATGTGAGTCTCATGCATGCAGTAGTCAGTAGAAAGGGCCAATTTCACATGGTCTAGATGAGGTGATGTTCATCTACAAGCAAGAACACCTACAGATGCCACCCAGTAGAAGATGAAATTCCTTGACAAATTATTACTGAGGCATATCTTTGTTTTTGTTCTTAATTAGAATTTTGTATTGTACAGATAGTATTCAAGACTCTGCCAGGCCCTGTCATAAATCATCTCCACACAGGTATGCATATTGACTGGTTTTTATTGGCTGGTGATGGGCATGTGCGATATGGGTCATTTGGTTTGGTTTAGTGTGTGTGGCTGCCGTGTTCAGGTTCGGCTGCTGACAGGATATTTGTGTCATCGGAGGCAACAGTGAGAGGGTTCAATAGGAAAGGGAAGCAGTTTCTCACCTACAGTCCTAATTTGACCGAGCACATAAAAGCAATGTAGGCTCAAGGGACTGATTATTACTCACTTAATTAACATGTGCTGCAATGTTCGTAGTGTACTGTGTGCTTTCTTCTTTGCTCTACTCAATTACACAACTTTATACACTCAACTCACTCATATTACACACACACACACTCACTCACATTACACACTCACACACTCACTCACATTAAATACTCACTCACATTAAAACCCTCACTTAAATACACACTCTCACACACATTAAACACTTACATTAAACACTCACTCGCATTGAGCACTCACTTATTACACACTACCCACACACTTGCACACCAAGCACACACTCTCATGTTACACCCACTCCCTCATATCACACACACACACACAATAACAACATAATATGGTCACACGGCTCTATTCTTGTAAAGATGTGTGGAAGGCAGTAACCTCTTTGTGTGTGGCACGTACATCTTCAACCATTACGTTGACCTGGAGGACACTCACTATTACCTCAGTTCGGATAAGATTAATGACATCTTATGCTTGCCTTCTGCTGAGGGAGGTCTTCCCTCCCCTATTCTGGCTTGTCAAGACAACTCCCTCAGGATTCTCAAGGTGGGTGGGACAAGATGGAAGCTAGCATGTATAGGCATGTTCTTTTTTTATATTTGGCACCCTGAACTAGCTGCAGTGTATGTGTGTGCTGAAAATGAAATCTAGGGTTCAGAGCTGCTCTATGAGATGGAAGTGGCTGGACCACCTCTTTGTGCCATTAGAAATGGACCAGATGGAGGTGAGGGACTCCTTTTTACACTTCATACTTCTTCAATTATCCTTTCCTCTTCCTTTCCCTCTTCTCTTCCATCATTTTCTATGCATGTACACATTTATTCGCCTTTTCCCTGCTGAGAAGGAAAACAGGAGGTTCTCTACGGAACCCAGAATGGAAAGATGGGTCTGGTCAAGTTAATGGCCACAGAACCCAGCTACTGCTGGGATATGCTAAATGAGAACAAGTACGGAGGCATTCAGTGCATGGCCACTGCTGACGTCACCGGGGATGGGGTGCCAGACATTCTGGTGGGCAGGGATGACGGTGTGGTTGAGATGTACAGCTTTGATGAGTTCAATGAACCCAGACTACTGTATACTCACGTGAGTGCATGTATTCCATCGTACCCTTGGACCACTCAAATTTCTTCAAGTGCCAAATATCCTCAAGTAGACTGCACCCTCGAATAACTCCACACCCCCAAATACCTTTCGTCCTCGATAACTCCACACCCTTGAATAACTCACACACCATTGACTATTTCAAGTGGAAACTGTGCAGGCCCTCGATTAGACCATGCATGCTCACGTATGTTGCATTGCAATGTGCATGCTCATAATCGAGTCCGTATCGGTATTATGAAATGTGCACACATTATGAGAACACGATCTCGCATATAAATACCAGGGTCAGTCCAAAAGTAGGGCCTCATAATTATTATCAAAAAGTGTTTTTGCTAGAAAACTATATCTTGGGTTGTCTTGCTAATTTTTTGGCGAAGAGGTTTGTCCTTAATAGCTGACCTACTGTAAAAGTTTAAAATGGCCACCGCCAAGGAGGTCTGTGGTAAGCAGAGAGCAGTATGACTGAGTTCTTGGTTTTAGAAGGAGAAATCCCAATCAATATTCAAAAAAGGCTGAAAGAGGTTTATGGTGAGTCCACTATTGATGTGAGCAATGTTGTAATGACCTAACCTGGAAAAGCAACAACCCGTATGACCAACCAAGGAGTCATCGACCAGTAATGCTGCTAGCCTAGCCAGCATCAGCAAGGTTGACAGTTTCATTTGTGCTGACAGAAGGATAACAGCTTATGAACTTAGTGAGCTATGTGGAAATATTGAAGAAGCTGAAAATCTGCTTACCAAGCCTGGAAAATAAATGCTCATTCTCATTCTCCTGACACAGCATAAAAATGCCCAGCCACACACAAGTATTTAAACCTAGGAGGAAATCGCATCTTTTGGCTGGACCAATCACTCTCCCCTCCCCCCCCCCCAATACAGTCCTAATTTGGTTTGGCCCTCCAAAGGACATTGAGGTCAGCACTTTAAAGATGATGATGTGGAGTGAAGAATGCTGTAAAGCAATGGTTTAGCCGAAATAATTATAATACGTCTCATAAGGTGAAAAATAGCCATAGAACGACATGGTTTTAAATATATTTCTGTTACCAGAAGGCATTACTTTTGGACTGACGCTTTTGGACTGACGCTCATATGTGAGCAGAATGGCTGAGGGAATCGATCAAAAGTTGAGCGTATCTATGAAGACAGATGGTTCAGAGATAACCAAATGAACTGCATGGGCAGGAAATAGTGTTATTGTTGCCAGTGAGATGGCTTACAAAGAAGATGAAGACAAAGAGAGAGAGCAATGATTATCTCTTCGCGAGCGACAAAGCTGACCTGGAAGAAAGAGGAAATTCAAGTAGATGAGAAATAATTGCACAAACAAAGCTATTACACATACCCACACTGCATGCTACAGTGTACCTTCTATAATCATGTAGCCTTGTATAGGAAGCATAGCCTAGTTCATGGAATTTATAGATGTGCTCAGTCTTCTTGAAGATATATGGTATAATATATAAACATGAATATAATCTCACCACTCCCTCCTGTTCTAGTAGTTAGTAGTTAAGCTACAGATTTATTTTTAATGTAAACCTTGGCTACAAAACTCGACCTGCCCAATAACCATTCGTAAGCATACGAGTGACAAAAGTGTACCATTACAAATACTAACTCATGGGCCCCTGCTGTATTGGTTGAGTAGCAACAAACTGGTTGGGTGGTTAATACCCTAACCTGGTTACAATATAAGCCCAGAGTTATCAATAATGGGAAATCCGACTTGGATATCCATGACTACTCGTATCTAAGTACTCGGTGTAGTTCAAACACTAATTTTGAGGTCAGCAATAATAGCTTGCCAATCCACGCTCCTATTAACTTTTAATTGTATGTGGGTTAGTGGGTTTCTTGATGAGACAGATTGGCTCTCTCTCTCTGGAATCTGAACCTGCTCGCAGTTTGCTATTGTAACAAGGCACCTTGTAGCCATTGCTGCTTATTCCATTAGTTCATTAGTGTACACACGTGTAGTTAAGTGTGTTGAGATTGTGTTGACACTGAAGGAGGGCCATCAAGCATGGCCTAGGTAGTTATTGATAATTGAACAATGTTTTCCCAGTAGCCATTGAAGGGCTGGTATGTCTGCTACTTGTGTTGTTGCCTTGTAAACTCTTGTTGTGTACAATGTAATTGGTTTCTGAGTCCTCCTTCTCTACCTTGTTTTTGTATCTGGTGCAGTTGTGTAAGTAATGGTCATTTTTCCTCCCTCCCTTTTTCCCCCTTACCCCCCCCCCCCCCCCCTTTTCCCCCTGTCTATCTGTGGTGGCATGTGAGGGGGGAAGGATTTCAAACCAGATGTTTTGAATCTCTAATTCTTTACCAACCAATTATTAACTATTGTCTTGATTCTCACCCCCCCTCCCCCCAAAAAATGTCCTGGAGGGAACCCTCTTTAAAGTTGTGACCCACATACATTGGGTACACCTCCCCCTCTCATAACTGGAAATACTGTATGAAGCTCTGTGTATCTATTACTCCCTCTCCATGTGCAGGCATTCAGTGAAAGCATATCATCCATTGATGGTGGGATGGTGGGATCTTCCGACTATGAGGAGGTCATTGTTGCAACATACAGTGGCCGTGTCTATGGCCTGACTAGAGATCAAACTCATCCCACCAAGATCTCTAGCGAGGTCCAAGCTAAACTGCAGGTCTTGAAGTACGTCCACCTCTACATAGCATCATGAATGTCATATAGTACACTGTAGATGCATACCTGATGCACATCTTATAGAGTCAGCTTTTTCTCCCCTTAGGGAAGAGGTCATTACTCTAGAGACTAAACTGGGGAAAGCCAAGGAGACTTTTATTCAAACCTTGGACCAGGCGAGGGATAGTTTTGATGGCACCCTTGCTGTCATCCCTGTGTTCCAAGTGAACGACAAGTTCCTGCTGAACCAGGACGAAGCCTGGTACACCCTCTCTATAGAGACCCAGGGTCCGATTGACATGGTCATGCTGCAGGTATTATTGTAGTGTTTGGCATTCTAAAAATGACACAATAGTAGTATGATAAGTTAAGGACGCAAGCCTAATTTTTATTGGGCTAGATGTGGATGGTAGGGTGTAGCGGACAGAAATCTGTGAAGGCCACATCTAGGCGTGGCTGGTAGTTTGGTGTGGTCATGGGATTGGATCTAATTCCCCCCCTCCCCCTCCTTCCTCCCCTTCTCCTGTGTGTAGAGCAATGTTCCTCTGGAGCTGCAAGACGTGGACAAGAGCACTGCTGTCATCAGCTACACTCCTCTAGATCCTGAGGTTGCTGAACGAACATGATGTACCTACAATCTATGTCCATATATGTCCATATATGAGCATAAGCTGGTGTGCAGCTACATAAGTACCTTGTGGGCGTGCAAAAGGAAGTATTGTGGCATGGTGAATGCATGTGAACGTGTTGTGTATGGCAAGCTATGTGTGCATGTTTGTGCATGCATGTGTGGACCTGTGTTTGTCTTGAACCCTCTCAGAATGGAAATTATCTCCTTGCTACCCTAAGATGTATCAATACCAACAGACTCGAAGTGAAAGTGAGTTCCTTCTCTCACTCCCCCTCCTAGAAAAACAAAACCCACTCATTTTTTTTTAATTTTAACTTCAAGTCAATTTGTAATAGATAGTTCCCCCCTCCTTTTTTCTTGTTCATTCTCGTTGTATAACTCGCTGTATAATGAAAATTGCACCATTCCTGTCATTGATACATGACATTACAGTTGATGAATTTCGATTATGTAGTGATGTTCTCAGATTTCAGCTTAGTGAACTTGATCCCTTCATAACCGTGGTATAATGTGAGCCCTTGTTATGCTATTGTGTGTGTGTGTGTGTGTGTGTGGTGTGTGTGTGTGTAGACATGACTCCCTTGTTCTAATCGTGAATCATACTCCTCAATGCAATACCGTCTCTCTGAGTCAACAATGACTGATTGTACAAATTTAAGAAGTGTCACTAGGCTACAAGGCTCGCATTGTCCCTTGTCTGAAGCCAGTTCAGCCTCTACAAACCACCAACCTATTCATGCAGGCTCATGCACTTGTTGTTTCTTCGAATGTTAGTTTGTACCTCGGTGTTGTGTGCCTATGTGTAGGTATATTCTGTTGAAGGCCAGTATGGGGTGCTCCAAGCCTACATCACTCCCTGCATGGAACCCAAGTCCTGCCTGGTCAGGCAGTACCAGATCAAGCCACTCTCCTTGCATCACAGAGTGCATTCTTTCGATGATAACCTGTGAGTGTATTTTCAACAAAAAAACTCTCTCGCTGTATGTATACTGAATATGCTGTACAGCGGGATATTTCAAGGTGTTTAATATTCGTGGTTTTCACGGTTGGAACATCATCCGTGAATAGGTATAATGAAGAGCATTGGTTGGCTTAACCTGTGTGCTATATACAAAATCTACGAGAATTTTCCCTCCGCGTATCCTTCTGTTAAGTCACCATCTGCAAATATTTTAACCCCTTGAAAATATCTCAATAAATGGTGCATTGAGGATGTCTAGTCCAAATTAAGCTTGCTTCATAGAATATACACTTTTGGTGATAATCTGTGAGCATTTTAAACTATTCCCAGTGTGTGTGTAGTGCGTGCACACACGTGTGTACATTGATGTCCATTACAACCGTTGCAGTTTTTGGGGATTTTTTTTTGGCAATTGCATTAACTATACATTCCTTTGGAGTGATACTACATGTTCCTGAACCAGCTAAGAGGCTTGATGGAGACAGAGTAGCGTGTCTTCCCTGATAAAAGCTTGCTCATTCACATGAAAGTGAGCGGAAAATTGCCACTAGAGTTAGCAAACATTGTGAAGGGGTTGTGTATATTGTGCTCTATGAATTATTGCCACATTGTTTTTATGCACAAACGACCATAAATGCTGACCAATGCGCGGACCTTGCTTAATTTTTATCGCCCAATTTTTGTTAGGACCTCATTCATTTCTCTAATAACTTGAGCTAGATAGAGAAAAGTGTTCCAGGGAGCTCCAATACATCATGACTGACTGGCAGTTCAATTGAAGCTTTTTATTGTGCTTGACCAGTGCACTTTTATTCTGCTGGAGCAGTGGCTTTCATTCTGCTGGACCAGTGGCTTCTATTCTGCTGGAGCAGTGGCTTCTATTCTGCTGGAGCAGTGGCTTCTATTCTGCTGGAGCAGTGGCTTCTATTCTGCTGGAGCAGTGGCTTCTATTCTGCTGGAGCAGTGGCTTCTATTCTGCTGGAGCAGTGGCTTCTATTCTGCTGGAGCAGTGGCTTCTATTCTGCTGGAGCAGTGGCTTCTATTCTGCTGGAGCAGTGGCTTCTATTCTGCTGGACCACTTTGCACTGGTCATAATTACAATTGCTGATGATTCTTGCCAGCAGCTTATTCTTAAGATAATAAAAAAATTTAACTTACCTTTCTCTATGGAACTAAATTGGTGAGATTTACTAAAGGCTACCTAGCTAAGCTACATATGCATATCAGCAAATATTGCAGAATTGTGCATGTGCACAATTAATCTATTGCGGGCTAACGAGTGTTAGCTTTAAAATATTAACAGTTGCTTTTTTATATTTTGCAACATATATACAAGACACATGTGTGTATATTAACAGCCAGTGTTGACGGCAAATCAAATCAAAACCCACAAGTACATGCAAGAGATCCCAGCATACTATACACTCTGCTGCATGCTAAATGTTTGAGTATTATCCAGGAGACAGTCAGCTAATACATCACTTTTTCAGTATGTAAGTGTGCATAGAATGATGATTCCATTCTAGCACACCGTTTTTCCCACCTTGTTTCTTGTTACATCTCCGTTTCTGGCAACAAACCTTCCCTGCTTTGGGGCTAGTTAGAAAATGTAGGCTCCAGGTGAGGGTATTCTATGGCTAGGACTCAGAGGGTCAGAAGTAGGACTAGGGATACTGCAAGGGTATTGTAGGGCTAGGGGTATTCTAGGACTAGTCTAGGGTATTCTATGGGTAGGGCTAAGGCTAGGGTTAGAAGTGGGACTAGGAGCTAGTCTAGGGTTATTTTAGGGCTATAGAACTTCACACATTTACATATGCCAATTTCCTTTATCAGCATGCATTGCTCTGGCCACCATCACACACATGCACCAGTTATAACTTATTCTGAACTCAAGCCATTTGGTCCTTGTCATAGAGTTAAAAGTGCCTTTTTCCAGGGATGCAAATCCTTGAAGGCGTGTTTGACTCTGTACGTTGGTACTTCTTGAGAACACATGTCAAATTTTCATGTATATGTAGGCCACTTAATAGCCTGAAATTGACCGGTCCTTTCAGCCTTGGGGATTCACATTCATGGGTGAGGTTCTGCCTACAAGACGTGCCTGAACAGCCAGCCTCTGAAGATGTCAATGTGCTTTACTTCAAATCCACCTTCATTGACACTCAGCTGGAGTGCGTTTACAAGTACGTTACGTCACTATAGTTGTTGATTGTGGTGAATGGGCTCGTATGGTCAATCTTGGGTCGCTGACATTATTCAGTTTAGATTTTGAATAGAGTTTCTCAACTGCTACAGTTGTTGTCGTGGCTACTAATAATGTCAGCGTAGATTTAGTATTAGATAAGAATTTGTTTGTTGCAACTACAGGAGTGGGGAGATCATCTTCCGCTCTGACAACATGTCTACCATATCTCTCATCAAGGAGGTACTCTCCAAGGAGACGACCAGGATGAAGATACCTGTCAAGGTCACCTATGGTAGGTGTTGCATTGCCTCGCTGCTTTTGTAGAGTAGTGATTGAGTGATGGTCATGTGTGCATGGTTGCATGTGCGGCAATGGGTTTATGGGACTACATCATGTCAAAAGTGGTCTGGGCTAGAAGTGGTCTGCAAGGGGGAGAATGTATAATTGTTTTTGAACTTCTTGGTGCTGTTGGGTGCCTAGACATCGAGCTCTCGTCAAAGCAAGGCCTAGGTACTCACAGCTAGGTTCACAGTGGGTGCCAGTTCACAAGGCTAGGGATAGGGAAAGGTTAAGGCTAGGTGCTGGAATCAAAAGCTAGTGCCCAGGTCGAGATTTGGGACAACATAGTTTTTGCCATTTTTGGAGTGTGTGAGGACATTTGTGGCTTATAATTGCCTCATCTGATGTATGGTATACAGTAGTAAGTGGTCAGCATGTGACAGGTCATGTGAGGATAAAAAGTCTGGACCACCAGGGCAATCACTGACAGTGTTAATGGATTGTGGTCAGCTCCTGTGGTGGCTACTGACCTCTTGAGTGGAAAATAATGTGCTGAACATGTGGTATTGCATTTGTGTGTGTGTGTGTGTGTGTAGATATGAATGACCAATCTGTGTCGCACATGTTGGCCACCATCTTCCCCAAGTTGGAGGCTCAGCTCATGCTAGCCAAGAACGTACAGCTTATAGAAGCTCTCCAGGAAATCAAGCTGCATGAAGAAGGCACTTCCTTTCTGTCACCGCAGTGCCAGCTAATTCTAGGTATTGTAATACAAGTTCCCTCCTGTCATATAATTCATCAAGTTTTAGCCTACAGTGAATGCATCTCTTATTTATTTTACTGTGAGTCTTGACTAGTCGCTCACTCCATGCTTCAGCAGAATAGCAGGAGGGCTCTGTGGTTACTCCCCCGGAAACTATTTCCTGGGGAAGGAACCCCTGAGCACTCCTGCTATTGGTATTTCCTGGGGGAGGACCCAGAACCCTCCTGCTATTCCATTGAAGCATGGAGTGCTTCATGAAGCGACTACTTGAAGCGACTGCTCTAGTAAGAGATGCTCTTTGCAATTTTAGTTTGAAAGGGTGTAAAACAAGTAGGTGTAAATGGATCACAATGCTGAGCCAAAGCAACTGCAATGATGTAATAGCTTGCATTGACCTTGTACAGTACAGGATCATGCACACACTACATACTTCAGAGGTGCCAGTCATGTAGAGGTACCAGTTGTTTTTTGAGACAGTGCCTATGCCAGGTGCTACATACCATGGCAGAAAAATATAGGACCATGTCTTAGTTTGCTCCTGGATGTATTGTAGCAACCAGAAGGAAAGACTATCAATAGCTAGGCTGCATTGTGATATTTGAAGATGACATAGGAAAGAACATTTTTTATATTCGGGCGGAGGTATCCCATGCGCCCTTTCCCCTCTGCATGAAAAACAACAACATTACTATGCACAGAAGAGGTAAGTGCTGTTAGATTGACATGTTCTAAAAATAGCCTCCCTAGTTCGTGGCCATGTTCTAATAATATACTACCTCGTTAATGTACAGTGTGCAGTAGCATTTTCTAGGATATCCTGGGATTTCCAAGATTTTAAACTGCTCAGGATGGCTTTAGTGAGTGTGACAGATTATACAGCAATGAATCCTGGAATATGTGATAGGACTAGGGGCATTCTAGGGTTAGGGCTAGTGCCAGGCGTGGTATTTTAGGGATAGGGTTGGGAAAGTCCTAGGGCTAAGGGCATCCTAGGATAGTCCCTGGGATACATGTACTCTAGGACCAATCCTATCAGGTCAGTCACTCTGACCAGGGTCATTGCAAGATAGAGGAAATGTTGTGCAATACTGAGCAGCCTTGTTCTTATAACAGCTGTTCTAATAATAGCCTCCTCATTAGCTAAAAGTAGCTTGTTAATTCCTTCTGAATTCCTTATTTGGTGGTTTTCATGTTGTGTGGTATATGAATGTATGTATGTGGTATTAGTGGTGCCCCTCCCCCTTGCTTAGATATCTAGTTATGTGACCTGCAAGTAAGAGAACCCACATTATAGTTCTCTCTTCCTTCATTAGAAGTTTATTCTGAGCCAACGATGATTGCCATGTTGAATGACCTGATGTGCTGAAATGACCTTCTAGCTGTCAGGTCTGTCATCTGACCTCTGAAAGGGTCACTTATGACACAGCATTCATGTGTGCTATTGTTGTTAGCATAATGCTTCCTGGTTTGTTCATGCCAGCCAGCACAATGTGAGGTGCTCCTATTCATCAAGGAGTTTAGATAAGATTGTCCACTACACAAGCTGGTTGTGGTTTGGAACACTTGACACTACAGGTATGCCACTTCTTTTTTGCTTGGGTAGCAACTGGCAGACAAGAAGACTAAGTGTGTGTTCAAAGTTGTTGCCCACACCTAATATTAGCTTGGGCTTGTAGCTGCTGTAATCCGTGGCCCTTGCTGTAGAATATTAGTTATTGTGTGTTCTGCCTCTATGATCTGGGAAAATTCCACGAAGTTGCTGATGGATGTTATGTCAGTGGCATTCATTTGGTCATTTGTGCCTATGTTGAAGCAGTAACAGTGAAGGGCTAGGTTCTTCTAGCTGTGGCATCAAAAACTGAAGCTTGATTTCTAGTCCAACAGGCCCTTCTTCCGAGCAGCTATTTAGGGGAGAGCGGAGTGGCTATGGGTCAAATTAGAAATTAACTCAGAGGTGTGTGAAAGTGTAGCTCTAGGTGCTCTTTTTTTTGTAGTTGCAGAGCTACGGTAAGTACCTCGGGTTTGTAGTCACTGGGTCTCCTTGTTGGGAAACTCTCTGCAACTGATGTGGTTTGTTGTAAAGTCTACCAAGTCATTTTTCAAAAAGAGTATGAATTTAAGTGCTAGTTTTTTTTTTCCCTTCCATTTTTCCTTTCTTTTCTCTTCTACTACTGATGTGGTTATCACCTCACAATTTCACACACACACACACACACACACAATATATATATATATTAATAATAAAAGCTCTGGCCCTACCCTAGCCATGAGGTGATTATTGCTAGGGTTGGTGGGTGTCTAGGTCCTACTTCAGTCTGGATTTGCAGAGGACTGAGCTAGAAATCACTTGGGCATTTATCTGTGAGTGTCTAGGCTCTATTGTGATGAAAATCCAGCCCCTAGGCAACCAACAACTTAATAATCATAGCCACACCTTGCATGTCAAAACGCACACAAAAAAGTGATAGGAGGTGGGTGCTATAGCCAGGTCTTATTCAGACCTTCACCAGCCAGGAGTTCCTCTCTCTTTGTGCACTCTCCTAGAAGAGGAAGAGCTATGCTTTGGAGGTGTGGTTTGGACAGCAAGACTGTCAATGTTTAGTTTCTCCATAAGTATTTTTTATTTTTAACCCGCAAGGGCAAGCAGGAGCGAGCACGGTAGTGGGTCCACCCAACCTCCTTCTTCCATGAAGAAGATGGAAGAAGAAAAAACAGAAAGCGACCAAGAAGCCATGCTCTCCAGTTGAAGTGAGATTTCCCCATGGTGGAGGAATGCAAGGTCTGTGTCTTCCACACTGTGCATGCGCGTAGCGGTAGTATTAAGTTCTAGCAAAACTCCAATTTCTTCCGTTACATTTTACTTAGTGTAAACACAGGTTGTTAAGCTAAGCAGCTACTTTTTGTTGTGTGCCTACCTCAAAGGGTTACTCTAACCTTCACTTGTGCCAGCAGTCTCGTACCCTCGTGAGTCAGTGTTTCATCCATTTCTGGGCACCTGACTGACTTTTTGGTGTGATCCACTTCTGATGCTCTCTAGGCTGTGCTCTGAAATCAGTTTACCATCCTCTATCCTTTCTAGCTAACCTGATAGATGGACTCAGCAATCCATACCTGCAAAGAATTGAATACATCTGCACATGGGCATTGCTTTTTAGACAGTTACTTTGTGCTGAGTGCCCTTTCCCCCTAGCTACTCAGTGCTGAGTGCCCTTTCGCCCTAGCTACTCAGAGCTAAGTGCCCTTTCCCCCTAGCTACTCAGAGCTAAGTGCCCTTTCCCCCTAGATACTCAGTGCTGAGTGCCCTTTCCCCCTAGCTACTCAGTGCTGAGTGCCCTTTCCCCCTAGCTACTCAGTGCTGAGTGCCCTTTCCCCCTAGCTACTCTGTGCTGAGTGCCCTTTCCCCCTAGATACTCAGTGCTGAGTGCCCTTTCCCCCTAGATACTCAGTGCTGAGTGCCCTTTCCCCCTAGATAATCAGTGCTGAGTGCCCTTTCCACCTAGCTACTCAGTGCTGAGTGCCCTTTCTCCCTAGATACTCAGTGCTGAGTGCCCTTTCCACCTAGCTACACTGTGCTGAGTGCCCTTTCTCCCTAGATACTCAGTGCTGAGTGCCCTTTCCACCTAGCTACTCAGAGCTAAGTGCCCTTTCTCCCTAGCTACTCAGTGCTGAGTGCCCTTTTCCCCTCCCCGGAGAGTACCCTGCTTACAACCAGGGTTTATAGATCTGAATATCCCTGAGTCCCCCACAGGTTTGGAAATGGTAGGGTTGGAATCTAATCAGTATTGACTTCATCCTAATACTGACTGTTTAATAGTAGTACTGTTCTACCTGCATTATGATTAGAATATTTCTAAGTTTGCTGTCATAACTGTTTGATATAATAGATATTTTAAAGCCCTGCTCGTGTCATGTCAGTAACGACTAGCAAATGTTAGAAGACTCAATTCAGGTGTGTTCTCATGTCATCAAATTCTTATTCCCTCAACATATATATATATATATATACATGTATGTGTGTGTGTATGCACAAGAAGATTGCCCTAGCTGAAGTGTGCTTCATGCCCTAGCTGAAGTGTGCCCCATGCCCTAGCTGAAGTGTACCTCATGCCCTAGCTGAAGTGTACCTCATGCCCTAGCTGAAGTGTGCCTCATGCCCTAGCTGAAGTATAACTCAAGCCCTAGATGAAGTGTGCTCCCATGCCCTAGCTGAAGTGTGCCTCATGCCCTAGCTGAAGTATAACTCATGCCCTAGCTGAAGTGTGCCTCATGCCCTAGCTGAAGTGTGCCTCATGCCCTAGCTGAAGTATAACTCATGCCCTAGCTGAAGTGTGCCTCATGCCCTAGCTGAAGTGTACCTCATGCCCTAGCTGAAGTGTACCTCATGCCCTAGCTGAAGTGTGCCTCATGCCCTAGCTGAAGTATAACTCAAGCCCTAGATGAAGTGTGCTCCCATGCCCTAGCTGAAGTGTGCCTCATGCCCTAGCTGAAGTATAACTCATGCCCTAGCTGAAGTGTGCCTCATGCCCTAGCTGAAGTGTGCCTCATGCCCTAGCTGAAGTATAACTCATGCCCTAGCTGAAGTGTGCCTCATGCCCTAGCTGAAGTATGCCTCATGCCCTAGCTGAAGTGTGCCTCATGCCCTAGCTGAAGTATAACTCATGCCCTAGCTGAAGTGTGCCTCATGCCCTAGCTGAAGTATAACTCATGCCCTAGCTGAAGTGTGCCTCATGCCCTAGCTGAAGTATAACTCATGCCCTAGCTGAAGTGTGCCTCATGCCCTAGCTGAAGTGTGCCTCATGCCCTAGCTGAAGTATAACTCATGCCCTAGCTGAAGTGTGCCTCATGCCCTAGCTGAAGTATAACTCATGCCCTAGCTGAAGTGTGCCTCATGCCCTAGCTGAAGTATAACTCATGCCCTAGCTGAAGTGTGCCCCATGCCCTAGCTGGATCTTGTTCTGAGACTAAACTCTAATGTAGATTGTTAACAGCTTCTGGTTTGTGAGACAACTCTCATTTGCATATCAGTGGGTATTTTTATAATCTAAAATTAGATTAAAGCTCTAAATTTAGATCTATCAGTATACTCGACACTACAGAGAGTACTCCACTTACTCCAGCCAGTAGTCTGTGGAGTAAAATAATTCTTTATGTACATAACTGGCATCAGTTATGTGTCTGAAATTCCTTATTCGGTGTTTGTCGGTAGAGAATAGTCAGTAGATGAACTTTCCCAAGCTTACCCTTTGAATTGTCTGGCAAAGAGGATAGACCACATTTGAGTGAGCTCTCGGGCTACACCATATCCCAGTTCCCAATCGCAAGTATGAGCTACTTGCTAAATTGCTGTCTGGGTGTAAATGATGTCTGTATCCGGAAATATCATATCAGGTGCTTTAGAGGTGGGCTTTAATTGTGTAATCAGATTGTTTCACGTGTGCTCTCTGCATGGATGATCTAAGAGAGAGGAAGGGAACAAAAGCATGCACTCGTCAGATGCAGAGCTTGAGCTGAGACAAGCACGTGCGGTTGCTTGCTACTGCTGCATGTGCTTTATATGGAAATGTGTGTACTGAGCATGTGCATAATATTGGTCTGAGCAAGTGCTAAATATTACACTTAGCATGTGCTAAATCAGAACTTTGACCTCTGACAATTGCACTATGAACTAGAACTCCACAGCTTGGGCCAGCGCATCAAAGTCCAGTCCCTCATCCAATCTGGTCAGGATTTCATTACCTGATCGATCAGGGAGCACAGGTCCTTTGTTAGTCTTGCACAAGCCATGTGAACAATGAGCTAAATAAATAATGTCCTTTCAGGTTACTCAGTCGATCTTGTCCAAGAGCCACGCTGCCTGCAAAATGCTCTCTAACTTCAGGACCCTGATGCTGCCAAGAAAGGGGCTACTATTTTTTTCAAACATGTCAAATGGATAGAGCTTGTCACAGTATAAGCTTTCCTCCTTGACTAAAGGAAATATCCATTGTCCTGATTCTGGGAACTCAGACCACAAGTAATTGGCTGCCACATGTATAAGCAGACTAAGTTGCCTGGAGTTTGACAGCCTTGGATAGCTGTATGCAAATGGTTAGCAGAGAAATTACTTTTCCTGGCAACTACTTTTGCTAGATGGTGTAGTGTGCCAATCAAGGATAATACTGTCAGTTTTTTTGTGTGCCTTTCCTGTCTTCTAGGAGACCATTCAAGTGTTCCATTTTTTTTTTCTGGTCAAGAGTGAATCTCGAGTGCACTTGAGTTTCACCCCCCCCCCCCAAAAAAAAACAAAAAACACACACACAGGAGGGTTGTGGATGGCCATACATAAAAAACAACAACTTTTTTAAACTTAGGTCAGGTCCTGGTGCAGGCAGACAATCTAGGTCTAGAAGGGAAATGATATTTTGCCTTTCAATCGGTGTCTTCGATAAAGTCATCTGAAAGTCATCAGACAAATTTGAATGATATTTATTCCTCTTATGCTTACCAACAAGTAGATATAAGAATGATATTACTGTAATGAAATACAGTGGAACCTCCCCATCTACCGCCTCCCTCCCACACAGACTGGGCACTCCTTCTGCCAGGCAGCTTACTAGAGCATTTAAGTAATGGGCAATGCATCCCCAAATCAAATAGTCCCCCAAAACAATAGTACACTACTTGTAGCCTAGTAATGTTCCCCTCCTCCTTAGTTCCAAGTTGCCCAGATAAGGGAAGTTCCAGTTATTCCCTTTTTCCCCCTTTGGCCACAGAGAGGCAATAGGAATTGGGCCAAAACTCATCAGTAACCTGCTGGGGCATTGCCCAAATTTGAACTTTATACCAAATTCCCCTCTCTCCTGCCAGTGATGGATACCATATAGGGTTGACAAGGGTTAATACTTGGCATTGGTGGAACTAGTGAAATTCTAACAGTAACAGGTAAAAGTTTGTACTGGCATGTATACTGCAAGATACATACATGCCAGGTGCTATTCAGCACAAATCAGTAAGTTCAGGGTACATGTGTTCTTGTATTTCATTTTTCTCGGCATCACCAGGAGTGATGATTTCCTCTCTTGGTAGGTGGTGGAAGAAATCCAACTGATCTGAAGAGAGTCCACCTTATCTAACACAGCTTAAATTCATGACACTATCTACTCTCACTTATTCCAAACTCTAGTTTCTCGCTGTACTTTCTAACGGATGCTGAGTTTCCGTACATGAAAGCATACCTGTCCATGTCCAACTAGTTTGGTAGCTGTAGTGGGAGTGCCTACTTTTTTTAAGCCATTCTTCAACAGAGATAGCCGAGTGTGCAATTGATGATGTAATCTTGTATGCATGTGAAAAATGTTCACGTTTGGATGGCCTCTCGTAAAATTTCGCGGGTATTTTCCCTATCGAATTATTTCCCTGTACAGTAGTTAAAGGTGTCTAGGTGGGCATAGCATCCATCCAAGGAGTTTTCCAGTCTCCAAGGCACTGAGAGTAATCATCTCAATGGTATTATGTCTTGGTGTCTTATCAATGATAGTGACTCAACTTCACCTACAGCTTAGATCATGAGTTGTAAGATGTAAGATGGTCCACACAGATCCACAGTAGTAGTGACAGGTGTGTGCATGCAATCTTGGGGTGAGTGGGATGCTTGGTTATCTATTGCAACATCACTGAATGATTAAGGATAAGCTTGGAAATCTGGTATGTCAATATATGGTCCAAAGTCAGAGGAAGAGAGCAGAAGGCCTGGATATAAACCCCCATCTCAGTCCTTCACCCAAACCTTCAGGAAGAGACACTTGGGAAGTCAGGTACAGTCATTGCAGCTGAATCATGGGGACTTGCTGGTCCTTAGCCACAGGCTTAGCTAGCAGGTTTGTGGAAGTCCTCGCAAACCGAATGATAATCGGTTGCTGCATGGTAGTGAAGACAACATTTTATGAAACTTAGTTGTTTCTTGCATCAAAAACTGATTTGTCACAACCCCGTACAGCTCTATTGTTGAGAACCTTGTCAACGCTGCTCTCACTTCCTGTCTTTAGGCAAACCTTTTTGACGATGACAAGGATCGTATAAATCACGTGATATTGCATGATTTCAACAGCTTTAAGGAAGATTTGGTTGAAGGGCGGAGAACTGGCTTCCTCTTTGTTGAAGACAAGTGAGAATGGCAGAGTTGGTGGATGATGTGCATACATGCATGCAGTACATACATATATACAGGCATCCCTAGCCTCTCTATCTGTTCCTTCTACTTGTGTTTGTGTGCAAATGTATTTTGTGCAATAAAATCTTGAAAGTCTTTTCCAAGGCTTCTGTAGCTCAACCACATCTCGGCTCACTGTCCCCCCCTTCCCCTCCCCCTTATCCAATGGAATGGCATTACGATAAGAAATTATCTCTTTACGAGATTAAGAGCCTGTATTTCATGTTAATTGCCATCATTTTTGGCTTCACAGAGTCCTTCTTCGATGAAGGGTGACGGGACGGATCAGACTGATGAATGTGATGACCTTTCAGGCACTCTCTAGAGCAAACCTAAGCACCACTAACTCAAGCTCCCCCGCTCTGCATTTAATTGAGTGTAAAGGTCAGTTATTATAGCTGAACGCAGTGGTTTGGCACTCGCCTATTTGGTTACTGTTGTTTTCTTGCCATAAGCTTATGGTGGAGGACATTCTTGTTGGAGTGGAGAGGAGTGGTGGCTGCTAGGTCTTATTAGACAGATGGGCACAACCTTCTGTATGCATGTCGGCACTGATACTATTTTGGAGACCTTTCCCGCGATATCCCTAGTGAATGTCACCGACTTACACAACATGGATCCCGGAATTGGTGCTAGGGCTATTCTGGGGCTAGTGGCAAGTCTAAAGGTTTTTAGGGGCAGGCCTAAGATGGCAGCACTGGACATCCCTCACTTTCAGAGAAGACAGCATTTAAATTTTGCGATGTTATTCTATCAGCTTATACTTCTCTCATCTATTAGTATGCTCTAGCCTTCTTCAATATGCCAATGAAGTTTGTGGTGACAAGTGATGGTGGACATGATTTAGCTGTTGTCCTCATTTTGTTGTGAATTCTGAGGAGGTTCCATTCTGTGCCCCCCCCCCCCCCCCCCCCCTCGTGATGCAGCGGTGCAGACAGGAAATCATCCACCTATCTTGTGTGGAGATATGCTTCAATTGTGCCAATCTCAAAGCCAGTTAATAAACAAATAGAAATTGAGATAAGAACGGTCCAGATTGACCACTACAGCAGTGACAAACCAAATAAACTGACATATTCCCATGAGTTTTGCTGAAAGTGTATGTTTGTTTAGAGAGTCCAGGATGAAGAAGCAACGTGGGAAAAGGTCTTGCCACCGCAGCAAGTTTAGAACAGGCACCAGCTAAATGTCAAACGTTGATGGAACTAGGAGAGAGAAAGGAGCCAGTGCTGAAGTGATCTCCAGCAACAGCCATCTTGATCTAGAATCACCTTAATGTCTTGCCAGAGTTTCTTTCTTATGTAAGTGGGAGGGAGTGGGGTGGGGTCTGATTTTGTGAAATTAAAGGAGGAGGCAAGAAATGTATCAACCGTGCACTCCAGTTGTTTCCAGGGGTGGGCAAACTGGTCCAAGATGGGAAAATGTCTCTTCCCCCTTTTGAAAAAAACCCCGTGCCTGCCGGCTATTTCACTCTGGTAGCAGCTGCTAGTTGTATCTATACTTCCACACTAATTCAATTCATAAAGTAGAGAGTATGCCTGGTCACTGACATGCCACACTCTAACTTACTAACCATAACCAAATCTATTAAGGGAAGTTTCCTCCTCCCTCTCTCTATTGACATGAGCAAGAAGAAGTGCGAGTACTTGTTTTGCTGCTTCCAGGAAGCACTAGTGAAGTCGTCAGCACAAAACTGCTAGCTTTGTGTCCCAGTTGCTCCTGTGGCTGCAGAGGCTGGATGTTATCTTGGATGGAATGAATCTAAGGCATTGTTGTATGGATGTGCTGGAGCCTGTGAGTTGTTGTTGATAGCTCCCAACATCCCCAGAGATCTGAGGGATTCTGTTTTGCCAGACCCATGTACAGAGGAAACCTTCAAGCACTTTGCAATACAGAGAGCCAAAGGAATAATGGGGGCGTGGTGAAGGGTGTTGACCTCTGATGTACAACTCTGATCACTTCCATGAAAGAACTACGGAGAGGATAAGTTTTGTGTTTGTAACTTGCACTTTGCACTTGTGAAATTGCATGCATTCAGTTTGTTCTTGCACATTCTTCGTGTCTTGGCCAACTAGGTACTCTTCACTAATTCTTCTCATCTGATGCTGTGGTTCCCAAAGAACTTCCTTAATTAATGGCTCCAGTTTGCTCCGTGTCATACTTATCCCATCCACGGAAGTCGGGTGTCTCCTCCATAACCAAGAATACCCAGCAGTGGGGCTCTCTTGTGTGTCAGAAAGCAACATCATCATAACAATGAATGGATGTCATGTGAGGTGGTGGTGCAATAGACAGCTAACTTGGTTCCATACTTCACACATGTTCTAAGATGACTAACAAAAAAAGGTTTTAAAAAAAAGTTAGATAAGATGTTGGTGAAGCTATCAGCACTGTCTTGAGTGCACCAGGGAATTGAGCTCACTGACCTATGCTTATCGCATTCTAGATCAGCATTGATGTGGCAAGCAAATTTGGACTTCCCACTAAAGAGAAGCATGTGATCAGCACACATCCGAATGCTAGGCGAGTGTTAATGAGTGTGAATTTATATTGTATTAAATACTTCACACTAATTAACGTTCAGATGCCCTAATGAGGTTTGGGTACTTGCATGTACAGGGACTAGGTATCTTTCATCACAGATATTGCCATCATTTTCTTCCGTGATGCCCACCTAGTTCACTGCAGTGCCTGTTCTCCATTGACACTGAAAGCTTTCTTCTTATTGCACTACACATGGTGAGGGTTTTGCAACACACTGGCTTGATTCCACACATTCTCAAGACTCTGTCTTAATAATTATGTTAGCAGTAGCACTGAGGGGGGATACCAAGGTTATCATTGTGGTTCTCCTGTCTCTTGAGGTGAATGGCAGCCAGTGAAACTCATGGAACCAGAGATCGACACGTAACATTTATTCGCTTAGAGCACTCTATTGAAGAGTGAAGGCTGACTGCTAACGAACTTCACACTATATACATATACAGTGTATACAATATACACTGACAATGCCCATGAAGCAGTCATAGCCAAATCCCTCAATTCATGAATTTCCCCTTCGTCAGTCACAAGTGGTAAGTGCCTCTGACCCTGACTGTCACAACAGAGGGTCACAACAGAGGGTACAGTTGTCTAAGCTCTCCTATGACTCTAAATTCTATGACTCTAAATAGTGGTTTCAGGAAGGGTACAAATGATCGAATTACATAAGACATACCATACCATGGGGGAGCTGTAACTTCTAAATGATAGACAGATTAAATCCCACTTGGTTGTTGCATTTATTGACTGCCGTTGGCGTTCCCTGCCCAAATGGCAGCTCTCTGTGTTACTTCTGCTTCTCTTTGGGTGAGGGCTCTGTGCAACTTCCTACTTGGACACTGGTGCTTGGTAATACTAAAGCATGGTTATGAGACACAGATTATACCCTATGCTGCGTTGATATTCATGGCCTTGACAACCAAGGGCTGGACACCTACTGTAGCTATTGAGTTTGTACAATGTCACTTCTGTCCCACGAACCATATAGCTGTGCTTGGAAGTGGGTTACACTTCTAATAAGCGTGAGATGGCTCTATGGATCTGGCTGGCAAAATTGCGGGGGAAGGAGGACATCACAGCTACTGGAAATGCATGAACTGCTTCAGCAGGGACATAATGGTAATAGGTGAAGTAGAGATTGCATACTGCATCTACATAGACAGACACACTCAAATACTTCCACCACCTGCTTCATGTTTTATGCGGCTTGGGGGAAATAATTTAGAAAGTATATTTCCCAGTGTTATGTTGGGCACAGAATTTTTTACTTTTTTTAAATAACAGACAAGTCGATGACTTTACCCTGGCTTGGTGTGGATTAAAAAACGATGAGTTGCAGCACACTTGAGGCATAACCTAGTCATTTTTCATCGTTGGAAACTAGTATTTCTGTCATTGAAACTGTCATTGAAACTAGTATTTCTGTCATTGGAAACTAGTATTTCTGTCATTGAAAACTAGTATTTCTGTCATTGAAACTAGCATTTCTGTCGTTGAAACTATTCTGTCGTTGAAACTAGTATTTCTGTCGTTGAAACTAGTATTTCTGTCATTGAAACTGTCATTGAAACTAGTATTTCTGTAATTGAAACTAGTATTTCTGTCATTGGAAACTAGTATTTCTGTCATTGAAAACTAGTATTTCTGTCATTGAAACTAGTATTTCTGTCATTGAAACTAGTATTTCTGTCATTGAACTAGTATTTCTGTCATTGGAAACTAGTATTTCTGTCATTGAAAACTAGTATTTCTGTCGTTGAAAACTAGTATTTCTGTCATTGAAACTAGTCTTTCTGTCATTGAAACTAGTATTTATGTCATTGAAACTAGTATTTATGTCATTGAAAACTAGTATTTCTGTCATTGAAATTAGTATTTCTGTCATTGAAACTAGTATTTCTGTCATTGTCGTTGGAAACTAGTATTTCTGTCATTGAAACTAGTATTTCTGTCGTTGGAAACTAGTATTTCTGTCATTGAAACTAGTATTTCTGTCGTTGGAAACTGAAACTAGTATTTCTGTCATTGAAAATTGTCATTGAAACTAGTATTTCTGTCATGTTTCTGTCATTGAAACTAGTATTTCTGTCATTGGAAACTAGTATTTCTGTCATTGAAAACTAGTATTTCTGTCATTGAAACTAGTATTTCTGTCATTGTCATTGAAACTAGTATTTCTGTCATTGAAACTAGTATTTCTGTCGTTGGAAACTAGTATTTCTGTCATTGAAACTAGTATTTCTGTCGTTGGAAACTGAAACTAGTATTTCTGTCATTGAAAATTAGTATTTCTGTCCTTGAAACTAGTATTTCTGTCATGTTTCTGTCATTGAAACTAGTATTTCTGTCATTGGAAACTAGTATTTCTGTCATTGAAAACTAGTATTTCTGTCATTGGAAACTAGTATTTCTGTCATTGAAAACTAGTATTTCTGTCATTGAAACTAGTATTTCTGTCATTGAAACTAGTGTTTCTGTCACTGAAACTAGTATTTCTGTTGTTGGAAACTAGTATTTCTGTCATTGTATTTCTGTTCATTGAAACTAGTGTCATTGAAACTAGTATTTATGTCGCTGAAACTAGTATTTCTGCCATTGAAACTAGTATTTCTGTCATTGTAACTAGTATTTCTGTCATTGAAAGTAGTGTTTCTGTCGTTGAAACTAGTGTTTCCGTTGTTGAAACTAGTATTTCTGTTGCTGAAACTAGTATTTCTGTCGTTGAAACTAGTATTTCTGTCCTCATTGGCAACTAAACTATAATTCCATGTGGAGACTAAATTGTCTCAGTCAGTAGCGTTCTATCTATTTCTTGGCCCATCTAGACATTGCTGCTCAGCTTTCCCGCTCTCTCTCCTTGCATGTTTTCTAGACACTGCTGTTCTCTGATCAAGGCTTTCATCCCTCGCTTTGTCGCTCTTGTCTTGCTCAAAGCCATTGCTGCAGAGGCTCCATTGCCGTCTCCTCAATCTGCTTTTCACAGTTCCATTGGTAATTTTGGCTTCCTGTTCTGGCTCCTCTGGCTTGGAATGTGAATAGCACGCTGGTGCATGCACAATGAATCTTTGTGTTACATTTTTGGCGAGCAATTATGACGTTCCTTGCCATTTACTTGTGTCTACTCAGTGGGCATACAACGAATAGATAGATAGATAGATGCATGGTTGTCTTTAATACTACATCTCAGTACTTTGGTGCCAGACAAAAAAAAAAGAAAAAAGGAAGGGAAAAAAATCTCTAAGTGCTGGAAATGAGCTTGATCTAAAAGGTGATGGTGACATGGTGTGCGAAGACATGCTACACATTCAGTGACTCCTGCTTGAGTCGGTATGCCAGATGTGCAAAACTCTAAATTCCATAACCTGCAGATGTGGCGGAGCCAATGTGTTTCAGTGTGTGAGCATTTGTAGTATTAGCTCTTGACTGTGAGTGGGCCAGAGTTGCATGTAATCACATTGTGTGGGAATTGATTAGCGATAGCATTTCCATCAGCAAGTGTGTCAAGTTGTTGCTGCACTGTTCAGTTTGCCAACATTTTGTCGGACATGATTGAACTCTTTAGGGGTGATAATTGAATAATGCAAGACACGTGTGCGCACGAGTTCTTTTCATCGTCATGTGACACGGACACAGCAAGAGTCCAGGGTTGTTGTTTTCGTTGCTTGTGGGCCCAACAGGTTTGCTCTGTTGATACACCAGCTACCTAGCGACTATGAAAGAAAACAAAGCACTCGGAGAACTGTTTTTGTGTCTCTGGCATGTTAGTAGCTGTGAATGACTGAACTCTTTTGGGTGTCTATTATCATTACCAGCACATTGTGTTGTGTTGTTATTCTAAAGGAGTGCAGACTTTATTTAGCATATTATAATTTTTTGTGCATGTTTGCGTGAGTTGATGCAGATTTGCGCGTGACTATTTCCAGAGGGACTTTTTGTCTCCCCATTCTGTAACTGATAAATAACTTTTAACAGCTAGTAACTTGCACTACCGTACTTGGCTTACTTGGTTGGTCCCAACACAGCAGCATTGTAGCTTAAGACTCTAGTGGTCATTTTAGTTCTTAGCTAGTGCCGCCACCAAACAATCTCTAGTGGCTGGCAATGAAGTTTGTCTGAGGTGTTTTCCATGCTGTATTTTTAATATTTACAGCATCTAGTACAGTACTACTTTTTTTTCTTCTTTTTTTTTTGTTGCAAAGTAAACATCACCATTTCAGCAACTCTGACAGTGGTGAGATGCAGGCTTGCATCTTCAGTAGAATTTGCTCTGTGGAGCTATAGTGTATTTTGTGGATCACGGTTGCCAAGCTGCATCTGTGTATGACATGTATATATCTGCAATGGATGTTAAGGTGAAATCGCATGCATTGCTATTGGCTCTACGGCATTAGCTTGTCCAATTTAATGCCACAAATTCTGTTGTAGTACTGTAGCATTAGCTGCGTATTACAAGGAGTCTTAGCAGTAGTACTCGCCCTAGGAGGAGTCTTACCAGCAGCACCCACCCTAGGAATGGTCACCAGCCACTTAGGAGGAGACCTACCAGACTAGGGAGGAGAGCTAGCAATAGTACTCGCCCTAGGAGGATCCTAGCAGTAGTACTTGTCCTAGGAGGACCTCTAGCAGTAGCACTAACCCTTATAATAAATATATACAGCACATTATTTTAGGGCCCATATTGAGAGAGAATCTTCTCTAGTGCTGAAGTTGTCACTGGTTGGTATGTAATATGTAATCATCAGGACTAATTCTCATGATGTGCAGGAAATGCTGAGGCAATGACTGAAGAGCTTAAGCGGCGGCCAAGTCTGATCGAGCGGTTATATGGTAGGCAGCAGTCACGTTATTTTAATTGGTAATGGTCGTCATGTTTACATCTTCATCTGAGTAAGTAAATATGTTCGTACCAGTGTTCTTGTGGGATGAAGTTTCGAGTACTTGTTCCGTTTGTTCTGTTTTCTATCACTGTTTTCTATCACTGGAATGGATGTGGCTAAGTTGCTTTGTGTAGTATAGGGAATGGTTGTGTTGACACATGGCAGCACTCTGTGAATCACCACTTAATCATGTTTAATTTGTTTGTTTATTTATTTATTTATACATTCATATATCCATATATATTTTTATCCCAAACCCATTGTATTTGCCAGAGCTCTAGGCTATATATATAATTATATATATATATATACACACACACAAGACAAAGTTAAAAATAGAAAATAAAACAGATATAGGACCCTTTACCTGTTAACATAATAAACTCCAAATATAATACTTTTTTTCTGATATAAAGTTTTCTGATAAAGGATCCTATAAATTCTTTGAGGTTTATCTTTAAATCAGCTTTTTGGTTTTTGAACCCAACGCTTCAACCGAAATACTTCAATCTTCATCCGGGGGGGGAAAAAGAAAAGAAAACAAGCAACACCACACACAACAAATGCACATGATTCATGAATCATCCGAGTGACAGAAGAACAATATACCAAGAGGATGAAGATAGCCGTGATTTCACGTGAGAGTTGAGGCCCAGCAAGCGGGTAGCTCCAGGCCTACATCTCGGATTGAAGCGCTGATCCCTCAGTATGAGATGGGTATGCAGTGCCTCCTTCACGAACTACTCTCTCTATTTGCTGGCTTGATACTCAGTGACTGTACTAATAGATCTCAGTGACTGTACTAATAGATACTCAGTGACTATACTAATAGATACTCAATGACAGATACTCAGTGACTGGTACTCAGTGACTATACTAATAGATACTCAATGACAGATACTCAGTGACTATACTAATAGATACTCAATGACAGATACTCAGTGACTGGTACTCAGTGACTGTACTAATAGATACTCAGTGACTATACTAATAGATACTCAATGACAGATACTCAGTGACTGGTACTCAGTGACTGTACTAATAGACACTCAATGACAGATACTCAGTGACTGTACTAACAGATACTCAGTGACTGTACTAATAGATACTCAATGACAGATACTCAGTGACTGGTACTCAGTGACTATACTAATAGATACTCAATGACAGATACTCAGTGACTATACTAATAGATACTCAATGACAGATACTCAGTGACTGGTACTCAGTGACTGTACTAATAGATACTCAGTGACTATACTAATAGATACTCAATGACAGATACTCAGTGACTGGTACTCAGTGACTGTACTAATAGATACTCAGTGACTATACTAATAGATACTCAATGACAGATACTCAGTGACTGTACTAACAGATACTCAGTGACTGTACTAATAGACACTCAATGACAGATACTCAGTGACTGTACTAACAGATACTCAGTGACTGTACTAATAGATACTCAATGACAGATACTCAGTGACTGTACTAACAGATACTCAGTGACTGTACTAATAGATACTCAGTGACTATACTAATAGATACTCAATGACAGATACTCAGTGACTGTACTAACAGATACTCAGTGACTGTACTAATAGATACTCAGTGACTATACTAATAGATACTCAATGACAGATACTCAGTGACTGGTACTCAGTGACTGTACTAATAGATACTCAATGACAGATACTCAGTGACTGTACTAACAGATACTCAGTGACTGTACTAATAGATACTCAATGACAGATACTCAGTGACTGTACTAATAGATACTCAATGACTATACTAATAGATACTCAATGACAGATACTCAGTGACTGTACTAACAGATACTCAGTGACTGTACTAATAGATACTCAATGACAGATACTCAGTGACTGTACTAACAGATACTCAGTGACTGTACTAATAGATACTCAGTGACTATACTAATAGATACTCAATGACAGATACTCAGTGACTGGTACTCAGTGACTGTACTAATAGATACTCAATGACAGATACTCAGTGACTGTACTAACAGATACTCAGTGACTGTACTAATAGATACTCAATGACAGATACTCAGTGACTGTACTAATAGATACTCAATGACTATACTAATAGATACTCAATGACAGATACTCAGTGACTGTACTAACAGATACTCAGTGACTGTACTAATAGATACTCAATGACAGATACTCAGTGACTGTACTAACAGATACTCAGTGACTGTACTAATAGATACTCAATGACAGATACTCAGTGACTATACTAATAGATACTCAATGACTATACTAATAGACACTCAATGACAGATACTCAGTGACTGGTACTCAGTGACTGTACTAATAGATACTCAATGACAGATACTCAGTGACTGTACTAATAGATACTCAGTGACTGTACTAATAGATACTCAATGACAGATACTCAGTGACTGGTACTCAGTGACTGTACTAATAGATACTCAATGACAGATACTCAGTGACTGTACTAATAGATACTCAGTGACTGTACTAATAGATACTCAATGACAGATACTCAGTGACTGGTACTCAGTGACTGGACTAATAGATACTCAGTGACTATACTCAATGACAGATACTCAGTGACTGTACTAATAGATACTCAGTGACTATACTAATAGATACTCAATGACAGATACTCAGTGACTGGTACTCAGTGACTGTACTAATAGATACTCAGTGACTGTACTAATAGATACTCAGTGACTATACTAATAGATACTCAGTGACTGATACTCAGTGACTACTAATAGATACTCAATGACAGATACTCAGTGACTGGTACTCAGTGACTGTACTAATAGATACTCAGTGACTATACTCAATGACAGATACTCAGTGACTGTACTAATAGATACTCAGTGACTGTACTAATAGATACTCAGTGACTGTACTAACAGATACTCAGTGTCGGTACTAATAGATACTCAGTGACTGTACTAATAGATACTCAGTGACTTTACTAATAGACACTCAATGACAGATGCTCAGTGTCGGTACTAATAGATACTCAGTGACTGCACTAATAGACACTCAGTGACTGTACTAATAGACACTCAATGACGATACTCAGTGACTGGTACTCAGTGACTGTACTAATAGATACTCAGTGACTACTAATAGATACTCAGTGTCTGTAGTAATAGATACTCAATGACAGATACTCAGTGACTGTACTAATAGATACTCAGTGACTGTACTAAGAGATACTCAATGACAGATACTCAGTGACTGTACTAATAGATACTCAGTGACTGTACTATAGACACTCAATGACAGATACTCAGTGACTGGTACTCAGTGACTGTACTAATAGGTACTCAGTGACTGGTACTCAGTGACTGTACTAATAGATACTCAGTTAATAGACACTCAGTGACTACTAATAGACAATCTTGTGTGGGAAGGACCTCTATGATCGATAGAGCCAGCAAGTTGCTGGTGAAGGAGGCACTGCACATCTATTTCACACCAAGGGATCAGCGCTTCAATGGAGATGTAGGGCTGGAGCTACCCAGTTTCTGGCTCAACTATCAAGACTATGCACGTGAAATCACGGCCATCTTCGTCTGCCTGGTGTATTGCTGTGCTGTTATTCAGATGATTCATGAATCATGTGCATTTGTTGTGCGAAACACGTTGCCAGTGAGTGTGCATGCATTGTGTTGTTTTTGCTTTTTAATTTGCCCTGATGAAGACCGAAGTATTTCGGTTGAAATGTTGGCTTCAAAAACCAAAAAGCTGATTAAACCGATCAACCGCATCATTATAAAATTCTATTTTATGCGTGGGGCGGAGTTATTTTCAAGTGACTGCCTCGTTCAGAATGAGAGAGGAAAAAACGCCCGAAGCTTGGACTAGAGTTTGAAGAACTTCGACTATCATCTGCCCTAAAGCAAAATGGTATCTTAGCTACCAGATTATGTAGTCTAGTCTGCCACGCTTAGTGACTGTTTGGAGTTCGTGCTTCTCAATCTCAAAGGCTATCTTTGATGTTGAGGCAATGTTTAGCTAACGATTGACTTTTGTGATGCTCCTTCTTCTAGAGAAACATGCAGAGATGGAATGTAGAGGCTTTACCTGAGCTAAGGAAGCTCCTAGATGGTAGATGATGCCAAGCGCTAGCAATGAAGGTAGAAAAAAGCCAACTATAATTTTGTGCGCAAATTCTTATCTTGTTAGATAGAGCTATAGGGATTAGGCATAATAGTAATGGGTTCTTATAAGCAGCGTCCTATTTTCTAGACGTGCAATACTGACATATAAACACGTTTAAAACCAACTCTTCTTTTAGTGGACCAGTCTGCACTAAAATTGCTATTGACATCAACTGGCATCAAGTGCTGTTCAAAGCCTGCACGCTTGACGCCTATTGGCGGCTATCACGGTAAAGTAAATGATGTCAGCTGAGAAATCGTACAAGGTCCTGTAAATGTTTATTGTTGACGCTGGTAAAAGCTGAGAGTAATCATGCAAGGTCCTATAAATGTTTGTTGTTGACGTTGGTCAAGGCTGAGAGTAATCGTACAAGGTCTTGTAAATGGTGTTGATGTTGGTGAAAGCTGAGAGTCATCGTACAAGGTCTGTTGACGCTGGTAAAAGCTGGGAGTCATCGTACAAGGTCTATTGACGTTGGTAAAAGCTAGGAGTCATCGCAATATTGTTGTTGACGCTGGTAAATTCTTGTTTCATTTCTTGTCAATCCATTTTTTGTTTTATTGTCTTTTTCTATTTAGTCAAGCAGCCACCTACAAGAAGTTACTCAGTGTAACATCAGGACTAACCGTTTCCTATGTAATGCATCAGTCTGTGCTTAATAGTGTTTATGACACTGAAATCCTTTACCTATTTTTGGTTATTTTAGAGAAACGGATTTATCATGTGTGAGGAAAAGTAGATGGATACAAGATGAAATTTCACGGATTTTAACGGTTTCTGGGCTGGCAGTTTACTACCTTTGTGATGGATCCGAGGCGCGCTCAAAGTGTTTTGGGGGTCAAAATCAGCGCGTTACCGTTTATGATATTAAGAAGCTGCCAAAGAAGTTTTAGCTGAGAGATATATATTTTTTTAATTGTCTGCCATTTTGGGTCAAACCAATACAGGGAGGGTGATAATTATATATGTATTTAAAAAATTATTTGCAAGTGAATCAAGCTCACTCTCTAATTATGTCAATTGAGATTCTGAGATTCGCACGTGATATATATATCAGAGTTTCATTTAGGTGGGGGCACAGGGGGGGGGGGGGGGGGGGGGGGGGGGTGGCTGTCCCGCTTGGAACCTTATTAAAATTCATTAGAAACTTTGTCACATCTTTAACCCCCCCCCTTGGACAATTTTCTAAATGAAGCCTGTATATATATGTGTGTGTGAATCTAAAATTACGTGGACCCATAACATAGAGTAATACGCATGCTTGCTCCACCACACATTGCAAAGGTGAAACTATGAATAAAGCAGAAGTTAGAAGAAGGCTATTAGAAAACAGCGATGCATATTCAGAGACCGAGGAAGTAAAGATGGCGGATGGAAATGAGAAGGCTAGAGCTAGGATGAGTGCCAATAAAGTGCAGCTGGACGTGAGAGTGCTCCCTTGCTGCAGAACCTTCCCAATAGTCAACTTGAAATTGTATTCTCTCGATGTTTCGACTAGATGCTCTAGCCTTCATCAGGAATAATGTGAGAATGTTTTTGTAATGTATAATCATTACAATGACCTTCTCAATAATTAACTTGAATTTTACTCTCTCGATATTTCGTCTAAATACTCTAGCCTTCATCAGGAATAATGAGTTGGACTCGTGTGAGCTTGTTACATGTATACAGGTAGCTAGCTATTCACCACATGATACAAACCATACCCTGGCACACGCGTCAGACGTAAACTGGATGTGGAACAATAAAATAAAGATAATAATGGCTAATAAAAAAATAATAGAAATAAAAAATAAACACCAAAACAATATAAATACATAATGTAGAACAAAGATTATATTTAATTATATATAAATATATTATATTTATAATCATTTATATATAATAATAATAACACTAAAAATAAAAAAATAAAAATAATAATATTAATAGTAATAATATTAATAGTAATTAAATAGTAATTAAATAATTAAATTACAATAATATTAATAGTATAAAGTAATTATAGTAAAGTAATTAAATAATTAATTTAATAATAATAATAATAATAATAATCTTTTGGTCATGGTCTTTAGGCCTTTAGGAGGACCATAATTTTTCTGCATTCATTAATTTTTCAAGCATGTCTTATTATTATTATTATTATTATTATTATTATTATTATTATTATTATTATTATTATTATTATTATTATTATTATTATATTATTATTATATACAATTATATTATTATATACATTACATTATTATATACATTACATTTAATTTTTATATGTTTATACTGTTTTGGTGTTTATTTCATTTTATTATTATTATTAGTTATTATTATCTTATTTTATTTTGCCACATCCAGTTCACGTGCTGGACGTGTGTGCCAAGGTGTGGTTTGTATCACGCGGTGAATAGCAGTATATAACAAGCTCACGTGAGTCTTAGCATCTCATTATTCCTGATAAAGGCTAGAGCATCTAATCGAAACATCGAGAGTAAAATTCAATTGAGAGTTCATTGAGAGTTCATTGAAAGAATTCATTGAAAGAATAAAATTGTTCATAAGCTCTGGCTGATACAACTTTTTCTGCCAACTCACTTTCCTGGCATGCTGTACCGCTAATGTGGAGCTGTATTTATTGAAAATATGTTGCAGCTGATGTTGCAGCTGCTTTAGTACTCCAAGTTTTGTTTAGAGTGCGTGTGTATATAACTACTGCTGTTGTCAGTGCTGAGGTTCTGGTAGAGAGAGCAACATGTTTCAATGCATAAACTACTTGCTGATCTTGTTGGAAAGTCCTTGGTGACCGGAAGAGCCAGCAAATGGAGGGAATTGTTTGTGAAGGAGGCGCTGCACTGTCCATCTTATACTCAAGGATCAGTGTCTTAATGGGCTGGGGATTGCTGGGTCTCAACTCTCGAGACCATGCACGTGAAGTCATGCCCATCATTATCTGTCTGGTATGTCATGTCACTGTGCTTATGACTCTAGCATTCACGTATGAAATAGCATGGGTCATAGTGCAATTTGGTATAGGTACCATGAGTAGTATAGCGGGGATGACGAAAAAATTGCGCACGGGGTGAACAATGTCTCCCTCTCTGCATTACGAGTCAGTGGTATTTATACCCAATTCCACTCCAGACCATCTCATGCACAATAAGAATGGGTGAAGAACAAACACTTCAGGTGGTTTTTACATTGCTCTACCCTAGCTAGAGAGCTACTACACTTCAGAATCAGATTTCCCCAAAAGTTAAGTGTTAATTGCATGACCTAAACGTTCTAGAATGTTCTTGCTTATTAATCCAGTGTGTGGGTGTAGAGTGTTCTTGATACCTCGACTACACAGCTCCCCTCTAACGAGAAATCCGTCCCTGATTTAGTAGTAGTTGGGTGATAGGAGACGTTGTGGAGGGTTATGCATCCGGTGAGGGTAACGTGGGGGCACAGGTAGGGAAGGAACATTGTCATTGGGTGGAATCTCCAAGTGTGTCCCAGGATGTAACGAGTGGTTCTGGGATGGCCGTGAAGATGTAAGATTTGGCTCGAGTTTGGGGGGGAAGGAGAATGTCTTATGGGCAATGCTTGAGGCGATTAAAATGAACCACTGGCCGCCGCCGCCAAGAGCTTGTATCCTGGATGCGATAGACAGTGTCAGCCAGCTTCTTGATTATCCATTATGGTCCAGTCCATGGCCGGTGAAATTTCCGATGACAATCTCTTGGTGGAACCGTTGAGTGGAGCCACACGAGATCACCAGCCTTAAAGGAATCACCATGAACTTTCTTGTCGTAAAGATCTTTTTGATGATCAAGTGCATGTCCAAGGTTCTTCCGTACTCTCTGGTAAGAATCCTTGAGTCGCTTTATGAGTTGGTTAGCAAAGGTGGAGGGAGAGGACTTTTCAGTGGTTACAGGTGGTGGACCGAAAGCCACATTGATAGGCATCCTTGCTTGACGTCCAAACATCGGAGAAAAGGGAGTGTGGCCAGTACTGGGGGATCTTGCCAGTTGAATGGATAGTCTGTAGCTGCCATTGCCAGCATATTGAGTAGAGTCTGGTTGAATCGCTCGACGAGTCCATCAAATTGATGGTGGTACGGAGTGGTTCGTGTTTTGGCAATTCCCAACAGTTTACAGACTTCAGAAAGTAGCTCAGACTTGAATTGTTTGCCCTGTTCAGAGTGGAGCTGTTCGGGGGGTGAGAACCGTAAAAAGACTTCATTTGTGAGCATGCGTGCAATAGTAGATGCTTCTTGATTGGGCACTGGGAATGCTTCAGCCCACTGAGTAAAGTAGTCAACAACAACTAGACTGTAACTGTTTCCATCCCTGGACTCCAAGGAGATCAACTGCAACGAGTTGCATGGGTGAGCCAACTTTTATGCTCTGAAGTGGGGCTTTGCCTTTCAGAGGGTTCCCCCCCCCCCGCTGTGCACATTGGACGCATGTCTTGCAATAGTTGCTCACTTGATTATGATAACCTGGCCAATAGAATCGCTCTCTTACTCGGGCCAATGTCTTGTCTTCTCCTCCCCCAATCTTCATGCACTTCCCTGAGCAGTTCCTCCTGTTTGCAATGAGGAATCACCAATTGCAGGTGTGATATGTCATTCTGGGTATTCAGAAAGTGGCGATGTATCTTTCCATCTCTTATGGAGAGCTGGTGCCATATTTGGAATAGTCGCCGTGTAGACCCGAGTTGTTTGACGTCATTTTCTGAGGCTTGACTGGTCCAATAATTGGGTCATCCAGCTGTAGCTGAGTAAGGTCCTCTCCAGATGCTAATGAGACTAAGGCCACCGCTGATTCTTGCTGCTCTATGTGGTTGTCACGACCACATTGTTTGCAGGGCTGATCCAGTCGGGAGAGTGAGTCTGCATTTCTATGTTTCCTGCCTTGACGATGAATGATGTTGCAATCATACTCTTGGAGTTGCTCCAACCATCCCGCCATTTGGCCTTCTGGGTCTTTGAAATTCTGAAGCCAAGTGAGAGAACCATGGTCAGTTTGTAGAGTAAATCTACAGCCAATCAGGAAAGGTCTAGTGAACATCACCACTGCTAAGAGTTCTCTTCGTGTCACACACTATCTATGCTCTGGTTTGGTCAGGAGTCGGCTGGCATAAGCAATGACATGCTCATTTCCACATCATCAAGCTGAGACAGAACAGCTCCTATTCCATTATCACTGGCATCAGTATCGAGAAGGAAAGACTTGGAGTAGTCTGGATAGCACAGGATTGGTGGAGAACAGAGGCATTCCTTGAGCTGTTTGGAAAGCTAGTTGACACTCGGATGTCCATTTGAAGGTGCAGTAGAGGGGTTGTGTAAGCTTGGAGAAGTCTTGTATAAACCGCCGATAATAACTAGCCAGTCCCAGAAATTGTTGTAACTCCTTGGTACAGGTGGGAAAAGGCCAGGACACAATCTTCTCAATCTTGGTTGAATCAGGGCAAATGCCATCTTTGGAAACTACGTGTCCAAGGTATTGTACTTCCTGCTTGGGAACTGGCACTTCTTTGGTTGTAACTTCAGGCCTGCCTGCAAAAGCCGATCGAATACTTGCTGAAGGTGTAACAAATGCACTTCAAAGGTCCTTCAAGTGATAATCATGTCATCAATGTAGACCAGGCAGTGTGACCACTGTAAGCCTGCTAAGTCCATCAGCCTTTGGAAAGTAGCTGGAGTGTTGCACAACCCGAATGGCATAACCTTGAACTCGAACAGGCCCTCAGTGGTACAGAACGCAGTCTTGGGCCTATCATTGTTTGCAACTTCTACCTGCCAGTAACCGCTTAGGGTGGAAAACCACTGAGAGCCAGCTAGTGTGTGTAGACTATCATCTCTCCATGGCAAAGGATATGCATTCTTGTGTGACCTCATTCAGCTTACGGTAGTCCACGCAGAATCTGAAACTGCCATCCTTCTTCCTGACTAGCACTATTGTGGAGGCCCAAGGACTACTGGAGGGCTGAATTACATCCTTTTCCAGCATGTCTGTCAACAGTTCTCGTACTGCTTCCCTTCGTAGTGATGGAAGCCTACACACAGCTTGGTGTGTGGGTAAGGCATGGCCAGTGTGAATCTCATGGGTGATACGATCTGTACGGCCTGTATCTAACTTAGATGCGGCAAACAACCCAGCATACTGCACTAACAACCCATGGAATTGCTCTCTCTGTTGTTCTGATATATTGGCACCACATCGCATGCCAAAGTTTCAAGCATACTACTAGCCTTTGTATGGGTCAAAATAACTGTTATCACCGTCAGTAACCACTGCCACACTATCTTGAAGCGGTCTCCTAAAGACTCTATTGAGGCCACAACCGTACAGGTAGGTATCTTAACCTTATTAGGGCTTGGGTTCAACAACCTTATCGGAACTTCGAGGATCAACAAGGCACCAGGCTATCACACAAGGCACCGGGCTATCACACAAGGCACCAGGCTATTACACAAGGCACCGGGCTACCACACAAGGCACCGGGTTACCACCCAAGGCACCAGGCTACCACACAAGGCACCAGGCTACCATACAAGGCACCGGGCTACCACACAAGGTACCGGGTTACCACACAAGGCACCGGGTTACCACCCAAGGCACCAGGCTATCACACAAGGCACCGGGCTACCATACTAGGCACCGGGCTACCACACAAGGTAATTTTGTATCACTAGGACTTCCACAATGCATACCCCTTCGGGTACCGGCTCTGAAATCTCAACCATACATACTTGCTCCAAATAGGGTGGTATATTTCAAGGGTTTCTGGCAACTTGACTCTGCCCACCCCAGTACCCTTCTCCTTACTCTGTCCTGGGTTTAAAACCAATGGGGCACAACCACCAATGTTAAGCTGGCCTTTGCCAAAATCAATTTGGGCTTCATATTTTGTCAGAAAATCAGCACCCAGAATTACTGGAGTGGTCAGAGGACTCGCCACAATAAACTTGCTTCGATATATTTACCATGGATCCCAGCGTGAGGTCCACTTCTACAGCTCCGAACACCCGAAGCGGCGTCCCATCCACTCGCATAAGTTGTCTTTCAACCCGGGGTTCCAATCTTCTGTTCAAGGTTGGGTGTATCTCGTCCCATGTCTCTTTCCGCACTAGCATCACTGTCGCTCCTGTGTCCACAAGTGGTGCACCATCCACCAGACCTTTAGCACTGTAAACTCCTGCAGGCATAACTAAAGAAATAAATGAGTTGTATTTCCATGACCTTCCTTCACCTCACTCGTGGTGCAGGTTTTTCCCCTTTTTTTCCTGTTGCTGATCGGCAAAGTGGCACTGTCTCGTGAGGTGCCCCGGTCTGCCACAGGTCCAGCAAACAAGGTGTCGGGCTGTCGTCGTGGGCTTGACCTCTTTGGCCTCTCCCATAACCCCTCTGGTCTAGCCACCTGCTGGGGTCTCCCCTCCCACCATAGGATTGGACTGCTCCTGAGACTGCTCCTTTCTGTGAATAGGATGCTTCCAGTTTTTCAAATCGCTTTGTAAGTTTCTCAAACATAGCAACTAACTTGAAACCTGACTCCCGCATTGATGGTTGCCTGCCCTAGGTCTTCTCCTACGGGGGGGGAGGAGGGGGGGGGGGCAGCTTCCATGCTGACTACGGATGTAATCTTTGGAGGCCGGTAGGACTCCAACTCCAGGGTGGCTGCTACAGCTGCGTCCAAGGTCTCCGGAGTTTTCTGCTTGACCCCAAATGCAACTTGGGTGTTCTCCAGCGGAGCCAGGTTAGCGTTCAAGGAGAGCCCCTCCCTTGCTTTGTCCTCCAGGTCATGTACGCCTTGTCCACAAGCACTCGGAAATTTCGATGAGATCCGCCCAGCTCTCATCCGTTTTCCATTGCCAGGTTTGCAGCTCAGCTTGGTAGCGAGACTGTCGACTGGGTGGCTCGAACCGCTCCTTCAGAGCCCTTGTAGCGGCGACATAACTGTCTCGGATATCTACTGGAAGTCGTTGGAAATCTGTCTGGGCTTTACCAGTAAGCCGTACCTTCAGCCACTTCAATTTAGCTGCATCCTCCCACTCGTTTACTGCTGCCACATTGGTGAAATGGAAACTCCACTGTTCCCAACTCCCCTCTCCACTGAATGCATCAGGTACAATCGAAGGTCGACTTGCCATCTCTCTTGTCTCAAGTGCAGACACGATCCTGCCAACTACGCCAGTGTAACCGCGGCCAAGTAAGGATGATCAGAGGAATGTTGCAACAACTTCTCTTTAAGAACAGTTTCACAGTACAGCATGAAAAGAACACACACTCCTTCTAGCTAATCTCACATAAGTATTCTCAAGCACGTGATACAAGTCAAAGATGATAGAATCTAAACTCCAAGGCCAGATAGTAAATGACCCCGAAAGTTCAGTGTTAATTGCATGACCTAAATGTTCTAGAATGTTCTTGCTGTTATTAATCCAGTGTGTGGATGTAGAGTGTTCTTGATACCTCGACTACAGCATCTTCACATTTGCCTTTTTACAAAAACAGTGGTCATGGTCTGTCTAGTGCTAGGTTCCCAACCTCTGGGTCACAACCCCAGCTGGGGTCGCGAAGCACTTTTTGTGGGGTCGCCAACTAGTTGAAAACAGCTCAATGTGCTGAATCGTACGCTTCAAGGCAAAGACACGCACCTGATGGTCTTCCATGACAAAATAAATGACAAAATAAAAGGGTTTCTTGCCACACTGGCTTTGTTGAAGGATAAAGTGAGTTGGCATCATTTTGTATTATTCCCGTGCCTCTCTGCCCAACTGGAAGAATCTGAAGAGATCGAAGTCGAGCATCTGTCTGACAAAATCACTGAACATCTTCAGACTGATCGATCAGTTCGAACACTACTTCTCTGAGCTCGACGTCCAGTCATTCACCGTGGCCCCGAGACCCATTCAGTGCACCATTAGACGTCATCACTGACGATGATATCACCGAAGAGGAGCTCGTGAGACTGCAGCAGGATTCCTGAGCAAAATCATCATTCAAGTCCATGCCTTTGAGTTACTGGTGCAATATGCTTCAATCCTATCCACGTCTATCCAAGAAGGCAATACGGCTCCTAATGCCGTACCCTTCATCATACTTATGCAAACAGTCGTTTTCTACAATGGTTGTGACGAAATCAAAGTACAGGAATCAGCTCGAAATAGAAAAGGACATGATTGTCGTGTTGAGTGGCACCGAGCCATGCATTGGAAAAACTGGTGGCTGAAAAACCGAAAAACAGGCTCAACCATCACATTGATCACATTATTTTAAGTGAGCAATAAATTTTCATAACACATGTGACTTTGTTCTTTGATGGGTCACGTTCTGATTCTGATGCTGGATTCTGGAATGGGGTCGCCACCAGAAAAAGGTTGGGAACTGGGGGTCTAGTGATAGTGAACTAACTAGCAGTTGTTGTGAATGATTTCAAATGGTAAAGGGTCACCTAGGGCTCATTCTTGTTTCCTTTCATTTTTGACAGGACAATCTGTTGGTTGTTTTTGTTGCTGTTTCTTAAAGTTGAGCGGTGGAGAACTGCATTATTGTCTAACTGCCTTGTGAAACTGCAGCACTTCTAAACACCATTTCTAACTCGTTTCTTTACTACAAGTCAGGACATGCCGTATCTTGTTGCTATAGTTGACTGTGCCCATGAAAGACCTCATTGTACACTACACTAATCGGCACATGCCATATCTTGTTGATATTGTTGACTGTACCTACAGACACTACAAGTGAGAACAAACAGAACAGTCTACAATACGTGATAGCTCTACGGTTGCTTTACTTACCTTTTTATTAGCTAAGAACACGATCTCTACATAGCCACTGACTGCTTACTTCTTTGCTAGCACAGACAAATGCAGCAGCCAAAGATTAAAACTGCTATTAGTATACACTACTTGATTGTCAGCAATCTTCTTGACAACTTTACCGAAGCAGTAAAAATATGCTGGATCACCTCCAGCTGCTAGGCCCAATATAACACATGGCAAGGAATGGACCTATTTTGCGCAAGTTATAGTTGGGGGAAGTAGATAGATCTTGGAAACGTATTTTCACTTTTTTCAGCAATATTTTTGGGCTCGGTTTACTTCCTTTGCGAATTGTTCAGGTCTCTTTGGAAGTGACCTTGGAGCTAAAACCGGCTAAAACCACCATTCAGGATACTATGAACTTGCCAGAGTGAGTGTTAGCCGATATAAACTTAGTTGATGTTTTTAATGTGTTTTTTTGTCAGCCATTTTTAATGCACCAGTTAAACGACCATCACTTTCTATTTTTGCAAGAGGATTCAGGTTATCAAGATTCTCAGAGATGAATTGCTTTTATGGAGTTTTTTTTTTGTATTCCCTTAAATTTCTAGAGCAATATATAGAAAGTGGTATAATAAGTTATATCAAGTACAGTGTGTATGCAGAAGTTATAGCTCCAGAAATGGTAAGGTATCAAATGCCCTTTACTGTTTCAATAATTGGAGTGGAGTATTCCTAGACCCATATTCAGGTTATGCCCAGAACAGGATGAAAGTAGCTATACATACGTATAAGTAGCTGTGATTGCTCTTTAAGGGGGGCGTCGACCATTTTGTGGGTTTTATTTTTATTTTTAACTTGTCATAACTATTGAATGCTTAATCCATTTCCAAAGATTATGGTCTCAAAATGTAGCTCATTCTAGGTGCTTTCCAATGCCATTAGAATAATGGTGTTGCAATAAACTAGAACTGAAACATGGGCAAAACCACAAAGGTCCTTTAAAATGTTTAGATGCGCTCCTGTACCCGAACCACAGGTCTTCAACACTTGCTATTTATGGTGATATTAGAGTGATCACAGATACGTGTTTTGAATAGTTTTTTTTATTTTTTTATTTTTATTCCCCCCAATATCCCCAATTTCATTTTTATGCTGTCAGACTGACTATATCTCACTATATCTCATCAGTAAATGACTGGATTGGTTAGAAATGTGTTCAAAACAAGGAGTAATGCAAGAGCTTTCATAATATATAAAAATTATATACTACAGACAAAAATTGAATGAGTTACACGGTATCATGTGATGTCACTACATGAAAATTACATTTCATAATAAATCAGGTTGAAAAGTACAACACTAACTCGATATGGATTTCCAAAGTTGGGAACTGAGAAAGTACAACGTGGCGTGCGCAGGAGCAGAACTTTATACCCCCCTTTGCGCAGAGAGCACGGAAATGACGGAATAGTACTGAGTGATATTTTAGCCAAGTTTCAAGTCTTGGCCATGAACGGTTATTATATTATGAACGATCCAACTTACTGCGTTTATTCAGGCTTCTTCTTGTTCATCGCGCGGAGTTGTGCAATGAAATGGGAGGATAAAAAGTATCATAACTCAAGAATGGTTGACAATAAAATGTTGAAACTTGAAATGCAGCTAGTTTAATAGTGAAGGTATAGAATGATGGTAAAAAATTTTTTTTAATAAAAAAAAAAGGAAAAAATGGTCGACTCCCTCCTTAAGTCTTTAAGGTATCATCCTATACACTGATATTATAATGGCAACGAAGATGCATCATAAGTTTTTTAATTAAAAAAAATTAACAAGTAACTATTGTATTCCCTCAATTAGACCATGCCCTCAATTAGACCTTGCACCACTTACTATCTCAAATGAAGTTACTATCTCAAATGAAATAGTACGCGCTCTCTTTTAGACCACGTACCAGCACAAAATATGAAGGCTCCAGGAAAAAATGCTATCCGGAGTGGGCGAAGAAAGCTTGGCAACCTGTCACCACTAAAGTGATAATCAAAAGTTGCAGCATTTCAGTCGAGATGGGTAGGTCACATGATGACAGCATTCATTTTAAAGCCTGGACAAATATCACAAATATCAGAAGTGCTGCAGGAAATATCACCAGAGAGATGGCCAAATTCAACAGAAAAGAAGTGGCAGAGATTGACAATGACGATTCCTTTGCATGCGACAAAGCTGACTATGAAGAAGACAAAACTTGCGATAGCTAGAGCCAGAACACAATAATTGTCTGTTTCAAGGTGGACATTTATGGATATTAAGTAATTCCCTTTTGTTTATGAATATATTCATGAATAGGTTGTAAAGTTTTGAGTGTTTTAGTTCTCCTTGTGTGTGGATACCTCACAGTGATGGTAGTAGCTCCTAGGTTGATTTGGAAGCAGCTGGACAGATGCAGTTCAAACAGGGCAGCTATAACTGTGGGGTGCTTCAATTCTATTTCTGCCAGTTTCCTCTACAGTTCTGCTCCCAGTGCTGCAGGCTCTGTGGGTCAAGACTTCTCGTGGCCAAAGGAAATAATGGAGGTTAAGTTTTCAGCTGCTCCCAGTACAGCTTCGACCTCAGGATGATTGCATGGTGCATCCACCCAAGTTCTATTGCTATCTTGCTACAGTGTAGTCTAGAGAAGCAAAGTGGAAAAGGACAACATTCCTTACAGAAATATAAACCAATGCCATTTAAAGTGGACAAAACATCAAATAAATGCATTGTGATATAAGTTGGTACAGGGTTAGCAGTAGATGTGAACAAATATACTATAATATTTTCACTTGCAACCACTCCACAAAGGCAGGGCAGTAACAATTAGAAAGGGAGAGAATGTTGGAAAACACCCACTGCACTCATTCATAGTTCTTGAGATTGCCTCTCCATCTTCCCTTTAATCCCTTGCTCAAAAACACGTCAGGACGTATCTCTAGCTTGTGGAGTAGAGCTTGTGTAGTAGAGGTGACTTGCTGCATATGTGTGGTGGTGTTGTGCCATCCAGTAGAGTTATCTCCTCTCACTATCTAAAACAACAAAAGGTGATGTATATCCACCCACTCAAACTGAGAAGCAAGTGGCAGAGAACACGCTGAAAAGAATGTTTGTAGGGAACTCTGGTGGTGTCCTCGTGGTACATGGGTAGGTGGTTATCAATAACTCCCTCACACTTTATTACTACCCTATGACACTGATGCAAATAACTGGGTATGGGGGTCTCAACTTCACAGGCATCCATGAAGACAGACCTACAGTCAGTCATATCATCTCTCTGAGATATGCCCTACCATACTGGTGGATACAATGGTACAACATGTGCCAACTGCAATCAAAAGGAGGGGCAACTTTTACACGAGGCAATCAGCTGTTCTTTTTACAAGCTAACCTCACCTCCTAGGCTCTACCGGTCATATAAGCAAGCCTGACCTAGCAAGTGCTGGTTGATATAGCACTTGCCATGGATGTTGCTAGGGTTTTTTGTTTTTTAAAAGTTTGAATTCTTTTGTAGGTGTGTGCCTAATTGTCCACACAATCATTTATTGAAACAACCGTGACTGAACGGGTGATCTCATGCAACTACTGTGCACAGTCATAATAGAGCATACCCTCTATTAGAATGTGCCCTTGAATAGTACACACAGCTAGGAAGCTCATGAAATGCACACTTTCAACTCAAGGAAATGAGTACATGGGATTGACTGGCAAAAGTGTATTCATATAGACCACAACCAATTAGATGAACCTTTACCATTTAAATCATAAAGTAATGAGTCATCGAACAGATGGTCCACATGGGCACACTCTTGCTTCCTTTCTCTTTTGACCAGTTAACTCAAGTTGTCATTTCATAGTTCAACATTGTGGCAAACCAAACTGCAGCCAAGCCAATGAGTAGAGATTGAACCACTCCTTTTATTGGACCTATTTAATTCACAAGTCAGCACATACCATAACTTGTTATTAGAGTCAGCCAGGGAACACCTACAGCTTTCTTCAAGGACTTGGCAAGAGTTGCACAGAACTCCAGAACTAGCCAAACATTGCCAATGTTACTCTATACCAAGTTTGTTGCTAAAGTATGCATGCATGTATTGTTATGTCATTGCTAACTTCTTGTTTGAAGATTATTCATCAGTAAACCAACTGACTGATCAGTTCAGACATAACTGCACAGCTCAGCATAGTCAAGTCTTGTGAAGGATGCTCTTTACCCAATTCTGATAATTGAGCAACACTTGGTTGTTTCATCAACTGTCACTGCTACCGTATTGCAACTGTGTAAGCAACAAGTCGTGGATATGCATTGGAGGATTTGGAGTCTTCTGGTGCTAATATTTTATGAAGGGCCTATTGTATGCAAGCTATGTGTGCAGTAATAAAAAAGTACACGACAAAAATATGTTTAATTTTAACAATAATTATGGGATTGACCTGTTAGGAAACAAGACTTATTTTATTATTATTATTATTATTATTATTATTATTATTATTATTATTATTACTACTACTACTACTACTACTACTACTACTATTATTATTAATTATATATTTACATTTATATATTATATTGTTTTGGTGTTTATATTGTTTTGGTGTTTATTTTATTTCTAGCTATTATCTTTGTCGAGAGAGTAAAATTCTAGTTGTTTGTCTTTGTAATTTCATTGTCAACTGAGAGTTCGTCGAAAGACTGTACCCATGTATACAGCTGGATGACCCTGTACCATTTAAAAACAATTATTGCCGATAATGGTAAGGATCTACGCGTCTACATTTGTTTCCTTTCTTGGTCAATCCATAAATGGTGTTTAATTGGTTGCCGTCAGTCTACATGGGTTCAGTCTGTTTCCTTTCTTGCCAATACAATATTTGGTAAAAGGGTATCTAATTCGACGCACTCTACATGGGTATATACAGTCTGTTTCCAATCCAATATTGATTTGAAATGGTAAGGGGTCATCTGTGGTCTACATGGGTACAGCTTTTCCTTACCCTCTCACTGTCAATGGCGCCACGGCTTTGAAAAATAAAATATAAGCATTTGTCAATAGGCAATAATTTTTATATCAAAAGATAGCTGAATTCATACTCTATTTACACCAAAAAAATTACGGCGGTTGGACGGAGGAAAGTTAATGAAATTATATTTAAAACACGAACGATTTTCAGTCGGACGATATCAACGAGACTGTCAATAGCTGATATTTCCCAAGTGACTAGGGCAGCTTGGGACATTTCTGGTGATGAATCAAGTGACGAAGAATGTGAAGGCATCCATTCCTACCTCGGAGATAGTCGTGTGCAATGCAAATACTGCAATGTTCACCTTTGGATTATGGAGGATCGGAATTGTTTCCATGCTTTCCACAACTTGGTTGACTTTTGCCACAGACACTGATTTCACCTCAAACTCCACCCAAAATGTCTTTCGATTACATTATGTCAAACAATTATATCAAATGTTTACTGAATGTTGTATTGACAAAGTTCTTGTTGATAAATAAGGACATTTTTGTGGTCGATTTATGAAGACCTTATTATGGGTTGGCATAACTTTTGTATAGCAATGTATATTCCTACGTTCTTGGAAGCAAAAGAAAGGATAAGGATAGAGCTATCTTATGAGCTATATATCGAGTCCATAACATGAACTATGGAGAAGTTATGGCACTCCTAATCATGACCATTGTTTGCATAATAATATGCATAGTATGTGGTCAGTTTGTGGTCACACCTTTTGACCACAACTTCTAAAACAATCATGCTATCACATGACCAAATGGTAAATGGTTCAGCTAAATATCTGATTTGATATTAATTTTTTAATGTGGCTGTGTTAAATTTAAAATAATTCTCCACAATGCTGACAGTGAGAGGGTGAGAGGGTTAACAGTTCTTGTTTCAATTACCGTATTTGCCGGAGTATAAGTCGCAGTAGTAGCTCCAAATCTTCTTCTCCAATTGAGGGGTGCGACTTATAATCCGAACATGCCGCTTTTCCTTAAACAACTGGGCGGGGTCTCTAGTGGATTCACGTGGCAAATGTCCGACGACAGTATACTACCAAGAGTAGTAGCAACCGCGTAAGAATCGTGGGTATTTTCCGCTTCAGATTTGACCAGCAGGAACTGTCCTATACGAGGTGTCCAAGTATTCTTATAGACATGGTGTCCTCGTACTGAACTTTCCAGTTGGTAGCTTTCTTCCTCTTCAACTCCTGCTCCAGCCATGCTCATTCGTCTCGACCTATTGTCATTGCGCATGCGACCTATACTCCAACTATTATAGATTTTCAAATGGTGGCCAACTTTGGGGGGTGCGACTTATATTCCGGTGCGACTTATACTCCGGCAAATACGGTATTGTTTTTTTTGGTATTAAAGTCGAGTGGTAGAAAACTACACCAAGTGTGGGCTTCAGGGTCTCCAGGGCTTTTAGACACATTCTGATTGTTGCACACTACATATATCACCTACTCTTGTAGGGTCAGCTATAGCCTCTTTCAAAGGACTTGATAACAGAAGAACTCAACCAACCAACACAACAGGTGTTTTGGTAGAGAATCTCCTACAACCTCCTTTGTACTTAGTAACAGTTCCCAGGAACAAGCTCTTCAAACCAAGACTTTTTTACTGCATTCGAGAAACGAGTAGTCATGGACGTTGGAACATTAGGGGTCTTCTGGTATATACTAAAGTTTTCATGAATAAACCCAATTGTATGCAAGTTACGAGAGTGGAAGACCGAGCTAGAAACATTTTTAGGTGAATTTTAAGGATTTTTTGTTAACAATTTTTTTTTACAAAGTCAGTTTCTAGTTGTGGATTCAAAGCATGCTTGGATCTTTGGGTCAATATCGGCTGAAACTATATATATACCAGGTCCTTTTTTTAATCCGTCATTTTTTAAAAGTGAGTCAATCCAATATAGGGTGTTCTATATACTGCACTCTCGATATAAAGAGTTCTACTGCACTCCCAATAAATAGATCCTTGGAGATGAATTTCAAGTATCATTTGTTGTTTTTCCTCTCTCATGTTTTTTTTTGGGGGGGGGGGGGATTCTATTGGTTTACTGCCTCGGCGAAAGATTCAAGACCTGCCGAGAGTTATGAAGCTGCCAATATGAATTTTAGCTGAGGCACAAGCTTTGATTCCATCTATATTATAGTTTGCCGTCGACAACTCCCCCCCCCCCACCCCACCCCCGTATAAACTAGTACACACCAATTACTTTATCCTGCTTACCTCACATGGACACGATTAACACATAATTAACAGAATAACATTTCTCATGGCCCGTGATCGTTGCTATTATGTTTTTTCACAGCTCTCATCATTGATCTCTACATGGACAGGGCTAACTTCAAGGGCTTGGCCGTGAAAGACAACATAGGAAAGCTACATGAAATACTGGACGACTGTGACTACCCTAGCTTGCTCCAGTTCTTTGAAGTAGCACCATTGGCAAAATGATTAATTTTTTTAAGCATATACAGTGCGTGAATCTATAGACTGCAACCTATTCTCTTTGGATTACTTAATTACTATATTATATACAGTTTTTATATTTTCCATGCATTAATATTGGTATTCAGTTTTAGTATGCACATCTCATCATCTACATGTGCTTCTTTATTGATCATGTATGTGATTTTGTGCATGTGCTTAATGGGTACACATGTAGTGTTGTAAACATTGTGAGTAGCATGGGCTAGACATCTATTTGTGAGCTGGTGATATATATATATGTTAAATTACTATGCTGGCCTAATATATAACGCAACTCTGAATACCTAAAGCCACCAGGTGTGTGTTTTCCATTATGCCAGTTGCAAACACAAACTAGACATTCAGTTTTTGCGCAGAGTGGCAAACACTTGCAAACAGCCAAATATTACTTGGATGCTTCCTTTTTAGCTTCTTCTAAGACTTCCCGTGCTCCTTGATCTAGCAAGCCTCCAGCCAGTGCCTCTCCAATGTCACTAGCCAATCTGGCCCACTCCACCACAGACAATTGAGTATAGCCCTCAGGAAGAGTACATATCTCACTCCCTCCGATCTTCTCCTTCCCATCCAGTGAGAAGACAGCCCCATCCAGTGTGAGGACACCATCGGGACTTATTCTAGAACACACGCCAACAGGCACGCTGCAACCTCCTTCCAATTTATGCAGAAAAGCCCTTTCGGCTGTGCAGCAGATGAAACTTGCTGCATGGTTGAGAGGGAGTAGAAGTTGGTTTATTTTTGTGTCCTCCACCATCGTCTCCACTGCTAGAGCTCCCTGGCCAACAGCATACATGCACACAGAGGAGTCCAGCTCCTGATCCAGCCTCCCCTGCCACCCCATCCTCAACAGACCTGCGGTGGCCAGCACCAATGCATCGTACCTCCTCCCATCACCACCCTCTCCACACCCCTCATCCAGCTTTCTCAGCCTTGTGTTGAGGTTTCCACGCACACTTTGGAATATCAGCCCAGGGAAGTTGCGTTTGAGCTGTGCCGTTCGCCTTAGTGAGCTTGTACCAACAATGCTGCCATTTGGGAGTGTCTCAATATTCAGACCCTTGTGCTTTGGGTGGAGGACGAGGGCATCTGTAGGGTTATCCCTCTCATAGATTACTGATAGCCCCATGCCAGGGGGGAGGGTGGTGGGAAGGTCCTTTAGAGAGTGTACGATCATGTCCACATGTCTGGCTTCCAGTGCGGTCTCTAGTTCTTTTGTGAAGAGATTTGTCTGTCCGATCTTTGGCAGGGCAATGTCGAGAATTTTGTCTCCAATAGTCTTCATGGTGGTGATTTCGAATGAAATGTGAGGATAAAGGCCCTGTAGGGCACTCTGGATGGTCTTGGCCTGGATCAGGGCCAGCTCACTGGAACGAGAGCCAATTCTAATGATTTCATCACCTGTACCTGTGCTGCGTGAATTTCCTTGAAAACAGGGATAAGCATAAAGTCAGGTATACCCGCATGCACAGAAACAAGGTTAGCCAACAAACTTACCACTCGAGTTCTCCATCTTTTTCTGATGTCACGCCAAATTACTCGCGCCAGCCAAATTCTCGCGAGAAGTGCGAGTAATGTGGCGCGGTCTCCATGACCACATTCCTCGACCTATGATACCGCCTGGTTCCTTGATCAAATTTCTTTTCCCCCCCCAGTGTTTCCTGATGACTCTTGTCGCTTTGCACTGTTTGTAAGAGTACTGTGCATGTGGTGGCCTAGCTGGAATAACATTATACCGGTAGTGACAGTGAGCAATGTTTTTATCACAATTTGAGACTACCGCGTCAATTAATTTTCGCGGTATATATTTTAAAACGCTGCTTATCTTAAACGTGCGCGCTATGTACAGAGCGAGATGGCTTCAACAACGATCAGGTCGATTGCTCCTACTGTATTTGGGGAAAACAAGGAAGTCATTGCCTATTTTAGGAGCAAATCTCTTTTGGCAAGTAACTGTTACTTGTGGAATTGTGGAATGTAAGGGGGAAAATATCTAAAAAGTAATAATCATCTTGTTATTATTGATAATAATAATATTATGATGAACATGTTTGGTGTTGTTACTTGGTGTTCAGTTGCAATGTAACTATGGTTAGACATAAGAAGTCCAGCCTGAAAGATGGGTTTGCATGGGGGTGTCCTGCATGTAAAACCGTAAAGTCGATTTGTCATGGTTTGTATGTCTATGTCGATATAATAGTAGATATAAGAATAATATATTATTATTATTGAAGGGAGCTTCTTAAGTCAATGCTTAGTCTGCAAACTTGGCTTCTTTTGATATATTGGTGGGCCAGAGAGTACCCAGTACTGCTGCTGCAAGTGAAGCAGGGTGCAGTCGACCAACTGCGATTAATGTGTACCAGTGGTTGCGGGAAGTTTGCTCAACAGCCCTTTGTAGCTGTCCAATAATCTTAGGTGGGCCTGGAGTCATCGTCCAAATTGATGAGTCCCAATTCAGTCACAAGCCTAAGGTGTGTTGTCAACTGATTGTCACATCAACACTACATTCTTGTGGCCATAGCATCATTATCAGAATAGCTATAATTATTGTGGATACAGCATCATAGGGGCTGGCCACCATCCTCTGACATATGGGTGTTTGGATTGGTGGACACCAGTCATACTCCTGCACTGGGTATGCTGTAAACAATCACAATTCCACTCCATTCTATGTAGTTGTTCAACACAAATTTTCAGGATAGTTCCCTGGAGAGACGCTGCAACATTACTCCTTATCATATGATCTCATATTGCAAATGGAACGATAATCCATTCGGATCAGTGGGCTGCGTACAGACAGTTGTTTCTCTGCCTGAAGTGGTTGCTCATCGGACTGTTAACCATCCAATAGAGTTCCTAAATCCAGTCATAGGTGTGCACACACAAAATGTTGAGTCCTACTGAGTTATACCACAAGATATGCACAGTATGTAGATAAATTGATTTTATCAGGCAAAGATAAAGTTTAAAAGGATGAAGGGGGTTCGTCATGATCAACTTCCTTCATACCCTCGATGACTTTATGTGGAGGGAGAGGAATGCCGGCACAACTGCTGATGCTTTTGGCAGCATCCTACATGAAATCAAAACACAGTACCTAGTATAATTTTGTCCTCTAATGTTTTGTTGTTTTGTTGTTGGTTTTTTTTTCGATGCTGCATTTGTTGTTTTATGAAGTTGTTTGAAGTTGTGTTAATATGAAGTGTTACTTTTTTTTTTGATTAGTATAGCTGCTATGAATATTGTTCTGTCATGTGAGGTGTATATAGTTGTCCTGAGGTAATTGTTATTTACTTCGAGTATCCTTTCTTGATGCCTTCTGAACGCTCCATTTTAGCGCGCGCGTTTAAGATAAGCTGCGTTTTAGCCCTAGCCCTAGATATATACCGCAAAAATTAATTGATGCGCACTGATTTTTCGACTCCGGAGTCTCTTTACATGAGCAACATTTTTTTTACATACAGCTGTAATTAAAATTAAAGGAATCAGATTCCTGTAATTGTGGTTAGCTGAAGATAAAATAAAGCAGAAGTTAAAATAAATAATTGTCTGAAATATTCTTAGCAGTATAGCTTTACAATAACCTCTCAATAATACGAGATAAACAATGAGGTTGGGTCAGTACACAAGTGGAAGGGGAAAGTGAAGGTGAGAAATGAGAAGGATTGGGAGGAGGAAGTAAACGGCAAGAGTATGCTGAATTTTTATAAATCGGCAAAGAATGGTGCAGGTATATATGTGAGGTCCATATGGTCAGGAAGGTGTGCGGTTGCAATTTTGACTGAGGACTGCATCAGCTGGGTTGTTGGAGGATAAAAAGATATGTGGGATAGTTAGGGATGAGGGTGTATCATGTGTGATAGTGGAGCAGGGGAAGATGTGGAACATTTCTTGGTGATATGCGTGGAATTTGAGAGGGATCGGCTGGTACTGATGGATGAGGTGTGCAGAATTGTAGGGGAAGGACAGTGATTTAGAAGAGTGGGTAAGGATGGAAAGGTGGCATTGCTTTTGGGGAAAGATGTGGAGGGAGTAAGTGATGCAAGTGGGAGGAGGTGGGCAAGTGTGTTATATATTGGGTAGGGAAGTGGTGGCAGAGGAAAGAAACTTAACAGGCTAAGCAATATCAAGATTAAACCATCAACTTCAAATTCTAACAAAATCTTGTGGTTACAACTTTGGAGCTCCATAAATTCTGCACATTTTACTGTGTTGACATGAAGGTCTCTCTATATGCTCTCTTGATACTAAAATGTTGCATAGGTATATATATCTGCGTCAAAGTTACCTGAAGCTCAAGAGGGGTACCCTAAAATCTTGAATGAGTTTGCTGCATCTGATATTGCTAGAGGGTGCCTACTCTATGGTTTGGCACTAATGGTTTGGCACTAAAACATGTGTAGGTGGTCAAGCACACATGCCTTCCTGCATGAGAAAAAAATTCAACCTGTAAACTTGACCTTATCTCACATTTTAATGCTTAATGATCCCATCCCAGAGCAGAGTTTCCTCTTGCCACAGAACAGTGGTATGGTAAAGGTAGAAACACACACCACTGTTTGCCAACTGTGAATCAGTTATTTGTAAAGCTATGGTAAAATCACCACACAAGCATGGTGGTAAAGATCTCTCTGGATTTGCAGACTCTAGATCTTAAAAGAGACATAGACACTTGCAAAAAAACTCACAGTTGACAACCGAATTACAATGACCTCAATAATCATCTTGAAATTTACTCTCTCACGTTTGAACTAGATGCTCTAGCCTTCATCAGGAATAAATATGCTTCTGTGCGAATACTTGTATTTTTACCTATTCCTAAGCTATGGAACTGATTCTTGCATTCAACTATTAAAAAGAACCTCGGGACATTTTCCTGGAAGTCATTTTTAGAACTGGAAATCATATGCACCACCTTCTTCATTGTCCATGAAATAAATGTTCGGTCTTACCCCATCCCTGACTCTATAATATTGTACATCTAGGTATCATCAGCATTGTTTAAACTACCAAGAAACGAGCTGCAAACACTGCAAGAGTCATTTGAGGGAGACATGCTTTTCTGACGCAATGGCAACGACCAATTAGCTTGCGTGATCGCGAGAATCTGCGCATGCGCAGGCCAGTGCATCCGGATAACTAGACGCACAAGTGGGCGTTAATTAACTACTGAGTCTACGTAAGTGGAACCCTAACTGGCCGTTGGCAGGTGAGGTGTTCGGTTGGTGTGGATCACCGTCAGCGTCGACTCGTAAACAGTTGGAGAACCGCCATCTAGAAAAGAGAATCGCGGCATCATCACCGGCTAAAAGGTATATAGCAAACTGGTCACTAGTCAAAATTTTCCTTGAAACGTGATCGCTATGTAACATTTCACTAGCAGCGGTTCACCCTGAGGTATTGTTATTGGCAGTATCGTGGTGGAAGTGTTGATGCAGTGATAGGAATTTTCTCCTAGGAACCACTTGATTGGGAATTGTCTATAACAATTAGCTAGCTAGCCCTAATATTGCCTATTTAGCCATAGCTGAACTTGAGAGTGTTAGGTGCTAGACATAATCATTCTGATAGTGTCTGGTTATCTCTCTGTTTACCTAGAGCCATCTTCTCCATGATGCTGGACAATGACTCAAGGCTCTCACTTTACTAATAGAACCCCCTGCAGTTACACATCTACTCCACAAGCAATTGTTTATAATGTGCAGTCCACTATAGCATAGCTAGTATGCAGTCCAGCATTGCACTGATGAGCTAAGTATGCACTCCAGTATAGCACTGATAGTGAAGCTGCAATCATTATAGCATAATTAAGCTCTATAACATTAACTAAGTGATGCAGTCCACTATAGCATAGCTAAGTATGAAGTCTATGCAGTCAATACAGCATAGTTAAGCTTATGGCCACTATAGCATAGCTAAGTAACAAGTCTATGCAGTCAATACAGCATGGTTAAGCTTATGGCCACTATAACATAGCTAAGTAACAAGTCTATGCAGTCAATACAGCACAGTTAAGCTTATGGCCACTATAGCATAGCTAAGTATACAAAGTCTATGCAGTCCAACACATCATGGCACATCAGAGCCAACATGCAATCCGCTGTAGCAGCTATTTGTGCAGACCACTATAGCATAGCTAAGCATGCAGTCTACCATAGCACAGCTATTTGTGCAGCTCAGTTTACCATAGCTGAGGAAGAAGTCCATCGTGGCCACAAGTGATGTCTGTAACCAAAGTCCTGTTGTCTATTCATGTTTTTCTGTCGTACCTTATCTGACAGTTTTTCTTGTGTTTAGAGTAAGGGAATAGATGCAGTTCTCACGAATGAAATGTCATTGTTGGAATTTATGGGCAGAAGGAAATGACTTGTGTTATGGATGGTTAGATAGCTTGTTTGTCAGGGCAGCCTAAACATGTACCAGATGCCCCTTCCACAATAATTTAAAAGATTGCAGGAGTGCTACATAGCCGTTTTATCATAGCCGTTTTATCAGCAATGGTAGAGAGTTCAGATTGATTTTACATTAGAGGGTTTCATTTAGGGGGGGGGGGCACCCCCCTCGGAACCTTTTTGCCCCTCCCCCCCCCTTGGAAATTGTATTATTAAAATTCTTATTGATGTTGATAAGTGCTTGACATCATGCCCCCCCTTAATATCCAGATTCCTCAAGTTGCCCCCCCAGACAATTTTCTAAATGAAACCCTGTGGGTAGGCTGTTTGTATAGTATATGTAATCCAGGTGGATGTTAATGCATGACATCATTTTTTATTAATGCTTAGACTGGATCCTTCTGTCTAGACTATTACCTCCAACATTGCCATGTTCTGAATGACAGCAACGCTAACAAATGCATTAGGTACAGGAAAAGTTAATGTGTTGCCACAACATGGAAAATGTGTGTCTTTGTTATGTTAGGGGTTATTTAGATAGTGGGCTTCGTGGATGTCCTTCCTCACAAGACCAAATTGAAAACACATTACATCATAGCATAACATGACTAACACATTACATCATAGCATAACATGACCACACTGGCTTGCATGTGTCCACACTCGAGGTTGTTGTCATGTGGAGAAGATGGATTTCTGCTGTGTTGGGGGAACTTGTCTAGATTTAAGGATGTCCTTCCTCGAGATTCTTGCTTTAAAGTACTAATAGCAAATGCATCACAAAACACAAAATCTTCTTAGCTTGCATGAGTTTGTGCAAACATGTACTCCATGTAGAATCGGTCAGGACTTGAAGATATTTCAAATAAACTTGTTTGCATGTCTTGGCTACAGATATTTATATCAATAACTTTTGGCGAAGTTGTTTTCACTACGTGAATGACTTCCTTGTTTTCCACCTGTAGGTAAATGGCCCAGAGTTCCACTTCAATCCGTGCCTCCCTGAATGAGCAGCTGTCTAAACTGCAAGGGAAGCACAATGCAGAACTGGAACTGATAGAAGACATACGGCAGTTTGCCAGGCAGAGATCCACCATGGAGAAGCAATATTCGGAGGTGAGTTGGGAGGAAGTATGTGTGTGTGTGAGGGAAGGGGGGGGGGGGGGGGGGGGGGGTGGGGAACAAAGTGAATTGAAGAGAAAGGGGTAGATGAGAGGGCGAAGATGATATGGGATAGAGAATGGAAGAACAGGGGAAGAAGCACTCGGGGAGGAAGGGGGCAGTTGGAGAATGAAGAGGTGGAGAGGGAAGGAAAACTAATAGTCAAGGAGTAGAAATATAAGAGGGTGGCCGGAGCAACAGGAACAGGTCTTCCAAGAATGAATGTTTTCAATCATTGTATTCCATCATCCCAATTTCACAGGGTATGCATCGACTAGTGACACAGTTTGTAAGCAAGCGTGAGATCCTCAAGCCCATGGACGTTCCCGGCTTTGATCGGCAGGAAAATAGGTATGTTTTCTTGTAGTGCTAATGGACATTCCTCCTGGGGCACACAGCTGTTTCAAGTTGTTCTCCCCCTTGATGCTCAGGGGCTTGATGGAGGTGTGGAAGGCCCTTCTGGACAAGACAGAGGACCTCTCTAAGAGGAGGCTCACAATATCGGAGCTGCTTATCACGCAGGTCTCGGATGCCATGAAACACCAGAAAAGAGTCAAGGAGGCCAACTTCAAGCGAGTACGAATTCTGCTTTTTTTTAAATGATGATGTTGTTTTCTAATTTCCCAAAGTATGGATGGGAGGGTTTGAATTGGGTGTGGCCAACTCTAAGCCGTGTAACTGCAACATCCTAAAGATTCACAGATGATTGATGCTAGTGTAAGGGGTAGGGTACAATTCAAGGTCAAGGCCTAACAGCTGTACTCTGTGCAGTAGGACTCTGGCTGCAATGACTGCCGTACTCATTATACATAATAGGTGGGTGTGGCAACATACTTCACCAGTCTTCCAGAACATGATAGAGAGGCATGGCATGCAATGATCCTTTTGTGGCCTGGAGTAGGAGGGGAGGGGAGGGGGGGGGGGGGGGTTAGGGAAGTGCTAGACAAAATGGATGTGTTGATGGCATCTGAATGTTGTTGTTGTTGTTGGTCAGACAAGGTGATGGTGTTAAATGAGCACTATGTGTGATGTGTTAAAACATACCAAACGTATGCTAACTACAAATGCTAATGAAATTGTCTTGTGGAAGCTATTCAAAGTATCTGGTCCTCGTACAACACCAGACCTAACTGTGAAGTTAGCCTAGATGTGAGGTTTCAATCAGCTGTAGCTCGCCGCCAGTACTCGTATCTTGCATGGCTAGGTTGGCAGTTCTTGGTAATGGGGGAGGGGGGGGGGGGGGGGGAAGCTCAATCATTGGAAAACAATCTCCCTTAGGAACTCACAACATTAATTTATTTTTAATTGGGTCTATTAATAGATGCATGAATGTGGAGTTGTCATGGTGTAAAGCATGGTGATGTCATGCACACTCTCATCCTTCCCATGCTTAATGGTCCACATAAACTATTGGGGGGCTGCAGCTGCTTGAACTGGAAGGGAACTGTTCCTGGTAAGCAATGGTTGCCTCGATCATGTGATGGTGTCAGCAAACTCTGCATACCTCGCCAACAAAATGCCTGACAGTCACAACTGTTGTTTTACACATCTCTTCAAGAGAAGGTTTTGCTGTCTCGATAGTGCAACATAGCTTGTGTCAGTCTCAGTGTAAAAGAAGTTGGGCTTCCTAGCTTCAAAACTGTTGGCTTGACCCCTGACAAATAGAGCACAAAGGCTATCAGCTTTGTGTGTATAAGTGAGTGGATGTGTGGGTCAATGACTCAAGGATATCCTGGAATTAATTGTAGACGTGTATATACCCACTTTTCTGCCAAACCTGGCACTCTCTACTGCAGATTCCTAGAACATTAATTAAATGTCTGTACTTGATATATATACTCACTGAATTATAACTGCTTCGTCATCCAGGACAGCTGATTCCTCAATAGCCGTAATCAGCGCGCTAAACGAGTGCATGCATGCGTAGTAGAGCGTTAACAGAGTGGAATATGGAAGAATATACTCGCCTATAACAAATATATACTGCAATGAATACATCAAGCATAGAGTATAAATATTGTATATATGTGACAGCATTGCCTTAAATTATTTGGTTTGACCTAAAATGGCTGGATGTAAAAATGTAAAAATTATAAAAAAACAGCTAGTGAAGTAAACAGGTTTGCTGCTCTGTTAGTCTGTTCTAGTGAAGTAAACAGGTTTGCTGTTCTGTTAGTCTGTTTGTGTGTTGGCAACAGCTAGTGAAGTAAACAGGTTTGCTGCTCTGTTTGTGTTGGTGAAGTGGTGAAGTAAACAGGTTTGTTGCTCTGTTTGTGTTGGCAACAGCTAGTGAAGTAAACAGGTTTGCTGCTCTGTTAGTCTGTTTGTGTTGGCAACAGCTAGTGGAGTAAACAGGTTTGCTGCTCTGTTCGTCTGTTTGTGTTGGCACAACAGCTAGTGAAGTAAACAGGTTTGCTGTTCTGTTAGTCTGTTTGTGTTGGCAACAGCTAGTGAAGTAAACAGGTTTGCTGCTCTGTTAGTCTGTTTGTGTTGGCAACAGCTAGTGGAGTAAACAGGTTTGCTGCTCTGTTAGTCTGTTTGTGTTGCTAGTGAAGTAAACAGGTTTGCTGTTGGTGATGTGATTTGGGAGCAGTGGAGGGCATCATTTGGCATTCTTGAATCCATAACTAGAGTAGGTGTGTCCGGGAGTGCTGTGAACAATCCAGGGGTCACCTGATGTCCAAAATTCAAAGCCCTTGCCCATCTAATACTGACGAGGACTAAGAGTAGCAGGTCCAGAGCTAGGTGGGCAGCAACTTTGAACTTTTGGACGCCCCAGGGCAGGACCAGCCTGGTGTATCTGAATGCTCTGCACCGGATGGAGTCCCAGCATTGGAGGACAATTGACTATCATCAGTGGAACTGCAAGGCAAGCTCATGCTTCCCTGGAGAGGATCCCACAGGACCAGCCATTGGTTGGCAAGGTACCAATCAACACCCCAATGGTCGTCTTCTACTAAAGGCTGGATCCAATACTCTGACCACACCCATTGAACCTGCCAGATAGAGGGGTCCAATGCGACTGCAGGCCTGTCCACATTGCACTATGCGCATTTGATGCTAATTGAAGGCAGATTGGTCGTGGCCATACTGACTTAGAATTAAATTAGGAAGTTGCATCCCAGTGTGCATCAGATCTAATGCGTCTCGAGGTTTGAATTGATACATGCTATCCAGAGTGATAAATACTGACATTAAAATAATTATGCGCATGCGTGCGTGTGTGTACATAAACTTCTCCCCTACAGTAGCTGCAGGGCCGAGCTTAGAAAAGAAAGCACTAATGAAATATAACTTGTTAGAAATGGATCTAGACTAACCTACGCTGCTACTGTTATAGCTAGCATACCTCCTACCCCCCTCCCCTTGTGGGGATTTATGGAGAAGCATCCTTCTATGATACTGTCTTTCTCTTAGCTCTATCCCTATCTCTTCTGCAGTGCAGGTCTCCTTCAGCTCTACATGGTCATCGACAAGTGCCTTTTTTGCTTGTGTGTGCGTGTGAGTGTGTGTGTGTGTGTGTGTGAGTGCATGTGTGTTTATTGGATTGCTACTTTCATGTTCAGGACTGGATGTGCTTCCATTATGCCCTACATACTGAAGTAGGTTCAGGACTGGATGTGCTTCCATTATGCTCTACATACTGAAGTAGGTTCAGGACTGGATGTGCTTCCATTATGCCCTTACATACTGAAGTAGGTTCAGGACTGGATGTGCTTCCATTATGCCCTACATACTGAAGTAGTTCAGGACTGCATTATGCCCTACATACTGAAGTAGGTTCAGGACTGGATGTGCTTCCAATATGCCCTACATACTGACAGGACTGGATGTGCTTCCATTATGCCTTACATACTGAAGTAGGTTCAGGACTGGATGTGCTTCCATTTTGCCTTACATACTGAAGTAGGTTCAGGACTGGATGTGCTGCTTACATACTGAAGTAGGTTCAGGACTGGATGTGCTTCCAATATGCCCTACATACTGAAGTAGTTCAGGACTAGATGTGCTTCCATTATGCCTTACATACTGAAGTAGGTTCAGGACTGGATGTGCTTCCATTATGCCTTACATACTGAAGTAGGTTCAGGACTGGATGTGCTTCCATTATGCCTTACATACTGAAGTAGCTTACATACTGAAGTAGGTTCAGGACTGGATGTGCTTTCCATTATGCCTTACATACTGCAGTAGGTTCAGGACTGGATGTGCTTCCATTATGCCCTACATACTGAAGTAGGTTCAGGACTGGATGTGCTTCCATTATGCCTTACATACTGCAGTAGGTTCAGGACTGGATGTGCTTCCATTATGCCCTACATACTGCAGTAGGGATGGGCCTTGAAGCAGTTGACTGCCCACATTACAAATGGCCCTTCCTACAGTGCTTACTATAACTCTCATGGGATAGGTATGCTATTTTGGTAGTACCAAAACAAAGATCTTTGCTAGATGATGCCTCACAAAGGATCATCTCGGAAGCAATTCTGAGGGGAATGCAGGTTGGGTGCAATGGGACAGCAGACTGGACTGGTGGACATTTCATGTTTTTATTTGTTATTAATATGTAGTACTGTTATTGGTTGTTGAATGTTGAACAATTTTTTTTTGGTCTAGTAATAATATTTTTGTCATTAATTGTCATTAATGATACGTTAATCAAAACAAATCGTTAATCAAAACAACAGTGCAAATTACAATTCAGAGTTATCAGCCAAGTTGAAGAAGTTGACCTCTGACAGTGACTGCATAAACACACTTCTCTGAGCTTCAGCTATATAATAGGTAAAAAGCTTAGCACAATGACTTCTCTTGTATGAGGAACCCAGCTGTACTCCTTGTTGTTCAGCAAGAGAATGAAAAGCAGAGTACTTGAGGAAGGCCAGGCTTTCCTTAGCCAGAACATAACAGATCTCAAACTTGTGCTTCATTCTAATCTCTTCTTCATCCATTGCGAGCAATGGGAGAGTAACTTTCAATTGGTTGATTGCTAGCTTTAGCTCGGGCAGTACGCATGCAGGTCATCGAAGTTGCGTGTTGCTCACTTTTAGCATGATCCAAGATGTTGCTGGTCTTATGATTTGTAGAGCCAGTTATCCAGGCAGTAGAGAAGTTTCTCATTCCTTCGATCTTTTCTTCAAATTGTCGGCAAAATTCACACCACAACGTTGATGCCAGTGATTTGTCCGAGCGGTCCTTGCTGCATCGTAGCCATAGCAAAGTCTGATGATCACTGTCAAACTGCCGCTGCCACTTTTCAAAGGTGGAAATGCTCACCTGACGTTTACTCCGCTTAGCCTCAGAGCCACCTACACAAGAGCTACCTGAAGCAGAGCTACTACTACCCAAAGAGCTACAACTACTACTTTTTCTCTTGGCAAGCTTACACTAGCTTCTCTAACTCTGCACTCCCTTACAGCCCAAGCTTCTCTAACTCTGCACTCCCTTACAGCCCAAGCTTACACTAGCTTCTCTAACTCTGTACTCCCTTACAGCCCAAGCTTACACGCCCCAAAACGACCGGCCATTTTGTCAGATCATAGAACGAAATGATCGGTCACGTGCATTCACTGATCGGTAAAGTGCCGACTGCCGGCTGTAATAATAATCTCTGTTCCTATTGGTTTGTCTTTTATACCTGAAGTCATTATTCTGGGTGTTGCTGGGTGTTGAGCTAATTATCTCATCACATGCAGCCAGACTTCCACTTGAGTGAGTTGGAAACAATGCTAGAGCTAAGTCACCAAACAATGCCAGAGCTAAGCCACCGAGCATCCTCTCCCATTAAGTCACCCACCCAACAATGTCCTCAAAAGGCTTGCCACAACAGGAAACTGAACAAATTTAGTCATGAAGGAGTGTCCTGCAGCATGGCCGTGAGAAATAGCTGTGACCTCTGAGTCATACACCATCTTCTCCATGGAGATGGGCATTTCCCAGGCACTGGATGACGAGTTTGTTTGCCTCCATGCAGCTAAGGGAGCCATCTCCCAAGTCTTCATCGTCCATGCAGCTGACCTGGCCCCAGCTCAACGACTCTTGTGTTGTTGTTTTTGCAGAGACACAGTATTGAAAGCTTGCATGTCCTCTGAGTGAGCATGCACAGACAATGCTGTGGGAACTAGGCATGGCGTCAAATGCATTCCTATTTGAAAGTTTTTGAGTATTTTAAAAAGAGGAAGTATTTGCTTTTGACCGCTTCAAAGGATGATTTTTGATATTTCAAATACATTTTCAAATAGTTTTAAATACTTTCCTAACATGCTACAGGTATCAGTATGAATGTTTTGCTGTGAGTTTGTTGATTGCGTTGATGACAACGAACGTTAAGAGTGTTTTCTATGTGTAAATCGTATTGATTAATGACTTAATTAAGCCTCACTTCTCCAATCAGATAAAAAAATAAACAACTCTATTGGATTGCCTCTTAATAAGAGAGAGAAAACAAGACTGCCTCTTAATAAGAGAGAGGAAACAAGATTGTCTCTTAATATGAGAGCGGAAACAAGACTGCCTCTTAATAAGAGAGAGGAAACAAGATTGTCTCTTAATATGAGAGCGGAAACAAGACTGCCTCTTAATAAGAGAGAGGAAACAAGATTGTCTCTTAATAAGACAAGACTGCCTCTTAATAAGAGAGAGGAAACAAGACTGTACCCATCTAGCAACCATTTAAAATCGTGTACACCACTGGGTTTCTTTATTATGCTCCCCACAAGGGAATAAAGATGTCCAAGCGGCCATAAGAAGACTTGCTCTCTAGAGAAACAGCTGGTTTCCAATAGAGTGTTACAATGTGCTGTGTTAATTAATTAAATATTCAGCAAATTTTTATACAGCAACAATACATGCCATATGCACCAAATAATACACACCAATAATACACCAATAATACACACACCAATAATACATGCACCAATAATACATGCACCAATAATACACGCACCAATAATACATGCACCAATAATACCCACCAATAATACATGCACCAATAATACCCACCAATAATACATGCACCAATAATACATCACCAATAATACATCACCAATAATACATGCACCAATAATACATCACCAATAATACACACACCAATAACACACACCAATAATACATGCACCAATAATACACACCAATAATACATGCACCAATAATACATGCACCAATAATACACACACCAATAACACACACCAATAATACATGCGCCAATAATACACACCAATAATACACACCAATAATACACGCACCAATAATACATGCACCAATAATACACACACCAATAATACACACACCAATAATACATGCACCAATAATACACACACCAATAATACACACACCAATAATACATGCACCAATAATACACACACCAATAATACACACCAATAATACATGCACCAATAATACACACACCAATAATACACACACCAATAATACATGCACCAATAATACACACACCAATAATACACACCAATAATACATGCACCAATAATACACACACCAATAATACACACCAATAATAATACACACACCAATAATACATGCACCAATAATACATCACCAATAATACATGCCAATAATACATGCCAATAATACATGCACCAATAATAATACACGCACCAATAATACACATACCAATAATACACACACCAATAATACATGCACCAATAATACATGCACCAATAATAGCTTCTAAATCGTCATCAGATAGTTTTCCTGCTGTGGGTTCAATCATTAGGTATGGGGGGCTACACTCCCCCAGCCAGTTTCTCAATCTAGACTTGTCCACGAATATACATGAAAGTTATGGCCGATGAAAAAAGACAATTTAGCCTTCTGGTAGTGTGAGCCCAGAGATCACGTGCACTTTGGCTCTATATAGAGAGTTGACAGGTCTTGGTGATATCATCTAGGTATTTGAGCGATGCTGAGTGAGCTGTTCATTTTGCTGAGGCAGCTTGTCTACTACTAGAAAGTCATCACTGACTGACTGGTCAGCTACTCTGCCTGCTATTACTATCTACTCTAGAGTGGATGTTATCACTGACTAAGATCTGAAATTGCATCAGCCTAATTTCTTTGGGGGGGGGGGGCAAGCTCTAGAGGACACCCTACAAGCACTTAGAGTCCTGCCCCCTCCCCCCCCAAAAAATTCATCTAGCTCCCCCCTTATGAAAAATCCTTAAGGGGGGACTATACCTGAAACTGGGGGGGGGGGGGAAACGTCTGTTGATTTAGACTGCCCATAACTTTTTTTATAATTACTCTGTCCAAATAATATTATGCCCATATTGTTCCTTGATCTATGTGCTTTCCAATGATATAAAAGATTAGTCTATAGGCATATTTTCTCAGAAGATACATGCAGAAATATCAAGACATTCCCCCCAAAATAAACACTTCTGCCCCAACACTTCCCCCTCACCCATACTTACAAACCAAAAGCTGTAAATTGGTCTGTGGTTTTCCTAAGCTAGCTATTATATGGGGGAGACAAAAATGCAATAACTAAACTGGGGGGAGTGGAGCATCCTGCCATATTAGTGAATACGCGATCTTAACGATAAATCTGCAAAGGTCACCTCTTCTAATCACCATAACTTGACAACCCATCAAGTAAAAATAAAATTGTCTCCAACATATAATAGCTATTAGCTTAGGCAAACCACGACCAATTTACAGCTTTTGGTTTGTAAGTATGGGTGAGGGGGAAGTGTTGGGGCAGAAGTGTTTAGTTTTTTGCAATGCCTTGATATTTCTGCATGTATCTTCTGAGAAAATATGCCTATAGACTAATCTTTTATATCATTGGAAAGCACATAGATCAAGGAACAATATGGGCATAATATTATTTGGACAGAGTAATTATAAAAAAAGTTATGGGCAGTCTAAATCAACAGACGTTTTTCCCCCAGTTTCAGGTAAAGCCCCCCCTTAAGAAACCCTGCACCAATCTTCATAAAATATCAGTGTACATACATACTGGTTGTTTAACCCCTGCCCCTGCACAAAAAACAAGCGCAAAATAGTGAATATGCGATATCTAAATAAAGCACACTAATTCACATGAATACTGCAAATATTTTTTTGGTTTTGGGGGTGTGGCAACAAAAAAAAGGAGGAGCTTTTACGTGAGCCAGAGATCCGGGAGCTGTCTCGAGCTGCAGTCTGCTGCGCAGCTTCAGCCACGAGTCGTAATGCACTATCTCTTCAACTTTCCCCCTGGATGGATCCCAAGTACGAGCAGCTGTTAGTCTCGCACGTGTTCTTAAAAGGTTGCTCCTAATACGCATGGCAGAGCCGACACGCTTCAAGGCAAGTGCTTCACGGAGGTATATACCGTGTGGGCATTAGACCATTTAGAAAAAAGCAGAGCCTCACAGCTCACCACCCAGAGCGCTAACAGCCATGTTTTAAATGGTAAAGGGTCACTAACTGGTTGTGGTCAACATGGGTACAGTCTTGTCACGTTAGATTTTAAATTAAAAATAAATAATTTGTTCTCGTTACAATTTGTTTTATGAGCAAATACCATCAAAGACAAAATTTGTATTATTATGTGATCCACTTCACATTTGCATTGGACAAAATGAAAAGTATTTGAATGTCTTGCAGTGTACTTGCCCCACCCATGTCTGGTGGGAACAATCATGATCACACGTCTATGGCTGCACACGGGGACCCACTGCTCACACTCCCAACTGGCTATTTCCACTCGGGTTGAGGAGCTGGAGGAGCCGGCACCAACAGCCAAACCACTGAGAGAAATGTGAGAAACAGATTGAGGGGACTACGAGGGGGAGGGCCTGTTCTGCAGCAGAGGAGGCTGAGAGACGACAGCACATCTCAAGTTACGTAGAGCAGGAATGCCTGAACAGCAACGGCAACAGCAACATGGAGACAGGAAGTGCACATGCAACATGGAGACAGGAAGTGCACATGCAACATGGAGACAGGAAGTGCACATGCAACATGGAGACAGGAAGTGCACCTGAAACATGGAGACCGGAAGTGACAAAGCACACGTGCATCATGGAGACCGGAAGTGCACAGGCAACATGGAGACCGGAAGTACACAATGGAGACGGGATGTGACAAAGTGCAAGTGCCAAGAGAAAGCAAAGCTGAGCAGCAATATTTTAACAAGATGATGGGACAAAGAGGGAAGCCAGGAGAGAGACACAATTCTACCTGGTCATTCACACTCTGAGACCACATCATTGTTAGGTTCACAAGGTCTAATCCTTGCCTCGCTCACCCCAATATTCTTTGTGATGGATGCATCAAGGTCACCAGCAACATGACGTGTTACAGTACGTCATCTTAGTGGCATTGCGAACATCTTGCTGCTGGTTACCTACTTGTGCATTGCGTCGCTAACCTGCACTGGAGGATGGACATTTACAACGCCTCGGCATAAGGGAATATGAGATGTGTGTGGGAGGGGAGGGGGGGGGGAGGGAGGGAGGGGTGTAGCTAGCTAGTTACTTATGCTAACTTTACCCTTAACAAAAGCTTGTTGGTGTATTTGCAATCAGCTCTAGCGGTAGCTAGTGCCTCTTTCACTTTGCAATGCGGTTGTTAGCTTTAGCGAACTTCTCTTCAGTGGGTGAAAGCATCTGTGCCCTCCGAAAGGCATATGGTTAACTCTTTTTTTCTCCTTTTTTTTTTGCAGTGTGTATGCACTGCTCGACTGAGGTGGGAGGATGAGTGTGCAAAGTGGAGATAGTGCAAGCACTGTGTGTGTGTGTGTGTGTGTGTGTTTGTGTGTGTGTTTGTGTGTGTGTGTGTGTGTGTGTGGCTACATTTTTATGCTAGAGATTCATTGGCTACACAAACTCATAATTGATCAAACAATATATATATATATTTATAATCCAGCTTAAAAGAAAGAAAAAAGACCCTTTGTAGCCCATAGCCAGTCCCTGGCCACACCCATGCCCTACACATTCAACAGACTACAGTTCAGGGGGTTGCAGTTGGCAACAAATTGGTGTGCTTGAAGTTCCAGCTACAGAGTGGACAATGAAAGATGATGGAGACTGTGAGAAACTTCCCAGGCACGTGAAAGATATCTTGACTATCTCTTGGAGAAGCTAGTGGGATGTACTACCCTGTTGCTTCCTATGCTAAAAGGTCAAAGTACACTCACACATGCTTCTCTTCCACCTCATTACAACTAAAATTAAAGGCTGTCCGAGATGTTCGTCATTGAGTAGTGAACGTCATTCTTCACTGTCCATTTCTGGAGAGTGTGTTTGGTTTGGAATATCACTCCATGGTGGTGTATATAATTCAAGGTCAAGGTTGGCTGATATTTGAAGTGATCCAATGTGATGCAACGAGATGATCTAGTGACACATTGTGAACTATCTTAAACATCGACTGTCCATATACTAATTGCTTGAAGTGATGCAATGTGATGCAACAAGATGACCTAGTGGAACTATCTTAAACATCGACGGTCCATCTACTAGTCACCAGCATGCTTTGTGGTGGCCAGTTTATAAGCTTTGCTAATTGGGTCTAGATTATAACTTTATGTATCTCATTAGAGCACTTCCTGTAGAATACTAGGCATCTGTCCTGTAGAATACTAGACTATACTAGGCATCTGTCCTGTAGAATACTAGACATCTGTCCTGTAGAATAGTAGGCATCTGTCCTGTAGAATACTGCATCTGTCCTGTAGAATACTAGACATCTGTGAGTAAAGCTTCTTTAAGGCTACCTTTCTAGAGGCTGAATAGGAATTGTCTTGTGTAGACAAGATAACCTTTACCAGGTAACTCGATTGAGTTGGGGGGGGGGGGGGGGGCTACGCATGCAGCAGGTCTGTCAACAGGTCACACGCATTGCCCATGTGACACTCAGATTATGCCCACTTCACATGCAGATTAGGGCCACTTCACACGCAGAAAGTGCACAAAGATGGCAACAATCTCACGGTATTCAGTAGAGCAAGCTACGCCCTAAAATGTGCATGCCAAGGCCTAGTGCTTTGAATCTGGGGCCAGGATATGGGTAATGTAGCGGTGAAGTGCACCTTTGTTGCCAGCTGCGATAGTTCCCTGTCAGGTTCAGACAGAGTCCAGGAGCAAAGTCTTCATGCAAAATGCAGTCCTGCAAAGTATCTTAACGTGTTTTCGGCAGACTAGAGCCATTCAGCACCGAAGGTTCCTCCATAGATGATGCTACTTTGAAACAGATGCGTAATAATTCATGAAATCAGAAAATACCTTGCGGATCACAGACTACATGTAGGTGGCTTTTGCTTTAGCCCTAGCTGTAGCCCTAGCTGTAGCCCTAGCCCTAGCCCTAGCCCTAGCCGTAGTCCTAGCTCTAGCCTTAAACCTCAGAAGCAAAACTCCCAGGCCGAACAAGGCAAGTTCTCTGTCACTAGCTGGTACACTGGCTAGTATCCTGAGCTGGTACACTGGCTAGTATCCTGAGCTAGTACACTGGCTAGTATCCTGAGCTGGTATGCTGGTTAGTATCCTGATGGTTTATATGGCTAATGAACAAGCATGTTTCAAGTTTGAATCTTGACCTGAGGTCATGAAGTGTTGCAAGAAAGTCTTTCTGGGAGTACAATAAACAGCACAGCCAGAAATCAGCAACTCTTTGAGACCATGTATTGTTATGTCTTCCCTCCTTAGTCCTGCCCAATCATGAAGTCTAGTCTTCTGACTCGATCCCCTCAGAAATGTTCTGATGTAATGTAGCAGCCCACTAGATGGCTTTGCAAGGCGATCCTTTTTAGGGCTAGGGTTAGGGTACATTCATACATAGGTGGGCTTCACCAATAATGCTAATGGAGCCTCTCAGGTTGCAAACTGCCACTAATTATAATTAGAGAATGTGTGCATGTGAGCCGTGTTTGTTGTAGGCGAGTCAGCTGACCAGTGCTTTGTTGTTTGGCAAGGTGGTCTCACTGGCACAGATGAAGCTGAAGTTGGCTGAAGGGAGCCTATTCCTAGAGTCATGGCGCATGTATGTATGTATGCATGCATGTATGTACCTAGTAGGTTGTGGAGGTCTGCCGTGCTATTTTTTCGCTGTCTGGAGGGCTCGAGGAAAGGTTGGGTAGTCTCTTGAGGTGAGTCCTCTTCGAGACTTGTTGCCCTCTGATGGTGGAGAGTTTGGGTGCCAGGCATGACTAGATATATATAGATAATTTGTAATAGATATGAATAGCCTGCGTATGGAAGTGCGTAATCGTGATGCGCTTTTGGAGAATACTCAATTATATTTGTTTAAATTCAGATGGCTCAGCGGAAGGAAAGAGAAGAACTTAACAGGTTGGCTTCATAATAGCCTCTTCAGCAAACGATAGGACTGCAAGAGCCTTTTTTGCTGACTATATTTCGTTGAATGTAAATTCCGCAGATGCATAATGCATGGTTCCCACACTTTCATTCTCTCAAGCAGAGGAATCTGGTAAAGGGTCTGCATTATTTGAACCAGTCCAACCAAAGGAGTTCTACATGGTTGTCTTGAAGTGACTCTGTACTCTACAAGCCTTAGTGTGAATGATGTGCCTATCTAGCCGTGCTGTGTGCAGTTCAAGGTTTCCCCTGCCAGTTCAGCTCTCCATCTTCCTCTCGTTGTGTTGTCACTCACTCAGGTCTGCCGATGGATTTCCTGCCCTCCCAGTCAGTAAGCTGTTGCTGTTCAATGCTTTCTTGCTGCTTCCTTGAACTCTCACTACAACTCTCTGGAGTCTATAGTGCCTCCTGGAACTTCATGTCTTGCTCTACAGCTCTCTGGAGTCTGTAGTGCTTCTCCTGGAACTTCATGTCTTGCTCTACAGCTCTCTGGAGTCTGTAGTGCCTCCTGGAACTTCATGTCTTGCTCTACAGCTCTCTGGAGTCTGTAGTGCCTCCTGGAACTTCATGTCTTGCTCTACAGCTCTCTGGAGTCTGTAGTGCCTCCTGGAACTTCATGTCTTGCTCTACAGCTCTCTGGAGTCTGTAGTGCCTCCTGGAACTTCATGTCTTGCTCTACAGCTCTCTGGAGTCTGTAGTGCCTCCTGGAACTTCATGTCTTGCTCTACAGCTCTCTGGAGTCTGTAGTACCTCCTGGAACTTCATGTCTTGCTAGACAGCTCTCTGGAGTCTGTAGCTGTCTTGTGTGGTATAGTAAACACGTCTTGCCTCTCAGCCTTTGCTCCCACTGGTCCAGGCTCCCTCACTGGCTCTTCAATACGAACTATGGATTCCAGGCTGATCTTGCAAATTACAACCCACAGCTAGAACATGTGCCAACTCAATATACATTATATTGACAAATATATACATACTTAAATATTTACACATGTCACATACATACACTCCTCCCTCCCACTCCTCTTCAGTGCACCTGGAGTGCTTGGACACACCAGCACTCAAGTGCCCGAGTAAACATGAAATTCCTCCATGCCTGAGGGGTCGAGGTAGACATGAAATTCCTCCATGCCTGAGGGGTCGAGCTAATCTGTGGACACCCAAACAAGGCTGCCTGATGGTCTTGCTACTTGATCCAGAACCTCCTCCCTCTCCCCTGATAAGGCCTTGCTCTCTCCTTGTATGGCACGTGGGACAGTCGCTGTGTACTCTACACTGCCTTCTTGAGGGAAGGGGGAGGGAGGGAATTAAATCACACAAAAGAAATGTTGTGGCTGGTTCGGAGCGCTATCCCAGTGCATTTCCTTATTAGGAAAACCTCAGCAACTGGTTTGTGGCGTAGCTGAAGTTGTAGAACCTTCATCAGAAAGCCTTTCATTGGTTGGGATGTCAGCTTTTGCCCTCCCTAGAGCCCGCGTGTTGCTCGGCCCAGGGCACCAGTTGAATCCGTGAATCACTTGTGGAGGCTGTCATGAAAATCCACTTCACTGATGGCCAAATTTATGGTTGAATATGTGTATAGAGCTTGATGGGTAGGCTAACCACCAGATTACCAATGCAAGTATACTGAGTGGCAGTCCTCCCACCCCACCACTCCCCACCCTCCCCACCACTCCCCACCCTCCCCACCACTCCCCACCCTCCCCACCACTCCCCACCACTCCCCACCACTCCCCACCACTCCCCACCCTCCCCATTGCTCCCCACCTTTCCCACCACTCCCCACCCTAGAAGAACGGGAAGAGTTGAGTTCGTAGTTCAACCAGGATCGTTAGGGTTGTTGTTTTGTGTTTTTTTAAACCAATTTAAACAGTTAAAGGTGTGAGGAATGGGGAGGGGGGAGAGGGTGTGACAAAAATACAAGAACAACCCGCTTAAGGGAAACGGAAATTATCCATGTGCATAGACCACATCCAGTTAGATGATCCTTTACCATTTTAAATCATTGATACAGGATTTTAAATGGTAGGGGTGGGTGTGGTCTACACGGGGCGGTCTTGTTTCCTTTCTTTCGTAACATATCAAACTAATCTAGTTTGTTTGTTTGTTTTAAATGAAAGCGTGTTGTTTCCTGTCTGTGTAGGTTTGTTGTTTCCTGTATAGGTTTGTTGTTTCCTGTCTGTGTAGGTTTGTTGTTTCCTGTCTGTGTAGGTTTGTTGTTTCCTGTCTGTGTAGGTTTGTTGTTTCCTGTCTGTGTAGGTTTGTTGTTTCCTGTCTGTGTAGGTTTGTTGTTTCCTGTCTGTGTAGGTTTGTTGTTTCCTGTCTGTGTAGGTTTGTTGTTTCCTGTCTGTGTAGGTTTGTTGTTCCTGTCTGTGTAGGTTTGTTGTTTCCTGTCTGTGTAGGTTTGTTGTTTCCTGTCTGTGTAGGTTTGTTGTTTCCTGTCTTGTGTAGGTTTGTTGTTTCCTGTCTGTGTAGGTTTATTGTTTCCTGTGTAAGTTTGTTGTTTCCTGTCTGTGTAGGTTTGTTGTTTCCTGTGTAGGTTTGTTGTTTCCTGTCTGTGTAGGTTTGTTGTTTCCTGTGTAGGTTTGTTGTTTCTGTATATTCTAGTTGAGCAGGTGGAAGGGTGCACAAGTTAGAGAACTTCATCATTTCCACGTTTAAAAAATGCTTTTTCCAACTTGTTTCTTGTTGTTGTGCACTACACATCCCCACATGTGCCATGTCTTGTTGCTACTGCTGACTGTACCTACATGTATGTAGGGTCAGCTACAGACAGTTGCATAAGAGAACTCCACCAACCAAACAGCAGATGTTTTGGTAGAGGATCATCTACAGTTCCTTTGGACTTTGTAACAGCTCCCCAGGAGCAAGAACTCCACAAACCTTTACAGCAGAACTGAGGGCGGGTTAGTGGTTCCACTTAGCTTGGTTGCGTCAGCGACGAGGAAGTTACCCAATGAATTCTCCTTACCAAAATCAAGAAACCGTATATAGTCCTGGACGTGCATTGGAATATTTGGAATCTTTGGGTGCTAAAGTTTTAAAGTTTTGTATGCCAGTTAAGTGAGTGGGAAGAACCAGAGGAAGACATAAACCAGAGGCAGGTAGACACCAACCAGAGGCAGGTAGACACAAACCAGAGGCAGGCAGACACAAACCAGAGGCAGGCACAAACCAGAGGCAGGCACAAACCAGAGGCAGGCACAAACCAGAGGCAGGCAGACACAAACCAGAGGCAGGCACAAACCTGAGGCAGGCACAAACCAGAGGCAGGCACAAACCAGAGGCAGGCAGACACAAACCAGAGGCAGGCACAAACCTGAGGCAGGCACAAACCAGAGGCAGGCACAAACCAGAGGCAGGCACAAACCTGAGGCAGGCAGACACAAACCAGAGGCAGGCACAAACCTGAGGCAGGCACAAACCAGAGGCAGGCACAAACCAGAGGCAGGCACAAACCAGAGGCAGGCAGACACAAACCAGAGGCAGGCACAAACCTGAGGCAGGCAGGCACAAACCAGAGGCAGGCACAAACCAGAGGCAGGCAGACACAAACCAGAGGCAGGCACAAACCTGTGGCAGGCACAAACCAGAGGCAGGCACAAACCAGAGGCAGGCACAAACCTGAGGCAGGCACAAACCAGAGGCAGGCACAAACCTGAGGCAGACACAAACCAGAGGCAGGCACAAACCAGAGGCAGGCACAAACCAGAGGCAGGCAGACACAAACCAGAGGCAGGCACAAACCTGAGGCAGGCACAAACCAGAGGCAGGCACAAACCAGAGGCAGGCACAAACCTGAGGCAGGCACAAACCTGAGGCAGGCACAAACCAGAGGCAGACACAAACCAGAGGAAGACAGACACAAACCAGAGGCAGGCACAAACCAGAGGCAGGCACAAACCAGAGGCAGGCACAAACCTGAGGCAGGCACAAACCAGAGGCAGGCAGACACAAACCAGAGGCAGGCACAAACCAGAGGCAGGCACAAACCTAGATGGTTGAAGATGAATTTCAAGAGTTTCCACACTTGCTATTATGTTGTTGTTTTGTGTGTTGCTAGCAGCTAAGCAGTCGAGGCATACTTGGAGTCTTTAGGAAGAAGCAGTCGAGGCATACTTGGAGTCTTTAGGAAGAAAGCTGCTGATGTTAATTATATAAGCTTTGATGTTTTGGGGGGTTGCTGTCCACCATTTTGAAACAGAGGTCAAAAAGTACTACTGATATCATCTGAGAGGGAGGCTTGGTCTGGTTTGAACGTGGTGAATACGGTGACTTACTTTCATTGTTTTGTGTTGGGTTGTTAAAATAATGGTTGGTTGGTTTTGAGAAACCTGATCAAGGTGTGTGCTTGACCACCACTAGATGTGTTGGGTCGACAGGAAGAAGTGGGCTCTGTGTGTAAGCACAGCTATTATCCTGTGCCTCTATGTCCTCATGCAGCTGATAGACATCTGTCAGAAGATGAACAGTGAAATTCTGGAGTCCACAAAGAAACTGGCTGTTGTACGTTTAGGACGCTCTCTTTTTAATCATCTTTCTTTTTCTTGTCATCTCCCCCCCCCTCCCCTCCCCCTCCCTCCTTCCCACTGGATCATTTATTTTCTCTCGGATTAGTTCTCTCCTCCTCGTCTGCTTCACCTCATTCCTCCTGCATGACCAAGCTATCCTATCTCTATACTTGCATTGCTTCCTCTTCTGTTCTAGCACATCTATCTCCTCATTCATCCCTCACCAACCCTCTCCCTCTACCCTTCCCTTACATTGCTCCTCTCCTCATTTTTCTTGTCCATTGTTGTTCCTCTTCCCCCACCCCCCACCCTCACTTTCCTCTCGGTGTCCCGTCCTCCTCTTCCGCTGTCCTGTTCCACTCCGCCCCCTTCTTGTGCATCACTTTCCGTCCTCACCACGTAGACCAAGAAATCCTACGGCGAGGTGGAGAAGGTGTGCGAGGAAGCTAGGGGCAGGTACAACGAGGCAGAGAACAGACTGAAAAAGAGAGACTTGAAGTTCTTTGAATCGTATGCACATTTAGAGAAGAACCACAAGAAGTTGTCCGACCGGCTCATGTCGTGCCAGCGACGTACAATATGTAGCAGGAATGACTACCTGTTAGCCGTGGCAACGACCAACGCCCACATGGACAGGCACAGGAACAAGGACCTCCCCAGACTCATGCAGGTACGCAGGAGGAGGCGTGCCGTTCTTCCTTTTAAATACCTTGCTGTTGTTATCGCCACTGTTCTCGTTATTCAAACTTGAACAATTATTCTCGGCAGACATCAAATACTTTTTATGGTTTCCATCTTTTCAAAACAACAACAACAACAACAACAAGGGTGAAAGAAACCTTAAAGTGGTGTTGTTGTTGTGTTGTTGTTGTTGTTGTGGTGTTATTGTTGTTGTGTTGTTATTGTTGTTTGTATTATTACTGTTGTTGTTGTTGCTAAAGGCATTGGATGGAGATTTGTACGAGGTTGTGCGGAGAGCATATTCAAGTTATGCTCAGCTAGAAGCTGACGCGGCTATGTTTGTCAAGGCGGAGTTTTCAGACCTTGCCGAACAGGCTAATTTCGTAAGTTTGAATCGGTCTTTAATTTTTTATTAAGGAAGGGGTGTTGAGAGTGTGCTTTAATTAAGGAAGGGGTGTTGAGAGTGTGCTTTGATTAAGGAAGGGGTGTTGAGAGTGTGCTTTAATTAAGGAAGGGATGTTGAGTGTGCTTTAATTAAGGAAGGGGTGTTGAGAGTGTGCTTTAATTAAGGAAGGGGTGTTGAGAGTGCTTACACCACGTGTGTGATGTTCTTACTCTGGGCTAAGGCAGGTTGAAAGATAGAAGCTCTATGTGGACGCACACTGGACCACACCACACTGGGTTGAGGCAGGTTGAAATGGCTGACAATAGCTCTCTATGGGGACACACACTGGACCAACATCACACTGGGTTGAGGCAGGTTGAAATGGTTGACAATATCTCTATGGGGACACACACTGGACCAACACTACACTGGGTTGAGGCAGGTTGAAGTAGGTTGACAATAGCTCTCTATGGGGACACACACTGGACCACACCACACTGGGTTGAGGCAGGTTGAAATGGTTGACAATAGCTCTCTATGGGGACACACACTGGACCAACATCACACTGGGTTGAGGCAGGTTGAAGTGTAGGTTGACAATACGTAGCTCTATTGGGACACACACTGGACCACACCACACTGGGTTGAGACAGGTTGAAATACTGTAGGTTGACAATAGTTGTAGGTTGATAATAGTTGTATGGGGACACAGCAGAGCTAACCTCTACAGTCCGTGTTTAGTACCTGCTTCTTACTTAGGTAAGGTGACATTGTTGTTTTATTGTCTTGTGAAGGTGAACAGAGACTATGTAGTGGAGGGCTTCCTAGAGAAGCACTCGTGCCTGCGGACACAGCACAAGTACACGTTTGAGCCGTACGGGCAGGACACAGTGACGGCCATCAGCAGAGACCACGGAGTAGAGATCTTCCTGGATAAAGATGCCAGGAAGTGGGCCAACAAGCTCACCAAAGATCAGGCTGCCATAGACTCACAGCAGAAGCAAGTGAAAGGACTTGAGTCCGTCAAGTCGGCCTATACCAAGGTTATTAGCACATTGGGTGGTGATTGGGGGCAGCTATATGCTCACTGCCATGAGGGTCATTGTGTCTGGCTATATGCTCACTGCCACAGGGGTCATTGTGTCTGGCTATATGCTCACTGCCACAGGGGTCACTGTGTCTGGCTATATGCTCACTGCCACAGGGGTCATTGTGTCTGGCTATATGCTCACTGCCACAGGGGTCATTGTGTCTGGCTATATGCTCACTGCCACGGGGGTCATTGTGTCTGGCTATATGCTCACTGCCATGGGGGTCATTGTGTCTGGCTATATGCTCACTGCCACAGGGGTCATTGTGTCTGGCTATATGCTCACTGCCACAGGGGTCATTGTGTCTGGCTATATGCTCACTGCCACAGGCGTCATTGTGTCTGGCTATATGCTCACTGCCACAGGGGTCATTGTGTCTGGCTATATGCTCACTGCCATGGGGTCATTGTGTCTGGCTATATGCTCACTGCCACAGGGGTCATTGTGTCTGGCTATATGCTCACTGCCACAGGGGCCATTGTGTCTGGCTATATGCTCACTGCCACGGGGGTCATTGTGTCTGGCTATATGCTCACTGCCATGGGGGTCATTGTGTCTGGCTATATGCTCACTGCCATGGGGGTCATTGTGTCTGGCTATATGCTCACTGCCACAGGGGTCATTGTGTCTGGCTATATGCTCACTGCCATGGGGGTCATTGTGTCTGGCTATATGCTCACTGCCATGGGGGTCATTGTGTCTGGCTATATGCTCACTGCCATGGGGGTCATTGTGTCTGGCTATATGCTCACTGCCATGGGGGTCATTGTGTCTGGCTATATGCTCACTGCCATGGGGGTCATTGTGTCTGGCTATATGCTCACTGCCATGGGGGTCATTGTGTCTGGCTATATGCTCACTGCCACAGGGGTCATTGTGTCTGGCTATATGCTCACTGCCACAGGGGTCATTGTGTCTGGCTATATACTCACTGCCATGGGGGTCATTGTGTCTGGCTATATGCTCACTGCCACAGGGGTCATTGTGTCTGGCTCTATGCTTACTGCCACAGGGGTCATTGTGTCTGGCTATATGCTCACTGCCACAGGGGTCATTGTGTCTGGCTATATGCTCACTGCCACAGGGGTCATTGTGTCTGGCTATATGCTCACTGCCAGGGGTCATTGTGTCTGGCTATATGCTCACTGCCACAGGGGTCATTGTGTCTGGCTATATGCTCACTGCCACAGGGGTCATTGTGTCTGGCTATATGCTCACTGCCATGGGGGTCATTGTGTCTGGCTATATGCTCACTCCCACAGGGGTCATTGTGTCTGGCTATATGCTCACTGCCACGGGGGTCATTGTGTCTGGCTATATGCTCACTGCCACAGGGGCCATTGTGTCTGGCTATATGCTCACTGCCACAGGGGTCATTGTGTCTGGCTATATGCTCACTGCCACAGGGGTCATTGTGTCTGGCTATATGCTCACTGCCACAGGGGTCATTGTGTCTGGCTATATGCTCACTGCCACAGGGGTCATTGTGTCTGGCTATATGCTCACTGCCACAGGGGCCATTGTGTCTGGCTATATGCTCACTGCCACAGGGGTCATTGTGTCTGGCTATATGCTCACTGCCACAGGGGCCATTGTGTCTGGCTATATGCTCACTGCCACAGGGGTCATTGTGTCTGGCTATATGCTCACTGCCATGGGGGTCATTGTGTCTGGCTATATGCTCACTGCCACAGCGGTCATTGTGTCTGGCTATATGCTCACTGCCACAGGGGTCATTGTGTCTGGCTATATGCTCACTGCCACAGGGGTCATTGTGTCTGGCTATATGCTCACTGCCACAGCGGTCATTGTGTCTGGCTATATGCTCACTGCCACAGGGGTCATTGTGTCTGGCTATATGCTCACTGCCACAGCGGTCATTGTGTCTGGCTCTATGCTTACTGCCATGGGGGTCATTGTGTCTGGCTATATACTCACTGCTGAACCTTGCGCCAATGTCAAACTCCTTAGCTATGTGTGTCTACAATATTTCACACCTCAACTAGTACTCACAAAATGAGTATTTGTAGACATTTCGAAATCAGAGTTGTCTTTTTATATATAATTTTTAGAGTGTTATGTCTACTTTCATCCCCAGAGGACAGGAACAAGAGTTACTGTGTGCTCTCACCCTAGAGCAGAACACGTGCTCAGCAACCCCACCCACCCTTAATCCCACAAGAGGACAGGAACAAAAGTTACTGTGTGCTGTCAGCCTAGAGCAAAACACGTGCTCAGCAACCCCACCCACCCTTAATCCCACACTTACCTCCTCCTCTGAAGCGGCCGAACTAGGGATGGCCATAGCTCAGCTTGTGTGTTGGTTGCTTTTGCTGCAGCCTTGCTAGAGCAGGTTGCAGATACATCAGAGCAAAGGAGTGGCTGTAGTTTGCCAGGGCTACGTGGATAGAGCTCTCCTAGAGGATTTGTGAAGCAACAACTGACACTAGCAGTCAAACTAAACTAAGTGCTCCAGGAGGCGGATAGGCTTGAACAAACTTAGTTTACTGCAATATATACTTAGTATACTGCCTTACTTAATGATATATTCTTTCGTGATGGTCTAGAATCCAGAGTTTGGCACGTTGGAGTCCTACACGGAGACCGTCCAGAACATTGACCAGCTGCAGGAGGAGATGAGGCAGGAGGAAGTCCAGGTCACCATCGCAGAGGCAAGGCTGGAGGCACTGAAGCAGGCCGGCATCGACATCGACAAGTGGCTCAAAAAAGCTGAGATCATTCAGAGAGAGAGAGCCACAACGTCTGCCGCTATGACTGAGATGCCATCAAGCTTGCGTGCATGTGAGTGGTGTGGGTTCAGCCGTGGTTCAGCCTGGGATCAGCAAAGGTTCAGGGTTCAGCTCTAGTAATTGTGCTATGAGCGCTATAGCTGTATATGTGAGCTGTCAGTCTAGGACCTTGAGCCAAGGGGGGAGGAGTGTGTGTGTGTGTGTGTGTGGTGTGAGTCATGTGTGAGGGGGGACAAGAGTCATGTGTGAGGGGGACATGAGTCATGTGTGAGGGGAGAGTCATGTGTGGGGGGGGACATGAGTCATGTGTGAGGGGGGGGACATGAGTCATGTGTGAGGGGGACAAGAGTCATGTGTGAGGGGGACAAGAGTCATGTGTGAGGGGGGACATGAGTCATGTGTGAGGGGGACATGAGTCATGTGTGAGGGGGACAAGAGTCATGTGTGAGGGGAGAGTCATGTGTGAGGGGAGACATGTGTCATGTGTGAGGGGGGACATGTGTCATGTGTGAGGGGGGACATGAGGCATGTGTGAGGGGGACAAGAGTCATGTGTGAGGGGAGACATGTGTCATGTGGGGGGGGGGGGGGGGGGACATGAGTCATGTGAGCCCCATCATGATAAGCTGCATTGCCCATCAAGACAACTTCATGTTTATTGAAGACAAATTGGAAAGTGTCACATGACCGTGTTATATTGTGTGTATTCAGCACTTACTAACAACCCCCTCCTTTCCCCCTGGCATGATGAATTCTCCCTTCAGCTCAAATTCGCATGGCGCGGCTTTCTCTTCCATCCCCCATTGGAGACTCACAGGAGTTTGACGTAGAGACGTCCTCCGTAAACTCTGGCCGGATGGATGCTGATGATACCACCAGCATGAGCTCCTACAGGTCCGAATCTCAACCCAAGCACTGCCGGGTGCTCTACAACTATATAGTGAGTTGCTGCGGGGCAAGCTCCTGCATGAATGTGGGGCAAGCTCCTGCATGAATGTGGGGCAAGCTCCTGCATGAATGTGGGGCAAGCTCCTGCATGAATGTAGGGCAAGCTCCTGCATCGGGGCAAGCTCCTGCATGAATGTGGGACAAGCTCCTGCATGAATGTGGGGCAAGCTCCTGCATGAATGTGGGGCAAGCTCCTCCACAAATGCGGGGCAAGCTCCTGCACGAATGTGGGACAAGCTCCTGCATGAATGTGGGGCAAGCTCCTGAACGAATGTGGGGGTAAGCTCCTGCATGAATGTGGGACAAGCTCCTGCATGAATGCGGGGCAAGCTCTTGCATGAATGTGGGACAAGCTCCTGCATGAATGTGGGACAAACTCCTGAACGAATGCGGGGCAAGCTCCTGCATGAATGTGGGACAAGCTACTGCACGAACGCGGGGCAAGCTCCTGCATGAATGTGGGACAAGCTCCTGCATGAATGCGGGGCAAGCTCCTGCATGAATGTGGGGCAAGCTCCTGCATGAATGTGGGACAAGCTCCTGCATGAATGCGGGGCAAGCTCCTGCATGAATGTGGGGCAAGCTCCTGCATGAATGTGGGGCAAGCTCCGCTCCTGCACGAATGCGGGGCAAGCTCCTGCACGAATGTGGGGTAAGTTCCTGCACGAATGCGGGGCAAGCTCCTGCACGAATGCGGGGCAAGCTCCTGCACGAATGTGGGACAAGCTCCTGCATGAATGTGGAGCAAGTTCCTGCATGAATGTGGGGCAAGCTCCTGCACGAATGCGGGGCAAGCTCCTGCATGAATGTGGAGCAAGTTCCTGCACGAATGCGGGGCAAGCTCCTGCATAAATGTGGGACAAGCTACTGCACGGACGCGGGGCAAGCTCCTGCATGAATGTGGGGCAAGCTCCTGAACGAATGTGGGGTAAGTTCCTGCACGAATGCGGGGCAAGCTCCTGCACGAATGCGGGGCAAGCTCCTGCACGAATGCGGGGCAAGCTCCTGCACGAATGTGGGACAAGCTCCTGCATGAATGCGGGGCAAGCTCCTGCATGAATGTCTGCTACACAAATATGGGACAAGCTCCTGTATGAATGTATATTTATAACTAACTTGTTTGTCAAGAATGCAAACTGTTCATGTCATTAGAATGCAAGTACAATAAGCTGCTGTTTGGCATAAGAATCATCTCCATTAGGCAATCAAGGGAAAGCTATTCATTGCTAATCACTAGATGTCGACAAAAACAACCTACATGTACAGCAAGGAAATGCAAATCTTTTGTCAGGAGTAAAGGGATTCAGAGAAGTTCCAGGTAAGCATGTGCCTATGCAGCTTTCCAAAGAAGAAGGGCTTCAGGAAACGGCAATGAGAGCCGGGAAGAAAATGTTCATGGTGGCAGTTGCGATCATCAGCCATTAAAGGATTTCTTTCACTTGACTTGCTCAACCTCTCAAGCAGGAAGTCTTTTATGACGATACTGAGCAATTGCCGGTAGTAAAGAAAATCCGGTATTTGGGCAATCGGTTCATTTTTTATTCAATGTCTGAGTTTGTGCCTATAGGACTTGTGGGTAAAGGATATGTGGCATAAGTGTCTCGTATACTACAGGAAGTGTCTAGTATTCTATAGGAAGTGTCTAGTATTCTATAGGAAGTGTCTAGTATATTATATTAAGTGGTGTAATGAGATTCGTAATGTAATAATCCCACAAACTCTACACCGAAGTGTGATTCAGCCAATCGTAGTGCACTCGCAACATTTGTAAGCTTGCCTATTGCTTTTGAGGCGGTGCAGAGCATGCTGGTGGGAGCGGTGCAGAGCATGCTGGTGGGAGCGGTGCAGAGCATGCTGGTGGGAGCGGTGCATGCTGGTGGGAGCAGAGCATGCTGGTGGGAGCGGTGCAGAGCATGCTGGTGGGAGCGGTGCAGAGCATGCTGGTGGGAGCGGTGCAGAGCATGCTGGTGGAAGCGGTGCAGAGCATGCTGGTGGGAGTGGTGCAGAGCATGCTGGTGGGAGTGGGGTGCAGAGCATGCTGGTGGGAGCGGTGCAGAGCATGCTGGTGGGAGTGGTGCAGAGCATGCTGGTGGGAGCGGTGCAGAGCATGCTGGTGGGAGCGGTGCAGAGCATGCTGGTGGGAGCGGTGCAGAGCATGCTGGTGGGAGCGGTGCAGAGCATGCTGGTGGGAGCGGTGCAGAGCATGCTGGTGGGAGCGGTGCAGAGCATGCTGGTGGGAGCGGTGCAAAGATGGAAGATGGTCAAGCAGCAGCTGCAAGTAACCAATTTTTGCTGCAAGTCTGAGGAGCAGCCGAGAGGGTAACCCAGTGATCACCCAACATATAGAGGGGAACAAGTGGTTAGGTCGGACTGATTTCACTTGATAATTAACTACCACTTCTCAAGGCACACAAAGTGGATGGACATTGCATGTGGTCAACTCCTTTAATTGAGCAGGAAATGACATCGCCTATCAAGGAGATGACATATTGACACTTGGCATGATCAGTATGATGCAATGTTGCTGTGGTCAATCCCAGGATCATCATGGGTGCCCACAGTTCGGAGCTGGTGCCCAGCTCCTAATCCTAGCTCTAGTCCTGTATTATAGCCCTAACCTTAGCCGTAGCCCTCCTAGCCCTAGCCAAGCCCTAGCCTTAGCCTAGCCCTAGCCTTAGTCTAGCCTAGCCCTAGCCTTAGCCCCAACCTTAGCCTAGCCCTAGCCTAGCACCTAGCCCTAGCCTAGCCCCAGCCTTAGCCTAGCCCTAGCCTAAGCCTTAGTCTAGCCTAGCCCTAGCCCCAGCCTTAGCCTAGCCCTAGCCTAGCACCTAGCCCTAGCCTAGCACCTAGCCCTAGCCTAGCACCTAGCCCTAGCCTTAGCCTAGCCTAGCCCCAGCCTTAGCCTAGCCCTAGCCTAAGCCTTAGTCTAGCCTAGCCCCAGCCTTAGCCTAGCCCTAGCCCTAGCCTAGCACCTAGCCCTAGCCTAGCCTAGCCCCAGCCTTAGCCTAGCCCTAGCCTAAGCCTTAGTCTAGCCTAGCCCCAGCCTTAGCCTAGCCCTAGCCCTAGCCTAGCACCTAGCCCTAGCCTAGCCCCAGCCTTAGTCTAGTCTAGCCCTAGCCCCAGCCTTAGCCTAGCCCTAGCCTAGCACCTAGCCCTAGCCTTAGCCCCAGCCCTAGCCTTAGCTCTAGGCCCTTTAGCCTAGCACCTAGCCCTAGCCTTAGCCCCAGCCCTAGCCTTAGCCCCATCCCTAGCCTTAGCTCTAGGCCCTTTAGCCTAGCCCTAGCCCTAGCCTTAGCCCCAGCCCTAGCCTTAGCTCTAGCCTTAGCCCTTTAGCCTAGCCATAGCCCTAGCCTTAGCTCTAGCCTTAGCCCTTTAGCCTAGCCATAGCCCTTTAGCCTAGCCATAGCCCTAGCCTTAGCCCTAGGCCTTAGCCCAGCTCGCATTAGGAGGGCAAGATCATCCACGGCTGATTCCAGGTTTCTCCACAGCACCACTGGGATATCATTGAGAATTTGGAATTCTGAAAATTCAAATGCACGGGGACATATGGAGAGACAAGTTACTAGTTCTTAGCCTAACATGATATATATACTTTTGGTTTCTGTGAGTGCAGTGATCTCTCCACAACATGTAGTGTGTGTGTGCATATTGAAGGCAGTCAACGACCAGCCATAGCTATTGCCTGTGGACATGCATCTTGGAGATGAAACTCTCCTAAGCTGCGTTTACCGGGCAGTTTTGGTCAATCTAGTCGATTGTGTCCACCTACTTGGTGGGTTGGCTAAGCTGGTTATTAAATCCGGATTAAAAATTGTTTTCACGTACTTGGATAGGCTGTAACCCGGTAAACACTAGACATGCAAGGGGGAGTGTCAGGTCAAATATCACGCAGAGTTATGTGGTCAGCATCTTCAGAGAAATGTGATCCAGCATAAGTGGTATTGCTCTGTTGAGGTGTGAGACGTGTGTCCTGTAGGTATGCAGTGGTGTCCTAATGTTGTGGGTCAGTGTGACATACAGTGGTGTCCTAATGTTGCTGTTGTCACATAGCTCACTGTGGCATACAGTGGTGTCCTAATGTTGTAGCTCACATAGCTCAGTGTGGCATACACTGGTGTCCTAATGTTGTGGGTCACATAGCTCAGTGTGACATACAGTGGTGTCCTAATGTTGTGGGTCACATAGCTCAGTGTGGCATACAGTGGTGTCCTAATGTTACAGGTCACATAGCTCAGTGTGGCATACAGTGGTGTCCTAATGTTACAGGTCACATAGCTCATGTTGCAGGTCACATAGCTCAGTGTGACATGCAGTGGTGTCCTAATGTTGCAGGTCACATAGCTCAGTGTGGCATACAGTGGTGTCCTAATGTTGTGGGTCACATAGCTCAGTGTGACATACAGTGGTGTCCTAATGTTACAGGTCACATAGCTCAGTGTGGCATACAGTGGTGTCCTAATGTTACAGGTCACATAGCTCATGTTGCAGGTCACATAGCTCAGTGTGGCATACAGTGGTGTCCTAATGTTGTGGGTCACATAGCTCAGTGTGACATGCAGTGGTGTCCTAATGTTGCAGGTCATATAACTCAGTGTGGCATACAGTGGTGTCCTAATGTTGCAGGTCACATAGCTCAGTGTGACATACAGTGGTGTCCTAATGTTGCAGGTCATATAACTCAGTGTGACATGCACAGTGGTGTCCTAATGTTGCTGTGGCTGTTCTTGCCGTAGCAACTCTTAGTGGTGATGTTATCAACACAAGGCTATTGTCTCTCTCTGTTAGTCGGTGCATGTGCCAACACATTTTAAAAGCAGACTACACTAAATCTGATTATACTCATTAACACCTCATTGAGTCAATAGAGAATGTGTCTGGAACTTGTGTCTGGAACTTGAACTCTAGCGATAACCTTCTCGTGCTCAAACATCATAATATACTCCAGCTGGGCTGTTGTCCATTCAGTGGAGTGTAGGTCAAAGTTCAAGATCACTACAGTATCGCTGTAACATTGTGAGTCGTGGACATAGTATTTTGATACAATATGATGTGATAGGACTCTATGCTAGATAGCTGAGCTTCATGTTCTGGACCAGGCTGGTAGTATTGGGCAGGAACTCATACATGTATGAGCTGTTTTAGGACTCAGTGAATTTGGCGAGTATTAATGTTTTAGGAATTATTGACAAAATTAGTTTCATGAGCACACGGTCAGCGAGAGAACTGAAGGCACTCCCTATCTTTATCTTTTCCAAAGGGGAGTCAGTGACAGTGATGCAAGGGGCAACTTCTTTTCGTTGAGAAATATAGACTGTTGCTATGTATGCAGTGGTGTGTGCACAGTGGAATTGTGTTCTCCTCTAGACTGTTGCTATGTATACAGTGGTGTGTGCACAGTGGAGCTGTGTTCTCCTCTGGACTGTTGCTATGTATACAGTGGTGTGTGCACAGTGGAGCTGTGTTCTCCTCTAGACTGTTGCTATGTATACAGTGGTGTGTGCACAGTGGAGCTGTGTTCTCCTCTGGACTGTTGCTATGTATGCAGTGGTGTGTGCACAGTGGAGCTGTGTTCTCCTCTGGACTGTTGCTATGTATACAGTGGTGTGTGCACAGTGGAGCTGTGTTCTCCTCTAGACTGTTGCTATGTATACAGTGGTGTGTGCACAGTGGAGCTGTGTTCTCCTCTAGACTGTTGCTATGTATACAGTGGTGTGTGCACAGTGGAGCTGTGTTCTCCTCTGGACTGTTGCTTGTATACAGTGGTGTGTGCACAGTGGAGCTGTGTTCTCCTCTGGACTGTTGCTATGTATACAGTGGTGTGTGCACAGTGGAACTGTGTTCTCCTCTGGACTGTTGCTATGTATACAGTGGTGTGTGCACAGTGGAGCTGTGTTCTCCTCTGGACTGTTGCTATGTATACAGTGGTGTGTGCACAGTGGAACTGTGTTCTCCTCTGGACTGTTGCTATGTATACAGTGATGTGTGCACAGTGGAGCTGTGTTCTCCTCTGGACTGTTGCTATGTATATAGTCACAGTGGAACTGTGTTCTCCTCTGGACTGTTGCTATGTATGCAGTGGTGTGTGCACAGTGGAACTGTGTTCTCCTCTGGACTGTTGCTATGCAGTGATGTGTGCACAGTGGAGCTGTGTTCTCCTCTGGACTGTTGCTATGTATACAGTGGTGTGTGCACAGTGGAGCTGTGTTCTCCTCTGGACTGTTGCTTGTATACCTTGGTGTGTGCACAGTGGAGCTGTGTTCTCCTCTGGACTGTTGCTTGTATACAGTGGTGTGTGCACAGTGGAACTGTGTTCTCCTCTGGACTGTTGCTATGTATACAGTGGTGTGTGCACAGTGGAACTGTGTTCTCCTCTGGACTGTTGCTATGTATGCAGTGGTGTGTGCACAGTGGAACTGTGTCCTCCTCTGACTGTGCACTAGTGATCATCTTCTCTACATGTACCACAGCCTCAACGTTCCGATGAGCTCGGCATCGTGAAGGGGGAGGAGCTGGAGGTCCTTGAGTGGGACGATGGGGATGGCTGGTGCAAGGCGAGGAACACAGGAGGCCAGGACGGTTACCTCCCCCAGTCCTATGTGCAACCGATCAGCAGACCTACCTCTCCTTCAGCCTCCATAACCATAACCAGTGCACCTCCCTCCAGCAACCAACTGAGCTCCATCAGCACTTCTGGCTCGCTTACCACCACTGGGATGTCGGTGTCCCCTTCACATTCGCTTTCTCTCCCCAATGGAACTGGTAAGTGGTCAAAACATGATATGTACTAATTCTATCAAAGTGCTGTACAAGTGATAATAGGAATGGTAAAGGGTTTTAAAAGTGATAATAGGAATGGTAAAGGGTTTTAAAAGTGATAATAGGAATGGTAAAGGGTTTTAAAAGTGATAATAGGAATGGTAAAGGGTTTTAAAAGTGATAATAGGAATGGTAAAGGGTTTTAAAAGTGATAATAGGAATGGTAAAGGGTTTTAAAAGTGATAATAGGAATGGTAAAGGTATATCAAAGGTATGAGCCATGACATCAAGACTGCTCTAACCTAACAGGTGGCGAGGTGATGCTGAAGGCAGTTTACGATTATACTGCACAGTTTGATGAGGAGCTGTCGTTTGAAGAGGGAGCTATCATCAAGCTCATTCGTACGGATGAGAATGGTGTGGACGACGGTTGGTGGGAGGGGTCTTACCAAGGCAAGGTGGGCGTATTCCCCTCCGTAGTGGTGGAGACCATCACTAATGGAATAACAGTAAGTATTTGTCAAACTATTAATCCTATTATTATTTTATTTTTTATTATTATTATCTATATATTTGGGGGGGGGGGGGGTTGGGGGTAGGGGGGGGGGCTGATTTTTTAGATGTTATTATAATTGTGAGCCGGTGAATATTAAATGTGTAAAACAGGAAATGGTTCAACTCACATGTATTCTACATAACCAGGAACAGTTTTAAACCACCATCTTAATAAACCTCTTCAACTTAAACCATTGTTAACAGACTAGGAACAGTTTTAAACCACCATCTTAAACCTCTTCAACTTAAACCATTGTTAACAGACTAGGAACTGGCTGTTCAGGTACACGGAGAGAAGCTCTGTCTGCATCTGTCATCTCAACCATGAAGGCGCATGGTCACTCCTGAAGTATTTCGAGCAGAAGGGATGTTAAGCACTGGTCTTGCTGTCGTTACCTTCCCCTGCAAACAAGGAGTCATTTTTATGATGAGGGCTAGAACAACTAGCAGCAACATGGAGAGTGCCAGATGTCCCCCCAGCAAACAAGGGGTCATTATTCATGATGATTAGGGCTAGAACATCTAGCAGGAACATGGAGAGTGCCAGATGTCCCCCAGCAAACATGGGGTCATAGCTACACTTATCTGATTAAGACTAGGTCCAGTTTCACAAGCCAGTATTCACCTTCAATCAACAGCTGCTGTGCAGATACTATGGTAACCATGGAAACAAGCTTCTTCGTACTCTTGAGGCTTTTCCCTGCCCTTTTCCAGAAGGAGAGGTTGTGATAATTCCGTACATCCACGATCTCATTAATAATTCATGAGCGAGACACGCGTATATCATTCATTAGAGGACAAGTAAAATGTGAAAATGGATTGACATGAGGAGAAGAACTCGACGCAAGAGCACGTTCACAGAACACTTCCACCCTGTGGTGTGCGAGATTAACCTATTCACTGGCGGAACTGTCATATGCACGGTTTGAAGGCAACCCTCAAAACACTTCACTGCCATTTTTAAACTTAGCGCTAGCTTAGCCGATTAGCGCATGCCTATAAAACACAGCCCTAGCAACTGCCTCGTCCATAGTCGTTAGATATACAGGACCAGCATCGCAGCTCTTTTTTTCCCTTCCTTTTTCCATACTCGCTGGTGGAGTATTGGAGGCACTGTTTGGTGACAATTCCGGATGGTGAGCTGAGTGATGAAGAAGAGAAGAAGTCTATATCTACTTGGGAGAGCGCAGTTTGAACCGTGCTGAGCAGGGAAATAGAATCAGCGCTGAGTGATGATGCTCTCGGGCACTGCCAACTTCAGCACAGAGATGGAGAAGGAAGGAGAGGATGAAGAAAGCAATGAGGTTATTCACATGGCAAACCTAAAGTTATTTAGCAGTGAATTTCTATCCGCTAAGAATCTATAGCTGGGATTTAGCAGGAAGAGAGCCAAGAATCGAAACATAATTCTTTCCCGGGTAACTGGCGGTTGTCTGTGTGAGTACTAAAGCCAGTCATTCCTCTGGTATGTCTGATCCCCCAGCCATGTAATCTCAGCATTGGTATGTTGACAGCACCTCGTTGAGCAATTCTTCTCCCTGGTGTTGATTGCAGCAGGGAGACCAGACCAGTCCTCACAGTGGGCTCGGCCAATCCTCTGCTGAGAGGGAGCTTTGTCAAGCGACTAGTCCCAGAGGAACTTGAGCAAAAATTGGCCAGTGGTCAAGGGACAGCAGGTCCAAGTGGTGCCCACATTTTGAGGGTTGGGCAAGGTTGAAGTTTGAGTGGTGGCCAAGGTTCAAGGAGCAACCAAGGTTCTAGGAGTGGCCAAAGTTCTGGGGCTATTTCGACAGCTATTAGTGGACAAGGTGGTCCAGGGGATCATGGACTTGGTCAAGGAATAAGTATGCATTTCTGTAGTACTAAAACATCTGGCCCTACATCCCAAATTTGATGAGGATGCATCGCCACTTACTTTCTTTAGTAAGTATCTTACTAGCCATTGTTACACAGCAAGTGGCCTCAGTGGCACTCCCCGTGCTCATCCTTGGTTTGATATTTCAATACTCTCGAGATGAAGGCTTACAGCCACATGGTTATTAACAAAATGCCCCGTGTAGAACGTTACTGGTGTACTCGATGCAAACTCTTTTCTGCTGAGGTCGCTGCTTCTGCTATGCATCTCGTTAGGTTTGAGCAGATGCATCGGCTTTTGCATCTAAGTGACGGCAACCTGTTGGTCAACCGTTTTCAAAAGCTGGGAAGCTTCCTTATGGACTGCATTAGAGTTCTGAATATGCACGCTTCATAATCCAGTCACAACAGATGCATCCATGATCCCTCTCAAGGGTGGCTTGGTCAAGCAATCAGAAACCCACTAAAGGAGGCATAAAAGTGTTTGTTTTGCGTGACAATGCTGAGAGATATACCATAAAGTCTGGATGTTTAACGCCTCGCTTCTAACCCCAACATGGGGGCGGGGCTTGAGGCATAGGCGCTTATTGTAAATAACGCACACCACTGGTTTTTCTACAACTTATTTCGCATATATTTTTTCAAACGTGATGAGCAAAGAAAGGAACTCAACTTGGGGGGGCAGGAAGTAAGAGCTCAAGATGACATCACATCAAGAGCAGCTCCTGACGAGTGTTTTTCAAGACCATCATATCTACAAGTTGATTTAGATATCCTTCATTGGAGAAGGTTCCCTCCTGCTTGGGAAAGGGTATAGACAATTCTTGGGACAGACATGCTGCGGGCATCTTCCATGTCTTGTGCGTTTGCGTTTATTTTTCAACGATGATTTTTCAACGATGTCCAGTAAGACAGGCACTTCTTGGATGAGTTCCTTTCTTCTTAACTGAAGAAATTGTGCAAAATATGTTGTAGAAAAATCGGTGGTGTGCATTATTTGCAGTACACATGAATTACAGATGAGGTGACAGTGATATGAGGATGGACTGATGGTCTACTAGAAATTAACTAGTAGCCAATAATGGCTTGAAATTACAAGAGGAGGGAACATTAGAACAATTTACACATGGACATTGAAAGTGGAATGTGCACGAGTTATTGGAATCAAAATTTGCAATGAAATGATTATGAAAATATGATTTTAAGAGATGTTTATTTTAGTCAATGAGATGTCAGCTCAATACACAGCACGAGAGTTGCATAGGTGAGGGAGAAGGTTAAAGAAGAAATGCTGACTTCTGATGGCAGCGGATTGAGTGTGGAGTAACTTGATGTGACCTCCCGATCTTGTGCACGATGATGATAGAGTTGAGGATGTTAAAGTGATCTGCACGCTCTTTTAAAGATTTAACTAGCAAAAATATGTCATTCAGTTGTAGAGTCATCATTAAGGGAAGAATGTTTAAACTCAATAGGCAAGACTTGTGGTCAGATTTGTATCATTAAATACAATTTAGTAGCTCTTCTTGGTATTTATTCTAGAGGAATAAAATGTTTCTTCTGGTGAGGACGCCAGACAGGAGAACAATAGGAGAGTTGGGCTTTAACAAGAGACATGAAAAGTATCTTTTTGGCTCTAATCGAGTCACAATGATTGAAGGTGCGTCGTAGAAGTCCGATCTACTTTTGAGAGGATGCTTGATACATGAAGACTCCATGTTCGGGCACTTGAACTAATGGCACCTACGTCTTTAACACAATTTTTGGAGCTGATGGAAATGTCATCCAAAAAGTATTTTCAGTCAACAGCAGCCACTTTTGAGAAAATCCTCAAAAGGCAACACTTCGAGATGTTGAAAGAGAGATGCCAACTAATGGACCAAGGATGCTGCCTTGCGGAACACCGGAACTGACTAGAAGTAGATCTGAGTGGTTGTTATTATTTAGTGATACCATTTGACAGCGAGAGTCTAGATATCCTCTGATGCCACAGCTCTCCTGTTATACCAGAAGACCACAGTTTGAAAAGAAGCTCTTGATGAGGAATACTACCAAAAGCTTTGCTATAGTCAAGTACACTACGTCCAATTGAGAGTTCTCATTAATTTAAGAGATAGCAGCATGTGGACTAAATGAAGCAGTTGTTGAGTAGTTGAATGTCCCTTTAGAAATCCAAACTGAGTTGGAGAGATAGATTGTGAGACGTCCCACAACCTTTGTGTAGATTATCCATTCCAAGACAAGAGAACTACAACAGAGAAGGGAGACGGGTCTGCAGTTTCTAACTGGTGATTTGTCCCCAGACTTGTGTATGGGGTGATAATGTGAATATGCCAGTCTTTGGGGATTTGAGTTTGAGTCGGACTCGCAGTAAACATGTCTGACAGGCACAAATATTGCAGGAGCGACAGACTTCAACAATCTTGGTCTAAGACTATCCGGACCAGCTAATTTGGAAGGAGCTGAGTAAACAACGGAGTCAGATATGTGAATTTTGGCAAGGATGGATGACGGTGATGGTCTCCAATGGGGGGAGAAGATATGAACTTGTGGTATGCACTGAATGAAAAGATAGGTTAAAAAGATTTGCCTTTGTCTTTTCAGATGTTGCCAAGTGGCATCCATGAACAGAGTAGGAGGAATCGAGTTGTTCTTGGATACACGAGTAATATAACTAAGAGCACTTGGATTTGTTTTTAGATGAGAAGTTTATCATCAGATTTTTTTTCGAAAGCGGACTTAGTGTTTGAGATTGAGCACTTGACAATCTCTTCAAAAGTATGAAGCTTCAGCAGATTACTTGGGCACATTTCCTTCTCAGTGAATTGAGGAAATTTAATTAATGTTCGAGTTCGGGGGAGGGGGGAGTAATACACTTAAGGTCTTTGGTGCGATCTTAGCCTGACCTTTGGAATAAAAAGATTCATTGCCTGACTCAGGATCTCTTTAAATGCCTGCCAAACTTTTTAAATCTCACTTGAGTCAAGGCAGCTACTAAAATTGGCATCTAGTAGGTAAGAACAGAGGTCAGGAAGATCTGCTTTAGAATAATCAAACACAAGCATGGACTTAAATTTGAAGGACTTAAGCAGATTACAAGAGATGTAACATAGTGGTCGGAAAAGATCGGACAAGAATCGACAGAGGGACTAGAAGTCAGCAAATCTGAGTTTGTAAAAACTAGATCAAGACCATTTCCTTTGACGTGGGTTGGTGTGGCAATGAGTTGTCGAAGGTCGTGTTCCAACACAAATTCACAAAAGACATTTGATTTGATTGCTGAAACAATTAGAGCAGACCAGCAGACGTCTGGTACACTGAAATCGCCTAGTAAAACAAGATCTGGCGTTAATTATATTAGGATAAATAACTTAGAAGACGTGGAATCTTGGTTGAATTGGAGTTTGGAGGAACATCAAGTGCACACAAAATAGCTGCAGGGCTATAGCAAATTCAGGGTTTCATTTAGAAAATTGTCCAAGGGGGGGCAACTGGAGGAATCTGGATATTTATTAAGGGGGGGCATGATGGTTAAATATGTAACAAAGTTTCTAATGGATTTTAATAATACAATTTCTAAGGGGGGGGGGGCAAAAAGGTTCCAAGGGGAGGGGCAGCCCCCGCGCCCCCCTAAATGAAACCCTGAATGTCAATAGTGATGATTTCTAAATCGTTAGGGACTGAACAGGTATATTATATTGAATCCTTCACTATCCACCTCCACGACTGCCACAATCCTTACAGAGTATGTCATAAATAAAATGGATTACAGATAGTATTAGCAAGCCAAGCCCCAGTGGTGCAGATTAGGTCATAAGTAGATGAATATACAACAAAAGTTTGTAGAGAAGTAAGTTTGCTAACTGTACTGTGTGTATTGAATAGACAGGTTTTTAAACTGCCTAGTCAAGTCGAAGGCTGTGGATCTGAACGCAGACATGTCGAAGACTGCATATCAAGAGGCTGGGAATTGTCACAATGAGGGAGTTCAGATGCAAATGGTTCAGTGGAAGGACAAGAATTTGAGGTTGGAGGAGGTGAAAACTTTTAAGTGATGAGCAGAGAGGATTAATTTTATTTAGCATGGCTAAATAATTACACGAATCTTTATAGAGTTTCTACTCAAACCTGATGCAGGAGAGACCACCTTTCCTTTAACAAAGTAGAATCCCTTCACCTTACAGAAAGTGATAGATCTTGGTTGGACAGAATATGGATGCTGGAGGACATTTCTCTGAACTCCAGAAGTGCGTGTCAGCTTGACTAGGATGGGGCCTTAGACGGTCGGAGTTTTGTTGGAAATGACCCAGACGAAAGTGGTTCCTGAGCGAATCTGACTTGAAGGAGGGGTCGATACCAGAGGGAACTGATGAGATAACTGCGACATCCCCTTGCTGCTGAGAGTAACGGGATTTATCACTTGAAGACTCCAAAGAATCAGATTGAATCTTCTCCCATACGAGTTAGTTTGACGCTTCTTTTATGCAAGGCTGTCGCTGTCGGTAGCAGCAAGGACACCATTTAGGCTTGTCACTGTGTCATTTCTGGTAGCTACAATGGTATCTTTTGAGGCTTTGAGCTTGGATTTATAGATGAGAGACCTGTAGGGTCATGCTCACTGGAGACCTTGAGCAATGCTACTTCCTCAGACAGCTTGACCATCGTTTCTTCCCAAGGTTGAAAGACAATGTTCAGTGTAGGCAGAAGAAAGGTACACTGGAATTGCTGTAGCAGTGAATCTCGATGGAGACAAACCCGCACAGTGACAATGGACCCATTCCTAACAGGAGCCATCACAAGACTCCTGGGCCGTTTGCCTTTTGGTTGTCTTCTCAGTTATTTTTACTTGGAAGATATAGACAAATGATCTGTTTCCTCACTAGTAGTTGCAGCTATGATGGTGGACATTAAATGGAATTCTTCCTTATTGGTTGCCATCCCAACTCTAAACGAGAAAGCTGTTTCTATGGAAAGTTGAGGCTACCTCAAAGGAAGTTGAGTAGAACAGACGTACATCGACAAGAAAATCAAATTCACCTCTTGGAACTCATAATTCTTATGAGCGGATTTAATAATTAGTTATGTGACTAACTCCATGGAGGAGGGTAAAGAAATTATCAAGAAGGGAAGAACATTTCGCCTCGTTTTTTTAAATTTATTTTTTATTATTTTTTTATTTTATTTTTATTATTATTTTTTTAACCACATATATATGACTAACAAAGACAGTTTGTAACGACAGCGAGACCAGTGCTTAACAAATTATTGAGCGCTAAACATCAAGAGGCTTAATGTCTACAGTGTATAAATATAGAATGCAAGTATATATATGGGGGAAATGTAAATGCTGGTGCAGTTGAAATAGGCTTGTGTTGTGTTTGATTTGTTATCAAGTAGTCACAAGTATATACTGATAGTTATTACATCAGTTGTTGTTGTTGTGATCTTCTCAGCACTAAGCTTTTCTTGGAGGCGGTTCCATTCCTTCTGTCGGAAGGCATTGTTTGGATGGTGCACGTGAAGTGCTGGTTGATAGAAGGGATCAGGTGATTGGCCATTGGCAATGATCAAATACATGATGGGAGAAGGATTTTTTCACTCGTAGCAGTATTGTAGTTGACCATTCCAATCTTGCATATGGAGATTCTCTTAGTTTGGGGGCGGATTTGGCAGAGGAACTAGTGGGCGAGTGTTCTTCCCGCTCTTGCATTGGTCGGCGCAGCATGCATGGGAAGTGCTGCACTGGACGTGCTTGATAATCCTTTGCTCACATCCTTTGCTCACTGGCCAATTTATTGCGCTAGAAAACTTGATTGTGCAGTTGTGAAGTGCATTTTTGCATTTTGAAAAGAGACTTTTTTCCAAGAAATTCCTATCTCAATTAATGAATATTAGCATTATAGTTACACTACAGTGCTAATTTATAAATAATAGAACTGCACTTTGCACTCCTGGGGGTCACGTGTGCACTTCATGCACTCACACTGTGGGTCACAGTGCACTTCATGCACTCCCACTGTGGGTCACATGTACATTTCATGCACTCTCACTGTGGGTCACATGTGCACTTTGCACTCCCACTGGGGGGTCACATGCATAACATAAATCTCGAGCATGCTCGTGCACATGCTAAAAATACTTTATTAAAGAACTCGGATTTTAAATTATTTGTGTTCTATTTGCTGACAGATGTTAGGGGACATGAACTCCACCCTCCTTGTCAATCCAGTACTTCAGTCACAGTCACCCATGAGGTCACCCTCGCCTCCTGTGGAACCTCCTCCCCCTTTGCCCACTGACTGCGTGCTCTTCGACACATCCAACTCTCCCCAACACAACAGCAGAGGCTCGGGCAACGGTACCCAAGGCAGCCATTGCTCCCAAGTCACTCCTGTCAATCGTCCATCGAAACATGAGGCCCTCACTTCGTTAAGGATCAACTGTGCTCTGAGTAATGACCTGGGGGACGACTCATTTGACGAATATGATTGAATGGCATGACACAGAGAGAGAGAGGAACACTTATGTTATAGGGAAACTTGCAAATCAACTCAGCAAAACAATCACCTTTATATACATACACACACCACTTATGTGACGACTTGCACACGACACAGTCGCTGTACAAGCATCAGTTCACCTAAGGGAAAAGTTTTGTATCAATACCAACATTATGTAACCTTTGGATTTGAGTCTCCCCTTGTTCTAGGTCAACCTTTGAAGAGAGATTTTGAAGAAAGGATGGAGAGCTGGAGCGAGAGTACAGGAACCAGACCATGTTGTTGTCATTGTTGTTGGTTCCTGGAAAGGAAGGGGGGGGGGGGGGGGGGGGCATGATAAGACGTTACCCTTAGCAACACAGAGCATGCTTGAGCCTGCATTGAATTTAGTTAGATGACCTGTTACTGGCCAATTGCACACTGGATTTAGACCCATTACCATCTAGACTCGTTACACACTGGCATCTAGCATATCAGATCCCTTACCCATTACACGCTACATCAGACCTTACCCATTACACACTGCATCTAGACCATTTACCCACATCAGACTGCTTACCCATTACACAAAGCCATTACCCATACCATCCATTACACACTGCACTTGACCCATTACACACTGCCTCGAGACCCCTTACCCATTACACACTCCATCTAGACCCCTTAGCCATTACACTCCATCTAGACCCCTTGCCCATCACACACTCCATCTAGACCCCTTACCCATCACACACTCCATCTAGACCCCTTACCCATTACACACTCCATCTAGACCCCTTACCCATCACACACTCCATCTAGACCCCTTACCCATCACACACTCCATCTAGACCCCTTACCCATTACACACTCCATCTAGACCCCTTACCCATTACACACTCCATCTAGACCCCTTACCCATTACACACTCCATCTAGACCCCTTACCCATTACACACTCCATCTAGACCCCTTACCCATCACACACTCCATCTAGACCCCTTACCCATTACACACTCCATCTAGACCACTTACCCATCACACACTCCATCTAGACCCCTTACCCATTACACACTCCATCTAGACCACTTACCCATCACACACTCCATCTAGACCACTTACCCATCACACAATTCCATTACCCATACTAGACCCCTTACCCAGTACAGACTGGATCGGACCCATTACACACTGCAACTAGACCCCTTACCCATTACACACTGCATCCAAGGTCTGCAGCAGGCGTGTGTTGTTGTTTTTCTTCATTTTGTTGTCTTATTTTTTAATATAATTACACTTGGACTATGCTGATTGGTTTTGACGATCCCTGGTCAAGTTTATGAACCGTTACTTTCCCTAGGTTACACTTTGATGGTTCTGTTTCTACATGTCAATGTCACTATTTAGTTTGATGACACCTTACCAATTTATTTCTCTTGCGAAGGAGAGGGGGGGGGGGGGGGGTTATTGCATTAAAGGTCGGCAAACTTTATGAATACTAACTTTCATGATCTAGTAGTCCCTCTTTGGGGAGACCACTCTCAAATCCTATAAGAGTGGGTAATGGAAGGCACAAAATAATATTACGGATTGTATGTATATACATAACATGTGAATGTGTATGCAATTACAGTAGTTCACTTTCTTCCAATCAGTTTTTGCTTGGCCTTATTTGGCATAGTCCCCTCTACAACATCTGACCTTTGCATCAGCTCCTACAACTCTGACTCATGAGCAAGAGCAGAGATATTTGTTGCCGTTTTTATGTCCACTACTTGTGTGCTCTCTAGTTAATTCATCATTATCATCACCATCACTTTCTTTTCCTCCCTGATGCTAGCCAGCAAGTGGACCTCCCAATATCCTTTTCAAGGGTTTTGATATTATAGTTATATACTCGGATCATAGTTCACATACTCCTGCCAGGTCATGCCAGTTTCAGCCAACACTGTTTGTAGCTCGAACCCCTTACAACTAATGACTAGGGAAGCTCTAATTTCAGCAGAAAGTGTTTATGGTTTACACTTCAAAATTGTATAATTTTGGTGGTCTTTGGTCTTCCAAAATAGTCATCTTTCACTAGAAGTGAGTTTGCATTGCAAATGCATCAGTGTATGCAAAATGTTGTCTCTCAAAAGAAAAGAGGTGGTCTTCCACAACAGAGGTCTCCCAAAATAGGGATCACTGTACATATTATCTTATCTGGTGGGTCCATGCATATATATATATACGTGTGGTTAGAACAGTGAGTGTATAATTATATGTAATATGCAAGCAAACCCATCATGCATGCATGCACCCACTCACATTACTAGTTTGGAGATCATCGATGGATATCTCAAGTTAAAAAAGGACATATTCTACAAATGTTTAAATTTAGCGAGTACCTACAGAAACTCTTACATATATGTTGTGTTTGTTAGTGATATTGATTTTAAATGTTGGCAGATCACAGTTCATTGTGCTATAGTCTTTTATGTAGTAATCAAATTTGCTATATAGAAAGGATAATAGGTATTGGTTGGCATTGCCCCTAATGCTGTACATTGAATGTTTAATATATATATTTACAATATATACTAGAAGGGGTAACGTAGTTTTGGATAATCATGATGAATTATGTTTTTGGTGAGATTGTCCTTGCCCCCCCCAGCCTCCCTCCGCCATGCTGAATGCAGCCCTCAGTACATCTCCTCTCACCAGTGTTTCTTGCTCTCTTTTCATCTCTCTTAACACACCAATCTCTGGCAGTGCCGCCTTTAGTAGCCCTCCGTTCTCTCCTTCTACCCATATTAGATTCTAGTCCAGACGTTGGTCCCGATTCCGCGTTGGTGCGCATGCGTATAACAGACGCACACGATGCACCGCACATATACCTCACCGCACATGTACCTCCCCGCACATGTACCTCACCGTCGCAGACAAGAGAATTAAAAAAATAATTCTCAACGAACTTTCAGTCGACATGTATAGGTGAAAGTTATAATTACCCTTAATAATGATCCCATCAACATCAGGAGCTCGGATGGCTATAACTGTAACACAACGGACGACATTTTAAAATGGAGGACAAAAAAAAAACGCAAAAAGCTTAAAACTCACTTTGGCAGCTCATAACGGTGTTGATTTTGACCACTTCAAGCCCTCGCGAAGGCAGCAAGCATGAAGCCTTTATTTTCTTCAAGATCTTGCATCTACCTCTACATCTATCTTGTTCTCTTCTCGCACATATATAACTTGTGTGTATTTGTCCCAATTTAACCTGAATACTCCAACATCGCCACGACTCCACGTTTGTGGTGCACGCGTGTGCTTTATGCTTTGTTTTTTTCCCTCTACCAAACTTCATAAAAATATTAAGTGGCGGGTCCAGGAGGGTTCGTCGTTCGAACCCCCCCTTTTGTGGTCTGTGTCGACCCTTTACCAGATACTTGGAGAGATTGGGAAGAATCTGTTCCTAGAGATTGCTGTTTGTTGCTGTCATCATTGTTAGTACTTATTCAAACCAGTTTTTTTTTAAACTAAAAATTCAGAGCAGGTCAACTAGCTTACTAGTAAGGTATGCAGTATCCAAGGATGACCCAGAGAAAGTTGGGGGTTTTCCCCAGAGGCTATTAGCTATTTACTTAGTCATGGAATGCAGCACTCATTTCAACTTTTTTTCCCTTTGTAGGAAGAGACCAAGAGTAGAGATGGAATGTGAAGTGACCGGTCCATCCACAGTGCCACTTCAAGGTCTCAAGGAGACCATTTCCTTCTTACTTCAACAGATGTGGTCCCATCTCAACCCTCAGCTAGTTCCCTAGTGCAGCTGTGTACTTTTAATACTTCTGCCACTCCTGGCCCATCATCTATGTGTGCAAGCGGTTCTTCCAGTGAGTCTTGTGGCACATCTTGCGATGACATTGGCTTACTATTGAAGTCAATCTGAATTGAATCCATTTTAATTAACCATTTTAAGCCATCAAGCAACTTTATAAATTTCCCAGAAAATGTATGGATGGTTGTCAGAGGAGTTGTCAATATTCTTACAAGCAGACGGTTTGTTTTGTTTGCCATGTGTCCTTTTTGCAAGTAAAGGAAGGTTAGGCCAGTTTGTTAGTGTCACTGGACCAAAAAAACTAGTAAGTGTCATAATTCCAATCAATACCATAAATTGGCTGTGGCTCAGGCTGAAGCTTTACAATCTACCCATTGTATGCCTGAATCAGCAATTGATAATCAGCTCAGAGGTATTAGGGAAGATGAGATAGCTAAAAATAGAACAGTTATAAAACACATTGCTTCTGCTATACATCTTTGTGGCAAACAATCTATAGCTCTCCGTGGGCACAGAGATGACAGCACTGCTGATTCTGTTCTGGAAGTAATAAAGGGAACTTTTTAGCAATACTGAACTATAATATTTATCATGTCTGGGAATATATACTATACTTGCTACTCATTTCAATGAAACTTTGAAAAATGCAATTTATAACTGGAGAGGCTTGGGCTTGTAACATAAGAGTAATTTAGCTAAATATGGTTTGGAATTGAAAAACTGTAGGGGCAAAGGATATGATGGTGCCTCTAACATGTCAGCTTGGCATAGTGTTCACGGAATATTGAGTAGAGAAAATGGTAAAGATTTGTATATATATTTCACTGCAATTCTCATAGTCTCAACTTGTGCATAGTGAAGGCATGTTCTTTGCAATCCATTCAAAATATGAATGGTACAGTTACAGAGTCGTCCTTTTTCTTTAAGAATAGCCCTAATTTTCTTGAGCTTGTAATAGACGAGCAAACCAATATGTTTTTTAAATTTTTTTAAAATGTATGCAGGACTCGCTGGATCTACTGCCATGAAGCTTATGAATGCTTTTTTTAATTATATAAATATTTGCATAGTGCCCATGATAATACATATGGCAATATGAATTGGGATTCCAATACTATTCTGACTGCAAATGGTCTCTTGAAGTCATATAGTATATATATTCTTTTGTAATAACCATGAATTTCATGTCTGTCATTAAGCCGCTCAGCATTAAATTACAGTACAGAACAAATATTCTAGATGTGATTAAAGAATACGTGCAAGTGAACAATTGCTTAATTTTTGGTATGAACAAGCTTCATCTCTAGCTGATGAAGTTGATGTTGAACCAGGAGTTCCTAGAACTGTTGGTCGTCAGCTAGATCGTGACAATGCGGAATACAATTCACCTGAAGACTATTATATTACAGACGGGCAATTGATTACCATTGCTGGATCACTTGATCCAGCAAATGCAGGAGAGATTTGGAGAGCAACAAATATTAGCATCCAAACTCCTTTGCTTGGTACCTTCCTTTCTTTGTAAGGACTTTACACTGAACTTGGATGACGTGCTTGAGTTTTACCATGATGACCTACCAAACCCTTCTGTGGTAGGCACTGAAATTCAAGGTGGAAATTCAAGTGGCTTCATCAAGGTTGTCTTCCCTCTAATTTACAAGAAGCAACACAGCATAATTTTGAAATAGATTTTGATGATAGATTTCAGGTAGTATGTAATCGAAGAATTGCATCATTAAATGCATGCATGGCGAGTATGTAAATATATGTATATGTTCCATCCAATCTATGAATTCATAGATTGTGCTGCACAATCGATGAATGCCAACCTATTGCCTGCCAATCAAAACATGGTACACCCTTTGCAACAGATTCATAGGTTGGATGGAACATATCGACCAATTCTTATTATCGACTAGTTATACTGAGCGAGTGTGCAAGCCAAATATCCAAACCCACCCACACAATATTATGGGATAGTCCACGGGAATTTACAAGGCCTGCGCTACTCCCACGAAAAGAGAAGAAGAGAGAAGAGCTGTTTGTGAGGCAAGTTTCTCTACATTTGGCAGTTGTGCGAGTGTTCGTGGGTATTACAAACTGTGCATTATATATTTTTTGACAGAGCACACTTGCCATGTCACTTAGTTCTTTATCTGCCAAGTCCACGTGGAACTTTTTCTCAGTATCACTTTTTTCTACATCATTACACTCTCGGTTATAATCATCACTTTCTCTGTCTGTTGCAAAGGGTGTTAATATGCTACCATGTTTTGAAGTGTATTGATTGGCAGGCAATAGATTGGCATTCATAGATTGTGCAGATTCGTAGATTGGATAGTTATAGCTGTTCAAAACACTTCTTCAACATAGAACATGAACTTTTTCATATTGTATTACTGTAGTTTAATCTATTTATTACACTTACACTATGACAGTAATTGGTATACTATTTACTGAACTGTACACCACCACTGCACACTTCATTTGTAATCAACCCTGATTCCTTTCTAATCCAAACTTATTCCACATTAATTATATGTACAGACTGTCAGTCTTTGTGTCTATATAATGTTTTTAAACCATGAGTAATGGTGTCTACAATCCACTTTGTTGTTGGAGATTACCAAACATCATAACAAGTGCATGCAGGACAAAGTAAAATTTGTTTCATTTTTTCAGCCCAGATTTTCTCACGATGTTGAGAATGACTCCGTCAGCCTTGTTCCAGTACATTAGTCATTCATCACAATTCCTAAATCATGTAATAGATAAATTTGATTAGTAGCTGATATAATTTTTATATTTACTATCAATGCTAAAACAAAAAAAATGTTGTTAAGTGGGTGTGGCTAGTAAATTCTCTAAAAAGGAACCCACCTTTTAAAATTTCTAGATCCGCCCCTGCTTTGGTCACTCATAACTTGACTTCAGAAGACTCCTAACTCGTTTCTCTATGGAGACCAACACCCAACGATTGATAAATGATCATCACTGTCATAAACCCACTTGTGCACATGCAATGTCTGAATCTAGTCAGCAAACAGATGCTCCATGATCAGTGGTTTCCTCATAAGAACGTAATGCATTTGTATCAGTTGGCTTCCTCATAAGCTTATTCTTGAGAATTTAGTCACCAACAACAGTACCTTTTCTTAAGATGTGAGTTGATTTCACCACTAACCAAACCGGGTAACCACTTATAATGCGTGTGTTTATGTGTATAATATGATGCAACACCACGTGTATCTACTTTAGTAATAGAGATGGTTAGTCCTGGTGTTACACTGGCTAACATCTTGTAGGTGGCTGCTAAAATACAAACATAACAAAATTTATGGAATTGTTTACCATGTAGACAACAAACATTTACATGATCCTTTAACTTCTTTCTGGGATCAACTCCTTGCTTCAGACCTTGATTTCTTCAGGAAAGTATTTAAAGATAGATTTTCAGAAGTCATCGGCCCCTCTAAATTTATTTCACCCTCTTCTTGCCACCCTTGGATTGATAATAGCCTTCGACAATAAAAAAATTTTAACGTCACAATCTTTTCTTACGTGCTAAAAAACTAGATTCTCTGCTCTTTATCTGGCTTATCGCTCACTTAGAAACATCATCTCATTTACAAATAAACGCATCTTCTTCCCTCTGATCCACTCCTTCAAAAAGTTTTGGTCTTTCGTTCGCTCCACAAGAAAAAGACCATTTTCTGTACCAACTCTTGTATCCAATGGTAACATGTTTTCCTCTAGCCGTAATAAGACTAATACTTAATCAGTTTTTCTCTGAATGCTTCAATTCATGCTATCCTCCAATTGTATCCTATCCTCTTCCTTACTTCCCAACCATCAGACTCTCTCTGTACTGAATCTGATGTTATTGGCCTGATTTCTCATTTACCTTCTTCCACAGCCTCTGGCCCTGATTTGATATCCTCTAAAATGCTTAAATCTACATGGTTGCTCCCCTTACATATATCTTTAACTTATCCTTGTCTCAAGGACATCTTCCAGTTGATTGGAAAAATTCCTTCATTGTTCCCATCCCTAAATGTTCATCTAATCTTGACAACTACCAGCCAATTTCCTTAATCTTTATAGTTAGTAAGCTGCTTGAAAAGCATGCTCACTCTCTCCTTTACAAATTCTGTACTGACCACAATATTATCAATTTGGTTTTCTTCCCCATCGGTCCATTTCTTCAGCCCTTCTCTTGGCCATTCAGTCCTTTTACTCTCTTCTTCAAACTAAATAATTGGTTGGCACTTGTTTTCTAGATCTCAAAAAGGCCTTTGATTCTGTTCCTCACAAACCATTAATTGATATTTTTTCCTTCCTGCACTTCCCTCCTTACCTCATAAACTGGCTTCACTCCTATCTTTCAGCATGTTTGCAACAAGTGATCGTCACAGGTACCATCTCCTCACCTGTCCCTGTATCTTCAGGTGTCACTCAGGGATCTATAATAGGTCCTCTTCTCTTTATAATTTATATCAATGGAGTGTGTAACGTGCCTTTGTCTGTCTCATCTAAGCTTATTCTCTACGCTGATGATATCCTTCTTTTTTGCCCCATCAATTCTCATTCTGATTTTTCTCTCTTTCAGAAAGACTTAAACTGTATCTCTGCCTGGCTTGCTTCCCAATCTCTCACACTTAATCTACAAAATACATGCTTATTTCTTATAAATATTCTCTTCTTACTAAGTCTCTGCCACCTCTGTGTATCTCTAGTTCTCCAATTCAGTTATTAGTGACTGAGTTCAAGTACCTGGAAAACCTATTTTCTTCATCTCCATCCTGGACCAATCACATCTTTTCCAAGACCTGTAAATTACTTGGTCTTCTCTACCGTCATTTGCCTATATCAGACACTTCTACTCTTCTTTGCCCCTACACTTCTCTTATCCATCCTCATCTGGAGTACCGTTCTTTCCTCTGGGACCCTCAATCATCATCCCATCTTTCAATACTTTGCATGTAAATTATGTAGTAAGCAATGGTCCTCCAACTACTCTTCTCTTCTCACTAAATTTCATCTTCCATCTCTATACTTTCACCGCCGTAATGCCAAACTTATCTTTTTCTTCAAACTTATTCACAATAACATTTTTCCTCTATCCTCCCACCATGCCAAACTCCCTGTTACAACCCTCCGATCCTTCCACTCCAGTAATCGTCTGCATACAGAACTCGAGTCTGCTTACCTTTCATTTTCCCTTACTACTACAAGGTTCTGGAACTCTCTCTCCAAGAAACTAATCCACTTGGACAATTTAATTAAGCACTATATTCAACACCCCTATCATCACTTTGACTTTAAACTACTTAACTCAGGGTTTCATTTAGAAAATTGTCCAAGGGGGGGCAACTGGGGGAATCTGGATATTAAGGGGGGGGGGGGCATGATGGTTAAAGATGTGACAAAGTTTCTTAATGATACAATTTCCAAGGGGGGGCAAAAAGGTTCAGTTGCCCCTCTCCCCCCCTAAATGAAACCCTGTAACTATAATCAACTTCATATACTCCTCCATGTGTCTTATTTTTACTCTTCATAATAGCCTCAGGCTATTGAGTGGGATCTTGTTCCACACACACAAAAGAAGTCATTGTAACAAATAATAGCGGCAGCAGTTGCAATAGTTCAATATATTTTTTATGTCAGCAATCCTTGTCCAAATGGATGGAATCTCTCTCCAGTCACATGCAGTAGCTAGCTATCTGTGAAAAGTCGATCGAAAACTTCACATCATCCACGTTAACACTTGAAACTTCTTGGCATGAATTATTCTCTTTTTGTCTTGACAGCAACAAGTCTTTTCAGGTTTCACACAGATCCTCCACGAGTTTGGTTAGCACATCGGGTAGAGTGATGATCCGTGGTTGGATACATGAAATTGTAGGTAGATGATGAATAACTTGCCAGACTATTTTTGGGGGGGTAAAATTGGTCCTGGGGAACCAATATTTCAGGAATTTTGGTACACCGGACCATGATGCTACCAGCACTTATCACTCCCAGACCAAAATTTCCGAGACTGTTAATGGTATCAGCGCTACGGATGAAATGCAAGCAACGTATTGTCTTTTGTCTTAATTAACTTGAATATACCATGAAATGGAAGGTGTACTATTGCTGAGGGTGGAAGTGTTGGAGAAATAAGTGGAATACAAGCGGAGAAGGATCGAAGTTTTGGGGAGGAAGTTGAATCAGTTGGGGGGTTTGTAGAGGAAGTCAAACCAGAGGGTAAGGAAGATAAAACAGAGAAATGGTAAAGGACATAGGACAAGCAAAGTCTGTGAAGGATGGAGGCAATATATAGAAGGAGATTACGAAGAGGGAAGAAGAAAATTTTCAGGATGTCTTGAAAAATCTGGTAGGGAGGCTAATTATCATGAGAAAGATAGGAAGATTCAAGAGGAAGAATGTGAGGGAAATGGAGCATATATGGTGCATGGGGTGAATCGGCAGCGGCAAGTAAAGGGTCTCCAGCATGTAAAACAGCAGGAGAAGGTATGCGGGGAAAGAAGTCGGTGTGCAAAAGGGTGGTGGGGAGAGGAGAGAGTGGTGGGAGTGTGGATGGAGGTCTGAGGGAACAAGTTGCAGTGCTGCGAGGGTAGGTGGACATGGGAATGTGGGGAGAGAAAGTCGGTCATAGACTATATGTTGTTTAGTGAGGACATGGGTGGTAGTTGAGGACTCAGGCAAGCTGGATGTGGGGTCGGACCATAACATTATTTTGGGAGAAATTACGTGGGGTAGGAGGGAGGTACAAGTGAGAAGAGAGCGACATAAATGGAGATTTGACAATAGGCTAGATTGGGAGGAGTATCAGGAGGCAGTGGAGGAAATGTTCATGGGGTGGGAAGAGGAGGTGAGAGAGCTTGAGCAAGAGTTGGGAGGAAACATAGTTGAAGAGGTGTGGGGTAGGTGGAAGGAGAAAGTTTTGGCTGCAGCGGAGAAAGGAATTGGAAGGAAGAAGATTACAGACAGGTCAGAGGGATGGTGGTCAGAGGATGTGGAGTGGTTAATTGGTGTCAGGAAGGAGAAATGTAAGAGACTGAGGGAAGCCAGGAAGAGAGGGGAGAGAGAGGCTACATTAAGACAACTATGGGATGACTATAGAGAAGCAAGAAAGGAAGTGAAAAAGAAAGAGAAGAAGGAATTGAGGAAGAGATCTATAAAGAAGTTTAGAGAGCAGGGTGGGACTAGTTGTAGCTGTTTTGGAATGATTTAAGAGCAAAGAGGAAGGACAGAAGGATAAAAGTAGTGTAAGATGATGGGAAGGATGGTGGAGGAGGAAGACAAGGTGTTGGAGGTGATGGCAAAACATTGGGAAGAGCTGGGGAGGAAAAAAGAGGATGCCAGTACCAGAATTAGAGATTGGATAAGTAAATGGGCATGAGCTGGGTGTGTGTGAAGAAGTAAGTTGGGAAGAAGTAGTAGAGGTAATGAAGTGTTTGAAGAATGTTGAATGAGATGCTGATGTATGGAGATAGAAGGTTGGTGGAGGTGATGGTGCAGGTGATGAATGTGGTGATGAGGATTGAGTGCTGCCCAGTGGCCTGGAAGAGTAGTTTGCTAGTACCCCTCCACAATGATGGCGATGAGGGTGAAGTAGGGGAATTGCATTATGTTGTAGTGTGGTGAAGGTGTTTGTGAGAGTGTTGGCGAGGAGGTTGGGAGGGTTTGCTGAGGATAGGATTTTAACGGAGAATTTAGGAGTCAGAGGAGATGTTCGGACCAGTGGTTGGTGTTAAGAGGAGTTTGTGAAGTGAGGAAGAGCGAGAAAAAAGCTTCATATCTGGCTTTCCTGGACCTAAGTAAGGCACATGACAGTGTGTGGAGGGAGGGACTGTGGCAGAAGTTGAGGCAGTATGGAGTAGAGGAGAAACTTGTGAGGACATGTGTAGGATTATATAGTGGGGTGAGATAACGGTGATATTGAACGGAAGGAGGTCAAGGTGGTTCACTGTGGAGAATGGACTTGGCAGGGATGTCCTTTGTCTCCATTTCTGTTCAATATTTATTTGATGGGAATGGCAGAGGAATTGGAGAGAGCTGAGCTAGGAGTCAAAGTGGAAAGCTGCTGGTGTGGGGCACTTATGTATGCAGATGATGTTATTCTTCTGGCTGACCCAGGGGTGGAACTGCAGGCTATGTGGATGTGGTACAGGCATATGTGTTAAGGTGGAAGATGAAATTTAATAGCAAGAAGAGCAAGGTCATGGTAGTAGGGAAGAAGGAAGCAGAAGTGCATTGGAGGATTGGTGAGGAGATATCGGAAGAGGTCAAAGAATTCAAGTACTTGGGAGTATGGTTTGATAGGAAGCTAAGGGGTAATGTTCAGTTAGAGAAGATGGCAAAGAAGGCAGAAGAGTGGATTGGAAAGGTGACAGTAGACAGTGGAAGAATGGTGTGGGAGCTTCTAGCGAGACCCAGTATGGAGTATGCAGCCAAAGTGTGGTGAACAGGAGGACATGATGCTTGCAAGAAGTTGGAGTCAGCACAGATGAGAGTGGGTAGGAGATTGTTGGGGGCAAGTAACACAGTAGCAGGAGTGGCAATACGGGAAGATATGGGGTGGAGGAAGCTGGAGGAGAGTAGGGAAGAGATGAAGGTTTTGTTTGGCAAGAGGTTAGAGGTGTTGGAACAGAGCAGATTGGTAAAAGTTGTTGTAAATAAACTTAGAGAGGATGGAGGAATTGGATGGTGGGAAGAATATGAGATCTTGAGGAGAAAATACGAGATAAACAACGAGGTTGGGTCAGTGCACAAGTGGAAGGGGAAAGTGAAGGTGAGAAATGAGAAGGATTGGGAGGAGGAAGTAAACGCAAGAGTACGCTGAAGTTTTATAAATCGGCAAAGAATAGTGCAGGGGTGGAGAGGTATGTGAGGTCCATGCATGGTCAGGAAGGTGTGCGGCTGCAATTTCGACTGAGGACTGCATCAGCTGGGTTGTTAGAGGATAAGAAGAGATGTGGGATAGTTAGGGATGAGAGGTGTATAATGTGTGATAGTGGAGCAGGGGAGGATGTGGAACATTTCTTGGTGACATGCGGGGAATTTGAGAGGGATCGGCTGGTTCTGATAGATGAGGTACGCAGAATTGTAGGGGCAGACAGTGGCTGGATGAATTTAGAAGAGTGAGTAAGGATGGAAAGGTGGCATTGCTTTTGGGGAAAGATGTGGAGGGAGTAAGTGATGCAGTGATGGAGGCGAGTGTGTTATGTATTGGGTAGGGAAATGCTGACAGCGGAGAAAGGAACTGTTGTATGGCGAGCTGATAAATGATCTTTGGTCCCCTCCCCTCCCCCCTCCTTGAGCAGCAGGACACTCATAACTTAATATTGTGGATATTATTAGTACTGTAGCTTTTTATATATAGATTGTTCTTAGTGTTAGTTACTGTTACATAGTGTCACACTGTGCTGTAGTATATGTGGTGGCCTTAACAGGCTCATCAGTATCAAGATTAAATCATGATTGTGAATGTGAACTGTCCTAATCCCTGAGGGTGCAGTTTCATTTTTGCATTACGCTGTTTGGAATTATTTTGATGGCTTCCTCCCCACAGAATAGGATATTCTGTCAACATCGTATTTTGTGGGAGGAAACAGCCATCTTAGAGGCAGAAGGAACTGCTAGTGAAGGAGGCATTGCACAACGCTGAGCCTGTTACTGGATGAACTTGCTTGGCTGCTGGTTAGCCAGCCACTCACAAGAGCCTGAACTTGAAAACCACGACCACCATTTTTAAATTAATTTGGTGAGTTGTACTATGTAAATTTATTTTTTATTTTTTAATCGCATGAGATTCTTTCATTTTTGCAGCTCACGTATCCAGGATGTGGTTCGCATCACATGATGGATAGTAGCGTGTGACTTGGCACCTCTGAGCAGCCGAAACGTTGAGTGAGTGAATTTCAAGCTGCAGTATGGGAAATTACTGTCGGACATGACATATTCCCAACATTTCATCTGAACACAAAATGTCAGCTCTAGGACACATGCATGCACACAACTATGAACACTTCAGATGCCCCAACCTATGTCACACGGTAATGAAGAGAAGCTGATCCTCGGATGACTATTACTTGCATTGTTCACTATCGAATGTTTGCACTCATCACTTGATCATTTGAGTTAGTATAAGTTCAAGATTTGATGGCAGATCAAAGTCTGAGAATGGCAGAATAAAATTTTACTCGGACAAACGGATTTTGGCTTTATGATTTCCAGCACTAAAGCTGATTATCGAGAAAGTTGACCTAGATTTTGTAGATAGCCTATACCATTTTCTTTATTACTGTATACACATTAGTCCCGTGAGACTAGTCTAGTTCTATATAGCACTCCGCTGTGGTATCACCGTAGGTATAATCTCGTATATCGAGTTATCTTTACTGATTAAAAGGGATGTATAGCCTACTCCAACTTGGTCTTTTCGTAAGAGTAAAGAACTGCATGTCCTACTCTTGGTGTGAAGGGTTGATCCAAATGTTGTTGTGGGTGGTCTACAGAGACTCACGTAATAATTCGGTATTCCAAGATGATAATGTGTGCAGCTTAATCTTGAAGCTGGTTGGTTACTCTCCTACAGAATGTCTTGGGCAAATTTGGTGCTTATGTATGGAACTATGTTACGAAATCTATGCATGCAAAATAATGAAAAAGCTGATTTTTTTCTTTCTACCCATTTATAACCTCTGTTCAGGCTGTTAGGTGGTGCAAAGTAAGAGATATGAGGTGTTTTTTTTTTTAATGCAGCTTGCTCCTGGCATATTGGGGACTTATATTGACATAATGGTTTCCCTTCTTGTGATATTCTGAGGGGGGGAATCAAATCCTGCTCATAATGTCCTTGCTATACAACCTGTGAATGGGAAGTGGTTACAAGCATTCTGAGGTTTAGGTGAGGGTATCGTTTTATAGAGAGTGTATGCATCTTCACTGTACAGACTTACTAGCCTTCATAAAGTAGATCTTTGGAAAGCTCTTGAAAAAGCTATTTTTTTTGCTACCTACCAGAATACTAATAAATAACAAAACAGTTATGATAGTCAGGTCCTTTTTTACACCCCTCCAACCCACCAAGCAAAGTTATGAATGCCTAAACAGGTAACCTCTGATGTCCATAGGTGCCAAGTTCGGTCCTCCAGTAGGTGTGAGAGTCTCTCCCCACTAGCAACCAAAAGCGTGAGACACACCAAGAGGTGAAAAAAGGGGGTGGTTCCTCGTGCACAAATTGTCAACTCTCAGTGTCTCATTCCAGGATATTTATCAAACGCAACAGGTCATGAGTGTTCTTGGGTGCTGCTTCTAAGATCTCTCACACTGAGACAATCAACATGCCTTATAAATATTCCTATAAGATTCTCGTTGCGAAGCCTTCATCAGTTAGCTCCTGCATGCAGTCGTTCGGTGCTTACACATAAAGCACACCGCAAACATGTGCCCACAATAGCATATTGCATTATTTATAGCATCTTGACTGCTTCTATAGCAACTGGTAAGTGATCTGGTGCAAGCGACTATAGCCATGTTAGACAACTGAAAATGCTTGGGGGGTGTATGAGAATTTTGCACCCAAGCGTGAGAATGTCCAAAAAAGTTTGCGACTCCATGGATATGAATGCACTGAAGTTCAATTCATCGCCAAAAAAATTGCATTCTCTAGACGCTGGCAACCAGACTCACTCACACTTGCATGTGCACTTACATGTACACTTGCATTTATTTACATGTAACCTAAACTTGCATGTACACTTGCATATACACTTGCATGTACTTACATGTACACCTACACTTGCATGTATACTTGCATGTACACTTAAACTTACATGCACACTTACATTACATTATGTATGAGAGACTGGCTAGTTCAATATACTTCTGACCCTTCATGAATTACCTCACTGGACAAGGTCCACTGACTGGTCCCTTATGTGACGGATTACCTGTGGGCTCATGAATCTCATCACCTACCCAATTTGCATTCCCAAACTTCCATGCTGGTAACATTAAAAAAAGGGATTGCAAAGATAAAAGCCAGCGACATCGAGCTTCAAGAACATACAAGCAATCATCCCTTTCCCATTAGGCAGGGTATCCATTCACAAACTCTCTTTCACAAACATGATGTCAGTTGATTACCAGACCTTTTCCAGTGTCAAGAGATCGGTAAAGGGGTAACCTTCCAAAACAACTTTTAGTTAATAACCCAATCATTACACTGTCAGATTATTGGGCACCCACACAGAGAAAGGTAAATAAGATGGAATGACATACTCCTCAATCTGATATATAAAGTTTGACAGCAATAAAGTTGTTATTCACCACACAAAAATTAAGATTTTTACTATACACGATAAGTAAGTCACTATATTCACACTACACACACTACCACAACATAACTGTACAATAATGCATACTGTAGGTGCTCTCATTATCCCGTGCTGATATTCAAGTCCAGTGATGCAAGTCTCTGTTCAAAGCTCATGATTATGACAAAGTAAGTGAAGAGACGGACTTGAGAGTCCTTCTTGGCCATCCTTCTGGTCAGTGAGTGGTTGCCACGCCACTATCGTTGCTTTTTTCGGATGCTTTCCTGGCCAACTTCTCACAAATGCCACTCATATTCTGGTACGTGTTCTGCCGTGTTATGAGATTGCGCGGCAGACTCCTGCAGATCACACCTTCCTCTTCCCCCTCGCCCGTAACCACAGACGAGACCTGGCTCGTCGAGGAGATGGAGTGCCTGTTTCTGCAGTGGCTGCAAATAGAGTCCAAGGATAGCGAGTGAAACAACCTTGGCTCGTGGTTGGAACAGACTTCTTTGTGATGCAGTGTCCGCAAGTCCTTCAGACTTCCCCCGTGCCCACTGGCGGGAAAAGCTCTCGTGGAACACGGATCCTGCTTGTTATCATGTGGCGGTGGAGCGCCGTTGCTGATGGGTCCTGCCGCAGCCGACAACATGGGGAGGTAGTCCTTGGAACTACAGAGTATTTGGAGGTAGGAAACTGAAGAACTCTTCTTGATGGCATTGAAAGAAGGTGTAGTATTGACATACAAGAGGGAGTTGGCTCTTCCCAGCATGCCATAGTTATGGTTAGGATCCCTTGCATTCAGGAACGCTCTGGTTTTATAGCCGTTTGGTATACCTTCTTTCCCAGTCGAGGTAAGAGTTTTTTTTCCAGTTGGAAACTTGGCGTTGGCAGCAGGGTGTTGTTCCATCCAACGATATCCATACAACATAACTGGCTGGCATCCGTCATAGTCGTTCAAAGCAAGCACACACTGGAGACAATAGAAAGGTTTAATCAACGCTGAATGGGGCTGTTTAGACATTGAATCCTCACATTGTGAGCCTCTAAGGTCTCAAACTCGCGTCTCAAGCTTCCAGTTATCACACACAGGTCTGTGAAGTTGGGCCTCATGGAAGGTACCCGGTCCCAGCATTTGAGCAGCAGAGAGTATCTGTGCATTGACAGACGTATCGTACACAACACAACATGCACACACATTTTAAAAAATGGCACAATTAACCTAGCCTTTGTTTGTAGGTGCGCTGTGTTGACTCTAAAGGTTCACCTGTTTATCACTACTTCTCCTAGCAACCAAGGCCAAAGGTCAAAAGTTAATCAGGGCTATCAGAATGTTTACACTACACCAATACCCACGACTGCCTGACGCTTCCTCAGAAACACTGCAAAATGAAAGCAGCAATTGTCTACCTTAATCATGTTTGCAAATTTGGAGCAGCCTCCAGATCCTCCAACACCAATCTAGCCTGACAGCCTCACCATTCTGCTAGTGCCAATAAAATAGCCAAGCATCATCCGGCTCTTTCAGGGCATTTCAGTGGCACCCAAAACATCAATGATGCTGAATAGAGCAGGACCACAAAAACACGGCAGTCATGGCGCAAGTGACTACCAGTAAGAGCAATCAGGTGTGCTCATATATATATTATATATTATATATATAATAATTATATATATTATATATATATATATATATTATAATTATATATATTATATATATATATATATAATAATTATATATATTATATATATATAATAATTATATATATTATATATATATATATATTATATATATATTATATAAATATAATATATATATATTATATATATATGCATGGTCCTTCAGTGCATGGAAAAGCAAGGTGGTTGTGTGGTGATGTGCTATGGAAAGCAAGAGAGCTGGAGAGGAAGAGAGAACTGGTCAAGATCCTCCAAGCTCATGACGAGCTGCCTGCAAACTTCCTTAACAACATATATATACTCGTCCCCCATGGGTGCAGAACTTTTCTCTTCGAATATTTGACTGGGGGGGGGGGGGGGGGGGGGGGGGGGTGCTTGCTGCACACATGTTGGCAACTTGCATCATGAATACTCACGATTCTAAAATGACACATACCCATGCTATTCACGTACACGTTATCATTTGCAATGGAGTCCGAAAGAGCATAGCTCTAGGCGAGGATTTGTTGCTACTAGCTACTGCTGTTCTTGACCGTCAGGTCCACTAAAACTTCCAAGACCAGTGTTATCCAAGTCTACAAATGGATCTTCATTGCACTCAGCCTCACATAAAATTGGGACAAATATCTATCTACTGGGTGCTTGCTACGTGTGCCATGCCAAATCCTACATCACCGAAAACATCATAGTGGGCTCTGGCTGTGTCAATGAGCACTTACTCCTGACCTTCATGACCAGGGGGGGGGGGTGTGTGCTTAACTACATAGAGAATGTTTACTAAGTAAGTAGTTTGTGGATAAATATATATTTGCCATAAAAGGTTGAGATCTCTTCACTTATGTTGCTGAAAACACTATTTGAGAGTCAATTAGAGTTTCACTGCTGTAGCTAGGATGATTTTTTTTTTTGCATTACAGGGTGCAGGGGGAGCCAAGCAGGTGGTCATTTCTGACCGTAACAACGTAAATGTCCACATAGCACAGGCCCAACACATATCTGAACAGTCTATATCGATCCCACTTAATCCAGCTGGCCAAATCTTACTCTTATAGTAGGAAATTGTGTGGATTGTCATTAATTATATGTATATACCAGTCTGTGCACGTGCAAGCCTAAGGGATAGAGTCAGTGTTTAATGTGTACTTCTTAATCTGGTAAGATATCATCTTGTACAAACCTAGCTACTAAGGTGCTACTATGCACAAACCTAACAGCTACAGTGGAGTCGGGGTTTTTCTCTTAATCTGGTAAGGTGTCATCATAAATACCTAACAGCTCTCTGCCAGGGTTATCTTATCAACAGTCTTATTGGGTGGGTTGGTGCTACCCACCCAAGGAAGGTGAGCAAATCTCTCACAATGCAGGACATGTTCTCTGAATGTGTTCTTGTGGACACTGCAGAGAATGTTGCATGCGGTCAACTAAAGCTTGTTGCAGCTTCCTGTGGGAGGGAGGATCACTGAAAGCCCAATTTGCAATATATCCCCCCCCCCCCTCCCCCCCCCCCCCCCCCCCCCCCCCACCACACACATACCAATTATTGACTATATATATATAAAGGCATAGTTGCACTGATTGACCGTGAGACTCACAGATTTTCCCTTTATCTCACAGTCTCACGGAAACATTGGCAATCTCACGGATTTTCCCTTTAACTCTCGGTCTCACGGCAACATTGGCAATCTCACGGACAAATTGGTACTCTGAATACATAAGTCCATTCTTATCTTTCATGCCGCTCTCGGTCATTTCTGGGTCCACCTCCTCCCCTCTTCCAGTTTCTTCTGGTGTCCCTCAAGGTTCAATCCTTGGGCCCCTTCTCTTTATCATTTATATTAATGGAGTATGTAAAGTCCCTCTGTCTTCTTCCTGAAAGATTATTCTGTATGCTGATGATACCTACTTTTCCAACCTGTTAACTCCATTTCTGATTTCTCCCTATTTCAACAAAATCTTGATACTGTCTCCTCTTGGATCTCATCCAACTTTCTTACATTAAATTCTTCAAAATCTAAATGGATGTTTATAACTTACAAAGTCTCTCCTATCTTCAAAACTTTGCCCTCGCTCTACCTACTTGGTTCCTCTCTTGATTTAGTCTCCGAGTTCAAGTATCTGGGTGTTCTCTTATCTTCCACACTATCCTGGTCTAAACACATATCTTCATTTGTAGTAAGTCTCGTCGTCTCTTAGACCGACTATTTTATCATCACTCCGACTCCTCTTCTCTTCTGCGTCTATACACCTCTCTAATAAGACCTCACCTTGAATACTGTTCTTTTCTATGGGACCCATAATCTGCGCACCTCTCCATGTCTATCCAAAAAATACAATTCTTTGCATGCAAAATTTGTTCTAAAGACTGGTCCTCTGACTATTCCCTCTTACGTTCTAATCTAATACTCCCTACACTCTCCTCTCGTCGTCTCAACTCTAAACTCATACTTCTCTTTAAGCTTTTGCATAATTACATTGACTTTCCAACCTCACTGCCTGCACATCAGCCTCCTCCACCTTACAACATTAGATCATACCACCCCCTCAATCCTACTTTCATTTTCCCTCGTACTCAGTCTTTTAATGTGTCTTTTTTCCCTTCTGTCATTCGTAAGTGGAATGCTCTTCCGAACAATATTAAGGAATCCCGTTCTCTTAGCTTATTTAAACATTACATACAAACAATTTCATAACATTCATAATGTATTTCATGTGTTGTGTGTATTGTGTGCTCTTTGCATTAGCCAGTGGCTATTGAGCATGTATAAAGTTATGTTTGCTAAAAAAAAAAAAAATTAAAAAAAAGTGCACTGAACCTTAACCACTGAAACTACCACAGTTTATTTAGCTATGCCATTGCTCAGGTGCAACTAGCTAGCAGCTTAAATATTTACAGTCTATGCTGAGCTAGAAGTGTGAAGGATCTGAATGCAGTTTATCTCAGTATGCACAGCTGTCATCAAATGAAGCAGGTACTGATAGTAAACTAGAATGTTGGGGTGATTTGGCTGCCCCTGCCACCAAGAAAAGAAAGTCATCATGCTGCTACATACAAAACATTTGTACAAGTCAGAATAGGAGAAAGAGTTTCCTATATCTTCAGTGAATGACAACAGGTATGCATTTTTTTGTATTCCTTGCAAAAAGAATGTTACCTGTTCTCATATGGGTAAAGCTGACATCAGGCAGCATTGTGAAACATCTAAGATGGCGCATGCTGTTAAATGCTCAAGGTCACTCTGTTCCTTTATGCCATCTGCAACCTCCAGTATCACAGAGAAAACTATCAAAGCTAAAGTGCTACACACCAATTTCCTTATTCAGCAGAATTTGTCATTTGTCACTGCTGATCATTTGTCTCCATTGTATTCCAAGATGTTTCCAGACTCACAGATTGCACACCATTTCAAATGTAGCAGAACCAAAACAACATGAATACTGAATGAAGTCATGGCTCCGTGATTGCTGGCACAACTAGTATCATACATGAAAGAAAATCCTTTGTCATGAAAAAAATGAATCCTATTTGTGTCACGATATTTGATGTGAATAATAATGATCGTGTGGAAAGCAAGTTTTACACTATGTGTGTGACCACTGGTGAAGATTGTGGGAGAGCTGAACAATTGTTTCAAGCCATCGATACTAACTTTTCACAAGATTGCATTGATTGGCAGAATGTTATTGCAGTTGGTTTAGCAACTAATAACTAATATGGGGAGGGACAATTCCATAAAAACACGTATATTGGGAAAGAACCCAAATACGCAGGCTGTAATTGTCATTTGTCTCATCTTGCAGCTTCTAAAGGAGCTGATGCTTTTAGTGATATAGCAGGATTTGATATTGAAGATCATGAGATATAATATAGCTATTTCAACAAAAGCACTAAACGCAAAGGAATACTTCTTTTATTGAAAGAAGCCAAGAAAGCCACAACTAAATACAATAGAGAGCATCTCAAGAAAGGGATTTGACTAAGATACAGTAATGTATTTCATATCACATTTTTTCAATATTCTTCATTTTCAATATTCAAAGCTTTAAACACATTTACAATCTTACTATGCACTATGCAACCAACCCCCAAAAAGTTCTGCAAATGTGTAGCTGTAATACATCCTAGCAAATCATTCAACACAACAAAACGCACATCTCACTTTAAATGGTTTGAAAAAGTTGGTAACTATGTAAAGGCAGTCTAAAATATCCATAGAATGCTAACAACACTAAAGGGTAGTCTGAAACTTACACATGGTAAGGACAGGAACTTGGCTGAGGCATCCTGTATCCCTGGCCTAGACACTGAATTACTTCTTCTGTTGATTTTCCTGGGTAAGGGGTCTTCCCTGCAATGGGAAAACGCAGACATAAGTGTAACTACCTTGTATGCTGTAAGCCAACCTGCCCACTCACCCAGAGTCAGGATCTCCCACATCAGAATGCCAAATGACCACCTGTAGAAGGAAGACCAATCACTACAGTGCTCTAAACTCACACGTCAAAGTCACAAACTTAGCCAATGAATCTTCATGACGACATTGTTAGCTTTGTCATACAGCATTGTTAGATAGCTCTTGCCATTGCCCCAGTTTGTTTGAAGGGGATTACTTAGCTGGGACTTATCAAAGCTCATTTGTGAGAAATAGTTTGAGAGGGTGGCTGCCACCCCTATGATCATCAGCCAGGTTCCCATCATGAGCCCTTGAAGTTTTGCGGTCCGCCCTTTTATTGGGTATAAAGGGAGTTGGATCGACCAGGATTACCACGTCCGCTATCAAATCTTCGCAGAACAAGATGACACATTCCCTGGCCCTAGCCCTGGCACTAGTCCCAGCCACTTCCCTGGCACTAGTCCCAGCTACTTCCCTGGCAGTAGCCCTAGCTCAGCCATTGCCCTAGCCCTAGCCCTAGCTCAGCCAGCCGTAGCTTGGCCACTGCCCTGGCACTAGTCCCAGCCACTCCCCTGGCACTAGCCCTAGCTCAGCCACTGCCCTGGGACTAGCCCTAGCCCTAGACATAGTCTTCGTCATTTCCCTGGCCATAGCTCTAACCCCAGCCACTTTCCATGTGATCCATACATTACCGTGCACTTGATGATGGCACTTGATACACCTTGCAGAAAGAGCTGTTGTTTAATGCAACCCAAAGTTGAACAACTTCCATACACATATTCTCTGTCCCCATGCGAACATGGTGAGGACCTCGGTCAAGATAGCACGAGAAAAGGGAAGCAACTGTCGAGGGATTTTGAAGGAAATAACCACACCCAGTAACTCAAGTAAGAGTGGAGTCTAAAGATCAAAGTTAATGAATGTCTCTCTTGATAATCAACCTAGACATTTCTACTGGAAGTCTCTAGCCTTCACCAGGAATCGTGATCAAGGTTAAGTTCCTTATGTAATATTTATATAATATTTTATATATTGTTTCACATGGCCCATCTATCACAAGGAAAAGAAGGGGCAGAATTGAAATGGTTCTGGAAGCGAAAAAGGAACTGATGTAATGCATTAAGCAAAGGATATGTGTGTGTCTAATTTAGATAGTATGAAATTGAAAAGGCCTATTCCCTGATGTTTGTAAGGAACTTCAAGATAAGCTGCAGTCTTATTTCTTATTGCAATGTATTTCTTATTGTAATGAGATAATAGTCAACCCACTATGAACGACCAGGTATACTTGCATCTGTTTCATGCAGTGTCAGCAAAGCGTGGACGACAGCAGCTCATCTGTAACGAGCTAGTGATACCAATCCTACCTACGTCCCGAGGCTCATAGAAATCCGTACTCTTCTAAAAGAAAGACATCAAAAAGTAGCACACAGAAGGAGGTCAACAGCATCACAGCTGCGCAGGGGTCGCGTGTGCCTATGCAAGGGGGTTACTGGATGTCCTCTTCTCGAAGATGGGGTGAGGGGGGTGCGCAACAAAAAAAACCAAAACCCTCATCAATCCTCCATTAGCATGCCAGGTATATACAAAAAAAACTTTGTTGAGAATATTGTACCATAATTAGATTGTGTAGGACAGAGGTATCCGCAATTATGACCATAGATCTTTAATGGCAACCTTGGGCCAGAATTGCAGCGTCTGGAGTAGTGGGGTGGATGGATGGAGAGGAGCGACATTCAACTGACTATTTTACACTTTATAGAATATATGTTGTAATTAATTTGATTACTTGCCATGGTGATAATTAGATGAATTGTAGTGAAAATCTAAAGTAGAAGCACTAATCTCACAGCTAATTTCATTGGTAAATTGGATGCAATTCCAGAGAAGATGATATTTGATCTGCCAAAATCGTCCATATCTATTTATTTTTGATTCAAAGTTTTCATTGTTAAATTCCAATCTAAAAATATTGCCGCCAGTAGCAGTGTAGCTATATAGTACAAAATCAAGAATATTTCTCCAACAATGATAGCAAAATCTTGAGTGCACAAGTCAAGACAATGCATATGATCACAGTTTCAATTTTTCTTGTGTGATCCTGTAAGAAGATCTTGCAGAATCAGACTTTTTGTAAGATTTTATATTTTACTTGAGCTGGCACTCTAGCTCCAGCCAGTGCCCTGGCCGTAGCTCTAGGTACACTGCCCTGGAACTAACCTTAGTCCCAGCCAGTGCAATGGCCGTAGCTCTAGGTCCACTGCCCTGGAACTAACCCTAGCCCCAGCCAGGCATGCCCCAGCCACTGGACTGGCAGATAACCAGTCACTACTGGCACTAACCCTAACCTCATAGCCCCAGCCACCTTCCTGGCACTAGTCCTGACCCCAGCCACAGGCCTGACGCTAAGCTAATGCTGCCCTAGACACAGCTCTATAGCTATCCCTAACGAGTCCTAACTCTAGCCATAACCCCAAACCTAGACCTAATCCAATATTGATCTGTATAGTTTTATGCAATGCTAAGATGAAGAAGTGGTCGAGTTCTATCTATGGTTGAGTGCATTCAGCCATCTCCTGTGGTGAAAGTTGGGGCCACAATCCACTTCATGGAAACTTTTTGAAAAGTGGCCTTATCTCTCACTTTTTGCAAAGTGACCTTATCAATCTTTATAACCACTGGATATCCACACCATTGGAGGACAATACTGGAGTGGGCAGAGTTGACTGCTTATGGTCAGTCAGTGTGGGCAATGGTAAATAGAGATAGGAACTCACACATCACTCTGGCTAGTGTACTCTCCATCCAGAATAGTTTCTGGTGCCATCCACTTCACGGGTATCCGCCCCTAAAAGTGACACAATTGAAGGTCAATCCACCCCCACCAATACTTAGATAATAGTGTTGTGCTCACTGCAGAAGGTTAATCCACCCCCACCAATACTTAGATAATAGTGTTGTGCTCACTGCAGAAGGTTAATCCACCCCCACCAATACTTAGATAATAGTGTTGTGCTCACTGCAGAAGGTTAATCCACCCCCACCAATACTTAGATAATAGTGTTGTGCTCACTGCAGAAGGTTAATCCACCCCCACCAATTCTTAGATAAAAGTGTTGTGCTCACTGCAGAAGGTTAATCCACCCCAACCAATACTTAGATAATAGTGTTGTGCTCACTGCAGAAGGTTAATCCACCCCCACCAATACTTAGATAATAGTGTTGTGCTCACTGCAGAAGGTTAATCCACCCCCACCAATACTTAGATAATAGTGTTGTGCTCACTGCAGAAGGTTAATCCACCCCCACTACTTAGATAATAGTGTTGTGCTCACTGCAGAAGGTTAATCCACCCCCACCAATACTTGGATAATAGCTCACTACAGAAGGTTAATCCACCCCCACTAATACTTAGATAATAGTGTTGTGCTCACTGCAGAAGGATGGTAGATGGAGTCGTAAATTTTTCTTGCCAGTCCGAAGTCGGCCACTTTTAAGACCATGTCCTCACTCACCAATATATTCCTAGCTGCCAGGTCTCTGTGTATACACTACACACATTGCAAACACACTGAGAATAGATTCAGAAATGTGTATTGCAAAATCACAGTGAGCAAGGGAAGAAGTCAAGGAATTCTCTTTGAAAATTGCGGTTGCCCCTTCCGCACACCCCACTCAGATAGCAGGGACAATTGTAGACAATTGGAGTTGTGAATATTCCAAAAAATATATTGCAAAATATACTTCAGTTAATGCCACCTCATCTCTCACTAGGTAGTGCAGCTGAATAGTTCACACTGGGCATGCTCAGATTAGATTAGATAGTCTCAATGAACTCTCAATTGACATAATTACATTGTAATAACCTTCTCAATAACTGATGAAGGCTAGAGCATCTAGTCGAAACGTCGAGTGAATACAATTTGAAGTTGATTATTGAGAAGGTGATTAGATAGTCTTTAGCAATGACTTGATGCCATGGCGATGCATAAAATGCATCCAAAATATTTGAGAATTATTATCGAAACGGCCTTATCACATTGATGATGAGGCCAGTGAAAATATGTTGGAGTTCTACTCATAGGAGGAGTACCTGTTTAGCTTTCAAATGTTCCATGCCGGAAGCCACCTGTCCAGCCATGTCCATGAAGTGCTTGCATGTGAGTGGATCTGTCTGGTTGCCCCTTTTGGACCGCACGTACTGCAGGAGGTTCCCCTTTCCACAGTACTCCACTATAATCTGCAGGCTGTCTATTAGCATGGAATAAGTACACTATTACAGTAATTCTCACTGCAAGACATTTTGGTAACTGGAACAGCACAGAGTTATAAATTAGCCTAATATAGGGAGGAGTCAAATACCAACGGGCAGGGAATCAAAGAAGGGAGAAAGAAAGAGACTAACCAGAGTAACAGACTTTAGAGTTTGGATTATAGAGCGTAAGGATTGATTCTAAGTGATGCACACCTGCATTATTTGCATTCATGTGATCGTTTGCAATGAGATAAAGCTGGCTCTAGGCGAGGGTTTGCTGGTTGTGTCTAGCCAGTGCCTCTACTTCAGCTAGTGTTTTTCTTGATCTTCAGGTTCTCTAAAACTTTCAAATTGTCAGCTTCAGCTCCATTCAAATATCGCTTCTTTCTGGTCGGCTCCGCATAGAATTTCAGTGAAATCTATTCACTGGGCACTAGTTTAAATGTTCTCAGCGTAATCCTAGAACAGCGTAGGTTGGTGTTTACTACATGGAGGGTGCTTACTGCATACTTTACAGTGTGTGTCGGGGGTGTAAGAAGATGTTTTTGGATGGGGGGGGGGGGGGGGGGGGGGGGGAGCGCTGACCTGAGGTTAATGGCACATACACAGCCCTACTTAGCCTAGGGGGTTCCAGGTGCGTACTCCCCTGAGAATTTTTTTGGTTTTACCTGGCTCTGAGATTAATTCTGGTGCATTCTGAGCTAAATTTCAAGTATCATAAATATCAAATGGACCTATACTAATTCCAAATCTAAGCATATTGCACTTCGATTATCTTCTCAGTTGACAATGACTTTCTTGCTAATCAACTTAAATTTTACTCACTTGATATTTCGACTAGATGCTCTAGCCTTCATCTAATTCCTGATGAAGGCTAGAGCATCTAGCCAAAACGTCGAGTGGTAAATTTGAGAATGTCATGTATAATTGAAAAAAATATGCCAAACCCAGGCAGCTATTGTCTCAGGTATAAATATGAATGAAACAGGTTTATTACTACGCATGTAAGGTACAAAGAGTAACCCATCTCATTTTGAGTGAGGGGGCTGCAGCTCCACAAAACCACACACCCCACCAGTGTATGTATAAACATTATCTTTGTGTGTGTGTGTGTGTGTGTGTGCATGTGTGTGTGCACGCGTGCGTGTGTGTGTGCATGTGGAGGAAATAAATTCTCTAAGATGGTGAGAAATGTATGATGTGGTGTGAGGTGATGATAGGACATTAAAATGCATGTGTTTCACATCCAAATGTGTGAGACTTGACATGTCTGAGATGCGTACTAGAGGCTGGCTCACAACATGATGGGGCCGAGCAGATTGTCACATGTCCTTTGTTCAGTTACATTGTCAAACCTGACAACACAAGCAAAGCATATAACGGAATGCAATGGCGCTCTTATTTCAGTGTTAGCAATGCAGCATCGGGCCAATCAGAATGCTAGAATCTAACATGTGATCAACTGCACTGTCAGCAACTTAACTATGAGTTGAATTGGTGAGAAGCTTCTCATGTTTGTGGCAAGTCAAAAACATGCAGGGGGGTAAGAGCCAAGGAAAATGCTTGGAAAGGGGTTGCATGTCAGGTAAGAATGCTCTAGAACTATAGTACTATAACTAGAGCTAGTTGCTAGCTATAGATCTCCAGCATCTCTCTCTTCCTTCACTTCCTACCTATAACTACACTACTATAACTAGTATTAGCTAGAGCTCATTGCTACCTATAGATCTCCAGCATTTTTCTCTTCCTTCACCTCCTACCTAGGCTATAACTATGCTACTATAACTAGTGTTAGCTAGAGCTAGTTGCTGGCTATAGACCTCCAGCATCTCCATCTTCCTTCACCTCCTACCTATAACTATGCTACTATAACTAGTGTTAGCTAGAGCTAGTTGCTGGCTATAGACCTCCAGCATCTCCATCTTCCTTCACCTCACTATAACTAGTATTAGCTAGAGCTCATTGCTAGCTATAGACCTCCAGCATCTCCATCTTCCTTCACCTCCTACCTATAACTATACTACTATAACTAGAGCTAGGGCTAATTGCTAGCTATAGACCTCCAGCATCTCCATCTTCCTTCACCTCCTACCTATAACTATAGTAGTGTTAGCAGAGCTCATTGCTAGCTATAGATCTCCAGCATCTCTCTCTTCCTTCACCTCCTACCTATAACTATACTACTATACCTAGAGCTAGAGCTCATTGCTAGGTATAGACCTCCAGCATCTCTCTCTTCCTTACTAGCCAAAATCATTATCAAATTCCACTCTTCTTCGCTGCTGTCACTGTCCAGTCTAGTAAGGTCAAAGGTCAATCTCTACTGAATGTCTTGCAACATTACAGCATTGTATTGCGAACCAGCAATGCAGTGCAAGGGAACGGAACACAATAGTTAGCTGGACCAACATCATATTGTGAACCAGCCTTAATTAACATTTATGCTTGCACAAGGTCATCTATACTCATGCCTTGTACAGAGGCTCCTCCCTTTTTTTCAATCCAAACCATAAAAAATTATTAGCACTGCTAAGTACAAATTCTGACTCTATTTGAATACACATGGAAATTAAATATCATGCTAACTCTGATGGATAGTTGCTCCAAGGAGGTTGACTATGTTGACGTGACATCCCACATGCTGCAGCACTTTCAGCTCAGAAATGAGATCCTTTTCGTCTTGATCTGATCGTGTTTCTACAACGATAAATAAACAAATAAATTAACAATAAATAAAAATTATTTTAAAATTAACGATGCAATCCAACAATTTTATGCATATCTAAGCACTTAAGCAATCAGCGTTTAAAAAAATAATGTCCTCTGGGGGATTTTGTTTTAAAGAACTACCTTTTAGCATCTTGACAGCAACTACTGTGGAAGGTTCATCAGGCAGAATGCTATAAGCAATAGCTTTCTTGACCATCCCAAATGCACCGGAGCCGAGATCCTCACGCATCTCCAGTCTCTCGTATGGAAAGTACCACTTGGTTTTCTGTAGCTCAGACAGCATGTTCTGCAACAGTAACACATTTTAAAGTAACTACCGCACAGATGTCTCTAATACACATACCATAGTAAATGCTGCAATGAGATTCATGAAGCAAACCACAAGCTCTAGAGGCTAAATTAGTGTAGTTTTAGAGATGGGCCACCATGGAGCGTGATAGTGAGATGGAGCACAACTTCTTGTTGGTGCAATTCCCATAATCAAGCAGTAGCTACAAGTATTTTGCTGCACAGCTAAGGAAGAGTCAAGCGGGAACCCCTGCATAAATGCATTTGGCTTTGGACAGGTCAGACAGAGGTTACTTTTCAAAGGTAGGCTAGGTTTACAGATGTGCAACAATATGCAATTGCTACTTTGAAGCAACAAAAAATAAATCAGTGAAATTATATATTTCTCTATGAACTGTCAGTTGACATAATAACATTAAAATCACCTTCTCAACAAATTTTATTCACTCAATGTTTCGAATGGAAACAGGATTTCTGAAGGGGAACAGAGATCAAAGTGATCTGGAGATGGAGGCCAAGTTCGGGGGGATGGGGGGATGGGGGGGGACAGAAACGTTGATGTCCATATTTGGGTATGTGATGTACTGTAGATAGTGAGAAGCAGAGGTCATCTAGTCGAAATGTTGAGTGAATACAATTTGAAGTTGATTATTGAGAAGGTGATTTATTTATCGCAGAACACTTACTCTGTGTGAATTAAGAGACGATATGTGCTCCAGACCTAGGCTCTTCACTAGTTGGGGATCCGTGGTGTATTCCAAAAGCTTCTCATTAGATAGAATATCTAAATGAGTGAGGATTCTTCTTGTGGCCAATCTGCTCGACCTTCTCGATCTTCTCTGGCATAGAATGAAAGCCAACCCAATGATGAAGGCAATGACCGTCAATGTCGCAGCTGCAACCATGGCAAACACGACCATGTTATTGTTTCTAGAACTGCTTGGTATCATAGATGTCGAGTTGAGAACTGTTGACGAACTTGTGGCATGGTCCATGCTAGAAGAGTGTTCCAGTGAAGTAAGGATTTGTTGTCGAGTTGAGGAGGGGGAGAAAGTGGATAATGAAAGTGTAGGAGTGAGGGAGGAGATTTGTGCAACAGAAGAGAACTGAACAGTGGTGGAAGAGAGGTGGACAACAGAGGTGGTGGGAGCTATTGGACAGGTTCTGGCACTACCTGAGGTAGCCGTGGGAGCCATTACTTCACCTAAATAACACATTAAGGATATATGAAATTTCCTGTAATCTCATAGTAATCCCTGCCCTCAGAAGTTAAAAGATCATGTCAATAGGTGATTATATGTGTGAAGTATTGATATTATCATTGCACTCGAGTTAAATAAATATGGTTAGCTAAGCTTTTTGGATTCGTCACACCTACATCATTCATTTTAGAAGAACCATTGACTCCTCTCCCTTCCCCTCTTTAAATTTTTTTTTATGACTTGTTACTTACTTGGAAGAATTATCTTGAAGTCCACTGTAACATCTTGTTCCCAATAGCTACTAGCTCTGCATGAAAATCTCGAGTATCGGAAAATATCCTGATCGATTGTGAAGGGAAGAGGGAAGAATACCAGAAAGGTCCAGTACAGTGAAGTTACTTGGACTGAATGATACCCAACTCTCATCATCATAAAAATCTCATTTGGACCATACTCAGTGTCATTCACTACGAGCGTAAGGCTGACATCAGAAGGGAGATAAGGCTGAGTCATACAGAGCAGAGGCCAAGATGAAGTTGTTTCATTTAGTGCAATCTTACCACCACTCTTAAGCGGGCGGTTGAAGCCAAGTGGAAACTGGAGATAGTCTTTGATGGTAATGTAAAAAATCTTTTGCACTGATTTCTTGTTTGGATCCAAACATATCAGCTTTGCTTGGTCCATTGATGTCATGACTGTGACGGTATATGCTGTTTGATACACACTCACAGGAACAGAATATGCTCTCCAGATTCTCCAATGACCACTACTGCAGGTTAGATTTCGGACAGTGCTATCATCTTTGGTGACATATTTCTCCCCTATTAAATCTGTATACAACTGATTCTCAGGTAGTAGGTGGACAATGTATTCCTTGTCATTGCAAAATGGTTCCGTCGAAATACGACGAAGACTTTCAACTTGGGGGTCTAAGAAAGCAGCATGCTCAGTTTCAGGTACAATAGTTGGGTTGGAATATTCCTTTACACATCTGCACCGATATTGACCGTAGTTATCTGCAGTGAAATTTTGGATATAAAGGATCACCTTGGTTCCATTTCTCTCCAGGATTAAGTTAGCCACCGATTGCCTGATGGGAATTTGTCCATCCAGCCACTCCAGCTTAGCATCAGTCATACAGTCCTTGCTGCTGCATTCCAACCTGAGAAGTTCTCCAGTCAGGTCCTGGCTCACAGTTACGTTGGACGAATTGCTTGCTGTTCCATCAAAGGAGACACTGATCTGCAGTTCTGAAAATATCAATATGAAACTAAATCTATTACATATGCAGCTACAGAAAGACATACCATAAAATTCCCCAACAGCAGATTGCCAAGTCAAAATGAGAACAAGTAATTTAGCTATATTTCTCTCCATGTTGTTCAGCACAAAAAAATTAACGATCTCGAGCGTTTTATAGATAACGCTCGAGCGAGGCAGCCATACGTGTGTATGGGGCAGTGCGCGTATGCTGTTGGTGACGTCGTCCACATGATAGATATTACCACACGATTTGGTTGGTGGGGCTTAACGAACCCCCTGGAAGCGCTGCTCACCCTATAAAAGTACTTTCTGTTAGGATGCGCACCCTATAAAAGTAGGAGTAATTAGGCTCGTTCTAGTGCACAGGCAGTATCGTATGTGAATGGGGAAAAAAGAAAAAAAAGGGGGAAAAAGCCTACTCATCCCCCTCCACACACACAATCAACAAACATCCAACATTAAACTTAATATATATACGTGTTTATTCTGTACCAGTCATCCTACCTTATTTATAGTTATTATTGTAGGGGGGGGGGGGGGGGGGGGGGGCTGGAAGTAATACATCCCTACGAATGGACTGGCTCTAGGATATATATAATTTGAACTTAACCAATTTTGGTGTCTCCCCCAAACACACATGCGTACATGCATATACAGACTTCATTATTAACGTTTGGTAGGGAGGGGACAAATAGACAAATAGAAAGCTTGGAAGTTAGGTGATCTAGTCCTAAACTTCCTCCTAATCTCCTGGCTATTCAATTAATATTCAATTAAGGAGTGCTACGCCACATGGGTTAGTGCACGCCTCGCGCACGCGCAAACAATTCCAAGCTAAAGCTACAAATTGCCGAGCTCACTTTCAAGCCGAAGAGTAGGATTCTAGAGACCTTTCTCTGAACGACCTCTCTCCGATGCAAGGAAGAACTAGAAAGTAATAAAACACTGGGAAGAGCTGGGGAGGAAAAAAGAGGATGCCACAGTAAAAGAATTAGAGATAGGAGAAGTGGGTGGGCATGAGCTGGGTATGTGTGAAGAAGTAAGTTGGGAAGAAGTAGTAGAGGTAATGAAGTGTTTGAAGAGAGGAAAGGCTCCAGGCCCTGATGGAATGTTGAATGAGATGCTGATGTATGGAGGTAGAAGGTTGGTGGAGGTGATGTGCAGGTGATGAATGTGGTGATGAGGATCGAGTGCTGGCCAGTGGACTGGAAGAGGTACCTCTCCACAAGGATGGTGATGAGGACGAAGTAGGAAATTATAGGGGGAATTTCATTGTTTTGTAGTGTGGTGAAGGTGTTTGCGAGAGTAGGAGGTTGGGAGTGTTCGCTGAGGATAGGATTTTGACGGAAGCACAAGGAGGATTTAAGAGCCAGAGGAGCTGTTCAGACCAGTGGTTGGTGTTAAGAGGAGTTTGTGAAGTGAGGAAGAGCGAGAAAAAAGCTTCATATCTGGCTTTCCTGGACATAAGTAAGACATGACAGTGTGTGGAGGGAGGGACTGTGGCAGAAGTTGAGGCAGTATGGAGTAGAGGAGAAACTTGTGAGGACATGTATGGGATTGTATAGTGGGGTGGAGACGACTGATATTGAACGGAAGGAGGTCAAGGTGGTTCGCTGTGGAGAATGGACTTAGGCAGGGATGTCCTTTGTCTCCACTTCTCTTCAATATTTATTTGATGGGAATGGCAGAGGAATTAGAGAGAGCTGAGCTAGGAGTCAAAATGGAAGGCTGTTGGTGTGGGACACTTATGTATGCAGATGATGTTGTTCTTCTGGCTGACTCAGGGGTGTGGATGTGGTACAGGCATATGTGTTAAGGTGGAAGATGAAATTTAAAAGAAGAGCAAGGTCATGGTAGTAGGGAAGAAGGAAGCAGAAGTGCATTGGAGATTGGTGAGGAGATATTGGAAGAGGTCAAAGAATTCAAGTACTTGGGAGTATGGTTTGATAGGAAGCTAAGGGGTAATGTTCAGTTTGAGAAGATGGCAAAGAAGGCAGAAGAGTGGGTTGGAAAGGTGACGTGGATGAGTAGAGTGAATGGACAGGTGGAAGTAGACGGGGAAAGAATGGTGTGGGAACTTCTAGTGAGACCTAGTATGGAGCATGCAGCCGAAGTGTGGTGGACAGGAGGACGGAATGCAAGTTGGAGTCAGCACAGATGAGAGTGGGTAGGAGACTGTTGGGGACAAGTAACAGTAGCAGGAGTGGCAATTTGAGGGATATGGGGTGGATGAAGCTGGAGGAGAGAAGAGGGAAGAGATGAAGGTTTTGTTTGAACAGAGCAGATTGGTAAAAGTTGTTGTAAATAAACTAAGAGAGGATGGAGGAATTGGATGGTGGGAAAAATATGAGATCTTGAGAAAGTACGAGATAAACAATGAGGTTGGGTCAGTGCGCGCAAGTGGAAGGGGAAAGTGAAGGTGAGAAATGAGAAGGACTGGGAGGAGGAAGCAAACGGAAAGAGTATGCTGAATTTTTATAAATTGGCAAAGAATGGTGCAGGGGTGGAGAGGTATGAGGTCCATGCATGTTCAGGAAGGTGTGCGGTTGCAATTTCTACTGAGGACTGCATCAGCTGGGTTGTTGGAGGATAAGAAGAGATGTGGGATAGTTAGGGATGAGAGGTGTATAATGTGTGATAGGAGCAGGGGAGGATGTGGAACATTTCTTGGTGATAATCATATGCAGGGAATTTGAGAGGGATCGGCTGGTACTGATGAATGAGGTGCACAGAATTGTAGGGGCAGGAAAGCGGCTGGATGAATTTAGTAAGGATGGAAAGGTGGCATTACTTTTGGGGAAAGATGTGGAGGGAGTAAGTAATGCAGTGATTGAGGAAGTGGGCGAGTGTGTTATGTATAATTATATAGGAAGGGAAGTGGTGGCAGAGGAGAAAGGAACTGTTGTATGGTGAGCTGAGGAATGATCTTTGGTCCCCTCCCATCCCCCCCTCCTTGAGCAGTGGGACACTCATAACTTAATATTGTGGATAATTTTATTAATTAAGTACTGTTGATTTTTAATATAGATTGTCATTACTAAATAGTCCCACACTGTGCTGTAATATATATGTGATGGCCTTAACAGGCTCAGATTAAATCATGAAACGCTATATAGTCGATGACCGTGGACTAGAAAACATTGTTTCCAACTTTGTTCCCAGCACTATAATATTATTATAGTCCTTATTTTCTTTCACTATATTCCATTTCTTTGTATTGGCGCTTTGTTGGCTCAAGTTTAACATGAACTAGTGCACATGGCTAAATGGGTTGGCGCATGCCAATAGCTTGGGTTTGGTATTTCCTCGAATTGTACCATTGGTCGCTTTAATTAAATTTCATTTATCAGGCAGACAGACCATGTTGTTCCGTTTTTTAATTACCCCCAAAAATGTCTGGTTCAATGTCTGGTTCATATATGCAGGCTCTAGCCCTATAGAGCTATAACTAATTCTAGCCATTGTTGCTGGTGAGTAACTTGGTTCCATTTCACAGGGAGCTAAGCAACTGGGTGCCTAATTTCTGCTTTGCTGAGAGCCAAGAACCAGATCTAGACACTGCATCCAGCTGCTTTGATATTCGTAAGCAATGTTTCCCATTTATGGCCTCCATTTACCACCCCAGCAATGCCATTATCAGCAGAACCTTTCGAGTTCAGTCAAGGGGCCTGTTAAAATCTTTCACCATTTACAATGTCTCCCTCAACCTATTTGTGATTACTTGAGATCGGGTATTCTGCCTTGACAATTAGGAGAATATCTCCGTTCCACCTTTGTGTCATTGACAACACATACACACATATATACTACCTAACAAGGATTCTGCAGGTGACTAGTCATAGTCTGACCAGGAACAAGAAGAAAAAATTAATAATAGCAGTAGCATAATTATATTAGTCGCAACAATTAAACAAGACAAAAAAAAAACTCAATTGGTTCTCAGGAAGTAATTTTTGTGATTTTCGCTGTCAGACACACTGAGGTCTCCTATCTTGAAGGCCTACACCCCCCCCCCCCCCCCAAGTACCCAACACTGTTTGGACAGTGTAAAAAAGATCTGGGCTACTGGAAGATTGATAGCACAGTTTTCTGCTTTATTGTAGTTCTGTGCATAGACCTTAATTCTCAAACTGACATAATGTAGATACAATGACTTTCTCAATTTGAATTGACTTGCTCTGCATTTTCGGCTAGATATTCTAGCCTTCATCAGAGATGCTAAGCCTCATGTTAAATAAGCTATATAGCTATCCATAATGTGATGCAAACCACCACATCAATTTTTTTGGTGGAAAATACCAAATCATTCATTCATGATATATTATACATCATGCATTCATGCATGATATAACTTACATTACTATCATGCTTATTCATATAGTTTATAGAACCCCCTTCCCCTCAAGTTCAAGTGATGACTAGGGAAATGGTCTCAGATTTTTTTTTTGTAAATAAATTACAAACCGAGTGGTGGTAGCATCCTGATTAGGCTAGAGCGAAAAGTAAATTTCAAGTCGAGTCGTTTAAATCGTGTAGTGAAATAACAGCGAGAATCACGGGTATCATCATTCCTTGACAAAACTCAATCAGTCATGTGGATTCAATTTTTTTCGTGTGGAGGTGTTGCATGCTACATAGCGTTTTTAGCCAGTCATTTTTATTGACTAAGCTCTATCAAGTTTGTGTCAGAGTTCTCCCACATTTGTTATTTGTTACATGCAGCTGCAGCATAGTCATTTATATGACCTCAATTTTTCTTACCCCTCCCCTTCCTCAAACACATTGCAATGGCACTGCCTGCTATAAATGTCATAATTTCAGCAAAACCGTGTTTTTTTTTACAGAGTTTGTGCAGCCTTACAAACATGAAAAATGCATGACACTGTTATTGGTCCTTAAAAAATGTCCGAGAAAATGACTGGTTGCAAACTGCCACTTTTGGTGATGGTGGCCTCCAGTGAGCTTGGAGGCCAATATCACCTCCATTGTTGGGATGGAGTTGATCTCCATGGAAATCTTCAGGCAGGTAGGCCCAGTGACTTGGCAGTGCACAAGACAGCTACCCACACATTCATACATCATATATAGATACATTAACTTTTATAGTATTAGAGATGTGACAAGTTAAAAAAGAATGGGGGGAAAAAGAAAAGAAAAAAGGACCGATCATTTCTGGTTCGGCGTGAAAGAATATTTTCCAAAGTTCAATATTTGCTTCAAAACACCAGTTAAAATCAGCTCAGCGTTGTATATATCTGCAACAAACATACATATATATATATATATAACATACATATATAACAATATAGTCAAATCATAAAGTTAACATTACCAATATTCCTGTCAGCAAACTCATTGCAGCAACCTGCCTCAATGTCCATTGAAGTCGACAGCACAACCAATCTCTTTCCAGAAACATTGCAATCATCAATACTATTATGTTCATGATCTTCCAAAAGCCTCTTCTTCATTTCTTCCTCTGATAACTGCTCCCCTCCAGCACACTCCACTATCTCCCTCATGTCACTGAAAGGAGGCAGTACAGTTGGTGTGGAATACACGCTCACTCCCTCCAGCAATTTCTTTCCCTGGGCTCGTGACAGGGAAGTGGCAACTTCCATTCCAAACAGCTTCTCCATGTCGGAGTCCCGCAGAGCAAACTCTTCCACGGGAATGAAAGCTCTCCGCTTGCCACATTCCTCAACCCACTTGGGGGTGACAACACAACTGCAAACAGAGATTCCACTTAGGAATTTGACTGTCCGTGTGACGCGAGGCGTTACCAGGTGAGAACATTCCCGCCCTCTATCTGTAATCACACCTCCTAGTCGGAGTACAATCTGCAAGGTAATGCACTGCAGAAGTCATATACATATGTATATGTGTACCTGCAACATTTATATAGAGTATGTAGATGCCAGAACCTGCTTCAATTTCTTCACCACTGATAAGTTGATGCCTGTGAAGAGGACACTAGGTGGAGCTTTTTCAATTTTCCTTTAATGAATAAAAGCAAAAATAAATGAGTCTATAATAAACCAGTCCTTTATTTATTTATTTTGGGGGGGGGGGGGGGGGGGGGGGGAAGGTATGCAAAGTAAGTTTTCAACATCATACAATTTGATGATCAAGTCATCGAACGATATCTTCACATCACACAGAGTACCTCCCAACTTAGTTCCTTCCTCCCTCAATCTCTTCCTCATGAATTATGAACAGAAATAGCATTTCTTATTTTATGGGCACTAACGTAAATGCTGGTTAAGTGCATACATGTATTCTGATAGTCATTAGTGCCCATAGGTGAAAACTCAGACATTATATGAACTGAACGCGGGATTATTTACCCGGTAAAATACTGTGTCGTTATAAATTTAAAAAATTCACTTCCGGTTTCATGGGCCAAGAGAGCAATGTAAATATATATATATAATATATATATTAATGTTGATGATTGTCATTGCTACAGACCGTCTCATCCAGGCCTTTACTGTTATATATTTATGGGATCCTTTCTACTGAGGAAGAAGTGCTCCTGGATGGATTTCTTTGCTGTAAGTTTTGCTGTAGACAAAGCACAACAAAACACCATGCAGCTTTCTTTGAATGGACTGATTCTTCTACCAAGCTGGTGATCAATCAGCTAAACTCTCACTTTTATGTGACTTCTTAACCCTCTCACCATTGGATTGCTGGCAAAACAGTGTGGTCTGGTTTTTGCGATCACATGCTGAACAAAAGATGAATATCGTTTTATCGTCAATATTGGAACATTTTTTTTTAAATTTTAATATAATGCGGAATTTATTGCTTACAAACACATTCGGCAATCATTTGTTACTCTCAGTGAACTCTCAGTTGACGTAGTAACATTACAATAACCTTCTCAATAATCGACCTGAAATTGTATTCTCTCGACTTTTCGACTAGATGCTCTAGCCTTCATCAGGATGCTCTAGCCTTCATCAGGATGCTCTAGCCTTTATCATTATTCCTGATGAAGGCTAGAGCATCTGGTCGAAATGTCAAGAGAGTACAATTTCAAGTTGATTATTGAGAATAATTTGTTGCTGTTGTTTGACAAAATACAAACATGGCTATACGTAGCAAAGGTATTAGAGACAAAGATTACTGGGTCATTATTACAAGCTTATTACTACTGATCGACACAGTAGGTTTTGAACCAGGATGTACCTAGGAAGCCAGCTATAGTTCATTACCCCAGGGGAAAAAGCTACTGCCCTTAGGACAACTAACCGGCAATACTATAGTTAGATCCCATTCACAAAACTGAGAAGTATTCTTCATTCATGCCTTCCTTGTCAGACCAAGCCATCAATTTCTGCTGCAGTGCTAAGCTCCTCCAACCACATTCCAACTGTGTGGCCAGAGTGAAAGAACATGAAGATGCCTGTAGAAAGTGTAATAAAGCATGCATGGGATAATGGACATCCTTTTGTGGGAGGAAGCCACCATCTTGGACCAGGCCAGAAGACAGAAGGAACTGCTAGTGAAGGAGGCATTGCTGGCTGCTGGGGAGCTACTCTGAAGAGCCTGAACTTGAAGCCACGACCACCATAATTACTTTTTTTAATTACTATTATTATCATTATCATAAAATAAAAAAATTAATTTATTTTATTATCGGTTTAATCGGTTTAACCCTCTCACTGGCATAAGCGACTTAAGTCGCGGAAACTGATAACCGCAGACCAAAAAATTACGTTTGCAGTATTGCAGTATAAACTTTAAAAATTGCATGAGCATGCTTTAAAGTATACCTCTACTATACCCCTGAATATCTGGAAAATACGGCTTTAGGAAACCGAAGTAAACATGCCAGCAAACATCACTTCCGGTTCATTCCTGGTCTCCAAGAAGAAATGGCGACCAGTTTTAGTAGGGACGAAGTTTTAGACTTCCTATTTGAGGATGACTTCGGCCTGTCCGAGAGTGACGTTGGCGAAGAAGAGGAAGAAGGTGCCTATGCTTACCTGGGAAGTGACATAGTTGACGGTGATGCTATGGCAGCTATAACAGAAGCCGACCATGAAGCAAGTTTTCACAGTATAGGTCGCCCTACTCTGCCAAGCGAAGCTTCAGAAGGTAGCGACGATCATGAAGACTTCCCCCAAGGTAAGAATAGATAAGAGTTGTAAAGTAAGGCCTAGTAACTAGCATAATAATAAGAACTATTTTTCCTGGGAAGGTAGTTTCACTCATGGACCTAGAGGAGGATGAGGAAGCAGCAGAGGAGGAGAAGACAGGGGGGGAGGAGAAGAGGTTATTATTTATAATGTAGCACTATGTGTTTGTCTGAGTTATGCTGAACATGCAGACCTTCACAGTGCCAAGCATTGCCCTTTTATTTATTTATTTATAATTTAGCATTGTGAAGGTATGTTATGCACACTTTGCACATGCTTTTATTTATTTTTCAGTACTATGGGCCCTAGCCCTTACTTCCTCTTTGTTATAATGATATTCACACATTTGTGGTTTGTTATTGTTGTTGTTGACCAAAAGTTGACCAGCTAACATTGCTGGTATCATGTGTAATATGAAATTGAGACGATATAAACACTTTTATTTTAGTTTCTGTCTCTTTCTGTCTCTTACAACAATATTCACATTTCTGTGGTTTGTTGCTAAGCAATTAAAATTTACCATAACGTCCCTTCATGCATCAGCTAATCACCTGATATATAGTGGTTGGGTACTTCTCTTCATATGGTCCTCTATAAAATTAAAAAAGGTGTCAATTTTTGTAGAAAGTCCTCCGTAAATCTGCCAGTGAAAGGATTAATATTTATTATTATTATTATTATTATTATTATTATTATTATTATTATTATTATTATTATTATTATTATTTATTATTATTATTATTATTATTATTATTATTATTATTATTATTATTATTATTATTATTATTATTATTATTATTATTATTATTATTATTATTATTATTATTATTATTATTATTATTATTATTATTATTAATTTGTTATTATTATTATTATTATTATTAATTATCATGTAGCTATCTACTCCACTCATAGAGAATAGTACAAATAGAACTACTGTGATATTTTACCATATCGAGTACTTGTTATTACGTCCCCCAAGGCTATATTTAAACATTACATGCAATAACAATGTTTGGAGTTATATAACAGACATGATCATTTTTTAATGTTAGGTTCAGTTTCCATGGAGATGCTCTGCAGGGACTGTGTGACCACTGAGCTTGATGGGCACCCAAAATTGAAGGTGCATCCTGTAAAATTTGCGCCTGCAAAGAAGGATTGGCTGCTCTTCTCACTGGGGGATCTAGGTGTAGATGGCATGACTGGCTTTTTATATGAACTAAGTACATGTGACATGTCCTTTTGTTACTCCAGTGATGGTTTTTTGTATGAATTTAAGCTTTGTAGATTTCTATGGCCAGTTAATTGGATAATTTGTGTTTCAGGAACATTATTTTTAGTAAGAGATGTTACAAGTGTTTTTCTTGCTGAATGATTTGTCTTTTTTCCAGTGAGTTTTGCTGCTGTAGCCATTCTCTTCATTATATTAGCAATTCTATCCTTTCCCATCCTCTGCTGCTTGTACCAAGCATTCTCTTTGGAGTGGTTATAGTTTACAGCCAAATAAAATGGGGAATTAGTTGCACACATTTGTGGGGGACGGTTTTGCAAATATTTTTCAAATATGCGTACCGGACATCGTTCTGCATTATCTGGGGTGCTCCACATTTTGGGCTTGAAAGGACGTACAATACTTGTTTCACCTGTGCGTGTCTTGGTATCTCTCTCATTAAATTCCACATATTTAAAAAAATCATCAGCAGATTTGATTTCAAAGTCTCCATATTTGAGTTTGTAGTGTTCATCACGCCCTCTCATACCCATGTGTAGAGTAAGTAAAAACCAAACTGTATTTTGGAGAACTTCTGGTTTGCAGTCTCCCAGTGTTCCAGTAGCCCACATTTTATCGATTTCAGCATCCTTTAGTGGTTCAGAAGCTCTTGTTTTGTTTCCCTTTCCTTCCTTCTTCAACATTCTGCGGGCAGCAATCAGTTTCTGTCTTGATGATGCAAATTGTACATCCCGAATGATGCTGAAAGGTTGACACAATTCCTGGATTAAATGCCGATCAATACTCCTCTGGAATGCAGTCAAAGAGTCAGGCTCATACATGGAGCCATCTATCTTCCTAACTTTACAGTAAAAATGTCCCAGTAGCCTGTCTAGGTCACTTGGTGGGATTTCTTTCAGTGTTCTTTTTTCATTCACTGACCTGCACCAACTGTACCATTTTTTAAAGTCAGAGGTCGTCTTCCTTAGAGTGTTTTTGTTCATTTGGTCCCTAACAAACTTGTCCAGTTGTTCATCATCGAGAATTTCAGGTTCATAGGCAAGGTCTTCTGGCAAGGTTTCGTGTTCTTCTGTTGCAGCAGGCGGTTCACTAAGAAACTGTAGTACTTTTTCAGGTGAAAAAGTCTTCAAAGTAGTCAATTGTTGTGCCTTCGCTAGCCATAGCAGACTCAGAGTTTTTATCTTTTGTGAACAGCAACCGTCTTTCCAACTGTTGCTATACGATATGCGCATGCTCAGTAAAGGTTTGCGCATCCTCAGTCCCATGATAAATACATTATTAAATTGATACGGGGAAATATCATTCGTCTGATTGGCCGGTATTTTCACTCGTGCCGCAGAGTTTTTATCTTTTGTGAACAGCAACCGTCTTTCCAACTGTTGCTATACGATATGCGCATGCTCAGTAAAGGTTTGCGCATCCTCAGTCCCATGATAAATACATTATTAAATTGATACGGGGAAATATCACTCGTCTGATTGGCCGGTATTTTTCCGGTATTGTTATTATTATTATTATTATTATTTATTATTATATTATTATATTATTATATTATTATATTATTATATTATTATATTATTATTATTATTATTATTATTATTATTATTATTATTATTATTATTATTATTATTATTATTATTATTATTATTATTATTATTATTATTATTATTATTATTATTATTATTATTATTATTATTATTATTATTATTATTATTATTATTATTATTATTATTATTATTATTATTATTATTATTATTATTATTATTATTATTATTATTATTATTATTATTATTATTATTATTATTATTATTATTATTATTATTATTATTATTATTATTATTATTATTATTATTATTATTATTATTATTATTATTATTATTATTATTATTATTATTATTATTATTATTATTATTATTATTATTATTATTATTATTATTATTTATATCCGGTGCACGTACTAGGCGTGTGTACTGGCACGTGGTGGATAGCTAGCTACCGGTATATAGCAGGCTCGCGTGAGCCTTAGCATCTCATTATTCCTGAAACGTCGAGTGAATACAATTTCAAGTTGATTATTGAGAAGGTGATTTTAATGTTATTATGTCAACTGAGAGTTCATTTAGAATAATATTATAATACAAAAAAAAACTTCTCAGCAGCACCTCCTAGCTTACCCTACGATTATGACAATGTTGAATAATAATTACCTTGGCAATTCATCTGTGGGGTTTACCTCAGTCCCTGTAAGCTCTTCTTCCTCTGGTCTCTCTCTCTTCCTGGTCAAAGATGACACCCCCACTCTATGAGAATATGACGAGTCATCCATTAACCCAGGGTGAAGAAGAGAGTAGTCCTTTAAAAATGGCTTCCATAAATCTAGAACAACAAACACAACAACAAAACAGAGCATGTTATCATATATTGTGCACTACCGTGGGGGTCCCATTCTCAACAGAAATCCCCCCCCCCCCCGGATAAGTAATACAGATGATTATAATATACATTGTTCAAATTTGTAGGATTACTTGCAGTTAGCTGACATCTTATGCTTTAAGATTGCAATATTGAAATTAATTTTTTGGTTTTTGAAGCCAAAAAGCCGATTTTAAAGATTATAATATTTATTAGCAAGTCAAAAAAAAATGGACACCAAACCTCCCCCCTCCCCCTTACCTAAAAATCCTGGGATGAGACTAGGCTAGTAGCTGCATGAAACACTATTGATAAGGGCTAGGGCATGTTGCATGAAACACTATTGATAAGGGTAGGGCATGTTGCATGAAACACTATTGATAAGGGTAGGGCATGTTGCATGAAACACTATTGATAAGGGCTATATAGCTGCATAAAACTATTGATAAGGGCTAGGGCATGTTGCATGAAACACTATTGATAAGGGTAGGGCATGTTGCATGAAACACTATTGATAAGGGCTAGCTGCATAAAACTATTGATAAGGGCTAGGGCATGTTGCATGAAACACTATTGATAAGGGTAGGGCATGTTGCATGAAACACTATTGATAAGGGCTAGGGCATGTTGCATGAAACACTATTGATAAGGGTAGGGCATGTTGCATGAAACACTATTGATAAGGGTAGGGCATGTTGCATGAAACACTATTGATAAGGGTAGGGCATGTTGCATGAAACACTATTGATAAGGGCTAGCTGCATAAAACTATTGATAAGGGCTAGGGCATGTTGCATGAAACACTATTGATAAGGGTAGGGCATGTTGCATGAAACACTATTGATAAGGGCTAGCTGCATAAAACTATTGATAAGGCTAGGGCATGTTGCTTGAAACACTATTGATAAGGGTAGGGGCATGTTGCATGAAACACTATTGATAAGGGCTAGCTGCATAAAACTATTGATAAGGGCTAGGGCATGTTGCATGAAACACTATTGATAAGGGTAGGGCTAGCTGCATGAAACTATTGAAACTATTGATAAGGGCTCTAGGGCTAGCTGCATGAAACACCATTGATAAGGGCTAGCTGCATGATAAGGGCTAGGGCTAGTAGCTGCATGAAACACTATTGATAAGGGCTCTAGGGCTAGCTGCATGAAACACTATTGATAAGGGCTAGCTGCATGATAAGGGCTATGGCTAGTAGTTGCATGAAACACTATTGATAAGGGCTAGGGCTAGTAGTTGCATGAAACACTTGATAAGGGCTAGGGCTAGTAGCTGCATGAAACTATTGATAAGGGCTAGGGCTAGCTGCATGAAACTATTGATAAGGGCTAGGGCTAGCTGCATGAAACTATTGATAAGGGCTAGGGCTAGTAGCTGCATGAAACTATTGATAAGTGCCTAGTTTTTGTTGTCTAGCTAACGTTGCTGCTAAGCTAGCTCACACGCGATGCTCTCAAAGTCATGATTGTTACTTCGCCCCTGCTCGAGAGTCAGTGCCTCACTCCCAAACAGATTCGTTCTGAGCAGATCGAATAAGAAATGCTGCACAAGACGCAGTCGAGGTAGAACACAACAACTGGCACAGGCTTTTACAAACTGCTGAACCAGCGAGAAAACGAACCAACTACTTACCTGTGCAAGTCAGATTACATGCATATCAGCAAGAAATATTCGCACAGTAACAGCGAGTGTGGTTTGTCACAAGCATAGAAACCATTACGCTTGTATTAACCACGCACCTATAAGTGCTGAAGCTTCTGAAGAATGCTCTGTTGAAAATTCATCGGGCTGGTTGAGTTGGGTATATCTTGGTAATAGATCCATTGCAAGCTCTCCTCTGTGGATCATGTCGCATAGAAACATGCTGTTCACAATCTGAACCCCCCACTCCATGGCCATCTCATATTTCTTCCCTTCTGGCCTACAAAGAAAAGAGAGGGAGAGAGAGGAAGAGGAGGAGAGAGAGAAGAACACAGTTTAAAGGTACAAAGATCAATTAAGTTACCATCCAATTGTGCATTCCGATGCTGTGACTGAGTCACATTCACGTTGTTGGACGAGAATAGAACATTTGAAACTACTTGCAGGAGAATTGGAATGGCACCGAGGAGAGGCAACATTTGAAACTACGTACTTGCAGGAGAATTGGAATGGCACCGAGGAGAGGCAACATTTGAAACAACGTACTTGCAGGATAATTGGAATGGCACTGAGGAGAGACATTTGAAACTACATACTTGCAGGAGAATTGGAATGGCACCGAGGAGAGACATTTGAAACTACATACTTGCAGGAGAATTGGAATGGCACCGAGGAGAGGCAACATTTGAAACTACATACTTGCAGGAGAATTGGAATGGCACCGAGGAGAGACAACATTTGAAACTACATACGTGCGGGAGAATTGGAATGGCACCGAGGAGAGGCAACATTTGAAACAACGTACTTGCAGGAGAATTGGAATGGCACCGGAGAGGCAACATTTGAAACTACATACTTGCAGGAGAATTGGAATGGCACTGAGGAGAGACAACATTTGAAACTACATACGTGCGGGAGAATTGGAATGGCACCGAGGAGAGGCAACATTTGAAACAACGTACTTGCAGGAGAATTGGAATGGCACCGAGGAGAGGCAACATTTGAAACTACGTACTTGCAGGAGAATTGGAATGGCACCGAGGAGAGGCAACATTGGAAACTACATACTTGCAGGAGAATTGGAATGGCACCGAGGAGAGACAACATTTGAAACAACGTACTTGCAGGAGAATTGGAATGGCACCGAGGAGAGACAACATTTGAAACTACATACGTGCAGGAGAATTGGAATGGCACCGAGGAGAGGCAACATTTGAAACTACGTACTTGCATGAGAATTGGAATGGCACCGAGGAGAGGCAACATTGGAAACTACATACTTGCAGGAGAATTGGAATGGCACCAAGGAGAGACAACATTTGAAACTACATTCTTGCAGGCGAATTGGAATGGCACCGAGGAGAGGCAACATTTGAAACTACATACTTGCAGGAGAATTGGAATGGCACCGAGGAGAGACAACATTTGAAACTACACTCTTGCAGGCGAATTGGAATGGCACCGAGGAGAGGCAACATTTGAAACTACATACTTGCAGGAGAATTGGAATGGCACCGAGGAGAGGCAACATTTGAAACTACATACTTGCAGGAGAATTGGAATGGCACCGAGGAGAGGCAACATTTGAAACTACATACTTGCAGGAGAATTGGAATGGCACCGAGGAGAGGCAACATTTGAAACTACATACTTGCAGGAGAATTGGAATGGCACCGAGGAGAGGCAACATTTGAAACTACAATGGAAAACCGTGTGTAATTATTCCAGTGGGGACCCGGACTAAACAAGACAATGCAGACCGACCAGCATCAACAGATGGTGGTTTCATTAGACAGAGCACGAGGTTTGCACAACAAAAAGATGGGAAGTCCAATTGGGGTTGTGACAAGAATGGTTGAATGGAGGTCAGTTAGTTGAAAGGAGACCCTTCTTCATCAGCTCACCTCTTACAGATGAGATGAGTGTTGTTCCTGCTTAGGTGGCCTGTGTACGTGATGCCACAGATACGGAGCATGTCCTTCACCAGCTCCCGCTCCAAGCCCGTGTAATTGGTGAGTGCCATTGACTAGAGAAAGCAAATATCATTACAACAATTTCCCCCCCCCCCTTCCTTTTCCAAACTTTGATACGGATTTACAATATTAGATACGGAAGCTCACGTATTGGTCTGCATTGGGCAGCTGCCACTTAAAAGCAGTCGGAAAATGGATCGGGTTTCTAGGAGGAAACATCTTTTGTTCGGTCAATACATCATTCAGCCAGTGGGCGCTTGCAATGCACTTGCTAGCTTCCTGAGCCTGTGTTGTACCAAAAAAATTATTTAATTTATTTATACTTCTTGTCACCACTAGAATGATAATTGGTATTCAGAACACATTACAAGTGGAACTTGCTTGAGAGAATGTGGCACTCTTCTTGTGCAGAGCAAGCAGATGAGTGCACCTGCTGGAGTCGTACTCGTCCAACACTTGACCTCCATGCTGCCTGACCACCTGCAACAGAATGTTGGCCACGGTCAAACATAGCACAACCAGCATTGATCAAGCCTGGTACATGCAAAACAATGCCAAGTGGAAAATGTAACACCCCATAGTCCCATACGCACAAGTTAAAGGGTTATAAATCTACTCACAATTTTGGCAAAAGGGTTACATATAAACATCTTCCCCGGGTAAACATCTTCCCCGGGTAAAGGTTTATATTACTCGAACCACGCAGAGGTTTACACATAAAATCCCTCTACTCATACGAGGTAAATAAAGTCTCCAAACTCACAAGGTAAAGTTGTACATATTATACATGAAGACCCTTCTACTCACACAAGCTGAAGGGTTACATACACAAAGATCCCTCTACTCACCAAGGTAAAGAGTTATATACACTAGCAATGAATGCAAGGCATTGAGGGGAGAGCGAAGGTGTGTGTAGAGAGAGAGAGGAGGGGAGAGGAGGGAAAACTGTTTTTAGCCTGATAACCCAAGGGACAAAACTTGAAATCCTAGCATTGTGCACTGCTCTAGCCATCATTCTAGCCCTGTAGCATAGCTGAAGGCTAATACAGTATTGATTGATCTTTACAATATCATCATGATGTTATAATGCTTTGGTTGGGATACTACATGGGGAAGTACACAGCCAAGAATTGTGCAAGGTTGAACAACCTGATGCCCTGCAACATAGTAGGATAGCAGATTCTGAAACCGAAATTTGCATGTTGAGTATGGCTATGAGAGGTGTCTCGTTAAAAGGGAGGGGGGGAGGGAGAGGGGAGGAACCTGTTTTTCTCCCTTTTATTAATTTAAAGTATTGAAATTTGTAAACATGTGTTTTTTAAATTTATTTCAATCTTTGCAATTAATTTTGGTACCAGAAGAGAGCTTGTTTCAAGAGCTTTCCACTTTATGAAGGCGTGTTAGTCTGTATAGTAGTGACAAGTATACTCTCTTTAAAAACTGTATCCTGATCACCCTTTTAAAATCCTCTTTTAAATCGCAGAGTGCCTGTAACCACCTCCCATTCACAGGTGGTGTAACAGAACCACATAGCCATGTTATGAGCGGGAAGTCCCGCCCCCCCTCTGGAATAGGAAATGGAGGCCAATAAAGATTTGAACAGTGATTTAGACCGAACTGGAAAACTTTCCAACTCATAACATGCTTATGTTGTTCTGTTACACAACCTGGAGCTTACAGGGACTGTGATTTTAGAGGATTTTGTAGTTACATGTCTGGTACCAAAATCAGAAACAATAAAATTAAAAAATATCTAAAGTTACAAATTTCGAATACTTTAAAATCCCCCCCCCCCATCCTTAATATTTGGAAGGAGCTTCCCTTGAAGAAGGACAGTACACCATCAGGCCGAGTTTTCTGCAGACATTGACATTTTCAGAGTACTAAGGGAAAGATCATGCAGAAGCTGATAAGAACTCTGACATCATAGGAAAGTGTATAGTTTACACTCCCGACTGTCTATATAGTGTGCTCAGAATGCTCTCCATCACTCAACACACCTCTTCTCTACTGACTATATGCATTAGTTATGCTTCCAATATATGCCAACCATGTAGCCAGCATACATCTTGACAACAACATGCTTCCAATATATGCCAACCATGTAGCCAGCATACATCTTGACAACAACATGCTTCCAATATATGCCAACCATGTAGCCAGCATACATCTTGACAACAACATGCTTCCAATATATGCCAACCATGTAGCCAGCATACATCTTGACAACAACATGATTCCAATATATGCCAACCATGTAGCCAGCATACATCTTGACAACAATATGCTTCCAATATATGCCAACTATGTAGCCAGCATACATCTTGACAACAACGGCACATCCCACCTCCACAACCAGAGCATGTTGATGAGCTGAGTAGGATGGAACTCCACCATCTTCCCTGTCAGATGCTATTCAACATGCAGTCCATTCCCACATGCTCATGCATTTGAATTTGCCGCCATTTTCTCGGTCTTTCTTTTCGCTTTGTCAACAATTTCCAGTTAATGTGGCTCCATTTAATTTTAGGTGGACGACCTGGCGTATCTGAATGTATGGTGAATACAGAGGTATCACATGCACACATTATATATATATACAGCATGTGTAGCAATGCAAAGTTTTCAATCCAACTCTCCAGAGAAGCCAATTAAATCCCCTCTATATATCCATGTTAAAGGAGTATGCTATTAGTCATTTGGTGAGGTTGGCTGGGATACTGATTACCTCTAGTCTAGGAGCTCGTACAGGCGAGGCATGCAGGTGCCGAGCTCTGTACGAGAGCTCCGAGCCTAGAGGTAATCCATACCTCACACCTCACACTAAACTGAGCCTAATAACATAATTTATCACACCAAGTAAAACAAAAATACATTGAGCACATGTTAATCAATGTTATGTGTTGCTAAGTGGCCTGACAAAGTGATGCCATGATGTTTACATGACAACCAGACGACTTGCACATGTGCAGTACCGTATAACCAGATTCTGATAAATTTTACCACACCCAAGGGTAGGATATGCCCAGTCATTATCCAATGAAATCATGAGAGAAGCTACTTAATAATGATATGATAAATAAAAATCCTTCTACTCACTCAAAGTAAAAGGTTACACATGAAAATATCCTATTTACACAAGGTAAAGGGTAACCGGTTATATATAAAAAGGTCCCTATACTCACATTGGTAAAGGGTTACATATAAAATGATCCTATTCACACAAGTTAAAGGGTTACTTATAAAAAAGGTTCCTTTACTCACATTGATAATGGGTTACACATAAAATGATCCTATTCACACTTAAGTAAAGGGTTACATATAAAATTATCCTATTCACACAAGTTAAGGGTTATATATAACCTTTACTCACATTGATAATGGGTTACACATAAAATGATCCTATTCACACTTGGGTAAGGGTCATATATGAAAAGGTACCTCTACTTGCATAAGGTAAAGGGTTCACATAAAAAGATCCCATTTACCTTGTCCAGAATTTATAATGTTCTTAAATGTTAACGATTTCTTGAAAACTTACATTTTAATACTCTAACGATTTTGCAAGTGGCACCAAGCAATTCCTTGACTGCTGGACTGCGGGTAGCCAATCCTTATTTTGCACTTTTCATCTCCTATACAACTGGTTTATAGACTGTGTTAGTGTAAGTAAGTACTTATTGAGTGCAATCATAGCAGCACACAACAGTAAGTGCTCTACTTACTATAGTACTGGTAATACTCGGTTAGTGTAAATAAGTGCAATTATCACAAACCCAAGTGCAAAGTAAGGTCGCTAAAAGTACTTCCTACTACTAATTCTAAGAGTTGTGTTACTGCAGGCTCACTGCTGCTCCGAACTCCTCCCAAACCACAGTCTCCTTCCAACCCCTGACCATTTCCTTCCCTACCGTGCCAGCCATTCAATGTTTTCATTTAGCCACTCAAACTGCACGGGCTTGATAGCAGAAGTGTGCAGGTCCACCTTGATGTTTTCAAGGGATATACTCCTTGACCGTGAGTGCATACCAGGTGAACAGCTGCTTCAAATGGTCCTGGAAGAGTTTATCTACAGACTTGTCTAGAGGCTGGAGCCGACCAGTGCATCCTGCTGGAACGAAAACACACTTCACATGGGTGGAATAAGCTCACCAGAGAGTAGGGCTAGGGCTAGGGCTAGGGCTAGGGCTAGGGCTAGGGCTAGGGCTAGGGCTAGAGAGAAACTCAGAGAGAGAAAAACTGCAAGAAGAGCTGTCGCCTCTCTTTCATCATCCAATCACACCACTCTACTTAGTCCCCTGTACTTCTTTACGTCCAGTTACTGCAGGAACCATCTTTGTCCCTGTCTGGTCAAAATTGATGACCATCGAAGGAGGGACATTAGTATTAGCTCACCCTACCTCTCTTACACTAGTATTAGCTCTCACTACCTCTTACACTAGTATTAGCTCTCACTGCCTCTCTTACACTAGTATTAGCTCTCACTACCTCTTACACTAGTATTAGCTCTCACTGCCTCTCTTACACTAGTATTAGCTCTCATTACCTCTTACACTAGTAATAGCTCTCACTACCTCTTACACTAGTATTAGCTCTCACTACCTCTTACACTAGTATTAGCTCTCACTACCTCTTACACTAGTATTAGCCCTCACTACCTCTTACACTAGTATTAGCTCTCACTACCTCTTACATTAGTATTAGCTCTCACTACCTCTTACACTAGTATTAGCTCTCACTACCTCTTACACTAGTATTAGCTCTCACTACCTCTTACACTAGTAGTATTAGCTCTCACTACCTCTTACACTAGTATTAGCTCTCACTACCTCTTACACTAGTATTAGCTCTCACTACCTCTTACACTAGTATTAGCTCTCACTACCTCTTACACTAGTATTAGCTCTCACTACCTCTTACACTATTATTAGCTCTCACTACCTCTTACACTAGTATTAGCTCTCACTACCTCTTACACTAGTATTAGCTCTCACTACCTCTTACACTAGTATTAGCTCTCACTACCTCTTACACTAGTATTAGCTCTCACTACCTCTTACACTAGTATTAGCTCTCACTACCTTTTACACTAGTATTAGCTCTCACTACCTCTTACACTAGTATTAGCTCTCACTACCTCTTACACTAGTATTAGCTCTCACTACCTCTTACACTAGTATTAGCTCTCACTACTACCTCTTACACTAGTATTAGCTCTCGCTACCTCTTACACTAGTATTAGCTCTCACTACCTCTTACACTAGTATTAGCTCTCATACCTCTTACACTAGTATTAGCTCTCACTATCTCTTACACTAGTATTAGCTCTCACTACCTCTCTTACACTAGTATTAGCTCTCACTACCTCTTACACTAGTATTAGCTCTCACTACCTCTTACACTAGTATTAGCTCTCACTACCTCTTACACTAGTATTAGCTCTCACTACCTCTTACACTAGTATTAGCTCTCACTACCTCTTACACTAGTATTAGCTCTCACTACCTCTTACACTAGTATTAGCTCTCACTACCTCTTACACTAGTATTAGCTCTCACTACCTCTTACACTAGTATTAGCTCTCACTACCTCTTACACTAGTATTAGCTCTCACTACCTCTTACACTAGTATTAGCTCTCACTACCTCTTACACTAGTATTAGCTCTCACTACCTCTCTTACACTAGTATTAGCTCTCACTACCTCTTACACTAGTATTAGCTCTCATTACCTCTTACACTAGTATTAGCTCTCACTACCTCTTACACTAGTATTAGCTCTCACTACCTCTTACACTAGTATTAGCTCTCACTACCTCTTACACTAGTATTAGCTCTCACTACCTCTTACACTAGTATTAGCTCTCACTACCTCTCTTACACTAGTATTAGCTCTCACTACCTCTTACACTAGTATTAGCTCTCACTACCTCTTACACTAGTATTAGCTCTCACTACCTCTTACACTAGTATTAGCTCTCACTACCTCTTACACTAGTATTAGCTCACACTACCTCTTACACTAGTATTAGCTCACACTACCTCTTACACTAGTATTAGCTCTCACTACCTCTTACACTAGTATTAGCTCTCACTACCTCTTACACTAGTATTAGCTCACCCTGCCTCTTACACTAGTATTAGCTCTCACTACCTCTTACACTAGTATTAGCTCTCATTACCTCTTACACTAGTATTAGCTCTCACTACCTCTCTTACACTAGTATTAGCTCTCACTACCTCTTACACTAGTATTAGCTCTCAATACCTCTTACACTAGTATTAGCTCTCACTACCTCTTACACTAGTATTAGCTCTCACTACCTCTTACACTAGTATTAGCTGTCAATACCTCTTACACTAGTATTAGCTCTCACTACCTCTGACACTATTATTAGCTCTCACTACCTCTTACACTAGTATTAGCTCTCACTACCTCTTACACTAGTATTAGCTCTCACTACCTCTTACACTAGTATTAGCTCTCACTACCTCTTACACTAGTATTAGCTCTCACTACCTCTCTTACACTAGTATTAGCTCTCACTACCTCTTACACTAGTATTAGCTCTCACTACCTCTCTTACACTAGTATTAGCTCTCCCTACCTCTTACACTAGTATTAGCTCTCACTACCTCTTACACTAGTATTAGCTCTCACTACCTCTTACACTAGTATTAGCTCTCACTACCTCTTACACTAGTATTAGCTCTCACTACCTCTTACACTAGTATTAGCTCTCACTACCTCTCTTACACTAGTATTAGCTCACACTACCTCTCTTACACTATTAGCTCTCACTACCTCTTACACTAGTATTAGCTATCACTACCTCTTACACTAGTATTAGCTCTCACTACCTCTTATACTAGTATTAGCTCTCACTACCTCTTACACTAGTATTAGCTCTCACTACCTCTTACACTAGTATTAGCTCTCACTACCTCTTACACTAGTATTAGCTCTCACTACCTCTTACACTAGTATTAGCCCTCACTACCTCTTACACTAGTATTAGCTCTCACTACCTCTTACACTAGTATTAGCTCTCACTACCTCTTACACTAGTATTAGCCCTCACTACCTCTTACACTAGTATTAGCTCTCACTACCTCTTACACTAGTATTAGCTCTCACTACCTCTTACACTAGTATTAGCCCTCACTACCTCTTACACTAGTATTAGCTCTCACTACCTCTTACACTAGTATTAGCTCTCACTACCTCTTACACTAGTATTAGCTCTCACTACCTCTTACACTAGTATTAGCTCTCACTACCTCTTACACTAGTATTAGCTCTCACTACCTCTTACACTAGTATTAGCTCTCACTACCTCTTACACTAGTATTAGCTCTCACTACCTCTTACACTAGTATTAGCTCACACTACCTCTCTTACACTAGTATTAGCTCTCACTACCTCTTACACTAGTATTAGCTCTCACTACCTCTTACACTAGTATTAGCTCTCACTACCTCTTACACTAGTATTAGCTCTCACTACCTCTTACACTAGTATTAGCTCTCACTACCTCTTACACTAGTATTAGCTCTCACTACCTCTTACACTAGTATTAGCTCTCACTACCTCTTACACTAGTATTAGCTCTCACTACCTCTCTTACACTAGTATTAGCTCTCACTACCTCTTACAATAGTATTAGCTCTCACTACCTCTTACACTAGTATTAGCTCTCACTACCTCTCTTACACTAGTATTAGCTCTCACTACCTCTTACACTAGTATTAGCTCTCACTACCTCTCTTACACTAGTATTAGCTCTCACTACCTCTTACACTAGTATTAGCTCTCACTACCTCTTACACTAGTATTAGCTCTCACTACCTCTTACACTAGTATTAGCTCTCACTACCTCTTACACTAGTATTAGCTCTCCCTACCTCTTACACTAGTATTAGCTCTCACTACCTCTTACACTAGTATTAGCTCTCACTACCTCTTACACTAGTATTAGCTCTCACTACCTCTTACAATAGTATTAGCTCTCACTACCTCTTACACTAGTATTAGCTCTCACTACCTCTCTTACACTAGTATTAGCTCTCACTACCTCTTACACTAGTATTAGCTCTCACTACCTCTTACACTAGTATTAGCTCACACTACCTCTTACACTAGTATTAGCTCTCACTACCTCTCTTACACTAGTATTAGCTCTCACTACCTCTTACACTAGTATTAGCTCTCACTACCTCTCTTACACTAGTATTAGCTCTCACTACCTCTTACACTAGTATTAGCTCTCACTACCTCTTACACTAGTATTAGCTCTCACTACCTCTTACACTAGTATTAGCTCACACTACCTCTCTTACACTAGTATTAGCTCTCACTACCTCTTACACTAGTATTAGCTCTCACTACCTCTTACACTAGTATTAGCTCTCACTACCTCTCTTACACTAGTATTAGCTCTCACTACCTCTTACACTAGTATTAGCTCTCACTACCTCTCTTACACTAGTATTAGCTCTCACTACCTCTTACACTAGTATTAGCTCTCACTACCTCTTACACTAGTATTAGCTCTCACTACCTCTTACACTAGTATTAGCTCTCACTACCTCTTACACTAGTATTAGCTCTCACTACCTCTCTTACACTAGTATTAGCTCTCACTACCTCTTACACTAGTATTAGCTCTCACTACCTCTCTTACACTAGTATTAGCTCTCACTACCTCTTACAATAGTATTAGCTCTCACTACCTCTTACACTAGTATTAGCTCTCACTACCTCTCTTACACTAGTATTAGCTCTCACTACCTCTTACACTAGTATTAGCTCTCACTACCTCTTACACTAGTATTAGCTCTCACTACCTCTTACACTAGTATTAGCTCACACTACCTCTTACACTAGTATTAGCTCTCACTACCTCTTACACTAGTATTAGCTCACCCTACCTCTCTTACACTAGTATTAGCTCTCACTACCTCTCTTACACTAGTATTAGCTCTCACTACCTCTTACACTAGTATTAGCTCTCACTACCTCTTACACTAGTATTAGCTCTCACTACCTCTTACACTAGTATTAGCTCTCACTACCTCTTACACTAGTATTAGCTCTCACTACCTCTCTTACACTAGTATTAGCTCTCACTACCTCTTACACTAGTATTAGCTCTCACTACCTCTCCTACACTAGTATTAGCTCTCACTACCTCTTACACTAGTATTAGCTCTCACTACCTCTTACACTAGTATTAGCTCACACTACCTCTTACACTAGTATTAGCTCTCACTACCTCTTACACTAGTATTAGCTCACACTACCTCTTACACTAGTATTAGCTCTCACTACCTCTTACACTAGTATTAGCTCACCCTACCTCTCTTACACTAGTATTAGCTCTCACTACCTCTTACACTAGTATTAGCTCTCACTACCTCTCTTACACTAGTGTATTAGCTCTCACTGCCTCTCTTACACTAGTATTAGCTCACACTACCTCTTACACTAGTATTAGCTCTCACTACCTCTTACACTAGTATTAGCTCTCACTACCTCTTACACTAGTATTAGCTCTCACTACCTCTTACACTAGTATTAGCTCTCACTACCTCTCTTACACTAGTATTAGCTCTCACTACCTCTTACACTAGTATTAGCTCTCACTACCTCTTACACTAGTATTAGCTGTCACTACCTCTTACACTAGTATTAGCTCTCACTACCTCTTACACTAGTATTAGCTCTCACTACTTCTTACACTAGTATTAGCTCTCACTACCTCTCTTACACTAGTATTAGCTCTCACTACCTCTCTTACACTAGTATTAGCTCTCACTACCTCTTACACTAGTATTAGCTCTCACTACCTCTTACACTAGTATTAGCTCTCACTACCTCTTACACTAGTATTAGCTCTCACTACCTCTCTTACACTAGTATTAGCTCTCACTACCTCTTACACTAGTATTAGCTCTCACTACCTCTTACACGAGTATTAGCTCTCACTACCTCTTACACTAGTATTAGCTCTCACTACCTCTTACACGAGTATTAGCTCTCACTACCTCTTACACTAGTATTAGCTCTCACTACCTCTTACACTAGTATTAGCTCTCACTACCTCTTACACTAGTATTAGCTCTCACTACCTCTCTTACACTAGTATTAGCTCACACTACCTCTTACACTAGTATTAGCTCTCACTACCTCTTACACTAGTATTAGCTCTCACTACCTCTTACACTAGTATTAGCTCTCACTACCTCTTACACTAGTATTAGCTCTCACTACCTCTTACACTAGTATTAGCTCTCACTACCTCTCTTACACTAGTATTAGCTCTCACTACCTCTTACACTAGTATTAGCTCTCACTACCTCTTACACTAGTATTAGCTCTCACTACCTCTTACACTAGTATTAGCCCTCACTACCTATTACACTAGTATTAGCTGTCACTACCTCTCTTACACTAGTATTAGCTCTCACTACCTCTTACATTAGTATTAGCTCTCACTACCTCTTACACTAGTATTAGCTCTCACTACCTCTTACACTAGTATTAGCTCTCACTACCTCTTACACTAGTATTAGCTCTCACTACCTCTTACACTAGTATTAGCTCACACTACCTCTTACACTAGTATTAGCTCTCACTACCTCTTACACTAGTATTAGCTCTCACTACCTCTTACACTAGTATTAGCTCTCACTACCTCTTACACTAGTATTAGCTCTCACTACCTCTTACACTAGTATTAGCTCTCACTACCTCTTACACTAGTATTAGCTCTCACTACCTCTTACACTAGTATTAGCTCTCACTACCTCTTACACTAGTATTAGCTCTCACTACCTCTTACACTAGTATTAGCTCTCACTACCTCTTACACTAGTATTAGCTCTCACTACCTCTTAAACTAGTATTAGCTCTCACTACCTCTTACACTAGTATTAGCTCTCACTACCTCTTACACTAGTATTAGCTCTCACTACCTCTCTTACACTAGTATTAGCTGTCACTACCTCTTACACTAGTATTAGCTCTCACTACCTCTTACACTAGTATTAGCTCTCACTACCTCTTACACTAGTATTAGCTCTCACTACCTCTTACACTAGTATTAGCTCTCACTATCTCTCTTACACTAGTATTAGCTCTCACTACATCTCTTACACTAGTATTAGCTGTCACTACCTCTTACACTAGTATTAGCTCTCACTACCTCTCTTACACTAGTATTAGCTCTCACTACCTCTTACACTAGTATTAGCTCTCACTACCTCTTACACTAGTATTAGCTCTCACTACCTGTTACACTACTATTAGCTCTCACTACCTCTTACACTAGTATTAGCTCTCACTGCCTCTCTTACACTAGTATCAGCTCTCACTACCTCTTACACTAGTATTAGCTCTCACTACCTCTTACACTAGTATTAGCTCTCACTACCTCTCTTACACTAGTATTAGCTCACACTACCTCTTACACTAGTATTAGCTCACACTACCTCTTACACTAGTATTAGCTCTCACTACCTCTTACACTAGTATTAGCTCTCACTACCTCTTACACTAGTATTAGCTCTCAATACCTCTTACACTAGTATTAGCTCTCATACCTCTTACACTAGTATTAGCTCTCACTACCTCTCTTACACTAGTATTAGCTCTCACTCACTACCTCTTACACTAGTATTAACTCTCACTACCTCTCTTACACTAGTATTAGCTCTCACTGCCTCTTACACTAGTATTAGCTCTCACTACCTCTTACACTAGTATTAGCTCTCACTACCTCTCTTACACTAGTATTAGCTCTCACTACCTCTTACACTAGTATTAGCTCTCACTACCTCTCTTACACTAGTATTAGCTCTCACTACCTCTTACACTAGTATTAGCTATCACTACCTCTTACACTAGTATTAGCTCTCACTACCTCTCTTACACTAGTATTAGCTCTCACTACCTCTTACACTAGTATTAGCTCTCACTACCTCTTACACTAGTATTAGCTGTCACTATACCTCTTACACTAGTATTAGCTCTCACTACCTCTTACACTAGTATTAGCTCTCACTACCTCTTACACAAGTATTAGCTCTCACTACCTCTTACACTAGTATTAGCTCTCACTACCTCTTACACTAGTATTAGCTCTCAATACCTCTTACACTAGTATTAGCTCTCACTACCTCTTACACTAGTATTAGCTCTCATACCTCTTACACTAGTATTAGCTCTCACTACCTCTTACACTAGTATTAGCTCACACTACCTCTTACACTAGTATTAGCTCTCACTACCTCTTACACTAGTATTAGCTCTCAATACCTCTTACACTAGTATTAGCTCTCACTACCTCTTACACTAGTATTAGCTCTCACTACCTCTTACACTAGTATTAGCTCTCACTACCTCTTACACTAGTATTAGCTCTCACTACCTCTTACACTAGTATTAGCTCTCACTACCTCTTACACTAGTATTAGCTCTCACTACCTCTTACATTAGTATTAGCTCTCACTACCTCTCTTACACTAGTATTAGCTCTCACTACCTCTTACACTAGTATTAGCTCTCACTACCTCTTACACTAGTATTAGCTCTCACTACCTCTTACACTAGTATTAGCTCTCACTACCTCTTACACTAGTATTAGCTCTCACTACCTCTTACACTAGTATTAGCTCTCACTACCTCTTACACTAGTATTAGCTCTCACTACCTCTCTTACACTAGTATTAGCTCTCACTACCTCTTACACTAGTATTAGCTCTCACTGCCTCTTACACTAGTATTAGCTCTCACTACCTCTTACACTAGTATTAGCTCTCACTACCTCTTACACTAGTATTAGCTCTCACTACCTCTCTTACACTAGTATTAGCTCTCACTACCTCTCTTACACTAGTATTAGCCCTCACTACCTCTTACACTAGTATTAGCTCTCACTACCTCTTACACTAGTATTAGCTCTCACTACCTCTTACACTAGTATTAGCTCTCACTACCTCTCTTACACTAGTATTAGCTCTCATACCTCTTACACTAGTATTAGCTCTCACTACCTCTTACACTAGTATTAGCTCTCACTACCTCTTACACTAGTATTAGCTCTCACTACCTCTTACACTAGTATTAGCTCTCACTACCTCTTACACTAGTATTAGCTCACACTACCTCTTACACTAGTATTAGCTCTCACTACCTCTTACACTAGTATTAGCTCTCACTACCTCTTACACTAGTATTAGCTCTCACTACCTCTTACACTAGTATTAGCTCTCACTACCTCTTACACGAGTATTAGCTATCACTACCTCTTACACTAGTATTAGCTCACACTACCTCTCTTACACTAGTATTAGCTCACACTACCTCTTACACTAGTATTAGCTCTCACTACCTCTTACACTAGTATTAGCTCTCACTACCTCTTACACTAGTATTAGCTCTCACTACCTCTCTTACACTAGTATTAGCTCTCACTACCTCTTACACTAGTATTAGCTCTCACTACCTCTTACACTAGTATTAGCTCTCACTACCTCTTACACTAGTATTAGCTCTCACTACCTCTTACACTAGTATTAGCTCACCCTACCTCTCTTACACTAGTATTAGCTCTCACTACCTCTTACACTAGTATTAGCTCACCCTACCTCTCTTACACTAGTATTAGCTCACCCTACCTCTCTTACACTAGTATTAGCTCTCACTACCTCTTACACTAGTATTAGCTCTCACTACCTCTTACACTAGTATTAGCTCTCAATACCTCTTACACTAGTATTAGCTCTCACTACCTCTCTCACACTAGTATTAGCTCTCACTACGTCTTACACTAGTATTAGCTCTCAATAGCTCTTACACTAGTATTAGCTCACACTACCTCTTACACTAGTATTAGCTCTCACTACCTCTTACACTAGTATTAGCTCTCACTACCTCTTACACTATTAGCTCTCACTACCTCTTACACTAGTATTAGCTCTCACTACCTCTTACACGAGTATTAGCTATCACTACCTCTTACACTAGTATTAGCTCACACTACCTCTCTTACACTAGTATTAGCTCTCACTACCTCTTACACTAGTATTAGCTCTCACTACCTCTTACACTAGTATTAGCTCTCACTACCTCTGGACGCGCCTCAGGACCCTGGAGCCCAGATGTCCTGTGTCTGATCAAAAGACTAAAAGATCTGGAAAAGAACATAAAGACAACTATATATCCTATGCATGCATGTATCTCTATCCCTATCCTATCCTAACTATTCCCTAACTAGGTGTTGTGCATTTAGTCTCACCTTATCTTATCCATCTCACAGTAGTTTGAGCCATATCTACTTGTCATATTCATGATGTACTCATTATGCGCGACTCTAACCCACAGCACCTTTCATCTCACCATGTACTATTTAACTGGCTGACTGAACAGTCCAGTCTCTCGATCAATGTTACTTCTTACCTTTTACCTTTAACCAGTTAAAACGAGCCTTGAAGCCAGTCACTAATTGGGGTATTAAGGAGATCAAAACGAGCCTTGAAGCCAGTCACTGATCTCGGGGTATTTCTTCACAGCTATCAAGATCAAGCATCTTATCTCCCTCAAGCCGGAGCATCTCCTCTTCTTCCCTATCTGCACAGCAGTGGCCTTCAACCCTGCTGTCATCATCTTTCCCATCTGCAATCAACCACAAGCGACAGACAGAGATCTCTCTCCTGTCCACAACCCGACTGCTCTAGTACTGAGGACTTACGACCCTCTCTAACAGTACCAGTGCAAGTCCATCTTATCAGTGCGAGGTGACCCGTTCCTAAGTTAGTAGCAGAGCTAGTCGACTCACTCCTAGCTCTGTGAACGTCGAAGGAGGCACGGGCCCTCACAACCTCTTACACTAGTATTAGCTCTCACTGCCTCTCTTACACTAGTATTAGCTCTCACTACCTCTCTTACACTAGTATTAGCTCTCACTACCTCTTACACTAGTATTAGCTCTCACTACCTCTCTTACACTAGTATTAGATCTCACTACCTCTTACACTGTATTAGCACTCACTACCTCTCTTACACTAGTATTAGCTCTCACTACCTCTTACACTAGTATTAGCTCTCACTACCTCTTACACTAGTATTAGCTCTCACTACCTCTTACACTAGTATTAGCTCTCACTGCCTCTCTTACACTAGTATTAGCTCTCACTACCTCTCTTACACTAGTATTAGCTCTCACTACCTGTTACACTAGTATTAGCTCTCACTACCTCTTACACTAGTATTAGCTCTCACTACCTCTCTTACACTAGTATTAGCTCTCACTACCTCTTACACTAGTATTAGCTCTCACTACCTCTTACACTAGTATTAGCTCTCACTACACTAGTATTAGCTCTCACTACCTCTTACACTAGTATTAGCTCTCACTACCTCTTACACTAGTATTAGCTCTCACTACCTCTTACACTAGTATTAGCTCACACTACCTCTTACACTAGTATTAGCTCTCACTACCTCTTACACTAGTATTAGCTCTCACTACCTCTTACACTAGTATTAGCTCTCACTACCTCTCCTACACTAGTATTAGCTCTCACTACCTCTTACACTAGTATTAGCTCTCACTACCTCTTACACTAGTATTAGCTCTCACTATCTCTTACACTAGTATTAGCTCACACTACCTCTTACACTAGTATTAGCTCTCACTACCTCTTACACTAGTATTAGCTCTCACTACCTCTTACACTAGTATTAGCTCTCACTACCTCTTACACTAGTATTAGCTCTCACTACCTCTTACACTAGTATTAGCTCTCACTACCTCTTACACTAGTATTAGCTCTCACTACCTCTTACACTAGTATTAGCTCTCACTACCTCTTACACTAGTATTAGCTCTCACTACCTCTTACACTAGTATTAGCTCTCACTACCTCTCTTACACTAGTATTAGCTCTCACTACCTCTTACACTAGTATTAGCTCTCACTACCTCTTACACTAGTATTAGCTCTCACTACCTCTTACACTAGTATTAGCTCTCACTACCTCTCACACTAGTATTAGCTCTCACTACCTCTCTTACACTAGTATTAGCTCTCACTACCTCTTACACTAGTATTAGCTCTCACTACCTCTTACACTAGTATTAGCTCTCACTACCTCTTACACTAGTATTAGCTCTCACTACCTCTTACACTAGTATTAGCTCTCACTACCTCTTACACTAGTATTAGCTCTCACTACCTCTCTTACACTAGTATGTGCTCTCACTACCTCTCTTACACTAGTATTAGCTATCACTACCTCTTACACTAGTATTAGCTCTCACTACCTCTTACACTAGTATTAGCTCTCACTACCTCTTACACTAGTATTAGCTCTCACTACCTCTTACACTAGTATTAGCTCTCACTACCTCTTACACTAGTATTAGCTCTCACTACCTCTTACACTAGTATTAGCTCTCACTACCTCTTACACTAGTATTAGCTCTCACTACCTCTTACACTAGTATTAGCTCTCACTACCTCTCTTACACTAGTATTAGCTCTCACTACCTCTTACACTAGTATTAGCTCTCACTACCTCTTACACTAGTATTAGCTCTCACTACCTCTCTTACACTAGTATTAGCTCTCACTACATCTTACACTAGTATTAGCTCTCACTACCTCTTACACTAGTATTAGCTCTCACTACCTCTTACACTAGTATTAGCTCTCACTACCTCTTACACTAGTATTAGCTCTCACTACCTCTTACACTAGTATTAGCTCTCACTACCTCTTACACTAGTATTAGCTCTCACTACCTCTTACACTAGTATTAGCTCTCACTACCTCTTACACTAGTATTAGCTCTCACTACCTCTTACACGAGTATTAGCTATCACTACCTCTTACACTAGTATTAGCTCACTCTACCTCTCTTACACTAGTATTAGCTCTCACTACCTCTTACACTAGTATTAGCTCCACTACCTCTTACACTAGTATTAGCTCTCACTACCTCTTACACTAGTATTAGCTCTCACTACCTCTTACACTAGTATTAGCTCTCACTACCTCTTACACTAGTATTAGCTCTCACTACCTCTCTTACACTAGTATTAGCTCTCAACCTCTTACACTAGTATTAGCTCTCACTACCTCTTACACTAGTATTAGCTCTCACTACCTCTTACACTAGTATTAGCTCTCACTACCTCTTACACTAGTATTAGCTCTCACTACCTCTTACACTAGTATTAGCTCTCACTACCTCTTACACTAGTATTAGCTCTCACTACCTCTTACACTAGTATTAGCTCTCATACCTCTTACACTAGTATTAGCTCTCACTACCTCTCTTACACTAGTATTAGCTCTCAACCTCTTACACTAGTATTAGCTCTCACTACCTCTTACACTAGTATTAGCTCTCACTACCTCTTACACTAGTATTAGCTCTCACTACCTCTTACACTAGTATTAGCTCTCACTACCTCTTACACTAGTATTAGCTCTCACTACCTCTTACACTAGTATTAGCTCTCACTACCTCTCTTACACTAGTATTAGCTCTCCCTACCTCTTACACTAGTATTAGCTCTCACTACCTCTTACACTAGTATTAGCTCTCACTACCTCTTACACTAGTATTAGCTCTCACTACCTCTTACACTAGTATTAGCTCTCAACCTCTTACACTAGTATTAGCTCTCACTACCTCTTACATTAGTATTACTCTCACTAACTCTCTCTTGTATCTCTCAAAAAATGAAGTATTGACACCAACAAAATGCTCTGGCACTTTAAAACTTGTTCGGGTCGCTTTCCATCTGACATAGCCATGCCTGGACAGCAAGAAAAAGCCCACGACTTTTATTTATTTATCATTTCTACTGGTCCCCATGCTCCTTCAACAGGGAAGAGGCCCTGTGAGCAATAATCCCTTTGGCAGCCGCTAGCACAACTGAAGAGCTTACCAGTGCTCCACAGGTTCTGCACAAACTTCTTAGTGAGCTCATTGATCTCATCTGTCACAAGAAGGGGCCTGCCATGCCTCCTAGCTGGGACTGGTAGTTCCTCTTTTGCGTCCTTTTTGTTCCAATTCTTCTGTCTCCTGTAAAACGACCTCAACAGTGTCAGCTCCTGCCTTGAGAGCACCTTGGTTGGAGGTGGACTCACCGCTCCTGCTCTTTAGTCTTTAGTCACATTCACAGAGACATTAGACTATTTTACCTTGGCTGTGCGGAAAATCTGAGCATGCTTATACAATGCTTTACCTAGCGTTATTCGTTCGTCCGTTATATTCCTTAAATTAAAACGATCGTTATAATTTCTGGATTTACAGTATATAAACTCACATTAGGTAAAGGGTTTCACATAAAAAGATTCTATTCACACAAGGTAAAAGGTTGGTAAAGGTTTAAAATAAAAATATCCTGGTTATATACAGTGTATAAAAAGGTCCCTCTACTCAATAACTATTCACACAAGGTAAAGGGTCATACATGTGTATATAAATAAGGTCTACTCACACAAGATATAAGCGATGAAGCAAGCAAAGCATGCTGCACACAACCGATCATTCAAAGCTAACCTACCAGCTTCCACTTCTCTAGTGTATCGTCCTCAATACACTCCTGATAATCAGTGAAAAAAATCGTGATTCCATCCAGCAGCTTCTCGGGAGGACCAGAGGGAAAAGCACGATCAGTCTGAGCAGGAGATGTCATCTGTTTCGTCACCACTTCTTCCTCCTCCTCCTCCTCCTCCTCCTCCTCCTCCCTCTTCCCCTCCACACACATGGTCTCATCAACTTCTATAGGAGTAATCTTCTCCTCGGCAAGCAGAGAGTGAGCCGAGCCAGTCATTACCTCACTTACTGCTGTGGCAACAGCAGGATGATCAATGTTACTCGTGTCTGCTCCGATTTCTGGTCTATTTGTCGCTAGATTCAGACCAGCAATAGCTCCAGGCATGCTTGTCGATGCGGCTTTAGCATCAAGAGGTATGCCTCCGTTGCAGGTACTGGGAGCTGGCGATGTCATGAGGGACGGATGGTACTTCTCCTCCTCCAGTTTTTTCTCGGCATCGATGCAGTCCAAGATCCAGTCAGGAGTGATAATTTTTATTTCCGGATGCTCTGATGCACGATTGTACTTGGCCTGAAAATGAAAACCCATGATTTCTGACTTTATTCACCAGTCCTAGAGTGCATTTTTGTTTACCCCAGTGGTTTCCATGGTGACCAGATGAGTCACCTTGGAGTCCAACCGTCGCTGCATTTTCCCTCCATAGTAGAAAAGCAGGATACAGAGTTTCTCTACATCTGAGCTGCTCAGCTGCACCAACAACAGGAACAAGGCACTAGTAGTAATCACCGTAATCTATAGCTTAGATTATTGTTAATTTACAGCTTAGATACCTGTAATCCAGGCAACAAATTTTTTTACTAGAAATATACTACTATCATCCCTTCCTTCCTTGTACTAAAATATACTACCATCATCCCTCCCTTCCCTGTGCTTGAAATACACCACCATCATCCCTCTCTGCACTAAAAATATACTACCATCATCCCTCCCTTCCCTGTGCTTGAAATTCACCACCATCATCCCTCTCTGCACTAAAAATATACTACCATCATCCCTCCCTTCCCTGTGCTAGAAATACACCACCATCATCCCTCTCTCCTTCAAGAATCACTATTCACCCACAAAAACTCTGACTAATCTTGAAGTATCGGTGTATTGCTCCCAAGTTCATACACGCTACTACCACACATACAGTGTACTAACAGACACTAGCAGTCCAAGCAGTGCACAAACAAATCTCCACTTTAAATACATACACAGGGTTTCATTTAGGGGGGGGGGGGGGGGGGGGCAGCTGCCACCTCTTGGAACCTTTTTGCCCCCCCCCCCCCCCCCCCCCCTGGAAATTGTATTATTAAAATTCATTAGAAACTTTGTCACATCTAACCATCATGCTTCCCCTTAATATCCGGATTCCTCCAGTTGCCCCCCTTTGGACAATTTTCTAAATGAAACCCTGATACAGTATATATATATATTCATAATCCAGGAGCGTGTATCAGTCTGCATGTATGTCCACTATGCATGGCCAAACAAAGGTGGGATCTGGACAAAACTTCACCCATGGAACTAGATGGATGTACTGTATAATGGGTAGTTTTTTAAACACTTGGTCAGGGTTTGAACTAGAAGTCACCATTGTACGGCAGGGCACTTGGCATTGTCGGGTACTCGACCATTTTGTTCAGGAATATATCTGCGCACGAGTTTTTTAACGTTAGCGATGACGGCACACAAATAATGCAACGTGGCAGCATATTACCGACAGACTACACTGGCTACGTTAGGTTTCATCCAGTTTTCTAGCGAGGCTGCTACTCTGTCGGGAGCTAGCCATAAAAGGGGGTTTGGGAGAGTAACATTGGGTTGCCAACACTTGGGGGGAGCTTAACCACATCCCTCATGCTCGTTTTGTGCCTGGATATTTTATCCTCTTCCGGGCAGCGCCAGGCACCTCTGCTAGTATATATTCTCGGCATTGCCTGGGAAAATATAAAATAACCAGCAGAGGAGGACAAAATTAGGACACGTTATCTCCCCCTTCCCCTGAAGTGTTGACGCACCAATGTTACTCTCCCAAACCACTTTTATGGCTCTACAAAAAAAAATTCAAACTAGTCCAAAACCTACTCTCTAGTACACCTCTCCATTTCAGCAACTCCCTAGTTTTTTCTAATAGAGTGGGGCTTCGCTAGCAAACTGTTTGCTTTAGGCGCAGTCTAACGTAGCTAGCATATTTTATTTGTAATATTGGCACGTTGCATTGTTGCCATGCTTGCAAATTTGAAAGCGCATGCGCAGGTATATACGTATTTCTCTATAAAATGGTCAGCAACGCCAAGTGCCATGCTGTACGATGGTGGCTTCAAGTCGAAACCCTGACCAAATGTTGACAAAAACCATCGATACATAATCTAGTTCCATAGATGAAGTCTTGTCCGCATCCAACCTTCCGCTTGACCGTATATAGTGGACATACAGACAGACATACAGACAGACAGACAGCCCTAAATTATATATAAAACACTACTACACCATCTGTCCTGTACGGTTCCTGTAGTGTTGTAGCCAAAACTTGCCAGAGATCATTGCAGCTGTATATATATTTGAGGCTGTTGCCAGCTGCACATGGCCAACTACTTGCATCACGTTAGCTCAAGGCCTGGCCACACTGCACAAGTCAACGCGCATTAATATGCATTGGTCAAGTCCATACTGAATTTGAATTAGAATAATGTGCATTAATCTGGTCCACCTCGATAAGTGGTTTGAGACGAAAACAGCAATAAATTAAAGCGTTCAAATAACTAAGTGAGTGTTCATTTAATTAAAATAATTTTATTCACTCGCTTCTTCCAATGGTTGCAGTTTAGAACTTTGGAGCTAGCTTTATATTATTTGTTGCCTGCGGCCAAACTAGCAACTAACCACATAGCTAGAGAACTGTTGCTATGTTTATACGTCCTGCATCTGGACTTCTGAAGTTCGTGCAGTCGCAACCTTCGTTGCTTCTGCACAGATAGCACAGTTACTAGGGGTAACCAGGGTTCATCCATGGATGTCCTCGTATACCCACTGTCAGAGTATCTGCGTATAGAAAAGTTACTAGGGATATCCACACAGATGGCAGAGTTACTAGGGATATCCAGAGTTCAACCACAGACGTCCCTAGTCACTCTTCCATCTACCCACGGATGAACCCTGGTAGCTCTGCCATCCACGGATACTCTGACATTGGGGTCATGGAGTATACGTGGACATCTGCGGATGAACCCAAGATATCCATAGCAAGTGTGGATGAACCGCGTATATCCCTAGTAACTTTTACATCCATGGATACCATGACAGTGGGGTCATGGGGTATATGTGGACATCTGAAGTTGAACTCTGGATATCCTTAGTAACTCTGCCATGGATGAACATGTACATAGTAACAGTGGTCATCCATGAAAGACGCAGGATTAACGACAACACCGGACCACCCTCCTCCTCCCCCACTTCCCACACAGGCTGTATCAGGATTTATATTACCAAAGGTGCAGTTAAATTTTTAGAGAATCTTTCCGCCATCTTGTCCTGCTATGAAGTAATTGGCTCTAAGCTGTCATGGTTTGTGCATGCTCAGTGTGAGCATCTCATTAGAGAGTACTTGAAGGAGGAGTTGTAATTACCTGAAAAAACAGCTCTATAGATCTGGCCTGCTGGATTGAGCGGGTCAATGATAGTTGTGAGGGCAAGGAAATGTCAGAAGCTTTGGATCTTCTTCTTTGTAGTGACTGAAATAAGATGGTGTATATCTGCTCCTCTTCTTCTGCACACGCATGCACCAAAGGAAAGACTAAGGAAAGACTCAACTATATACCTCTTTACCAGTTTCACTCATGCGTGGGAACCACCACCACTACTACCATCTGCTTATCCCTTTACCAAACTATTACAAACTACTACCACCACCACACCTTACCCAATTCTCACCTACACCTTGTTTAACCGTTCTCCTCCAAACACCCTTAACCCCTCACACTCCAGCAATGACAAGTGGTGGTAATGGTGGTGATGGTTATAAGTGAGAGGAAGAATGCCTAACTTAGGTGAGGTGAGTGATGGTCCCCCATTGACCACCACAAGTGGCTACAGCCACAAACTCTTGACGTCACTCGCTCACTGTAAAGTGTGTTTTTTTTTAACTGCACATGCCCAGTAGACATGCCCAGTAGACTGCTCTGTGGATATAAAATAGTCATAAACTTTACTTTTGGCTTGAGAGGCAAAGCGAGAAAAATGTTTGTTTTTTAAATGGCTGACAATTACAACTGCGATCGAGGGCTTTTATCCTCTTTCTGGAAGCCATTCTTCAGAGGAAAGCTGCACAGAATCCCTTCACTCTTGAAAAAGGTGCTTCTGAAAGGGTTTCCTTGCTGCAAGTGTTGTTGTAGACATAGAGTGACACAGCAATGCAGAGCTTTTACTTGCCTGCTCCAACAAATCCGATTCCTTTACCAAACTGCAGCTTATTGTATTTGTATTCTAATGATGTGAATAGCTTAAAAAGATCATTCCTGCAGCTTTAATTAAAAAGCACAAGGTCAATCAGTAACCATACCTACCAAACACTCATACACATATTTTTATACTCATTAGTTATCACTCGCCTTGGAAGGACAGACGGAGAGATTAGAAAAAAGCCTTTCGGTAGAAATCTGAAATGGAGTGACACTACAACAGTCAAGAAATACTATGAACCCATGGCAACAGAGAAACACAATCACTGCATATACATATATATATACAACATGCATGCATGCATATACACACAAGACAATATTGTGTATTGTGAAGGATACGGCAGCTGAGCTCCACATTTCAGAGACATCCGAGCCCAGTCTGACTAGGGAGGAAAAAAATCTTATAATAAATAAACTCTTAAGAGCTACTTTCCCCCCTGTCTTGCAAGCTGATCCTTCAAATCACCACACTGGGAAAAGGTCTGGTATTCTTCCCTAGAGCCTTTTGTCCTGGGTGGGGAAAGGTCTGGCATTCTTCCCTAGAGCCTTTTGTCCTAAGGTCTGGTATTCTTCCCTAGAGCATTTTGTCCTGGGTGGGGAAAGGTCTGGTATTCTTCTAGAGCATTTTGTCCTGGGTGGGGAAAGGTCTGGCATTCTTCCTTAGAGCATTTTGTCCTGGGTGGGGAAAGGTCTGGCATTCTTCCCTAGAGCCTTTTGTCCTGGGTGGGGAAAGGTCTGGTATTATTCTAGAGCATTTTGTCCTGGATGGGGAAAGGTCTGGCATTCTTCCTTAGAGCATTTTGTCCTGGGTGGGGAAAGGTCTGGCATTCTGTCTTCCCTGGAGCATTTTGTCCTGGTTCTGTGTGGCGCTGATTGGTTCTGTCTTATTACATGTAGCTGTCTAAAATAAAAAATGGAAGCCATTATCAGTTTATACTAGTGACCATATACTAAGCTCATGCCATTTTGTCAGGAGTCAGTTGACAATATTACACCACCATGCATATTGATATTCTTGTGCCAGCGTTTAGTTACACATGTAGTGCATAGCCGAGCTTAATGGCCACCTACCTACTCAGCTATTTGGATATACAGAAGAATACCAGAGCCTTTTCCAGTATACCAATGGGTGGAGATTGATTAGCAAGACTACTCCCTATAACCACCAAGAAAACTTACATGCACAACATCTTTCATAGGGTTGGCTGCCTCCTCTGAAGACAGTGGGATGTCACTAATGATGTGGGTGACCAGCTCACTGTGGTAAAACTCTCTGGATGCACCCCCTTCCTTCAGAACTAACTTTACCTGCAATAATCCTCAGTGTCGCATTTTTCTCGGAGGACAATTCACTAGGTAGACATGAACATCTCACCTCGGCAGGAGATTTGACGTTGCCTTCGGCGATGTAGTAACGCACGCCTTCAAATACTTGACTTGACATAGCTTTTTCCTCGTACTCTAGAGGATTAGTGGGCTCAAATTAGAGGACCTTGATGGTAGGAGGTGTGCCCAAGAAGATCAAAGGTACAGGTCGCGTACAGAAATCGGCGGTCGTGGGCATACCTGCGGAGGTGTGCCATTCAGACCACTCCCAGCTGTTTAGGCATATACCTTACATTAAAAGGCACATAAAATAAACTTGTTTTTTTAACCAGATGCTTCAAAACTGTTCCAAATGTCTGTAGCTTGGACTGGATTTGATGCAATTAACTACAAGATCAAGTGCCTCAAGCCTTCGCAGATTGTCAAATCTCAAGGTTTCTCATGACAACGAGTCATTTAGCTAGGTTTCAAATCAAGAGATATTGTGCAAACAATTGCATTAAAAAATCAAAGGAGTTGTCATTTTTAAGTATGAAAACCATGCCAAATCAGTTGTTCTGCACATATGAACACCATGCCAAATCAGTTGTTCTGCACATATGAACACCATGCCAAATCAGTTGTTCTGCACATATGAACACCATGCCAAATCAGTTATTCGGCACATATAAACACCATGCCAAATCAGTTGTACTGCACATATGAACACCATGCCAAATCAGTTGTTCTGCACATATGAACACCATGCCAAATCAGTTATTCTGCACAGAATGTTTCTGTTGCATACTGCTCTGAAAATTGAGGACCAATATTCTTAGTGATAGCAGGAAAATTGTCACTTGTACAGCCTCATGTGGAAAACACTCAATTCATGATTTCAAAATCCTATGGTGGAAGTACCCTTTGCTTATAAATCTGGAAATAATAACTGCAAGATGTATTTGTAACAAGATCTTGCTATTTATTAATATGCTTTGCAGTTTCTTATACAAATGCTTGATGGTGGCTTTGGATCTTGGCATGTTTCCTCTTTAAACATGTGCTAGCTTATGTTTGGCAAACACCAAGTTACTTGACTCATTGTAGTAAAGAAAAGTCAACTTTGCAAATCAAGAGTATCACATCTTCATATATAATTATCATAGGGGTAGGAAGGGGGGGGCTGGGGGGGCTGGAGCCCCCCCAATAATCCTCAAGAGGGGACAGAGCCCCCTCAATATTTGTGCTTCACTATTATGATTTTGGATCACTCATTAGCTGTTAATTGCATAGTTAACAACCCATGGGACCCACTGATCATAATCAATGTGTGAATGCACTCAGTAGCTCTAGTCAAAATGGCCAAGAGACTGAGACAAACAAGTATTTTTTATACTTTTTCGAAGAGCTGGTGAAGAAATACCAGACTCAGAGGGAAGTACAGCAGGCATCTTGTCAGAGCCAGAAGTTGAATTTACTGGTGGTCAGGATGATGATCAACAGCCACAAACACAGGAAAGTGAGTGCATTTCTTCATGCTGTACAGATATGTATCAACCAACCAATAACTTTCTAGCATGGCTAGTGGTGGGAGAAATATTATGGAAAAGTGGTACACAACTTACCCCTGGTTAACTCTATGTACAACCAGAAAGAAGGTGTTTTGCTTCTATTGCAGGAATGCACAATGCCAAGGAATGCTCTCATTCAGTACTAAAGCTAAGTCAACCTTTACAAAAACATATAATAATTGGAAAAAGGCTTTAGAAAAGTTTAAAAATCACACTCATTGCTGTGCTCATGGAGAAGCTGTTCTAAAATGGCAAATGCTTCAGACAGCACCAGTAAGTGAGCTATTAAGCACTCAAGCTAACAAAGATCAAAATGAAAGAAGACAAGCTTTGCTTAAGCAGCTCCATTGTCTTCGATTTCTCCTTCGCCAGGGATTGGGATTGGCAATTCGTGGACACAATATTGAGGGAAATCTGCAACAGATGCTAATAATGTGGTCCAATTATGATTCTGGCTTAAAAACTTGGCTGAAGGAAAACAGGTACTTATCTCCTGTGATAGTTAATGAGCAGATTACTACCTTGGGGTTAAGTGTGTTGCGTTCATTATTGATTAATATTAAGCAGTGCTCTCCTGCTTGGTATGCAATAATTGCTGATGAAGCAACAGATGTTGCAAACAAGGAGCAATTGAATTTGTCCATTAGATGGGTAAACAATGATTATGAAATTAGTGAAGACTCTGTTGGGCTTTATTGTCTCCCTAATACTAAATCTGACACCCTCTATACTGTGATAATGGATATACTTACTCGGTGCAATATTCCACTTGCACTATGTAGGGGACAGGCATATGATGGGGCCGCTAACATGCAGGGAAAATGAAATGGTCTTGCCACCAAAATAAGGAATGAAGTTCCTGCTGCCCTTCCAGTGCATTGTTTGGCTCACTGTCTAAATTTATGCTTGCAAGATGCAGGGCGTAAACTCCCATTCTTACGAGATGCACTGAATACAGTCAGGGAAATAGCCAAGTTAATCAAGTTTTCCCCCAGAAGAGCACATTTATTTTCAGAGAAATTGACCCAATCCGAAGACCCTGGTGTAACCATCAAATTGCTCTGTCCTACCAGATGGACAGCTAGAACAGGGGCAATAGGTGCCATTTTAACTGACTACACTGTTTTAATGGACACCTTAGAATATTGTTGTTGATGCAGGTTCTTTGATAATAAACATTTCGACCACTACAAAGTCTACAACTTGTAAGTGGATGCAACATTTTATGTTGGGAAGGGGGGGGGAGGGTTCTAGGTAATTGTTTGTTGAACTCTTGCCTTGTTGTGTCGATGTTGCTTAGATGAAGTGCACCAGACCACAAGAGATGAGTATGGACTAAAAGCTGCTGGACTTTTAACTGCTTTAGAGAAGTTTTCAACATTGTTTGGACTGAAATTAGGATATCTTATCTTTGGAGCTTCAGAAACATTGTCTAAATCATTGCAGGGTAAAGACACAACCATCCAAGAAGCATTTTCAGCTGTAAACCTAGCTAAAGCTTTCTACAAAAGGCAATGGAAAGATGAAGCTTTTCATCACTTCTATGATGATGTGGTTGATACTGCACAGAAGTTGAATATAACTGGACCCCAATTACCTCATTACAGGGGAGTACCAAGGAGACTGGATGATGGAAGCAAGTCACATAGGTATGATATGCCAAAAGATTACTTCCGCCATAAGTATTTTGAAGTTTGTGATTTACTTATTCAAGAATTGGATAACAGGTTTGACAAAGTGGATTATTAACACCTGTCCTCTCTGTTGAAAATCTTCTGATAAAAGCTGCAAATGGAGTGAATTATGAAGAAGATCTTCAGGTAGTAAAAACCTCCTGTTACAAAAATGATCTTGATTTTGATCACCTGCAAAATCAGCTTCCAATGTCTGCTGATTTAGTTCGACAAGCTCTTCCTAGTGTGAAACAGGTTACATCAGTGCATACCATATGTGAAGCAATGAACACACACATAGTGTACAAATCTATGCTGTTCGAGGTACACAAACTTCTACGGTTATACCTTACAGTTCCGATAACATCAGCCACATCTGAGCGAACATTTTCAGCTTTGCGAAGAGTACTTAGTCATCTATGTCTGAACAACGACTGAACAGCTGCATGACACTTCACATTCACAAACACTTAACTGACTCTTGTGATCTAGTATAAATTGCAAAGGAATTTATTGCTGCTAACAATGAAAGAAGAAATTATTTCGGCACATTTAGAAACACTGCACCTTCATGAACATAATTACATCAATGATGTATTCCTTTTCTTTAAATTAAATGACATTATTTATATTGTATTAAATGACATTAAATGACATTAAACACAAGCTGATAAAAATCACAGCCAGCCCCCCCAATATTTCCAGCCCTGATACACCTATGATTATACACTAATAATATTATTACAACACTTTTTGAAATTTTGTGACATAATTTTAAGTCGCAAAAGGTCATTTATTAGTGTTCTACAATGATACAGCTGTTTCTTGTCTGATCAATCCAATATTGATGGGATGCACTTATATATGAATCGTTAATTGGTACAAATAGTTAAAACTTATAAAACAATAATAAATACACAGGCAATATCAGAGTCATTAATACTTAATTAATACCATGCAAATTTAAAATAATAATAATAATTACTACATACATTTTACATTAGAAGTAACAGATAAAGTAACATACCCAAACACAAATAACAAATACAAGCAAACAATCTAAGGCAAAGTCCCCCAAATAGCTGCAGCATTACCCCGCTGATCTTCGATGACCACATGCTGCAGCAGAAAGGACTGTGACCTCGGCTCCTCCAAATGGTCCATGAGCCGTTTGCCATGGTCATGGTTCAGGTTGACATGTAGTGTAATTCCAATCATATATGAGCCTCTTACTTCACAGCCAGAGCAAAGGTCATGGTCACAGCATGTCATTTACTTAAAACATGTTAGATTGATCTATGACAATAGTCAGTCCCCCAGTTCTGAGTTGGCATATGATGGAACATTCTGACAATTGCTGGAAGACTCGCTAAAAGTATCAGCTGATCTAGACACTCTGGTCTTATTATACAGGTGAAATTGGTTTCCTTTGAAGCATTAGAGCTTGCTTCAGTTATTTGTAGTGGTGAGCGTAACCCCATCAGCATCTGTATCAATCACAAAATATAAACAGAGCTGTGCTTCTTGTTTAGTACAGCCCAATAGTAAGCTACAGTGACTATTGTTCACTAATCCAAGCAAGGATAAGGTCTTCCAAGAAATCCCTAAGAAACTAGCTAGAATAAAAAGACTGCCTAGCTCCTGCTTGTCAATTCATCTATACTAAAACAACTTATCTCCTCTGGATCTCCATGCCAAGTCTTGTGAAGTGATGCTTTGATTGCGACTGATATATATTTTTTGTGTGTGTGCATTGTGCAATTTACAATGTTGATTGTGTGAAGGACCGGAATCGGTTTCTGTGCTGTCAGATAATGAGCAATGCAGAGGGTGCATCTCCAGATACACCTCAGCACACAATGAGCATGTAGATTCTAGTCTCACTCTCGACTTAATCCTCTTCCTCTCTCACTTTCTTTAGACTTGACACAGAACTAATGATTGATACTGCTGAGCCTGTTAAGGCCACCACATACTACAGCACAGTGCGAGATTATGCAACAGTAACTAACACTAGGAACAGTACATAATTAATAATAAAATTAATAGTTATGAGTGTCCCGCTGCTCAAGGAGGGGGGACGGGAGGGGACCAAAGATCATTCCTCAGCTCGCCATACAACAGTTCCTTTCTCCTCTGCCAACACTTCCCTACCCAATACATAACACACTCGCCCATCTCCTCCATCACTGTATCACTTACTCCCTCCACACCTTTCCCCAACAGCAATGCCACCTTTCCATCCTTACCCACTCTTCTATATTCATCCAGCTACTGTCCAGCCCCTACAATTCTGCGCACCTCATCCACCAGTACCAGCCGACACCTCTAGAATTCCTCACACATTACCAAGAAGTGACCCACATCCTCTCCTGCTCCACTATCACATGATACACCTCTCATCCTTAACTATCCCACGTCTCTCGCATCTCCATTTATGTCGCTCTCTTCTCACTTGTACCTCTCTCCTATCCTACATAATTTCTCCCCAAATAATGTTATGGTCCGACCCCACATCCAGCTTGCCTGAGTCCTCAACTACCACCCTAGCTACATCCACGTCTTTACTAAACAACATATAATCTACGACCGACTTTCTCTCTACCCTCGCAGCACTGCAACTCGTTCCCTCAGACCTCTAACCCTAACGAACTCTAACAACCTCCTTCCATTACTGTTTGGGTTGTCCTCCACTCCTGCATTGAAGTCCGCCGTCATAACATCGAAACCTTTCTCTTCCTGCTTCACCACATCCTCCTGCAATACTTCAAACAATCCCTCCATCTCTCTCACTCTTTCTTGGTTCACATACACTACCCCTACCATAGTTTTCCTTCTCACTGCTCAGCTCAACTCCACCCACAGCAAACTTTCTCTTGACTTCCTCACCCTAGAATCCAAACTCTCATGCACCAGAACTCCCATACCTCCACTTGTCCGCCTGCCACCCTCTCTATTCCTGCCGTACCACTCATATCCGGCCACGCTCACCTCGTTCTCCTTCTGCAAAAATGTCTCCACTAATCCCAGCACATCAAACTTCTTCATTCCCAACAATACCTTCAAATCCACTTCCCTTGACCACCATCCTTTACAATTAACAAAATGCCACACTCAGCCACCCAGTTTCCCTATCTTTGATCCCTCTCCCATCCCCCACCCTCCTTAATAAACGTTTTGCACTCACAACTGAGATTTGTCCTTCAGTTCATGACCTTGGACATGTTCTCTTTGGCCAACAGGTGCTCCTCCCTGATGGAGTACTCCCCCACCTGATGGTCCTTGCCTCTCTCCAACCCCGTGTTGTCCACCAGAGTGTCTCCCCCCCCCCCCCCCCCACCCACCCCGGCAGCCCACATGTAACAAGCTGTGGTGAACATGTCATTCCACTTGATTCTTCCTCCTGGCATCCATCCACACTTCCAACTCTCCCCACCACCCTTTTTCATCTAGATTTCTTTCCCCACGTGCCTTCTCCTGATGTTTTACATGCTGTAAACCCTTCACTTGCCACTGCCGACTCACCCCCTGCACCGTATACGCTCCATTTACCCACAGACTCTTTCCTCCTCTTGAATCTTCCTCTCTTTCTCAGGACGATTAGCCTCCCTACCAGATTTCTCAAGACATCCTGGATTTTTTTTCCTTCCCTCTTAGTAATATCCTTCTATATATTGCCTCCATCCTTCACCGACTTTGCTTGTCCCATGTCCTTTACCACTTCTGTTTCATCTTCCTGTTCGACTTCCCTCTACAAACCTCCCCCCCCCCCCAACCGATTTAACTTCCTCCCCAAAACTTCCACCCTTCTCTACTTATATTCCCTGCTTATATTCCACTTGTTTCTCCAACTCTTCCACCCTTAGCAATATATTTATTCGCGAGTACCTCCCATTTCATTATATTAAAGTTAATCCAGACACCAGAATTCTCCCTATGTTACAGTTGCTTTAGCACCTCCCTCATCAGCAGCTGTATTTTGTTAGTAGTGTCTATAAATCCTGCGCCATCCCTTTCTTCCCGATATTGTTTTTTCTATCTCATTCTTAAAAACAACCTTGTCCTTAAAAACACACCTTACTACCTTTATCATTGTTCTGTCTTGTGCCTCCTTTCGAGCCTTCAAATCAACATTCATCCCAACCAGTGTTCCTTCCCTCTTTTCCGAGGCTTCAGCTACTTTTCTTTCCACATTTGCCCTTACCCAACCTTTTCCTCAGCTATCCCAACGCAATTTTGATGACACCATTCTCCACAAGAACCTTCACATCCTTTCGTCCTTTAAGACATACCCTGCACTTCGGTGTAGTTCGTTATTCACCGCCATTTTTTTATTACCGACATCATTTCTTGTTAAAATTGCTTGTAAACAATGACCCACCAGACAATTCTATATATAATTAGAGGTGCTGAGCGCAGTGTGAGTCAGCGTCTTTCCTAATATATACTTAAAGAGAAAAATCTAGATCCAACTACTTGTAACGATGATGCCGCTAGACAATTTGACTCGTACTTCCGTAATTACATCACTGGATCTGCACACTAAAAATAACCACCTCACATGACCAAACGTCGCGAACGGACAGCGTTTGCGCAGTACTGAGATGTATTATTTATTTTTTGTTGAGTTGTAGCAGCTAGGTGATGGTAATATAAAAGCTAGTGCCACAGCTCCGTTACGTTCATTATCTGAAAGAAGCTGCCACAACCGTCAAAAAAACGCAACAGTCAAGAAAACGCAATCATAGAAAACGCAACCAGCAGGGATACAACATCTAAAAAAAATGTCTGTTACAATCAAAGCATCACTCTACAGTAAGACTTGGCATGGTGATCCAGTGGAGAGACGTCGTTTTAGTGTAGATGAAGTGACAGCCCGGAGCTATACCTCGCTAGTTGCGAAATTGGCAAACGTATTTCCTTCTGTTACTGCTGCAGAAGAGCTTATCCTTGCTTGGATTGGTGAGAATAGATAGCTGTATATTAGTGACGTTAACTAGAACAATTGTGTTATTGATTGTTGCAGATGCTGACGGCGATACGATCGCTATTTCCAGTGATGAAGAGCTGGTGCAAGCGCTGGAATACTTCAAAGGAAACCTATTTCTCCTGTGTATAAAGATAGGTTCTGGATCAGCTGCTACTTCCAGAAAGCCACCTGGCAATCATCAGGATGTTCCAAAGAATGAGTTCCAATCCAGCAATTCTGCCAACCAAGGACAGGGTGGTTATTTCCATCCTGGAGTCACATGTGATGGCTGCAATGGACCCATCTATGGGACACGCTACAAGTGCTTGACATGCATTGACTACGACCTTTGCTCTGGCTGTGAGGGGAAGGGAGTACATGTGAGCCACAATATGATTGGGATTGGACAGCCTGACAACCTAAATCCATGGATCCATGCCTTCTCCAGAGGACCACACGGAGGATGTGGTCCATTCTTTGGTGGTGGTAGGAGAGGTGGAAGAGGGTCGCATGGCAATCCTTTCTTTTGTGACGGATGGGGAGGTAGAGGTGGAGCTGGAGGTTGGGGTGGTAGATGCAAACCTGGAGGATGGGGAGGTGGAGCTGGATGGGGAGGTGGAGCTGGAGGATGGAGTGGGGCTGGAGGATGGGGCGGAGCTGGTGGAGGATGGGGTGGAGGATGTGGAGATAGAGGAGGACCAGGAAGGTGTCCTTTCTTTCCTGGAAAAGATAGGAAGCCAAAGGAGGGCCAGAGTGAGGCAAATGGGGCAGGACCAGAACCCATGGAAACTGAACAGAAGAATGGACCCAGTGAGGAGGATCGCAAGGAGTTCCTAAGAGGAGTGGGAGAGGCAGTGTCCAACTTTTTGGAGCCGTTTGGAGTGAAAGTTGATGTGGGTGTTGCAGGTGACAAAGGCAACAGTGGAGACACAGCTGCTGACCTGAAGACTGGTTCTGATACGTCAAACGCTGCTACAGCCACAGTGAGTTGATCAATCCTGCAATGTCCCTCATTTCAGTTTTTCTCTTGCAACTTTCATTTATGTTATTGCTTTGATTGTTGTTGATAGTCTGAAGAGGTGGTCGAAACTGCCCTAGGGCAGTTAAAGACCATGGGCTATGAAGATGAGGGTGGTTGGCTCAGGGAACTGATCAGAGCCAAGGGAGGAGATGTGACCAAAGTTCTGGATACCTTGCACCCTGTGACTGAAGAAGTTTGAGTGTAGAACATTCTTGTAACAAGTATGTCAATATTGTGTGAACTCTTGTCTCTTCACCTAATATTGCAAAGCAACATGTGCTTGTTTTATACCTGCACATATAATATTTTATATTGTTAGCGTGAATATAAAAGATGGAGAATGGATCATAAGCAAAACAATCCTTCCATTTTCCTTCAACTTTTTACGCACCCAATAGATAAAGACACTGAGGCTGAGGCATCCGAAGTACAGTGAGGACACTACACAAAAGCCTGCGACAGTGGGAATATGTTTTTTTCTTGCTTTTTTTTCAGGCTCAAAAGAACACCAACAACGAAAATATACAATACGTGGTTAATTATTTGTGATAATCATTTTGTGACTTGGATTAATTTTTTTTTAAATAATAATAAATTAAGGCACAATTTGCTTGCCTTAGTTTGAACCTACACCAAGTACACTAAGTCATGAGATTAGACTTTGTGATCACAAATCACAACTACAAACTGATTATGCAATACGATGTCCAGGTTAGATGATGCAATCCTCCCAGCTATATATTTTTTCGGTCCTGTTCAACAGAATAAGAATAACAGCAATGTGGATTTGACAAGTGTTCACCTAATTTGTGGACCAGACCATTTAATTTGAATTTCCTTGCGCATATAATTATCATAGCTTGCTTGTCAGTAGTTGATTGTAGTACTGGTAACAAGTAAGAAGTAACTTTGTAAGATCCATTCCCTTCTCCCCTGAACTGAACTATTTTCCGTAATCCCCCCCCACCGTCACACACACCCGAATAAAAATATAAATGGATGTTTGTATGATAGATGGATAAATGGATGGATGAAGGGATGGAGGGAAGGAGGGAGAGTGGGAGGAGGGGTGGATGGATGAATGGAGGATGGATGAAGGGAGGGATGATAGATAAAAGGGATGGATTAATGGATAAAGGGATGGATGGATGGATGGCGGGATGGAGGGGTACAGAATGGATGGGTGTAAGGATAGACAGATGGGCGGAAGGAGGGAAGGACAAACAGATGGATAAAGAATGAAACAAACAAGAACAAATAAATAAACAAACAGTCAACAAATAAAACCAAACAAATGATGATGGTGATGATGATGACAACATCAACAACAATAATAATGACAACAATAATAGATCAGTAAGTAAGTAAGCAAATCAAGGAAGGAAATAAATAAAGGAGTAAATAGATTAAAAAACAAACAAAAAAACAGCAACAACAAAAAAGTGTAAGTTTTGGTTGGTATAGTTATATGTGCAACATCTATGCAAAACCTAAACAGTTCATAGGAGCCTAGCCTCAAGTCTTAAAACGAAGTAATATTCACGATAATGATGGAAGATATCTCAGTGGTTGTCATGATTGCAGACTAATTGTGAATATTGCTCATGGCAGTGCTTTGCTCTCCACCTTTACTCCATCACGATGCTGTCAGATACTTCAAGCATCAGTACACAGTGACAAAATCCACAAAATCCAAGGCTACATGAAAGACATTTTCTATGTTAAGTCTATTTGAATGTAAACTTGATTCACCAGTGAGAAGGAGCACAGTTTGACTGCAGAGGAAATTCCATCTTCTCACACCTAGAACTACTGTAGTTCACTCTTCACACTTCCAAGACATGTTCATTAAATTCAGCAACATTGTATACTCTACTTGGTGGCTGTCCGATGGCATAGGAAACCACAGGTAGATGTCAGACTAATGTTCGATTTGGTGTCTGTAACTTTAACTGCTGCCCTACACTATTGTCTAGATAATTAAAGGACAAACTGCCAACAACATGGATTTTCTCTCAGTGAATTTTATTTTATTTATAGCTCCATAAAACAGTTCTACCAATACTACTGGGTTAGTTCACAGAGGCATGCAATGACACAATTCAGTATTTGGTTCAAATACAATGCACCTCCGACCCTCTCCCCTTCCACACTTGTTTCTCTTCTTTCAAACCACTAATGAAGGATGGGGAAATGAGCATTGCAAGAAATCAGAATAATAGCAGCTTACCAGCTGGTGGAGGTGCATTTGAGGAGGATTAGCTAACAAAGTAGCTCAACTTATTCTGCTTGCATCTACTCTTTCCATATCTCTTACAAAATCTTACTTCTAACAAATAATAACAACAATAGCAACAAAATAAACAGGTGCACTGGTGTTTATGAACAACGACCAAAAATAGAAAGAATGCACAAGAACAGTATTGCATTATACACAACACACCTTCATATGAGGGTAAGCAAAGTGAGATTTTCTTGAATACAACAGCAGCATTACACTAGTATACAACACACCCACACATATTGGGGTGAGCAAAGTGAGATTCACTGAACACAACAACAGAACTAGTATACAACACACCTACACATATTGGGGTGGGCAAAGTGAGATTCAACACAACAGCAGCATTACACCAGTATACAATACACCTACACATATTCAGGGGCGGATCTAGGAATTATTGGGGGGGCCTCTTTTATTAAAATTTAAATATAGAAATATAGATATATTATATCAAATAACATATACAAACTGTAGAGAGAAAAATGTTATGACTAAATTACATTGAATAAACGAACAAAAAATCCAAGTTATTATGATTGGTTATCACAACGAGATATATAAAAATTGTGAATCTGAATCATGAAGTCCAAGGGTCAATAATTGAAGGGGAAAAAAAGAATTGGAAGATAAATGCTATTGGGCACTTCTGGTGTGACGGACGTACAATTCAGACAACAAATTTCAGAAATGTTGTACAATACATATCACAGCAAGGCTTGACCTAGGCTAGACATTAGTCTAAATTATTTTCACTTTCATAGTACATGGGAGGGGTTAGGCCTCTAAAGGGCTGTGATGGACATACGCAGAAAAATGGGAAATCATAGGGTAGGAATGTTTAAAGCCCAAACTCTAGGGATATTGTTCTTGTTTTTATAAATGTTCATACTAAGGCATAGAAGTAATGTTTGATACCCAAGGCCTAACTGTTGAATATTGTATAATCAAATTAATCCTCATTAAACTTTGTGATGGACGTACACAAAACCCGTGACGGACGTACATGTGTGATTAAGGATAGAATTCTGAGCATTGCTAGGCACTATTAGACAAAGCAAGTACTTGTAAGCATAACATAAACAGATGCTAAATGTCTTCAAATGCAAACTGTCCTCGATTGCCTGCAACACTTGGTGGGTTAATGATACGTACAATTTTGTTTCTTGAGTAGAAGATTTTGTCTTCAGGTCTCGGCCACTTCCAAGCATTTTCACTTCTATGCATGACGTTTACTTCAACAACAGAATCCTCTATACAGGTCACCTTCCCTGGAAACTCTTCACCATCATACTCCATAACAACCCACAATCCAATTGTCAAGTTCAGTGCTGGTAGCTGAGGCCGGGCATCGTCTTCGATTGGACAATCCTGTTCAATTGTTGAATTGGTCGGAGGAGTGACATCATTGGTGTTGCGGATTCGACAAACTCGGAAACATTTCTCATCTCGTTGTAAGTATCGGCTACTTTGACCTCATCCGCACCAGAAGCTTGAATACAGTGAACTTTGTGTTTGGGGGACTGCCATCACTCCTTCCCATTTGGCATCCAGAAATGCAGATTGTTGAACCAATCTCACTCTTGGCAACAAATTCAACTTGAATATTTGGGCAAAGCTGTTTGGCGAGTGCTGAATACTCTTGCGGAGTGGTGATATGACTTCTCTCTGACCGAATGTGTCTCCAAACTGCCCTCTCCACTGTCCCTCCAATCCCGTCTACGACACCTTTTCCATGAGATGTGGCAAAAAAATTCCATCTGATAGAGATGTCATGGTCTTGCTCCCAGTAGTGGGGATTTGAAAAGAGGAACCTCTGCTTAAACTGAGAAGTTGGACCATCGCTGAAAATATTCACGGTTTCTATGCTTGGGAATTTCGCTCGGAGACTTCGGAAAATATACTGTGACATGAAAACGAAAATGCTGTATTTTGTGTGGTCGAGGTCATCTGAAATTACTACCATACTGAAATTTGTGGGCATTGTTGATCCAAGTGTGAGTGGTGAAGATGGTTGCCTGAGCGTGGGTGCCAGTGGGCTGCTTGTACTTCTTTCTGTCGCATTTTCAGAGAAATCGACTTGCAAAACAATGGATTTACCATCACCAGAGTTCTTCAAGGAGTCAAACGAAGCTCTCTTCACAAAGGTATGGAGTAGGAAGGTACTCAGCTGTTTCTTCAGCTCATTAAAAACTGCATCCACTGTATCAGTCATGTCTACCTTCTCAATTCGGCCTTCCACTGGTAGTACTGCAAGGTCTCTTGAGCTGCTTTGTGGTGCAAACTCATCAATCAGATCCACACAGGTTGAACATTCTCGTGTCATGCACTTCTTGAAAGTGGCGTCACAGGTCACTTGCTCAATGAAGGACGAAACAGGAACACACTTCCCAAGGTCTTGCACTCCCCAGCTGTTCTAGTAAAATCTAGCAAAACATTGCTGCATCTAACTTCCCCACTCCCCAGCTTCCCTACTAGCCACCCAGTTTCCCTATCTTTGGTCCCTCTCCCAACCTCCACCCTCCTTAAAAGGGTGTCCACTACCCAAAAAAACAAAAAAACAAAAAAAACCACAACTTCTCTCTGCTTCAGAATTTTTATTTGAAATCTTGTACGATGTGTACCTATACACAGACTTACCTTCTGGTGCTGTGCCAACTATCCAGCTCCAACTGATCCGGACTTAGTGAACATTTAAGATTTCATGAGGACGGTCATATTTGGAGACTAGTTTACTTTGGGATTTCACAACTTACCACAGGGGAAATTACAAAGTATGAAACACAATATAGTTTTTTTTAAATAGTGTGATCATGGATTTTAAAAACTATTGCAATTTCTTGGTAGCATTTTCATTGTTTTTTTGTACCTGTTGACATCATACTTGCTTAAAATTAAAAACAGAGTGTCATCTTGTAGCTCTCATTGAGAGGAAACAGAATCTATATAATTTTGTCTGATTACTCCAAATATGAAGCAGGGATAACCGTCCTTGGCCCCAAAAAGCAACTTTTGGGGGACGGGCATTTTAAGGACTAGTATAGTATTTCAATGGTTGAACTGACCATACCATTAAAAAAAACACCAAAAGTGGTATACATGTACACACTAGAAAAATCAAGAATAGGGATGAGAAGATTGGTCTGTCCTATATAGGCCGCTTCCTAGGGGGATGACCAGAATCACTGGTTTGCTTCCCTTGTCGGTCTCCGCGGCCATTGAAACTCACTATTACGTGAAGCATCTTCTTCGCAAATCGGGTATATACTCAAGTTAATATAAGTCTAGAATGGAGCATCCAAATCTTCTCCAATTTGGAAGGCAGCATCCTGCATGTACTGTCATCATATTTTGGGGGGGGGGGGGGGGGAAACCAAAAAAAAAAAAAAAAAATTTTTTTTAGGTAGTGGACCCCCTTCCTCCTTAAGGGGGGACATCTGCACTTTTTTTTAATTTTTTTTTTACCTGTGGTTACAACTTTAGAGCTCAGTAGATTCTGCAAACTTCATGGTATGGACTTGATATATAGCTCAAAAGATAGGTCTCTCTGTGTGCTCTCTTTTGATACTAAAATATGTTTCATAGGTATAACTATAGGCAAGTTACTAGACCCTAAAGCGGAGGGACTTCAAAAACCTGCACCCCAAAACCGCCGTTGGAAACCATTCTGAGATGCGAAGTGCAAAAAAATTAAAAATGGTACGAGTGGCTAGAGGAAGCTCTAGAGCATACAATGACTATATTGAGTAGGCGTGAAAAATTGATTACCTGGTCAAGCGCGCGGTTGGAAAATTGAAGGCGTTGATTTGGCGACGCCTTGTCAACGCCTTCAATTTTCCAACCGCGCGCTTGACCAGGTAATCAATTTTTCACGCCTACTCAATATAGTCATTGTATGCTCTAGAGCTTCCTCTAGCCACTCGTACCATTTTTAATTTTTTTGCACTTCGCATCTCAGAATGGTTTCCAACGGCGGTTTTGGGGTGCAGGTTTTTGAAGTCCCTCCGCTTTAGGGTGTAGTAACTTGCCTATAGTTATACCTATGAAACATATTTTAGTATCAAAAGAGAGCACACAGAGAGACCTATCTTTTGAGCTATATATCAAGTCCATACCATGAAGTTTGCAGAATCTACTGAGCTCTAAAGTTGTAACCACAGGTTAAAAAAATTAAAATTAAAAAGTGCAGATGTCCCCCCTTAACATACTTTTTGCACTCACAACTGAGATTTGTCCTTCAGTTCATGACCTTGGACATATTCTCTTTGGCCAACAGGTGCTCTTCCCTGATGGATGACTTCCCTCCCAGTGCTCCCCCACCTGATGGTCCTTGCCTCTCTCCAACCACGTGTTGTCCACCAGAGTGTCTCCCCCCCCCCCCCCCCCCCGGCAGCCCACATGTACCAAGCTGTGGAACATGTCGTTCCACTTGATTCTTCCTCTTGGCATCCACACTCCCACCTCTCCCCACCACCCTTTTTAATCTAGATTTCTTTCCCCACGTGCCTTCTCCTGATATTTTACATGCTGTAGACCCTTCACTTGCCACTGCCGACTCACCCCCCCGTCACCATATACGCTCCATTTACCTCTCTTTCTCATGTTGATTAGCCTCCCTACCAGATTTCTCAAGACATCCTGAAATTTTTCTTCTTCCCTCTACGTAATATCCTTCTACATACTTCTATATATTATCCTTCTATATATTGCCTCCATCCCTCCTCCACCCTTCACCGACTTTGCTTGTCCTATGTCTTTACCACTTGTTTCATCTTCCTGTTCGACTTCCCTCTACAACCCCCCCCCCCCCCCCCCAACAGATTTAACTTCCTCCCCAAAGCTTCAATCCTTCTCTGATTATATTCCACTTGTTTCTCCAACTCTTCCACCCTTAGCAATATATATTTATTCGTGAGTACCTCCCATTTCATATATTAAAGTTTATCCAGACACCAGAATTCTCCCTATGTTCCAGTTGCTTTAGCACCTCCGTCATCAGCAGCTGTATTTTGTTAGCTGTATTTTGTTAGTAGTACTAGTGTCTATAAATCCTGCGCCATCCCTTTCTTCCCGATACTGTTATTTATGCAGTTCCTCCTTCTTAAAAACAACCTTGTCCTTAAAAAACACACCTTACTACCTTTATCATTGTTCTGTCTTGTGCCTCCTTTCGAGCCTTCAAATCAACATTCATCCCAACCAGTGTTCCTTCCCTCTTTTCCGAGGCTTCAGCTACTTTTCTTTCCACATTTGCCCTTACCCAACCTTTTCCTCAGCTATCCCAACGCAATTTTGATGACACCATTCTCCACAAGAACTTCACATCCAAACCATCTTAGAGTTTTTTCGTCCTAAGACATACGCTGCACTCTGCACTTCCGCCATCTCTCGCCATTTTTTAATTACCAACATCATTTCTTGTTAAAATTGGTTGTAGTATTCGTAAACAATGACTGGCACCAGACAATTCTATATATAATTAGAGGTGCTGAGCGCACTGTGAGTCAGCGTCGTAGATTCCTTAAAGAGAAAAATCTAGATCCAACTACAGTGTACTTGTAAACGATGATGCCGCTAGACAATTTGACTGCACTTCCGTAATTACATCACTGGATCTGCACTAAAAATAACTACCTCACATGACCAAACGTGCTGGTACGCAGCAGTACTGAGATGTATTATTTTTTTTTTGTTGAGTTGTAGCTTGGTGATGGTAATATAAAAGCTAGTGCCACAGCTCCGTTACGTTCATTATCTGAAAGAAGCTGCCACAACCGTCAAAAAAACACGCAACAGTCCAATCATAGAAAACGCAACCAGCAAGAAAATCCTGTTTGGTTGGGATACAACATCTAAAAAAAATGTCTGTTACAATCAAAGCATCACTCTACAGTAAGACTTGGCATGGTGATCCAGTGGAGAGACGTCGTTTTAGTGTAGATGAAGTGACAGCCCGGAGCTATACCTCCCTAGTTGCGAAATTGGCAAACGTATTTCCTTCTGTTACTGCTGCAGAAGAGCCTATCCTTGCTTGGATTGGTGAGAATAGATAGCTGTATATTAGTGACGTTAACTAGAACAATTGTGTTATTGATTGTTGCAGATGCTGACGGCGATACGATCGCTATTTCCAGTGATGAAGAGCTGGTGCAAGCGCTGGAATACTTCAAAGGAAACCTATTTCTCCTGTGTATAAAGATAGGTTCTGGACAGCTGCTACTTCCAGAAAGCCACCTGGCAATCATCAGGATGTTCCAAAGAATGAGTTCCAATCCAGCAATTCTGCCAACCAAGGACAGGGTGGTTATTTCCATCCTGGAGTCATATGTGATGGCTGCAGTGGACCCATCTATGGGACACGCTACAAGTGCTTGACATGCATTGACTACGACCTTTGCTCTGGCTGTGAGGGGAAGGGAGTACATGTGAGCCACAATATGATTGGGATTGGACAGCCTGACAACCTAAACCCATGGGTCCATGCCTTCTCCAGAGGACCACACGGAGGATGTGGTCCATTCTTTGGTGGTGGTAGGAGAGGTGGAAGAGGGTCGCATGGCAATCCTTTCTTTTGTGGTGGACGGGGAGGTGGAGCTGGAGGTTGGGGTGGTAGATGCAAACCTGGAGGATGGGGAGGTGGAGCTGGATGGGGAGGTGGAGCTGGAGGATGGGGCGGAGCTGGTGGAGGATGGGGTGGAGGGTGTGGAGATAGAGGAGGACCAGGAAGGTGTCCTTCCTTTCCTGGAAAAGATAGGAAGCCAAAGGAGGGCCAGAGTGAGGCAAATGGGGCAGGACCAGAACCCATGGAAACTGAACAGAAGAATGGACCCAGTGAGGAGGATCGTAAGGAGTTCCTAAGAGGAGTGGGAGAGGCAGTGTCCAACTTTTTGGAGCCGTTTGGAGTGAAAGTTGATGTGGGTGTTGCAGGTGACAAAGGCAACAGTGGATGCACAGCTGCTGACCTGAAGACTGGTTCTGATACGTCAAACGCTGCTACAGCCACAGTGAGTTGATCAATCCTGCAATGTCCCTCATTTCAGTTTTTTTCTTGCAACTTTCATTTATGTTATTGCTTTGATTGTTGTTGATAGTCTGAAGAGGTGGTCGAAACTGCCCTAGGGCAGTTAAAGACCATGGGCTATGAAGATGAGGGTGGTTGGCTCAGGGAACTGATCAGAGCCAAGGGAGGAGATGTGACCAAAGTTCTGGATGCCTTGCACCCTGTGACTGAAGAAGTTTGAGTGTAGAACATTCTTGAACAAATATGTCAATATTGTGTGAACTCTTGTCTCTTCACCTACACCTAATATTGCAAAGCAACATGTGTACCTGCACATATAATATTTTATATTGTTAGCGTGAATATAAAAGATGGAGAATGGATCATAAGCAAAACAATCAAATTAAGTCCTTCCATTTTCCTTCAACTTTTTACGCACCCAATAGATAAAGACACTGAGGCTGAGGCATCCGAAGTACACTACACAAAAGCCTGCGACAGTGGGAATATATTTTTTCTTGCTTTTTTTTCAGGCTCAAAAGAACACCAACAACGAAAATATACAATACGTGGTTAATTATTTGTGATAATCATTTTGTGACTTGGATTTTTTTTTAAATAATAATAAATCAAGGCACTGCCTAAGTTTTGAACTTACACCAAGTACACTAAGTCATGAGATTAGACTTTGTGATCACAAATCACAACTACAAACTGATTATCAATACGATGTCCAGATTAGATGATGCAATCCTCCCAGCCATATATTTTTTCGGTCCTGTTCAACAGAATAAGAATAACAGCAATGTGGATTTGACAAGTGTTCACCTAATTTGTGGACCAGACCATTTAATTTGAATTTCCTTGCGCATATAATTATCATAGCTTGCTTGTCAGTAGTTGATTGTAGTACTGGTAACAAGTAAGAAGTAACTTTGTAAGATCCATTCCCTTCTCCCCTGAACTGAACTATTTTCCGTAATCCCCCCCCCCCCCCCCTCACACACACCCAAATAAAAATATAAATGGATGTTTGTATTGATAGATGGATAAATGTATGGATGAAGGGATGGAGGGAAGGAGGGAGAGTGGGAGGAGGGGTGGATGGATGAATGGAGGATGGATGAAGGGAGGGATGATAGATAAAAGGGATGGATTAATGGATAAAGGGATGGATGGATAAAGGGATGGAGGGGTGCAGGAATGGATGGGTGTAAGGATAGACAGATGGGCGGAAGGAGGGAAGGACAAACAGATGGATAAAGAATGAAACAAACAAGAACAAATAAATAAACAAACGGTCAACAAATAAAACCAAACAAACAAATGATGATGGTGATGATGATGACATCAACAACAATAGTAATGACAACAATAATAGATCAGTAAGTAAGTAAGGAAGGAAATAAATAAAGGAGTAAATAGATTAAAAAACAAACAAAAAAACAGCAACAACAAAAAAGTGTGTTTGGTTTGTATAGTTATATGTGCAACATCTATGCAAAACCTACAGTTCATAGCTAGCCTAAAGTCTTAAAACGAAGCAATATTCACGATAATGATGGAAGATATCTCAGTGGTTGTCATGATTGCAGACTAATTGTGAATATTAGTGCTTTGCTCTCCACCTTTACTCCATCACGATGCTGTCAGATACTTCAAGCATCAGTACACAGTGCCAAGGCTACATGAAAGACATTTTCTATGTTAAGTCTATACTTGATTCACCAGTGAGAAGGAGCGCAGTTTGATTGCAGAGGAACTTCCATCTTCTCACACCTAGAACTACTGTAGTTCACTCTTCACACTTCCAAGACATGTTCATTAAATTCAGCAACATTGTATACTCTACTTGGTGGCTGTCCGATGGCATAGGAAACCACAGGTAGATGTCAGACTAATGTTCGATTTGGTGTCTGTAACTTTAACTGCTGCCCTACACTATTGTCTAGATAATTCAAGGACAAACTGCCAACAACATGGATTTTCTCTCAGTGATTTTTATTTTATTTATAGCTCCATAAAACAGTTCTACCAATACTACTGGGTTAGTTCACAGAGGCATGCAATGACACAATTCAGTATTTGGTTCAAATACAATGCACCTCCGGCCCTCTCCCCTTCCACACTTGTTTCTCTTCTTTCAAACCACTAATGAAGGATGGGGAAATGAGCATTGCAAGAAATCAGAATAATAGCAGCTTACCAGCTGGTGGAGGTGCATTTGAGGAGGATTAGCTAACAAAGTAGCTCAACTTATTCTGCTTGCATCTACTCTTTCCATATCTCTTACAAAATCTTACTTCTAACAAATAATAACAACAATAGCAACAAAATAAACAGGTGCACTGGTGTTTATGAACAACGACCAAAAATAGAAAGAATGCACAAGAACAGTATTGCATTATACACAACACACCTTCATATGAGGGTAAGCAAAGTCCAAGGGTCAATAATTGAAGGGAAAAAAGGGGAAAAAATAATTGGAAGAGAAATGCTATTGGGCACTTCCGGTGTGACGTACGTACAATTCAGACAACAAATTGAGCTGTAGCTAGTTTCAGAAATGGTAAATCTGTATACAATACATATCAGAGCAAGGCTTGACCTAGGCTAGACATTAGTCTAAATTATTTTCACTTTCATAGTACATGGGAGGGGTTAGGCCTCGTTAAAGGGCTGTGATGGACGTACGCAGAAAAATGGGAAATCATAGGGTAGGAATGTTTAAAGCCCAAACTCTAGGGATATTGTTCTTGTTTTTATAAATGTTCATACTAAGGCATAGAAGTAATGTTTGATACCCAAGGCCTAACTGTTGAATATTGTATAATCAAATTAATCCTCATTAAACTTTGTGATGGACGTACACAAAACCCGTGACGGACGTACATGTGTGATTAAGGATAGAATTCTGAGCATTGCTAGGCACTATTAGACAAAGCAAGTACTTGTAAGCATAACATAAACAGATGCTAAATGTCTTCAAATGCAAACTGTCCTCGATTGCCTGCAACACTTGGTGGGTTAATGATACGTACAATTTTGTTTCTTGAGTAGAAGATTTTGTCTTCAGGTCTCGGCCACTTCCAAGCATTTTCACTTCTATGCATGACGTTTACTTCAACATCAGAATGCTCTATACAGGTCACCTTCCCTGGAAACTCTTCACCATCATACTCCATAACAACCCACAATCCAATTGTCAAGTTCAGTGCTGGTAGCTGAGGCCGGGCATCGTCTTCGATTGGACAATCCTGTTCAATTGTTGAATTGGTCGGAGGAGTGACATCATTGGTGTTGCGGATTCGACAAACTCGGAAACATTTCTCATCTCGTTGTAAGTATCGGCTACTTTGACCTCATCCGCACCAGAAGCTTGAATACAATGAACTTTGTGTTTGGGGGACTGCCATCACTCCTTCCCATTTGGCATCCAGAAATGCAGATTGTTGAACCAATCTCACTCTTGGCAACAAATTCAACTTGAATATTTGGGCAAAGCTGTTTGGCGAGTGCTGAATACTCTTGCGGAGTGGTGATATGACTTCTCTGTGACCGAAAGTGTCTCCAAACTGCCCTCTCCACTGTCCCTCCAATCCCGTCTACGACACCTTTTCCATGAGATGTGGCAAAAAAATTCCATCTGATAGAGATGTCATGGTCTTGCTCCCAGTATAGTGGAGATTTGAAAAGAGGAACCTCTGCTTAAACTGAGAAGTTGGACCATCGCAGAAAACATTCACGGTTTCTATGCTTGGGAATTTCGCTCGGAGACTTCGGAAAATATTCTGTGACATGAAAACGAAAATGCTGTATTTTGTGTGGTCGAGGTCATCTGAAATTACTACCATACTGAAATTTGTGGGCATTGTTGATCCAAGTGTGAGTGGTGAAGATGGTTGCCTGAGCGTGGGTGCCAGTGGGCTGCTTGTACTTCTTTCTGTCGCATTTTCAGAGAAATCGACTTGCAAAACAATGGATTTACCATCACCAGAGTTCTTCAAGGAGTCAAACGAAGCTGCTTGCTCTCTCTTCACAAAGGTATGGAGTAGGAAGGTACTCAGCAGCTCATTAAAAACTGCATCCACTGTATCAGTCATGTCTACCTTCTCAATTCGGCCTTCCACTGGTAGTACTGCAAGGTCTCTGAGCTGCTTTGTTGTGCAAACTCATCAATCAGATCCACACAGGTTGAACATTCTCGTGTCATGCACTTCTTGAAAGTGGCGTCACAGGTCACTTGCTCAATGAAGGACGAAACAGGAACACACTTCCCAAGGTCTTGCACTCCCCAGCTGTTCTAGTAAAGTCTAGCAAAACATTGCTGCATCTAACTTCCCCACTCCCCAGCTTCCCTACTAGTGTTTACAGAAGGGATGTAGATTCATATTCACCAGTTCTTCCCTAAAAGGGATGCCTGTAGCACACAGAAAGGAACCTAGTGAACTACGTACTTCTTAACAGATCTTGTAACTTCCTCAATGCCAGCTGCTAAAATAGTTTTACTTGCAGGCTAGATAGTGTATGTATTTGGGGAATGACTATCAGTTTGTAGCTATAACTCAAGCAGCAGCTTTGTTTCTTTACACCCTAACCTCTGAAGCCAAAACCCAGGTCATGGTCCAAGCCTAATCCTAGTCATGGTCCAAGCCCTAACCTGTACAAGTCATTGTCCAAGCACTAACTCGAGTCATTGTCAAAGCCCTAACCCTAGTCAATGTCCAACCCCTAAACTACCCTTTGTCAAAGACCTAACCCTGGTCAATGTCCACCCCCTAACCCTAGCCTTTGTCCTAGCCCTAACCCTGGTCAATGTCCAGCCCCTAACCCTAGCCTTTGTCCTAGACCTAACCCTGGTCAATGTCCAACACCTAACCCTAGCCTTTGTCCAAGCACTAACCCTGGTCATTGTCCAACCCCTAACCATAGCCTTTGTCCAAGCGCTAACCCTGGTCAATGTCCAACCCCTAACCTTAGACTTTGTTCAAGCACTAACCCTGGTCAATGTCCAACCCCTAACCCTAGCCTTTGTCCAAGCGCTAACCCTGGTCAATGTCCAACCCCTAACCCTAGACTTTGTTCAAGCCCTAATCCTGTGTATATATCCAACCCCTAACCCTAGCCTTTCTCCGAGCCCAACCCTGGTTAATGTCCAACCCCTAAAATCTAGCCTTTGTCCAACCCTAACCGTAGTCAGGGTAAACCTATCCCTTTGTCCAAGCCCTAATCTTGTCAGCTGTATAATGGTGACAATCAGTCTAGTCAGTTTAAAATATTGTAGAAAATGTAAGGAAAATGTAAGGTAGCAAACTATAAATAGAAGATTGAATTAGTGCTGTAGCCATTCTAACTTTTCTGAAGATCGAATTGTCAATGGCAGAAAGACAAACAAAGAAAAGGGTAAAGATTAAGGCTGTACAATAACAAATTCTACATCTTTTAACAATGTCTAGATGGGAATTTGTTAAGATGTGACGTACGTACATGACGGACGTACAAGAACCTTGTACGTCCGTCACAGGTTTTTCCGTAAGTCATGGGTGTGTGGCCTTTCCATTAAGGGTGGAAGTTATAGTTATGCCTAATAGAAAACTAAAAGAGAATATGAAATAGTTTTAATTAAACTTTAACATCACTGAAATAATTAATAAAGATGCACATATTTGTAACGTACGTACGGCATCAATTATATCCCGAAACTACAAACCGTAAAATATTATTTAGTGGGTGTAACCAAAAAAAACCCATTTAAGTAGAAAAATTATAAAAATGATCCAAATACACTTAATTTGGAGCAAAACTCAATTCCCAACTGTAGGAGGTGTCTGATCTAAAACAGAACAAAGCTTCTGTCATCATCTGATACTGTGGCAATTACATAAAAATGAGCATATCTCGTTACCCGTTTTTCATATTGGGTTAAAAATTTGCAGAATATGAAACTTCATTTATTTAGCTTCAGAATGGTGTATTAGAGCATACTCAAAACCCATTTTGAAATTTTGACCCCTTGGTTGACATTTTCCCGGAATTGCCCTATTAATACATTATGTACATACATGTACTTATAAAGCTATTCTATTACATTTAAGTTTAAATCTATCAACAACATCATCAAGATCAACAGGAAAACTATAATGAATATGCATCAATGCTAATGCGGATAATCTGTCCTGCCCCATACTACTAAGGTACTATTGGTCCTCTCGTTCTCATAAGATGTGACTGAAATAGTACATGCGATGCGCAGCAGTACGTAAAGGTTAGGAAAGTAATCCTTGTCACACTCTTTCAGAGCTTGAAGGGTGGATGGCCACTTGTCAGCATCTTGACTCTGCCACTTTGCCCTCCACCTCCACACCTCAGTAGACACAAGTGCAGTACTTGGCAAGTCATCATTATATAAAGAAATCAAGTCCTCTAAAGATATATCATCCCAAGTAGTGATTATAGAAGGTATAAGATTGATTAAATTGGCTGCTACTGTTTGAGTCTTACCAAACCTATCATTCATTTGTTGAACTAAGTGGTCCAATAAAGGAAGCACAGCAGTTCTTCGATAGTATTCTTCCACAGAACTGTACTCCACATTATTTCTGTAAATTTGTCGAGCAGATACACGTGGGACTTCAGGAACCACACCTACATCATAAGCTATAGTTTCAGCTTGCACATACCATGAATGTAACATTTCCTCACTTTGACGAACTACACAAAGTTCATTCAGTACGTCTTTAACATCCATATAAGTTTTAACTATAATTATTACTATTTTTCTTTTGTAATTTTATACTTCTAGGTTTTATAATAGACATAGAATTCATTGTTGCTATGAAAGATATTATAAAAGGAAAGGAAAGGTACATCTTGAGCAAGCCATTGGCTGCCACAATTGTTTTCATATCCCAGTTCATATCCCCATATGTAGGATCACGTTCTGTAATTGCTTCCATTGCAGTTACAAGGAATTGATACAAAACATTAAAAAATTCATAAGCGTTGTGCCGATAAATCCATCTTGTTCCTTAACTTTAACAACGCTAGTTCCCTTATCAATTACTTTCTCAAGAAATAGTTGCCATTTAGCACTACTATAATGGAAGAAATATGCTGTCTCAGTAACAGTAGAATTCATATTACGAATAGGAGGTAAACTATAATTATACAAACTTCAACAATACACAAATTAAGCATGTGACTATTACAGTGGATTATGTGGCTTTAGGATTTTCTGCCAAGAGATGACCCTGCACACCCCTTGCACTAGACATATTGCTAGCACCATCATAGCCTTGTCCCCTACAATCTTCAAAGTCTAAGTCAAACTTATTCAGTGCTTCTTTTATTGCAAGAGCCAAAACCTCTCCAGTGATCCTTTCTGTACTTATGAAATCTAAGAATTCTTCTCTTATATTACAATTACTATCTACAAATCTTAACACCTGCTCCTTACTGACCACTTCATCACTAAGAATAGAATAATATTTAGCTCGATTAATTTCCTGTATTATACTATCTCTAATATAGTCACTTATGCATTCAATGAGTTAATTTTGGGTGGTTTTGCTAGTATAAGTTGCATTTTTTAAGCATCTTTCAAATGTTTGGCTAATGCAACTTTTCCGGACTTCACCGAGTATTCAAGGAGTGCTAAAAAATTCCCTCTTTTGACCTCAGAATCAGCCGTGCTATCATCTCTGTGACCTCGAATAGCTATACATTGCTTACCACAAAGAAGTATTGCATCAGCTATACATCTTATTATGTACCTATTTGTTGCTATGTTACTCTCATCTAAATGCAGCAAACAATTCTTAATAGAAGACTCTGGACACACATGAGAAGACTTTAAAGCATCTGCCCGAGCTAAAGCCAGCTGATGGTACTGCGTACAGTTGTGACTGGCAAACTTTTTAGTTTTCCTAGACCATGCATTAAATCCATTACATACAAAACGACCCAAACCCTTTGTAGCAAAGAGAACACATGGCAAACAAAATATTCCTAAACAAACCAAGGGTTTTCAGCCAAGTATTTATGTTGACAAGACCTATTACAGCCATCTAAATAACTACTGTACTTGGAAATGTAAATGAACTATCAGGCTTAAAAGGATTAACTAAAAGTGAATACTGTACGAGCCAAATTCAAGATATCTGTTTGGGACCTTGAGCGCATAAGCAAGCCAATATCGTTACACTTCTCAAAATCAATTGAAGCACTTGACGAAGAAGCAGCAGAAAAAGTGGACAAGGAAGTGCAGGGCAGATGAGACGTGGAATGAGAGGGCAGGACAGAAGCGGAACATGAAGGCGGTAATAGCGCAGGCTCAGTAGGCTCAGGGGGAGACACAGACACACAGAGCCTGAGGGCTGGGTGGGAGATACACGCAGAGAGGGCTGGCTGAGAGACACACACTGGGTGGGAGACACAGATAGAGAGTTCTCTGTGACAGACACAGAGGATGGGTGAGAATCACAGACACAGAGGGCTCAGAGGAGACACAATGGACTGAAGCAGGAGACCCAGGAAGAGTGACAGGTACCACAGCTGGAGATGGAAAAGTGGTGTTCTTGTTGGTCCTTTTTTGTTTCCTAAGCATTAAATGTGGACATTTCTATGTAAATTAACTCTACTAGCTAGCAGTAGTGGGTGGCTGCAAGGACTATATACTAGTACTAAGTTGGCAATCTATTCAATAGCATAATATTCTCGATCACTAGATCAACTTACTTAGCTGTAGGGGGGCCTGGGGTGGCTTTGAAAAAAGCCTTTAACTTTGACTGAGCCATGAGTAAGATATTTGGTGAGTGACAGGAGTCGACAGTAAATCTCTCTGGGAGGGAATCAACCAGGTGCTGAACATTTGGAACGAGGATAAAGGTAAGGTTTAGTCTGGTGCAGCCACACCCCTACATTTCCCCCACTTGGGGGTGTGGCTTCTCAGGTCAGCCAGCTAGCAGAGTAAACATAAGAAAAAGAAAAAAGCAAGAAAAGGCAAAAAGCATTGCAGGTTTGTTGTTTAGTTAGAGTTTTGGAAATTAGAGAAAAGGTGGCCTCGAACGAGACCAGTCGATCCCTTCTGGATCCGCCACTGATATTGGGGTGGGCAAAGTGAGATTCAGAACACAACAGCAGCATTACACTAGTTTACAACACACCTACACATATTGGGGTGGGCAAAGTGAGATCATTGAAATGTGGATTGAGACTGACCAGCCAAATCAACCTTGAGGACCCATCTTCCGTATTATAAGTTGCACCTGGATATAGATCTGCTTAGAAATGTAATGTTGATTTTCCTGCATATGAATTGCATCTGTTATTCAATTTTTACACCGCACACAGACAGGCTATATATGCTAGTTTTAAAATGCTGAACTCAAAGAGCTATATATGTATGGCATAGGTCAACGGTGAATGGGCCTCAATGCTTTCAATGGCCAAGACAGAAAGTGAAGGGGAAGAAAAAATCATCTGCTGAAGTTCTGGAAAGTAAAGACTATATACAAGAGCATCGTCTAGAACTACATTACTAAATAATATGTTCAGGCGACTAAATTAGGTACTTGACCTAACACTTCTCATCATAATACTAGTTATCATCCCTTTCAGCAAAAGGGAAGCTAATAATTATAACTTGTAAAAAGGTGGAAGGAAGATTATTACTACACCGAGTGAAAGCTGAAGTGGATTTGCATTCCAAGGATTTTAAAGTGACCCTCCATCCTCCCTGATTATGTTGACAAAGTGATGACAGACTTATGCTTTTTCATACAAGAAAGTTCTATCCTGAAGAATAATGCTGGGCTTATTTAAATCTAGGAAGGGTCTTTGTTTTGCAAGTGTTACATAGATGCATAGATAGATACATAGATAGGCCTGCACAATAGATAGACACTGAAGTTAAAATACTGGCACTGGTAGTACCAATAGAGCTATTAAAAAAAAAGATGAGCTACCATTCATTTCTGGACAAATTGAAGGAAATACTCCATGAAGAAAACTGCTTTTTTTTTGTCCAGCAGTGCAAATCAGGTTGCTGTAAAGGGTCTGCTGGCTACATGTGATCAAGTGCCATGTGCTTGGTAAAGGGATATCTTTACTATTCACCATAAAAACAAACAAGATGGATGTATAAATCATGTCTAACATTAATCTAATCTCTGTCATGCAAATATCCACACAGCCCACACATCATTGTTGCAATTCTTTACTTTCCTCGGTTCTTCAAATGGTGACGCAACTTGTTCAGAAATTCACCAGCCATTTTTCATGTGCACCAAGGGGAAAAAATAAACGCAGGAACTTCAGTATCTCTTTCTAATACATCTTTGTGTTGTAGCAATTTAGCAATTTTCCACCCTTAAATATTTTTTTAAAACGATCTTCATTTTACAGCTTAATTTTATAAGTGATGATGCCTTCAACATCCTATCGTACGTGACATTTAGCAGTGGCTCCACTAAGCACATAAAATTGAACCACATTCCATCAAGAACTAGTTCGTCTGGGCATTTTTACTTTAGGCGGCTTCCACTTCTATGGAACTCACTGCCTTCCATTGATTTGAATATGTCAGTTGAAATGATCGCATCAAAATTAAAAGATTTTTTCTGGTTACATTTTTGGGCTCATTTCGATCAAAATGACTCCTGCTCCCATCACTTTCTATGTCCCTGTTCAAAGTGTTCCCACTCACCAACTCCTTCTAACTTCTCTAACTTCTGATACTTATTTTTCATTTAATAAGGCTGCTAGCTGAATGCTAGGAGACCTCCAGACTCCGCATGTTCATGTTTACACACTTTACCACAACTGTACTGTATCACCAATCTGATGTCCTGTAAAGCAATAATAATAATAATAATAATAATAATAATAATAATAATAATAATAATAATAATAATAATAATAATAATAATAATAATAATAATAATAATAATAATAATAATAATAATAATAATAATAATAATAATAATAATAATAATAATAATAATAATAATAATAATAATAATAATAATAATAATAATAATAATAATAATAATAATAATAATAATAATAATAATAATAATAATAATAATAATAATAATAACGTTATGAAGAAATATCTGGTAACATTGTAGTCGCTTGTACACTATTTGGTTAATGTAGGTGGTGCTCTTGTAGGCAGTTGATGTTCGACGGAGCAACAATTCTAACCACCCATTTCAAACAAAAGTTCATCGTGACCCTTTGACCTATCACATGACCGTTCTTACCCTGCGGACGACCCTTTACCTATACACGCGTCGCAGCGACAGTTGTTGTGAGATTAAAAATAAGGGACGGAATGAGCGAACGTAAAGATAGTGACCACCATGATGTGAATGCTGAGTTGTATTCATTATCAACCGATGTTGCAATTACGGTGCGTGTTTAAGTTATAGGACTCTGTGACATGTTATCTATTAAATACAGCTCACTGCAGAAGACAGAGCTGTGCTGTTGGAATGTAGAAGACACGCTCTGTTTAGAGGTAGCGTGGTTACAATACACTGTAGTTGCACTCTGTTTAGAGGTAGCGTGGTTACAATACACTGTAGTTGCACTCTGTTTAGAGGTAGCGTGGTTACAATACACTGTAGTTGCACTCCTGCCTCTTTGACCTGAATGATGCATGTGATTTGTGATGAATGTAATTTGTACAGCGTTCAGGTCAGGGAATCTGCTTTCTGAATTACAGTATTGAACTGCTATAAACCAGGGTGGGTGGAAGAAACTTGGAAGTATAAAAGTATAGGGGAGGAAAAAACAGCAAAAAAAACGGTTACCATAATGATCACAAACATTTAGAGAATCCTTTACCATTTAATACTCGGTTGATAAAGCATAAATACTGTAGCAATGGTCAGTGTATTATTTTTTATGTTTCTCTACCTAATGTAGCTGTTGGCCAGCTGTGGCAATGTTGAGAGTTGAACAGTCAGTCAAGGCTAGTTCTAAAACTAGTAAAGCATTTTATTTTAACTTTTTCTTGTATCTTACAGCATAAACCTTCCCCCCTCCCCCCATTACATTCTAACGCTATGTAGAAGTTGCATTCTCCTTCAAGCATGTGGTAACAGTTGCTCATGGTAACTCCAGAACTAAGCAAATGCTACTCTATTACTACATCAACCCAACCGCACAGTGTAGAAGACCTGTGTATCCAGACCATGATGCATTGTTGCTATAGTTCCCATTTCCCCCCGAACAACGTGATCCTTGTAAAAAAGCCAACCTAGCCAGATTAGAGTAATTGATGACCTCTACCCAATTCAAGACTATTTGAAATGTGGGATGTGTATATTGTAGTTTCAGAGTGTTTAGGTCAAATTGCTGGCGATGCAGCTGGCGATTAGATGTGCGTAGTCAGCAGACAAGAGTTATGTTGTTTCCTTGTTTGTTAATTGCTTCATGACAATCTGTTACAGGTACTGCAGCTGGAGGTGCTGTGTGCTCAGTGGTGTACTGGTTGAAGGCACAAGGTCTGTTGTACTTGCATACACACACACCTAACACACACAAGCGCATACACCTGACACACACACACACACTCCCACCTGACATAAACACACATCATGAAGCAGCGGACATTAATAAAATTGTGCAACTATAATCTACCTTAACCCTTTCACCGGTATAAGCATCATATGACATGAGGACCATGACCGCTGCTAATTTATTCATTAAAAAACTAACAGTTTGCGTAGAAAATCTGGAAAAAATATTTGAGCATGCCCAGAGCATTGCTCTATCACTTGTTAAGTAAAAGGAATGTATATATATACAACTTCAGTAACTATGGTGAGCGTGACATCAAAATTCACTTCCGGTTTCTGGAAAAGAAATGGCGATTTGCAACAAAAAAAAAAGGTGGAGGTGGAGGGAGATGCTTACCATAGCAGCAATTGATTGTAATGCCGTAACAGCCATGAGGTGAGCTGTTGTGGGTGATGGTATAGCTGGTCATGTCCCTACACTATCTAGTGACGATTTGATGGCAGCCAAGGTCAGCATGACTTGGGCCAAGGTAAGTAATGCTGAATGGATGACTTAAAAGCATGGCAGCTATGTATAAAACTAGCCTACTACTAGGAATCTTGTAGATGGATGTGCATCTAATTGTTCTCTTGCAATAGATTCTGTTAGTTCTCAACTGTTCTCATTCATCTGATTCCAAGAGTCGGAGACACTGGGAACCATTCCTGCTCATCAAGGGTGTGGTCACGGTTGAGTTATGGCACGGTCCATCTTCTGGTGGCTCTGTTGCTGGTAATTAGGAGCACGTGATTCTACAAGTGCATTGGTGTGATAGTTGTATTTCAAATAGATTCGTCCTTCTCAACCTTCCTTGTTCATCAGACTCTGATGAGTCTGAAGCACACGGAACATTTCCTGTGTCATGGCTGTGGTCGCGGTTGAGCCATTTCTCCTGGCCCCTCTGTTGTTGGCTCTGTTATGGTTTTATAGTTAGTTAGGGGTTCCTGGACTTAAAGTGAGCCGACCACTAAAGCCATTTGCTTATATGCGAGTTGACATGTGGGGCCACTTTACATACCATATGTGGTGGTGCAAACTATTGACTCGTTCTACAAGTTTTTTGCGGAGGATGTGTCGGACTTGTTTGTGATAGAGACGATTAGTTATCAGTACCACCCCCCCCCCCCCCCCCCGAGCTCATCTACGGGTGATTCCACTGTGGAGGAAATAAAGGCATTTGTAGTGTACTGTGCATCATGTCATGGGTAATGGTGTCCATCTTCCATGTCTGGAGCTCTCCTGGAGCACACAACACTTAATCCTCAGTTCAGCTGGTATTTCCAACATCATGTTTGTTAGGAAGTGGGAGAAGTTGTTTCAGTTCCTCCAGTTGGCTGATAGCACTCAGCAGCATCCCCTATTGGTCAATCACTGCACAGCTGCTTCAGTAAGTTGAAGAAACTCCTAGACTCAGTTAGCAAAGTTTGAACCCAAAGTATCTACATGTATAATATGTATGTCAAGGGAATGAAACCTTATCTCAAACATTTTATAATAATATTCATAGCTCTGTGATTGTTTGCTTAACAACCAGATTTCATCATAATCCATCCAGTTGACCATGTGGACCATTATCAACTTATTGACTTTCCAACAAGGCTAGATGCCCATCATATTAGTGCCAAAAGCCATTTTTATAATTGAACTGCTCATAATGATATTCACAGTTGCCAACCAACCAAAATTCATCATTTTATTCTTCGATGATTAAGCAAACATCTTGATTACTCAATAAGTATTGGTGAATTCTGATGAATTCTGTAGAACAGAGACAAATTTGACCAGCTAAAATTTGATAGAAAAAAGTTCTTACTTCCCATTTCCTATAATGATATTCACAACATTGCTAAGCAACCAAAATCATTATAATGCCCATCAACCCATCAGACCACCTGATATATGTACTTTTCTTAATCACTCTTCATACATTAAAAAAAAAAAAAATGTGAGAATCATTCACACACAAAAAATTTCCATAATAAAGTTGCTGGTGAGAGGGTTAAATGGTGAGAGGGTTAAAGCGGTGGTTGTTAGCCAGGATGCTTATAGTGCCAGTCATCAAGAAAATGAATGTTTAACCCTGAGCAGTCGCTTAGTGATCAAATGAGCATGAGTCTGTGTTGGACTATAGCTAGTATCTACAAGTCTGTCTGGTCCCCAGCAACGCAAGAAACACCAACTCTCGAGCGGGAATGACCTGGTCAATACCGGCACATAACAAGTGAAGGTGAGGTCCAAAATGAATATAACTGCCTAGATACCTGCTTGACGACCACCTGCTTGACTAGCATTGAACACTAGTGGATACCAGAGAGGCTATGACTTGAAAGCATGACGGAAACTGGCGGCCTATACGTTCCTAGTCGGTCACATTTGTATGCATGTTCTGCATGTGGTGTGTAATGCTGTCATGGTTATTGCATGTGGGTGGGTAATGCTGTCATGGTTATTGCATGTGGGTGTGTGATGCTGTCATGATTATTGCATGTGGGTATATGATGCTGTCATGGTTATTGCATGTGGGTGTGTGATGCTGTCATGGTTATTGCATGTGGGTGATAATGTTGTCATGGTTATTGCATGTGGGTGGGTAATGCTGACATGGTTATTGCATGTGGGTGGGTATGCTGTCATGGTTATTGCATGTGGGTGTGTGATGCTGTCATGGTTATTGCATGTGGGTGGGTAATGTTGTCATGGTTATTGCATGTGGGTGGGTATGCTGTCATGGTTATTGCATGTGGGTGTGTTATGCTGTCATGGTTATTGCATGTGGGTGGGTAATGTTGTCATGGTTATTGCATGTGGGTGGGTAATGCTGTCATGGTTATTGCATGTGGGTGGGTATGCTGTCATGGTTATTGCATGTGGGTGGGTAATGCTGTCATGGTTATTGCATGTGGGTGGGTGATGCTGTCATGGTTATTACATGTGGGTGGGTGATGCTGTCGTGGTTATTGCATGTGGGTGTGTAATGCTGTCATGATTATTGCATGTGGAGGGTAATGCTGTCATGGTTATTGCATGTGGGTGTGTGATGCTGTCATGGTTATTGCATGTGGGTGGGTGATGCTGTCATGGTTATTACATGTGGGTGGGTATGCTGTCATGGTTATTGCATGTGGGTGTGTGATGTTGTCATGGTTATTGCATGTGGGTGTGTAATGCTGTCATGATTATTGCATGTGGGTGGGTATGCTGTCATGGTTATTGCATGTGGGTGGTTGATGCTGTCATGGTTATTGCATGTGGGTGGGTAATGCTGTCATGGTTATTGCATGTGGGTGGATATGCTGTCATGGTTATTGCATGTGAGTGGGTAATGCTGTCATGGTTATTGCATGTGGGTGGGTAATGCTGTCATGGTTATTACATGTGGGTGCGTAATGTTGTCATGGTTATTGCATGTGGGTGGATATGCTGTCATGGTTATTGCATGTGAGTGGGTAATGCTGTCATGGTTATTGCATGTCGGTGGGTAATGTTGTCATGGTTATTGCATGTGGGTGGATATGCTGTCATGGTTATTGCATGTGAGTGGGTAATGCTGTCATGGTTATTGCATGTGGGTGGGTAATGTTGTCATGGTTATTGCATGTGAGTGGGTATGCTGTCATGGTTATTGCATGTGGGTGGGTAATGCTGTCATGGTTATTGCATGTGAGTGGGTAATGTTGTCATGGTTATTGCATGTGGGTGGGTAATGCTGTCATGGTTATTGCATGTGAGTGGGTAATGCTGTCATGGTTATTGCATGTGGGTGGGTAATGTTGTCATGGTTATTGCATGTGGGTGGATATGCTGTCATGGTTATTGGGTAATGCTGTCATGGTTTGTCATGGTTATTGCATGTATGTGGGCAATGCTGTCATGGTTATTGCATGTGGATGGGTAATGTTGTCATGGTTATTGCATGTGGGTGGGTAATGTTGTCATGGTTATTGCATGTGGGTGGGTAATGTTGTCATGGTTATTGCATGTGAGTGGGTAATGTTGTCATGGTTATTGCATGTGGGTGGGTGATGTTGTCATGGTTATTGCTTCCCTCTTGTGACTATATTAGGGCGAGTTCCTGTTTACTTTCATCGCTATTCAGGAGCTACGTACAGCATTCTATTCTTTGGAGCCTTTCTTTGGGGAGCAGGCTCTTATCAAAAGAAGTGCTTCAAGAAGATTATGTCTCTCGAGAACTCTGTTCTTGCCGAGCGCATTCGGAAGGTCATGAAAACGAGGTGATAATGTTGTATTGATATTATGCATTCCTGTGTAATGCACTCAATGCTGTAGACTGCAGAGACTATTAGTTTCATTGTGTCACACACACACACACACACACACACACACACACACACACACAAAAGAGAAGGTTAGAATGACCTATAAACTTCCAAGTGGAGTATAAGGCATGTGGAATAGGTCAATAAGTGGGGAAGAAGATTGAAAAAACTCGAGCACTTTTTGCACGGGTCTTCTTCCCCACTTATTTATTATATAACTAGTTGGACGCCACATACCCGAAGGCCACTTATCCGAACACGCCAGTCAACCCAAACAACTTCATGCCCATGGCAATGTTAGCCCTGCCCATGGCAATGTTAGCCCTGCCCCATGGCAATGTTAGCCCTGCCCCATGGCAATGTTAGCCCTGCCCCATGGCAATGCTGGTTACATTTGGTGTACCTCTTTTCATTTTGCTGGGGAAAAAGCTTGCGCATCCGCACAAATGCCAATCACCTAACATGGAACCTCGTCCAGTATTTTCTTCGATGCTTCTCGCTCTGTGTCAAAGCAGAGGGTGTGGCTAGACCTATTCAAAGGAGATTAGTTGTCCTTAATATCGATGTGAGCTCAACACCCTTGACATTATGAAGTATTATGACATTATGAAGTACTATGATATGAAGTATTATGATAGTACACTATGAAGTATTATGGTACTATGAAGTATTATGAAGTATTATGACACTATGAAGTATTATGGAGTATTATGATACTGTGAAGTATTATGACATTATGAAGTATTATGATGCATGTACTATGATACTATGAAGTATTATGATACTGTGAAGTATTATGACATTATGAGTATTATGATGCATGTACTATGATACTATGAAGTATTATGATATGAAGTATTATGATACTATGAAGTATTATGATATTATGAAGTATTTTGACATTATGAAGTATTATGATACTATGAAGTATTATGATACTATGAAGTATTATGATATGAAGTATTATGATACTATGAAGTATTATGATACTATGAAGTATTATGATACTATGAAGTATTATGATACTATGAAGTATTATGAAGTATTATGATATTATGAAGAATGTCATAAGTTTAGATAGAGAGCTTAGAGCAGCGATGGAATGAATGTTGGAAAGTAGACCACGATTATATGAGGGACAAGGACAAGCTGAAGACTTGAAGTTCAGTACCTGAACATTTCAGTTATTTGAACACCCTCCGAGCCCAGCGTGTTCGGATAGTTACTATAACCAATGGAATGTAAGTGAAGTGGAGCCGTTCCATGTTGGCCACTGACTCCTCTCACAAACTCCATACAATTTGAAGGATTCTTAGAGGATTATGTATGTGTATATATTATGCAGTGTATTATAGTGGGGGCCACATACTACTCTGCATCGTGCCTGTGTATTTGTATAGGATTATGCAGTGTATAGTGGGGGACACATACTACTCTGCATCGTGCCTGTGTATTTGCAGAGGATTATGCAGTGTATAGTGGGGGACACATACTACTCTGCATCGTGCCTGTGTATTTGTATAGGATTATGCGGTGTATAGTGGAGGCCACATACTACTCTGCATCGTGCCTGTGTATTTGTATAGGATTATGCAGTGTATAGTGGGGGCCACATACTACTCTGCATCGTGCCTGTGTATTTGTATAGGATTATGCAGTGTATAGTGGGGGCCACATACTACTCTGCATCGTGCCTGTGTATTTGCAGAGGATTATGCAGTGTATTATAGTGGGGGCCACATACTACTCTGCATCGTGCCTGTGTATTTGTATAGGATTATGCAGTGTATAGTGGGGGCCACATACTACTCTGCATCGTGCCTGTGTATTTGTATAGGATTATGCAGTGTATAGTGGGGGCCACATACTACTCTGCATCGTGTCTGTGTATTTGTATAGGATTATGCAGTGTATAGTGGAGGCCACATACTACTCTGCATCGTGCCTGTGTATTTGTATAGGATTATGCAGTGTATAGTGGGGGCCACATACTACTCTGCATCGTGCCTGTGTATTTGTATAGGATTATGCAGTGTATAGTGGGGGCCACATACTACTCTGCATCGTGCCTGTGTATTTGTATAGGATTATGCAGTGTATAGTGGGGGCCACATACTACTCTGCATCGTGTCTGTGTATTTGCAGAGGATTATGCAGTGCATAGTGGGGGCCACATACTACTCTGCATCGTGCCTGTGTATTTGTATAGGATTATACAGTGTATAGTGGAGGCCACATACTACTCTGCATCGTGCCTGTATATTCACAGATTGGATTCTAACCATGAAAACTATGAATAATAACCCCCTCGACGATATCCCCCTGTATGTGGTACCTAGATGAATTCAGGCACTAGTGTTCCTGTGAAATCCGAGCATTGTTAGGTTGTTGTTCTAATTATTGTCCTGGCCCAACCTACTCCTAGCTGAAGACCTTGACCTTTAAATAAACCCTTGAAATTCATCGCAAGGATCTTGTTTTGTTTCCATCTGTCTTCCCACTCATCACTTGCATATAAAAGGTTTACTCATAAAAACAACAACTTTAGTACCAGAAGACTCCAACTCTTCCAATGCACGTCCATGGCTACTCTGTTTCTTGTAACGACTTAATTTCTTCTCAACATTTCAGCTAGATGCTCTTCATCAGGAAAGGCATGAGTAGCAGTGGTTGGCAATGATGCAATCCAGATAGCTCACTTGCTGTTTTTAAAATTGGATTGAGTAAAGATCGCATGTGCGGTATTAGAAGCAGAACGAATGCCATTCAGTTCTGCTCTTTTGTTTGTTGAGTTCTTGTTCCTGGGCAATTGTGCCAAGGAGCTGTAGCTCCTGAGCAGCTGTTACCAAGTCCTTGAAGGAGGCTGTAGCTGACCCTATGCGAGTCCAGTTAGCAATATCGACAAGGTGTAGCATGGGCTGATATTTGAGTTTGAACTGTGTGCTGTACATGGCTACAGGATACAGGCAACAATACCAACAAGAGATGTGATGTGTGTTGTGTCCAACGACCTTGAAGCTCTTCTAGAACTGAGCCAGGTCAATGATATAATTAATATACAGAAACAGCATACACCCACACACACACACATGCACACACACACACACACATGCACAAAACTAGAACAAAAAAATACTATTTTGGATTGCCCTCTTTGGATTGCCTTCTTTGGATTGCCCTCTTTAAAAGGAAACAAGGCACAGAATCTGATGACCCTTTACCATTTGCATTTTTAAAAGCTAAAGTTTCGATGTTTACGCAGAGACTTGATGAGAGACACAAAAATTGTGTCCTCCCCTCCAGTTATTTGTAGAATGATGAGATCCAGTGGGAGTGGCAATGACCTCAAGTGTGAAACAATTCAGTTATAGCAATCGTTAGCTCCTCGAAAAACAAGCGCTATACGGTGATTGGTGTAAATGATTTAAAATGGCTGTGGTCTACATGGATACGGTCTTGTTTTTTGTTTTTTTAACGGGCCGGGCCGATCCAAATTTAAAAAAATTGTCTGACGGAAACTCAACTGCCACATGCATGGGCAGCATAGGCTTATTAGAGCGACCCTTATTGACTCATGCATGTGCGGCATAGGCTTATTAGAGCAACCCTTATTATTGCCTCATGCATGTATAGCATAGGGTTATTAAAGCGACCTTTATTGCCTCATGCATGTGAGCATAGGGTTATTAGAGCGACCCTTATTGCCTCATGCCTGTATAGCATAGGGTTATTAGAGCAACCCTTATCGCCTCATGCATGTGCAGCATGGGGTTATTTAGAGCGATCCTTATCGCCTCATGCATATGCAGCATAGGGTTATTAGAGCGACCCTTATTGCCTCATGCATGTGCAGCATAGGGTTATTAGAGCGACCCTTATTGACTCATGCATGTATAGCATAAGGTTATTAGAGCAACCCTTATCGCCTCATGCATGTGCAGCATGGGGTTATTAGAGCAACCCTTATTGACAATGGCCTGTGCAATTGCATGGTGAGTATTTGAAGGTGCTTGCCATTCAGCAAGTGCTCTCTACTCATTGATCCATGGTGTATGCATGTCTTCCCACGCAAGTGTGAACATTAATACCATTTGTCAGGCTCTGGAATGCTAGGACATCAACTCTCTTGCCAGACTTCTTTTCTCCCTCTCTCTCTGTGCATGCATCACATGATGTTTGCATGCATGCTTATAACTAGAGCTGTACTTACTTATTCTGGGTCGATGTTTAGAACTGTTCATAGCCACAATTACAACGAGCTGCAGTTTCATATAAGAATTGGCTCCATAGAGTAGGCAGACAAAAACAACACTACACAGAGCTGCATGGTGGTGTACATAACGAAACTTTAGCAAAGAAATCCCATCCAGGAGTATCTTCTTTCTCCAGAGAGAGTGGTTGCCAGTATGTCTAGCTGCAGCAGTCTTCAAGAGTATCCAGACACAGCAGTGAGGGTCTGGAAGAGACAGTTCATGGTGGCAGTTGCAGTTGGTGGCCATTTAAACAGATAATTGGGGGGAGGGGGGACCTGAAACTGAATGTACATTTTTCTAATTAGGCCTGTGCAGTAAACACTAGGTGGTGTTTAGTCAATTTTTAATATATTGTGAACAATTTTAAGCCTCTAGGCACTTATAGTGGTTTATCAGCTAATCTCTAGTCCACTCACACGCGGATGGGTGGGTGGGGGGGGGGGGGGGGGGGGGGGGTGGGGGGGGTGTGTGTGTGCATATACAAGGTTCTTCAATTGCTTCTGTCAAAGTTGTAGCTTGCAATTTCGGACTGCCATAGGTGTTTGTCATCCCTCTAAACTGAATAGGAATTTTACTCGTACAACGTACAACTTGAGTTGACCACACCGTACCTCACAACAGTGCAGCACAACTGTAATAGCCAGAGCATCACATACTCCTTTTTATTTAATCACAATGAAATATCTGATCATATATTTTGTAGCCACCAATATTCTTTGGTGAACATTGGTCAAAATATTAATTAATGAGAAAAATGTGTATTGGTCCCTGATGCCACGCCCTTGAGAGTGCATGTGGTCCCTGATGCCACGCCCTTGAGAGTGCATGTGGTCCCTGATGCCACGCCCTTGAGAGTGCATGTGGTCCCTGATGCCACACCCTTGAGAGTGTATGTGGTTCCTGATGCCACACCCTTGAGAGTGTGTGTGGTCCCTGATGCCACACCCTTGAGAGTGTATGTGGTTCCTGATGCCACACCCTTGAGAGTGTGTGTGGTCCCTGATGCCACACCCTTGAGAGTGCATGTGGTCCCTGATGCCACCCTTGAGAGTGCATGTGGTCCCTGATGCCACACCCTTGAGAGTGTATGTGGTCCCTGATGCCACGCCCTTGAGAGTGTATGTGGTTCCTGATGCCACCCTTGAGTGTATGTAGTCCCTGATGCCACACCCTTGAGAGTGTATGTGGTCCCTGATGCCACCCTTGAGAGTGTATGTGGTCCCTGATGCCACCCTTGAGTGCATGTGGTCCCTGATGCCACCCTTGAGAGTGTATGTGGTTCCTGAAGCCACACCCTTGAGAGTGTATGTGGTTCATGAAGCCACACCCTTAAGAGTGTATGTGGTCCCTGATGCCACCCTTGAGAGTGTATGAGGTCCCTGATGCCACCCTTGAGAGTGTATGTGGTTCCTGATGCCACCCTTGAGAGTGTATGAGGTCCCTGATGCCACCCTTGAGAGTGTATGTGGTCCCTGATGCCACACCCTTGAGAGTGTGTGTGGTCCCTGATGCCACACCCTTGAGAGTGCATGTGGTCCCTGATGCCACCCTTGAGAGTGTATATGTGGTTCCTGTTGCCACCCTTGAGAGTGTATGAGGTCCCTGATGCCACGCCCTTGAGAGTGTATGTGGTCCCTGATGCCACACCCTTGAGAGTGTGTGTGGTCCCTGATGCCACACCCTTGAGAGTGTATGTGGTCCCTGATGCCACCTTTGAGAGTGTATGTGGTCCCTGATGACACCCTTGGAAAATGGCCTAACTTTGTCTGTAGATGGTCCTGCACACACACTGGACACACACACTGTACACACACACTGTGCACACACACTGTCAGAACTGACTGGGCATGTGGTTATAGCAAAAATGCTTATAAAGCTCAAGCTATATGGATTTAGGCCTGGAGGCACTGGTCAGGATTTTAGCCTAGACTGCTTTTCGCAGCCACCATAGAGGTATTTATTTATTATTAGAGGCCAGAATTAGAGGCCAGATTCAATCCCGAGTTGATCCAGTTGGCTTTCCATGTGAGTGGGAGGGGACTATCCCCCTCTGCATCCTCACTCCTAATTGTGGCCTTCTGTATGGTAGCTGCTACTTAAAACATTGCCTGCAAGACCTGACTGCCTTTTAGTTCAGCTGGCACCGGCCTTGCAGATAGTACATGTAGGTAGGTCAAGTTTCTGTTTTGTTGTTGTTGTTGTTTTTTATTTATTTTTTATTTATATTTATTTATTTTTTATTATTATTATTATTGTTGTTGTTGTTATTGTTATTGTTATTGTTATTGTAATTGTTATTGTAGTTGTTGTTGTAGTTATTATTATTATTATCATTATTATTATTATTTATTATTATTATTATTATTATTATTATTATTATTATTATTATTATTATTATTATTATTATTATTATTATTATTATTATTATTATTATTATTATTATTATTAATGCATGCTACACATTAGAAGGAGATGTTGGTCCCAGGCATCAGCATGTTTTGCCCCATGCCTCCAGACTAGTATCTGATATTTCTACTTGATTGTCCAAGAACAGAAAATGCCCCCCAAATATTACTCTTTGTGATGATGTTTGGCTAATAGTGAGGAGAGAAAAGTCAGTATTAGGAACAGAATGGAGGCCGGGAAAATGAGAGAAACTCCACCTACTCCACCTTCCAGTGGGGATACGTTGTCGTCAACAGATCCATCGCATATGCCAAAACTTCGCCCACACATTGCCACACCTCCTTCAAGCACCGAGTTTGATAAAGAGCCCTCCAGCTACACGTCCTCTGATGATGGGCCTGTGCTGGTCGCCACGCCAGACCAGGAAAAAGAACAGCCCAATGCGTTCTCCAAGGACCCAAAGACATCAATATTCTATGAGCCATTACAAGATAAGCCCCAAAGGTATATCTTTTTGCGATGCATGCTAGAGAACAATGCCTGGTAATGTGGGGGAGGGGGGGGGGGGGGGAGGGGGGGAGGGGGAGGTCAGTGAGCAAGCACATGCATACTAGGCTTGGGAACACTCAGCCAAGGTGGTTATTTGGTTGTTTGCTTGTCTAATCTGTCCTTGTTCTCGCTCCCTCTGTGATGTTGGAACTCAGTCCACATTTCAATGAATCTCACTTTGCTCATCCCAATATAAAGTATACTAGTGTAAATGCACATCCCAATATAAAGTATACTAGTGTAAATGCAGTTTTTTTTCTCATCCTGTAAATGCAGTTTTTTCAGACTAGTGTAAATGCTCATCCCAATATAAAGTATACTAGACTAGTGTAAATGCTCATCCCAATATAAAGTATACTAGACAGTGTAAATGCACATCCCAATATAAAGTATACTAGTGTAAATGCAGTTTTTTTCTCATCCTGTAAATGCAGTTTTTTTCAGACTAGTGTAAATGCTCATCCCAATATAAAGTATACTAGACTAGTGTAAATGCTCATCCCAATATAAAGTATACTAGACAGTGTAAATGCTCATCCCAATATAAAGTATACTAGACTAGTGTAAATGCTCATCCCAATATAAAGTATACTAGACTAGTGTAAATGCTCATCCCAATATAAAGTATACTAGACTAGTGTAAATGCTCATCCCAATATAAAGTATACTAGACAGTGTAAATGCTCATCCCAATATAAAGTATACTAATGTAAATGCAGTATTTTTTGTCGTCCCGTAAATGCAGTTTTTTGTGTACTGTTGGTTGCTGTTCATAGAAAGCCAATACTGTATAAACTGTTTTATTTTGTTGCTGTGCTCATCAGAGGTAGGACTTTTGAAGAGATACGGCAAGAAAGTAGGCGTAAGCAATACCAGTCGAGCTACCCTACCAGTCAGTCCTCCTCCAGTACAGCTCCACCAGCTGGTAAGTTTCTACTATTCCTACATGCTCTGATTTCTTGCTGTGTTGACTCTCTCCATGATCTTGATGCCTTCTTTAGTTGTTCCAAGGAAGAGGAGAAACAAGTTCGGGGATGATATTGAAGAATAGGAATATTGTATTTGACTATATAGTGCTTTATACAACCAAGTGTTTGTATGCCATTGCTTGCCATTGTGGACTGTTGGAAGCAGTCGTACAGAACCTTTTCATGGAGTTATAAATATAATCCATGCTCTTTTCAGTTCCTTTGACAATCTAGTAGTGCATCAGTTCAAAATATGTTCGAGTTACAGTATTGATCATTGGTCTGTCTTGTATCTAGTGCATGTTTTACAGGGACGCCATTGCTTTTGTGATTTCTGATGCGTGCATCATCCAGGAAGTATGCACTAGCAGATGTGTTGGAGATGGGTGCTGTATTGATAGACATGTCTGGGGACTACTGAGACTGAACTACGACAACTCCACATGTGACAAGACAGAATCTCCTGTGCTGCCAAACCGGACTCCCTCTGACGGGCAAAACCAGCTTGCATACTTCATTGTAGAAAACTTCTTTCATGCAGCCTTGGGTGTTGTCACTATGTACTGAGTGCTGCTTGGAGTATTTGGCAGCGTCATACATGGGTTGAAGGTGGATAGCAATGTTCATAACAATGGTAGACCTCAATTCGCTAGTAGAGGAAAGTGCTTTGTTGTCTCGACTGCAAATATCACAGTCTAATAGTGGATATTGCTGGTGGGGTTACTTTGCTGCCTTGTCGAGACTCGGCACATTTACTAGTCAGAGGTTGGGGATAAAAGTATACTAGAATCATCATCGGCATTGTTATTATTATATTTTATTCACAACTTTAAGTTAGTACAACAAACAACCCAACTCAACTGTGCTGCTCCAGCTCTTCGAGTTAACAATCCAGAGGTTGCCGCTCCAGGTTCTCCTGTTTGTGGTATAGAGGGGATTGAGAATGATGCGAAGATTGACTATGGGAAGCAGACTGACATCTCTTGTTCTCATGATGCTTTCTGCTTGCTTCATCATGCATTTGCAATTCCCAAGCTCTTTATGATCTTGTCCCTGTTTTTCACACCAAAGCTTTAAGATTTTGACTCGATTCCGTGTTCCATCCTGAGGAGATCACTACATTCTCCTCAACACAATCAAGCTCCGTTTCAGGCGTCACTTCCAGTGAAATTTGGTGGTGTGGGGATCAGAAGAGTGCTTGCACCCTCTTCCTTTTTGGCATCAGCTTCTGGTGCTTTTGACCTCACCACCAGATTCTTCCCGACTATATACCTATGTGACCTGAACTGCCTGCATTTGATGATGGCTTGGAAATGTGGAGTCAACATTTGATTCTATGTCTTCCCAACAGAAAATTGGAGTGGTCCACATGTTCATGCTGAAGAGAAGAAACACAATCGCTGCACATGTGGGACACCCTGCCCATGTCCAAAATGATCACAGGGTGGTTGCTGGTTCATGATTGGGTGTCGCCCCTCTGTCATCCCCGCAGTTGTCTGCAGTGTGGAACAGTAACCCAGTTTGGCACTCTATCTTGGCTATCAGAGTAGTCGAGGGCATGAAGCTGTCACTGACATTGTCCGTAAATCTCTTGCCTTGATTAACATTCCCCTATCATCGGGACCCTTTAGGCATTTCTCGCTCCGACAGCAAACAGCCTGATGGAGCTATATATCGTCCCCTGGAAGGATGCCATATTCGGGATACCACTTGTATAGACTCCTTTGCAAACCTATGCTATGCCAACCGACTATCTGAAGGTCTAGCTCTGAAGGTCTAGCTAGGTAGAGCTGAGTCCTTGAAGGAGGAAAAGTATGTGAACTACTTTTCTATTGCAATTGAAGCTACTGGAGCATTTGAAGGGAAGGCATCTTTGTTTCTTCTACATAGAGATGGGAGGCCAGCTCAAACCTGAGTGTGATGAACCATATTCCCTCGTTTTCTTCTACAGAGAATTTCTATTGCCAGCATGGAACACTGCAGCTGTGCTGGGTTCTAGTAGGTCTGGCTAGCAATGCCTATTTCTTTTCACAATAATTTAGTATTACATATGTGTGTATTTTATTTGCTGTGGTTAAAAATCAAATGTCTGGGTTTCTCCGTGTGTCACACCCACATGCGCCATAATTTAACAAAGATCACCATAATTTAACAAAGATGTTTGGTCACCTATGGGTTCAGTTGTAAGAAGAGCGAAGGGCGTCATTGTTGTCATGGGATCAATGACATTATGCAAAGAGCTCTAATCACAGCATGCATCCCTTCAATGGTGGAACCATCCAGCATGATTATCATACAGACAGCAAGCGACTGGATGGGGCAATGGTGATCCCATGCAAGAATGGCAAGCCACTTGGGGACGCAACTTGCCCTGAAACTCTTCGATGCTATGCCCGAACAGTGCACTGAGGATGACCTGGCTGAGGAGAGGAAGTTGGACAAGTACGCCAGCTTAGGGCCTGGCTATTCCACACCTATGGCTATTGAGACTGTGCTTAGGAAGATGTCACTGGCATTTAAAAAATGGCTGGGCCACTAGGTGAGGGCGATGCACTGGAGAGATGAAGGCGGCCGAGAGTATACATTTTTCAGCATCTCTTGTAGCTGTACAGAGAAAACGGTTGTCAATGGAGGTGGCAGGTCAGGACTGGAATTCATCTTGTTTAAAAACTTCTCAATGGACTCTCAATTGACATAATAACATTACAATAACCTTCTCAGTAATCAACTTCAAATTATATTCTCTCCATTGTTTTGACCAGATGCTCTAGTCTTCATCAGGAATAATGAAGGCTAGAGCATCTGGTCGAAACGTCGAGAATACAATTTGAAGTTGATTACTGAGAAGGTTATTGTATTGTTGTTTTTTCAAGTTTTTTTTAAAGCACACAACACACACAAACAGCACAATAACTAAATAGGCCATGCTGGGTTCTAGTTAATCAGCTAATGATGACTTCTTTATGTTGGTATATATGAAGGTGTAACACCATCAATGAATCCCAAATTGGAAGTAGAGTTTCCCCTCTACCCTGCCATAAGATAAGCGAGGGATTTCACTAAATCCTGTGACCAAGATCTTTGATCCATTGAAATGACCTCCAAGGTCTCTATGGGAACTATATTGGGTGAAGGAGAAGTATGATCCAAACTTGTGTATTTGGCCAGCTTTCTTTTCTCTGCTGCAACAGCTATGGCACCCGCTCTGTTGTTAGCCAAACCATATGATGTTGCCAAGGAGTCCAGACACATTGCATCCCAGATTCGACAACGCATTTTCTAGCAGAATATTTTTAATCACTTGATAAAAGGCCATAGAGCCTTGTGGTTATTGACTATGATACTGTTGTTTAACCATTTGTTTTAGAGTGGACTTACGTTCAGACCATTCGCGCAAGTTCTGTTCTTGCCATAGACCACGCCCGTGTTAATTAAAGGACAGCGAGGAAGGGTACAGCAATGGGGTATATAGTGCCAAGTTGTAGATCATTAGGTGAACTTACAGTAAATATGTCAATTGTATAACATGTGATAGCACCATTTGTAGCCATTGTATAATGTCAAGTGGATATAGAGAGGTCCAGAAATTACACTGGTTTGGGCTCTTGTGCAATATTTTGGCCACCCCACTAATTAGTCATCCAAAAATCACACTATTATATGACTGAAACAAGACCTATATAATAGTTTGGCAATAGTGAGATTATACATAATCCAAAAAATAGCACATATTTGATACATAAAGGTTCTCAGGATGTACACACAGACACTCAAACTTCTTCAGTAATGGGGTGCAAAGTGTCCAGTACTTTGGTCACATCTCCTCCCTTGGCTTTGACCAGTTCCCTGAGCCAGCCACCCTCATCTTCATAGCCCATGGTCTTTAACTGTGCTAAGGCAGTCTCGACCACCTCTTCAGACTATTCAACAAAACAATCAAGACAGTAACATAAACAATTGAAATGAGGGACATTGCAGGATTGATCAACTCACTGTGGCTGTAGCAGCGTTTGACGTATCACAACCAGTCTTCAGGTCAGCAGCTGTGCATCCACTGTTGCCTTTGTCACCTGCAACACCCACATCAACTTTCACTCCAAACGGCTCCAAAAAGTTGGACACTGCCTCTCCTACTCCTCTTAGGAACTCCTTGCGATCCTCCTCACTGGGTCCATTCTTCTGTTCAGTATCCATGGGTTCTGGTCCTGCCCCATTTGCCTCACTCCGGCCCTCCTTTGGCTTCCTATCTTTTCCAGGAAAGAAAGGACACCTTCCTGGTCCTCCTCTATCTCCCCATCCTCCTCCCCATCCTCCAGCTCCGCCCCATCCTCCAGCTCCACCTCCCCATCCGCCACAAAAGAAAGGATTGCCATGCGACCCTCTTCCACCACCTCTCCTTCCTCCACCACCACCATAGAATGAACCACATCCTCCGTGTGGTCCTCTGGAGAAGGCATGGACCCATGGATTTAGGTTGTCAGGCTGTCCAATCCCAATCATATTGTGGCTCACATGTACTCCCTTCCCCTCACAGCCAGAGCAAAGGTCGTAGTCAATGCATGTCAAGCACTTGTAGCGTGTCCCATAGATGGGTCCATTGCAGCCATCACATATGATTCCAGGATGGAAATAGCCACCCTGTCCTTGGTTGGCAGAATTGCTGGACTGGGTCTCTTTTTTTGGAACATCCTGACAATCACTGCGTTGATTTCTGGAAGTAGCAGCTGATCCAGAACCTACCTTTATACACAGTCGAAATAGGCTTCCTTTGAAGTATTCCAGTGCTTGCATCAGTTCTTCATCACTGGAAATGGTGATGGTATCCCCATCAGCATCTGCAACAATAGTTAAGTCAATGACATACAGCAAGTATACAGCAAGTCATTCTAACCTATCCAAGCAAGGACAATGTCTTCTGCAGCAGTCACAGAAGGAAATACTTTTGTTACTTTCTCAACTAGGAAGATGTATCTTCTGGCTGTCAGTTCATCCACGCTAAACCGACGTATCTCCGCTGGATCACCCAGCCAAGTCTTATTGTAGAGCGATGCTTTGATAGCGACAGCCATTTTTAAAATTTAGATATTGTGTTATTCTCCTTTCGACCAGAACTTTCCACCTTGTTTATTAGCTGGCATAACAGCCCTTTTATAGCGTTACCTAGCTTACCTGGCTACAACTCAACGAAAAAACTGCGCACAAGTAAAAACAGAAAGATCTAGAACTTTGTAAACAAACTACGTAATGCAAATTGTTGAAAAAAACAAACGCGCGTGCTTATGTTAGGAGAACGAAAAAAAACTTGTGGTTCTGACTTTGGAGCTTGATTGATTCTGCATACTTCACTATGAACCACAGAATGTATGGAGCTCCAAAGTCAAAACCACAGTATTTTTTTTTAGTCACTCCACAGTTAACACCGCATGTAAGAATTCATGACGAATGCATTCTTAAATGGTGGATCTAGCACCCTAAGGCAAGTGATGGCGACCTCAGAAGAGGGGACACACAGCCTGGCCAGACTACACTGTAGCACTGATGATGTAGGGAAGCCACTAACCTCACATCCTTTCTTAGTATAATCAACACAGACACAGCTTAAGGAGACACACAAGAGATGAAATGGAGGCTCACCATTCCAGTTCAAGTTCCCACATGCTCTCTCACCCTCATTTTACTGCCGTCTACCACAAATGGAGTTAGTCCTGCATACCAGACTACCTACACAAGGCCACACAGTTTTTTTTTGAAGTTTTAGTGAGCAGTGGCAGCTATATAGCAATTCTAGCCAAGCTCAGTAATACAATCACAATGTCATCACAATCAATATTCTGAACCAACTTTTCCAGTTCAATGGGTTGGTGTGAACCTGACTTGCAATCTAAAATATATATATTATATGTATATGCAATGGCAGCTAGCAGTTCTAGTTTCCACTGCTCACTTATATGTATATATATAATATAATTATATATAATATATCGAATAGAAGTCAATGTAAACTTGTGATATTGTGCTTTATGGAGATTTCCCTCTGACCAATATGGTGGCATATGCCCAGCTTCTGGCTTTGCAGATGACAGATGTTTGTGGGAACCTCCACTGGTCTGTTGCTCCAACAACCACCAAGAACAACCACCGGGATTAATATCACTCCCAAAGAGTGATAAGTTTTAGTATGGGAAGTCCTCTTCTCTCCTACCAGAGAAAGAGAGTCGACCTGGGTGGAGGTACTCATTGCTTTGGTAGTGTGGAAATCAGTCGTGTCCAATGTAGCTAGCTGCATCTGTATTCAATTTGATCCTGTTCTCTAGATAGCTGCCGGGTTCCAGGAAACATAGTCTCGTTAGCCGTTTGAGAGTCTGACTAGCGAGACTAGGATGAACAATGACACTTCCACCGAGCTGTAGCTGAGCAGCAGAGAACAGAGCAGGCCAAGAAAGGCATGCAGATGAATACAATAGTCACCATTTCTCCGTCAGACAACTAGTTCGGAACGTGATGGGATGTCTGGCCTACCTAGCTAATCTTGAGGGTTATGATTGTAACGAAGGATATGTGGAGGGTGGAGGGTTATGTTTGACAGCCGACCGCAATATTATGATTTAACGTCACCTTACCTATCTTTCTGGACTGATTAATTGTTGTGAGTTAGCACTCGCAAGTAGATGTGGGAACCTCAACTTAACTGAAATGTCAGCAAACGTTCAAGGGACGACTCCTAAGAGGATGCGAGTGAAATACAGGCAAATTGCACTACAAGATTTGGAAATTGACCTAGGAGACAAGGTAAAGAGTAGACAGCCAGGTATGTTTAGGTGTTTCTCAGATTTCTGGGCACAAATTTAGACCAGGCATCCAGGAAAAAAAAGAAGAAAAAAATTTCAAGAAAAATGGTAGCTACATGTATTGCATGGTATATACATCAATTAACAACATATTCAAAACCAAGCTGAAAAATGAAGCCAAAATTATTTAAAAAAATCCATTTCATTACTGGTTTTTTGGCCTCTTAACAACATTGGAAAGTTGTTTGCAGAAAGCAAGTCTTGCAAAGGAAGCATATGGGCAACACTGTTGCATATGATTCACGAAGTTCACGGACCTCTTCATCAGTGTTTCAGCCCCCATTCCACAGTAGTAGCAGACATCAGGGAAACTCACAAGTGTGGATTTGTAGTACTGCATTTCAACAGATGATTTACAGGTAAGAGCCTCTCTAACTTGACTACAGTACTCAGCCAAGCGAAAGGGAAGGGAGAGGCCATTGCGTTCTAACCAGCTTCAGATTTGGATCACGTGATTTTTTTCTTCTTTCCCCGTCTACTAAAATTTGGACCCGCCGGATCTGAGAAACAAGTAATTAAATTGCAGTGACCTTACTAGCAATGTACGTTTTCTATAGTTATAAGATATGTGTTCACTTGTCCATTCCCAGGAAATAAAATCAATACAGATAACTAGACCGATAATCTTGCCTCACTAGAACACACATAAATTTCACAAATATTGACATCAATATTCCAATATATAAATTCATGCAGGTTTCACTTTTAAAATAAAGTTTAATATTAATGCAGACAGTGCTATCCTTGTAGCTGACAGTCATAAGCCAGGGTCAGTGCTAGTCTGGCATTCCTTTTTTCCTTCCCTTTTCCATTCTTTCTAGAGAAGGGTGTGGGGATGAAACATGTTCTATCCCTTTTTTCAGTTCTTCCAGCTCCTAATTTTTCTATGCCATGGCAATAGGCTGTGCTGCCAGTTGTGTGCAAACTAGTTTTGCATTCTTGTTCTACTGCATGCAGGCAGATCGGATTGTAGTTATGGTTGTGGAGGGAACAAGTTGTAGACATCAATGTCCTAGACTTGCTTTCATTTTTAGATCATACCAGGCACCTAACTCTGGCCTTGAAGCTGCAGAATTAATTATAAGGGGAATTTGTTAGAGTCTCCAACCACAAGAGCTACCAGATACCAACCTTGGTAATTTACTGCCACCAGAGTCTCTCCCTAACTTCTTCTAGCTAAACCCCAAGCTTGACAAAAGAGTTTTAGATCTTAAGTATTAAAACAACAGTCAAGTAGCAGAATATGGAAGATAGGATGAGACGGACTAAGCCTGCACTGCAGAGGGGTTTAAATACCCTTGCAGACAAGCTTTCACAGCTTATGGTGTTGATAACAAGTGTGAGAGTAATAGAATTACTGTATGTCCCGTCGCCTACAGGACTTATCTAAGAGTGTGAGATGATACCATGTGTTTTGAGTTCTAACTCTATTTATAAGCTCTATTTATAAATTCTATCTAGCTCTATTTATAAATTCTATTTATAGTTTGATCTTTGCAGGACTGCTCTGCAGCCAGTCAGGGCTGAGGCCTGACAGAATTCCACTACAGGTTCTGGCACATGCATTCCTCACACACCCTGGTTATGTATCCCTCACACACCCTGGCTATGTATCCCTCACACCCCCTGGCTATAACCACATGTACCCCTCACACACCCTGGCTATAACCACATGTATCCCGCACACCCCCTGGCTATAACCACATGTATCCTCACACCCCTACATTGTACAAATATGAATGGCTCACACCTTGGTCACAACTTCCAGTTGAGTGCTCAAGTGGTAGATGAGTTCCTGTTCTTGTTAACTGATCCGTATTATTGAACATGTAGTTCTTTGAAAGAGGCCAGTTTGGCGAAGTGAAGAAGGCTATATGGAACAAGCAGGAAGTGGCTGTTAAGTATTTTACTTCGCCGGACAGGAAAGGCGGGTTCAATGAGGAGGTAAGACCAAACCCGCTGATACAAGCGTGGGCGTGAGGTATTGAGGATATTTTTGAGTGGCTTAATGTTTGTGGGTTTAATGTTTGTGTTTAAAAATATATGTTCTGTGGTTGTATTCCATGGTTTAATATTTGTAGTTTTTAATATTCCATGGTTTTCACAGAAATAAACAAAGTGCAGCATGAGTATGCATGGGTGTGGCTTCCACTGTATGTCACACAATCCACGAATATTTCCCCTCCAGTTCTTTCTGTTAGTCATCATCTGTGAATATTAAGGGGGCGACACCATTTTTTTAAATAAAGCGTTTACGATTTTGGAGTTCGGTCTATGAACTTCATATATAGCTCAAAAGATAGATCTCTCTGTGTGCTCTCTTTTGACATTAAAAACTGTTGCCTAGGTATAACCATGCCAAAGTTACTGGCAGTCGTAGTCAGGGGACTCAAAATCTGCATGCCTGAACTCTCTGCTGCTCTGGCTCCTGATTGGTTGCTAGACAGTTGACATCACTACCAAGTCTATCAATAGGTAGAGAGAGAAACAGACAGAAAATGCCGCATCTCCGAATTGGGTTCTTCCCAAGTATGAGTGTACTAAGTAGGTATCTAGAGCACCAATCAGAAGGCCTCATTCATAAGTCATGAAACAGTGAATCCAGTTTTGGTGAATGGGAGTAGACTAGAAGCTCTTCGAGAGCAATTCATTGATTTCCCCTGGATACCACAGGATTGCATGTGATAATCGGTCCGATAGGTGTGAGGAGCTGGAAATACATGTGTCACATGCTGAATACATGCATTTCATGCCGAATACATATGTCACATGCTGAATGCATGCACCACATGCTGAATACATGTTAGCATTACATGTATGTTAGATGGTGTGTGATTTGGCACTAATAAAGACATGTAAATGAGCTATTTCATAGTAATTAGGGTAATTAGGGTGGGGGTGTGGCATTGTACGTTTGGACAGCTGGCCTGATCAACCAAATTTGCTTTTGCCACGCCCCTAACAGGTTTCTTTATTTTATCTCTTTCCCAAATCTTGCTTCACAGGTGAAGAATCTTACCTTGCTTCAAAACCATGACTACATTGTCAAGATGCATGGAGCTTGCTCTTCCGAACATGTAAGTCGAGAACTCATTGTGGTGTGTTTACAACTAGACTGTGCTCTATTAAGAACCTTCCTCTTGTATGTTGTGCTGGTGGAAATGAATTATTAGGAACATTACGCCCTAGGGGCTGGAATCTTCGAGGGTTAATGTTTTTGCTATTATTTTTAATGGAGTTATTTTTAGTTCCCCTTAATGCTGATTCTTCACAACATGCCACACGCAATAGTGATGCGACGTGATGCAATGTAACATGTCATTAAAAATATATATATGTTGTGAAGATTTTGTTGCATTGCATTGCTTGAATAGAACATTCAAGTGATGCGATGTGATGCAGAGTGGTGTGATGTGATGCAAAGTGACCCAATGCGATGGTGAACCCGCCTTCACTCCAGGCTTGCACAAGCAATATTGAACTTTGAAGGCGTTGATCATCTCTTAGCAGTGCGATTAACTCTTAGAAATGCGATTAACTTTTAGCAGTGCGATTAAGTTAAGGCCGGTTCACAATATGACGCTAGCCCAGCGTTTCGTTCCGTTCCGTTACCTAGCGTCATACCGTCAATTTGTGACTGTTTTGAAGAAAAAAAGAAATGGAGAGAACCGCTAGATTAGACTCGAGTTCTATTCTAGCGTCTGTTGACGCTAGCTTGACCAATCAGATTGCTTCATATTTTCACGTGTCATATCGTAGTTCTAATTAATGCCAATTTGTCAGTCGAAAATGGAGGATGAAAAGTTAGTGGAGGCTGTGCGAAGCTTTGTATGTCTTTGGAAGGTAGGATCAAGCTCTTACAAGGATCTACGAGCTAAAGAGAATGCGTGGAAAGAGGTTGCTAGCAAGGTAAACTACGTAGCTACTGAATTAAATTATCTTAGTAGTCGTCATATTCCCATAATATTCATAATATTGTTTAGGTTGGAGAAGGCTGGACAGCGGATGGATGCATCAAGAGGTGGAGGATTTTGAGGGACAAATTTGTGAGGGAACTGAAAAAGACCAAGAAGAAGAAGTCTGGAGATGCTGGGCCTGTTGTGGTGTCCAGTTGGCCAATGTTTAATACTGTTTCTTTCTTAGTGGATACAGTGAAGCATAAGAAGTATGTAGTAGTGAGCACAAGAAGTATGTAGTGAGGTGGAATATTGTATTCATGTATTTGTCATTTTGTATAGCACCGTCACAAATTTTGTTCCGGCTCCTGCAGAGACGTATTATTACAACTATTGAACTAGTGCATTATATTACATCGCATTTTGTTCAGTGAATGAATGATATAAATAATTAGTTGAGTTCTGCGAACATAGCTGTACTGCCAATCAACTTTTCCAGCAGGAGTACAGAAGTATTCTTTGAAACCTTCCCTGATCTCCGCAGCAGACTGAGAATGTCTTAATAAAAAGAAATAAACAGAAATAAACATAACGCATATGCAACTATATAGATAAATTATAGCAAACCTGTTGCTGCCAGCATAACCAATTGATGTCATTCCCGTATTTGGTTCTTCATCTCCTCTCCACCCACCATCAATCATGTTTCACACCCACAACCTACCATCTTCATTATCAGACATCCGCAGATACCTGAAATGGCTTTCTGGATCTGACAGACGCATCTCCTGAACAGGTTGTGATATGTGATACTCGCCTTGCTGTCTTCGCACACTCTGTTCTGTCTTCTCCTATTCCTCCTCCGCCTCCTGAGCAAAAGAATCAAAATAATAGCCTGCTTCACTGCCGAACTTCGAGTCATAGCTAGCTAGCCGTAGTCGAGGGTGTGGCAAGGTAAAGGGTCAAACCTCAATTGGCAAAATTTGGCATGCAGTGACGGAACGAAACCGCTAATTTGTGAACAGGACGAAACGAAACGCTAGACGGAGAAGAAACGGAGACGAAACGAAATGCTGGGCTAGCGTCATATTTTGTGAACCGGCCTTAACTCTTAGCAGGGCAATTAACTCTTAGCAGTGCGATTAACTCTTAGCAGTGCGATTAACTTTTAGCAACTCTTAGCAGGGTGATTAATAATTGCATGTGCAGAATTACAATGTTGTAGTTCATACACACGTACGTATATGAAGTGTGATGAGTGTTTGTATGCCTGAGGCAAAATAAGTTGTTCGTGAAGAGTCTAGTGTCTCATTTTGTTCGACGATTAAGTTAGTGTATTGGCAGTACAGTGCAGTGCACCAGTTGAAGTGTCTCAACATTCAATTCTTCCTAGCTTCAAGACTCCAACTCTTACAGTAGTGCAGTGCACCAGTTGAGGTGTCTCAACATTCAATTCTTCCTAGCTTCAAGACTCCAACTCTTACAGTGTCTGTATTGTAGTGCACCAGTTCAAGTGTCTCAACATTCAATTCTTCCTAGCTTCAAGACTCCAACTCTTACAGTGTCTGTATTGTAGTGCACCAGTTCAAGTATCTCAACATTCAATTCTTCCTAGCTTCATATAGATAGCCCTACCCATTTTGATGATACACATTTTAATTATCCATGAAATAGGATTCTTAGTCAAGAGCATAGCTCAACATTATGGAGGAATTGTATGGAGGAATTGTTCATTTTTTGATACCAGCATGAAACTTTGCACATTTGTAGAGGGACATTTTTGAGATATAGTGCCAAGCTGGAAAATGATTTGTTGCCAATGAAACAGACTTTTACTACTTAATAACATCACAAATAATAGGGGCAGGGGTGCAGAAATCATCATAGCTTCATGAAAGTCTACCTATTCACACAAGTGTGCTACATTTGATATCATAACATGTTAATAAGGCACTATATACATGCATGTTGATTACAATTGGCCATTGTGGTGGCACTTTGATGACGATTTCACCAAAAAATTCAAGGGAACACGTAATACTGCATGTTGCTACAAATATCACTACTACCAACTATGCACTAACATAATCTCATCATTGACAACTAAAATAAAGTTGACCCATTCCATCACTACAATGTGCAGTTACAATGCCTGTTACTTCAAACATATTAAATATGGCACTACATATACTAGACTAGCTACAGGCTAGGGCATTCAGCATCTAATGTTAACTAGTACCTAATCTCTAGTGCACATCCCATCACACATGCATAGTGGGGTGCAGGATAGGGCACATTTGCAGCGAGACGTGCAGTTTGTCTTGCACCCGCAGTGAACAAGTTCGTAGCACGCTTTTGATGCTTCTGATAGCGTCGTCCATTTAGGTTGCAGTTCACCTTTCACAAGCATCCAACCCCAGGCCGTCGCATCTAGGAGCACTGGCATTGGCACTGTAGTTTGTCCCCAATGTAGCCCCCTTGGTAGCAAGCCTGGCGGATGTGTTGCATCAGTGCAGTCTGTGTTGCTGGTAGTCCTTCAATGGCCCGGCCCTTCTTTGTGCACAAATGCTTTCAGACATCATTGACTTTTTCACGGTCGCTGGTTCTGTCATACATCAAATGTCACAAACCGTTCAAGAGTAGCGAGATACTCTGCCGAGACATCTGATGGGCACTGCACTAATTCCAGGAATGCATAGGTTGCAGTAGGAAAACACTGCCATGTTGCCCATACAGTGTTCTTTCCACGCCCACAGAAGTAAGATGTTGTGTCACACCCTGTTCTCGGAACATGGGGAGGCTTTCACCTATCAGCACCGAGCAGAGGCATAAGCATGGGCAGTAATAATTTGTAGTTCTTCCCAGTTCCATATGCAATCCACAGCTCCTTTACTGCACAACGGTGAGCAACGTTGAGCGCTAGAACTGCAACATCAGTGTCTACTGTACGAATTATAATAGACTGATGCCCTTTTGCTCCAGCATCCACAACATGCACCATAATGCGTGTGTCCGCTTCCTCGTGCGAGCAAGGTGACAGCGTACTATTGTTTTCTTGGGGTGGAAGCCTGAGAACCTTGGGACCATATGTTGCTACAACCATCTTGCCTTCCCTAGTATCCTGTTGTTCCTCAGACAGAAATTTGAATAACTCTTTCTTGTTGCTGTCTAATCACAAGAAACTGTGCCAGTTTTTGGGGATAGAAACAGAAGGTAGGATGCGATGCCTTGTTCCACTTCCTCGTTTGGCTCTTGTGGCTGCCATCAAGCTAGTTGCAAAGTAATCATCCCATACTATATCCATCCTGTTCACTTTTTCCAACCATGTTGAGATATATGGCAAGAAAATGTTTTCACTGAACTCCAGAAAGGTTTTGCATGCTGTTGGCTTCAACATTTGAACGACAGCTGCAGCATCCATGATGAGGGCAGATGCTGTTGGGTGGCCTTCATGGACCTCCACCAGTTTGTCCAAGCATTCTACTAAATCACTTTTTCTTCCCGATCTTAACTTTCCTGACCATGGGCCTAGTTCACACAATGCTGAAGTGTATAGACTAAAGCTTGACCACTATATATATATATATGCATGTATACATGCATATATTTATATACATATATACATATATTCATGTCTATATTATATACATGTATACATGTATACATGTATATATTTATACATATTCATGTATATATTATATGCATGTATATATGTACATACATATATTTATATACATATATACATGTCTATATTATATACATGTATACATGTATAAATTTATATATAATATATACATATATACATGTATATATTATATACATATATCCATACAGTTGAACCTCTGAAGAGAGAACATTTGTGACTGGGCACTTTGTTCACTGTAGAGAGGTTGGCGGCACTAACAATCAAGACTACTGTACCCTTGGTTTGCCTTTCTTCTCCCCCTTTGCACTCGTTGCCCTTTTGATTAAGCCCATAATTAGGTAGAGCCTGCCAAAAACAGTCTCATCTAGATTCATGGTATCCTCTTTCTTTATCTTTGCAGAATTTCTGGTAGCCTTTCTTTGCAAGAATCGACTGTTGCCCTCTCCACATCACCAGATTCACCAGATACTGTAAATTGTCTAGCAGGTTTTTCCATTTTTTTAGCCAACCATTAGTCCCCTCGAATCCTGTCTTCCCGAGAGTATCATCTACCTGTCTTCCTTTCTCTGCAATCTGTGCCCCCCCACCCCACCCCCACCCCCCCCCGGATAAACATTCTTAGAACAGACAAGAGACTACAACTCATCTAATGCCTCATTGAACTCCGTGTACTCTGAAATATGAGCCACTTTACAATCACAATGTGCAGTTTTTGACATGTTTGCCGACAAAATGGTGTCCTTACTCTTCATATTTGGGTCTTACCACAACAAAACATTTGGGCAAGATTATGCATCTTCATTCCAGGGTTCTTCTCAAGGGTCTTATTAACCTCAACCTTTTTCTTAAGAGTTTGGTAATTCCTCTTCTTGGCACTAGACATGATTGACAGCCTACAGGTCAAGCTAGGTGATGAGCTTACAGGTCAAGCTAGGTGATGAGCCTACAGGTCGAGCTGGCTGATGAGCCTACAGGTCAAGCTAGCTGATGAGCCTGCAGGTCAAGCTAGCTGATGAGCCTACAGGTCAAGCTAGCTGATGAGCCTACAGGTCAAGCTAAGTGATGAGCCTACAGGTCAAGCTAGCTGATGAAGTTTAGGTCACAATAGCCACGTGGTCAAGGGGGCAGGATTACTAACTAACTAAAAGCTCGAAGTTGAGGATGGCTAGTCAAGTCGCTGCTACCGATCTAGAAATTGTTGAAATCAGTTCTTTTGTGAGAGGCTGCCATGCCTCTATGGACATTTGGGATGCAGTAGCTGGTCAAGTGTTACTGCTGAAACAAGAATCAGACAACAGTGAAGACACAGCCACGCAGTTGTGTGCTAGATGAAGACATGATTGTCGGCCATGTTCCATACAACCTAGCACCTATTGTCGAAAGATTCTCGAGGAAAGAAGTCAATAATGGCTTTGCAGAAGTGATAGGTGGTAAGGTGAATCCAGGAGCTGGCTACGGGTTGGAAATCCCCTGCATTCGGCTCTATGGGTCTAAAACCTACTCTGTGTAGTGTTTTATAGACAATAATCTTTATGCAAATAAATTAAAACTGTTGGGGGTGTGGTTTCTCGTTTGCATTTGGAGGTTATTTTTTATTATAATCGGTAGCGGTCAGTGAGCTAAGCGTTTGCTGTTCGGAGTTGAGCGGTGATAGCTTTTGGAGGTAAGCTGCGACTCATTTTGTATGGGAATCTTCGGGGGCATTTGGTCTGTTCACTGTAGAGAGGTCATTTGCTATTCGGAGGGTCCACTGTGTGCACAAATATACATACATGCTTCAAAATCAAAAAGCTGATACTTAAAGCTGATATACATGTAACATACATACATACATATATACGTACATATATTATACATATATATATATATATATATTCTATATTTATGAGGCATTTTCTTCTGTTTTGTGTGTTCTGAAGCAACCATTTATAGTTCTGGAGTTCGCACCGCTATCCCTGGAGAAAGGTGAGCACGTCCTGACTAAATATGCTAGTTATAATATATATACTCCACAGTTAATTAACCCACATAAGCTTCTATCTCAGTGGAAGCGGCTTCTTAGCGTCCCAAACAGCAGATTTGGCTGTTAAAAAAAAAATACTTATAGCATGCCTTGAATCCTGCGCCAGTAAAACCCGCGGACGTGAAACGAATGTTGGACCTTGAAATTCATTTTCAGATCTCTCTACTTTTTCCTTGCGCATAACTTGCGCGTGATAGATTTATTTATAACAACATTTCCAATGTATTGCCGTGACCTGTTCCGGTTTCTTGAGAATGGGGGATGTCACCAACGCATTTATGTGCATACAATAGTGTATCTTACTTGATTGCCCTCCCCCCTCTCCTCTTTCCAGCGAAGAAGTTAATGGTCGGATGTTTGCTGAGAAGCGTATCTTGTGTGATAAAACTTTAGACCAGCTGGCTGCTTTGAGCATATTACCACCATCAGTAAGGATGTCACCAGGAAGCAAGAATGTATCCATGTGGACTACAAAACATTTGGGTGACCCTTTACCTTTTAGTGAAACAATTTGCAAAGTGCCTCTCCACATTGCCACAGCTGACCACCTGCTCCACTACTTCATAGGAGCAACAAAAGAAAAAAGTTGCATAGTGCCTCTCAACATTGCCACAGCTGACCACTTGCTCCACTACTTCATAGGAGCAACAAAAGAAAAAAGTTGCATAGTGCCTCTCAACATTGCCACAGCTGACCACCTGCTCCACTACTTCATAGGAGCAACAAAAGAAACAAGTTGCATAGTGCCTCTCAACATTGGCCCACCTGCTCCACTACTTCAGAGGAGCAACAAAAGAAACAAGTTGCATAGTGCCTCTCAACATTGCCACAGCTGACCACCTGCTCCACTACTTCATAGGAGCAACAAAAGAAACAAGTTGCATAGTGCCTCTCAACATTGGCCCACCTGCTCCACTACTTCATAGGAGCAACAAAAGAAACAAGTTGCATAGTGCCTCTCAACATTGCCACAGCTGACCACCTGCTCCACTACTTCATAGGAGCAACAAAAGAAACAAGTTGCATAGTGCCTCTCAACATTGCCACAACTGACCACCTGCTCCACTACTTCATAGGAGCAACAAAAGAAACAAGTTGCACAGTGCCTCTCAACATTGCCACAACTAACCACCTGCTCCACTACTTCATAGAAGCAACAAAAGAAACAAGTTGCATAGTGCCTCTCAACATTGCCACAACTGACCACCTGCTCCACTACTTCATAGGAGCAACAAAAGAAACAAGTTGCAAAGTGCCTCTCAACATTACCACAGCTGACCACCTGCTCCACTACTTCATAGGAGCAACAAAAGAAACAAGTTGCATACTGCCTCTCAACATTGCCACAACTGACCACCTGCTCCACTACTTCATAGCAACAGAAACCAACCAACAGAAAAGGAATAAGAACAAATTGTTTAATAAAACTCCTTAAACGGATTGTTGCGATGACTTCCTCGTTAATCAGCTTAATATACTCACTAGACAGATGGTTTTCATCAGATCGTCTAACCGAAACGTCTAGTGTGTAGATTAAAAGTGGATCAGCTAGAAAGTCAATGTATCATCTACATTATGTCAACTCTTGAGTTCATTGCATTGGATCGACTTGTCTAAGGAGAGAGGGAACAAGACTATTCCCGTGTAGACGACAAACAGATGACCTTTTACCATTTAAAATCTTGATTTAAAATGGTAAAGGGTCATCAAAATGTATATGGGAACATGCTTGATCCTTTTTTTGGCAGGTCAGTCCAACAACTAATACATGAAAAATGACGATTAAGATATATTTTTCTTCCCTCTTGTACCAGTGTGCAGTAGTATTTGTTGTTAGTAAACTAGTGAGCAGTTTACTGAGGATTGTCTCTTTTAAGAGGAAGAGGACCAGCAGAAACGGCATCCTGGCCTGATAAAACATGTCTTCTCGACTGCGCTGTTTTGATTCTAGAGGTAGCAATAGAGAATGATACTGGCTTAGTTTTGGGGTAGGCATGAACAACTGCTCGGCCTCGAAGGAGGCTGTAACCTCTGCCAAGGGTCGGCCATGAAGGAGGCTGCAACCTCTCCCAGGGGGCTGACTTTAAAACAACAAGATAACTTGTCAACATTAATGGCGTTCTTACTGGATCAGAAACTCAGCCTTGAGATTGCTGCTCAACTAGTGCAACTCAACATTGCTACAGCTGACTGACAGCTCCACAATAATAGCATCATTGTAGAGAAACAACAACAACAACAAACTAATAAACAAATAGCAACGAGACGAAATTAGATGCTGTATTGACTTCTCGAAAATATATAGAATGCAAACATTTAGGAAACCCTTTACCATTTGAAATCCTATACATTTTCAAATACACTTGTCTTGTATGAATTATATGTATGCATGTATAAGGTTTCAACATGTGGTGCATAAACTGCCCTCTAGGGCTAGGGCTAGCTGGTGTAAGCAGTTTCGTTGACTAATTCACAGTGATCCACGAGTGTAAGAAATTGTACCGGTATTCATCGGACCACGCTATGAACTGGTCCTATCAGATGGCAGTGGGGCTTGAGTTTATTCACAGTGTTGGGATACTTCACAGAGACATCAAACCTTCCAAGTAAGTGGGCACTCTTTATTGCATGGACCATTGTCCCGGCCATCTAACTAGTCTCTGCCTTCTCCTCCAACTAGTTTGACTGTGTCAAGGCCAGCCAATATTTGAGGATACGCTAACACTCTCATTTAACCCTTTCCTTGTTGTCTTTAATCCCTCTCATTGATAACTTTAACCCTCTCATTGATGACTTTAACTAACCCTCTCATTGATGACCTTAACTAATCCTCTCCTTGATGACGTTAACTAACCCTCTCATTGATGACTTTAACTAACCCTCTCATTGATGGATTTAACTAACCTTCTTGATGACTTGCTCATTGATGACTAACTGACCCTCTCATTGATGAGTTTAACTAACCCTCTCCTTGATGACTTTAACTAACCTTCTCCTTGATGACTTTAACTAACCCTCTCCTTGATCACTTTAACTAACCCTCTCCTTGATCACTTTAACTAACCAGTCAGGGGTGTATTTAGGGGGGGCGGGGGGGGGGCATTCGCCCCCCCTTGTATCATTCTCGCCCCCCCCCTTGAAATTAGAGATTTTTTTAAAAATAATGTCAAGAAAGGTGTAATACAAGAAAGGTGTAATAAGCTTATGATATCAGGTTCAAATGATAGGAATGTCAAACTGAGGTTCTTCTTGGTTTTCTCTGCCATACGTCCACAATCTCTTCAAGGTCGCTCTCAGAGAGTACTTCTGGTGCCTCTATAGCAATCCTCATAAGGTGAGAAAGGCTGCAGTCACTTAGAGAATTACGCAAACGAGTCTTGATCATCTTCATCTGTGAGAAGCTTCTCTCCACAGAAGCAGTAGAAACTGGAATCGATAAGCAGATGGAGGCAATCTTGTGCAAATTGGGAAACATGGCCTTGAGCATGTCGTTTGAAACAAGTTCTTTCAGCTGTGATGCAGTAGTATCCCTTGGTTGCTTGACTAACAGCTGGCGGAATGTTTTCCACTCTGTAAGTATTTCAGTGGAAATCATGGCTGTCTTCACTGTTTCTTCTCCATCCAATGTTTCTGCATCTCTATCTTCTCCGTAGTGAGCAATCAGTTTCTCAACAGACGTGTCTCCATAAGTGGGAAAAGATACTGAATCTGGTTTTGGAACTTTCCGTGGATCGAATATAGACAATGCTGATACAACAGCGTTGGATGAAGAAAATCGGCTTGTTATGTTGGCCTTTAAATCAGCAACAAAAGGCTTACCAACAACATTCTGGAACGAAAGTATTTTATCAGCGTCAATAGACACCTTTGTAGATGACTTCAAGTCTTCAACGTTTTCAAGAAGCTCCAACACCCAGTTCGCTCCAGGCAAAACTGCATCATCCAAGGATTTAACAGTAGCATCAACAAGGAATGATATCAACGAGAGGTCAAGCTGCTCTGCCTGAAGTGCTTTGCTGAGCTTGGCTACTTGTGGTAGAGTGAAATCAAGCAAATATATAGCTGCAATCGTAGACAATTTGCAGAGGGCACCATGGATTCCAAGAGCTTCTGGCTCGTGGGACGTCTCGTAGATGTTCCCAATGGTGATTACAATTGCAGAATAACTTGCTTTGACAGCTTTGACACACCTTTCATGTGCCAGCCAGCGTGTGTCAGATGGCTTGATCACTTTCATTTCTGGAAGTTCAAGAACGTGCTGTACCTCCTTCAGACACTCTGCTCGCTTGGGGGAATTGCGAAAATGCTTCCAAAGAGTAGTCAATGTTCTGTAAACATGAGCAATTCCAGGAGTTTTATTGGCAGCTTGCACACAAGCCAACTGCAGTAAGTGACAGTGGCAGTGTATAAACAGAGCGTGAGGAGTATGTTTCTTGATACGTGCCTGAACCCCGGTCTTTCGTCCAGAAAAAGTTGCAGCTCCATCAAATCCCAATCCAACTATTCTTCCGACTTGTAGACCTTTCTTCTTTAAACAATCGATGAGATTAGAATAGATGGTCTCTGCATCAGCCTTCTTCAATGGAATAAGCTCCAGAAAGCACTCTACTGGTACACCATCTTCCTCCCAGCGGCAAAACACAGACAATTCTTCTACGTTGGTGACATCTGTGCACTCATCTGCCATGAGGCTGTACATAGGTGCCTTTTGAAGTCGCTTCAGAATCGACTCCTCCACCCATGTCCCCAATGATTCGATGAATTCAACCACAGCCACTCTTGATGTGTACACAGCATTTCTTGGTGCAGTTTCTAAGAATTGCTTCAAATGTTGGCTGCCACATCGAACCACCACGTCAACCAGCTTCTCAAATTTTGTCGAATGTGCAACTTGTTCTTTCGTAAGAAAATGAGTGAGTAGGATCAGGCACTTCACTGCAGCTCTGTTCTGAGCTCTTTTGCGAGCTAAAACATTCTGGAGTTGCTGTACAACTGTTCCACCTTTGGCTGCTCCTTTAGCTGCAAAAAGAGCTTGAGTTGCATGGATATGGAAGTCACTTCTCGCATGAGCTTTCATTTTTTCAACAGCTTTCTTCCAATTTCTGCAAGGTTGTGTGACCCACACTCCTCCAGTACGCTGCAGACCAGATTGCTTGCAAACCTTGCAAAAGGCACCATCGCTATCCTCGTCATAATAGAGCCAACTGAAATCTTTCTCCCAGCTCTTAGAGTATTTTCTCTTCGTGGATACAGAAGAGCGGTGTTTGTTTTGCTTGCTTTTCTTTGAAGGTGGAGGACTAAGTAGGACTAGATGCCTCGACATGCTCAGAGCTATCTGTTCTGCTATCTTCGCTATCGCTGCTATTAGCATGAGAAGAGGCTTGAGAAGTACTTGCAAAGTATGAGCGAATATCCATATTAATATGAAGAGAAATCAGCTAGTAAGGTTTCTTTTATAGAGACTTTAAGACCATGACATAATGGACTGAGTTAAAAATACTGAGAGAGAGTGGGAAAGAAGGAGGGAACTGAAGAAGTGACAAACCTACAAAGGAGAACACGTGGTGGTGTGTGATGACTTTAAGACCATGACATAATGGACTGAGTTAAAAATACTGAGAGAGAGTGGGAAAGAAGGAGGGAACTGAAGAAGTGACAAACCTACAAAGGAGAACACGTGGTGGCGTGTGATGACATCATGTCTAAGATTAGACTTGAAGACCATGACATAATGGACTGAGTTAAAAATACTGAGAGAGAGGGAGTGGGAAAGAAGGAGAAACAAAAGAAGTGACAAACCTACAAAGGAGAGCACGTGGTGGTGTGTGATGTCATCGTGTCATGACACATGCTCTCCTTTTTCCAAGCAGCTACAATATCATGAGAAATATATACAGTCTAGCCATAGTTCGGTATAGCATAATGCCATTGGTAGTCAGTCAAAATAGCTATCCTCAGACATTGTAAAAGCAAAAAAAAATATGGGGGGATCTTCCCCCCAGACCCCCCTTTTACGACTTATGAACATGTTAAGAAAATATTAACAAAAATTAGGGCACCAAGTGACCAACCATTTCCACCCCCCCCCCCCCCCCCCCCCCCCCTAGAGAACTAGAGAAAAATTGTGTATGAAACCTGTTGTCCATGATTTTGTAAGAAAATGCATGGAATGCAACATAATTCGATTTCACAAAAGCCCACCTCCATTATACGAGTGACAAGTGACTATATCTAATCTATATATGCTGATTGCCGTAGCATGCAACTTCAGCAAATATTTAAGATGGAATGTTGTACTAAAGATTTTAGAAAAAGTGCATGCCATCATAAGTAGCAGCTATATATACAGTTAGTACTGCAAAAATACCTGTGGGTAAAACACTTTCGTACTCCACGCGGAAGCCCAGGGTGCACGTCCCCTTTCCGCACCATCCAGGCTCTCCGCCCCCCCTTATTTTTCCATATCTCAAGTTCGCCCCCCCTTGGCAAAATTTCTGTATACAACCCTGAACCTCCTTGATGACTTTAACTAACCCTCTCCTTGATGACTTTAATTGTTGATAGCTTTAATTAACCCTCTCTTTGATAGCTTTAATATATCCTCACCGTTAACTTTAATTGTGCCCAATGACTTGAATTAAACTTCTCATTGACAGCTTTTATTAACCCTCCCTCTCATTGGTAACTTCCTTATTTTTAACTTTAATTAACCCTCTCACTGATGTCACTTTAATTAACACCCTCATTATTAGCCCCTTTCATTACTAACTTTACTTAACCCTCTCATTGCTAATGTTATACTTAACCCTCTCATTAATAACTTTAACTCTCTCATTAGAATCTTGATAAGCCAAAATTTATATAGCTCTGTCATGGATTTGTTATTTTTTAAACTTTCATAACTTTCGTCCCTTGCCCTAAAACATCACCAGCCCTAGCCCTAGCCCTTGCCCTAGAACATCACCAGCATAGCCCTAGCCCTTGCCCTAGAATATTACCCTAGCCCTTGCCCTAGAATATTACCCTAGCCCTTGCCCTAGAATATTACCCTAGCCCTTGCCCTAGAACATCACCAGCATAGCCCTTGCCCTAGAACATCACCAGCCCTAGCCCTGGCCCTAGCCCTAGCCCTAGAACATCACCAGCATCTAGAATATCTATAGCCCTAGAATATCTATAGCCCTAGAATATCTATAGCCCTAGAATACCCCTTAGCTGTAGAACATCACCCGCACTAGCACTGATTCTGGCATCCATATTGTGTAGCCTGTCCTCCTACTAGCTGTCCCAGGATAATATCAAGTATCCTGGGAAGCCTGGTTGTCAGATTCAAGTCCCATGTGTCAGGGCTAGTACTATTCCTCATGACACCAACTATAGTAAATGTAATAGATTAGGCAGGAGTGACTAAAAAGTATGGATGTGTCAGAAGTTGAATGATGTGGTGTGCTTTGTTTAGAATGTTCTTGCATCCCCCCCCCCCCCCCCCCTTCCCCCCTCAGCTTTGAGGCATAATGTGAACAATGTGTGGCAACATGTGGGCAGTGCTGTTCTTGGTTGTCATGACAACTACATGGACCACACACACGCACTGCATTCTATTCTCTCTAGTATGCTGCTCTTTGAGCAAGGAAGACTGCTCAAGTTGTGTGACTTTGGGACTGCCAAGAAGCTCGAGACGACTCTCACTAATGCTGTGGGCACCATCAGATACATGGCCCCAGAGGTCATTAAAGGTCAGACACTCAGAGCAGGCTGGGCATCGAGCCATACGCTCGCTAGACGTGTCAGCAAGTGCAAAATATGCAATACCAATTAAGTTTGTTGTTGCAGTGCGGTAGGCATATTTTTAGTGTGTGTGTGTGAGAGAGAGGGGGAGGGTGTTTATTTTAGGTTCAGCAATGGAGAGCAGTCCAGTATTTCATTCATATTGTATCAATGCTGCCCTGAGTGCACATATTAAAAATATCAGCGGTCTGTTACTTTAAGATGGCTTCTGAGGGACTTTAAGGATCTTTAAAAATTGCATACTTTAGTTTACTATTTGTTTCCCATTCCTTTGCATTTTCACAGGCCAGCACTACACCAACAGCTGTGATGTGTTTAGCTTTGGCATGGTGGTTTGGGAAATCTTGGCACGAAGGAGGCCCATCCTCTCTGGCTCCAAGACGGGGACACACCTGGCTATTCTCTACGCTATGGCTGAAGGTTTGGGGCAACTTGACCACCCTTTACCCGTAAAAATATTGGGTTTTCACGTGATGAATGGCACACAAAAGTAGTCATTAATTTGGGCCAGCTGGTGTGTTACAGCTGGTGTGATGCAGCTGGTGTGTTGCAGCTGGTATGTTGCAGCTGGTGTGTTGCAGCTGGTGTGTTACAGGTTCAAGTAGTACTGCACCACTTGTATTGTCACAGCTGCTATAACGCCGCAATACAATGGCTATTTGGGATTTGAAGGGAGTTTCCCTTTCTCTCATAGAGAAACAAAGCCTGAAAGTGTCATTTGGAGGGGGGGGGGTGGGCACTTTTTAAAGCTTTACACACTTATGCCACCCTGTAGGTAGCTGCTTGTGAAGTGGATGGGTGATGCACTTTAATTCACTTTCAGTAGTTGTGGACTTGCAGCACGACTGCCTGCTCCCTGTGCTCCCTGGAGGCCCAGCTAGGGGGCCATGCACACGACTACTTGGTCCCCCTGGCCTTGCATGATAGCTATCCCTCACTGTCCACACTGTCTGTATATTTAGTCGAAACTTGTCAAGTAGCTGCTAAAGTGAGAGTACTTTCCAATTGTGCCACTCCATGTTGCCGATCACAAGGTTTCCTGCTTGGCTCCTCCCTAGACTTGTGGTGGCTGCTTGATCATCATAAGCTTCCCCCTCAGCACCAACAGAGAGCTGCACTCTACTCTCGTCAGCAAGCTCCCTGGTGGCCCAGCTCAGAAGCAATAAAGCAAGATGCAAACTTTGGGTCTCTAAGTTTGTGGGATTGTTAATTCATGGATCTCATTACATCACTCCTGGGCACTTCCGGTAGTATACTAGACATGGATGCCGTGACTCGCTGTGCATACCTGCACATGTTGTGTAGAGATGTGCAGTGACTGGTGTGTGTAATGTTTGTCTTCTCCTGTACATACCTGCACATGTTGTGTAGAGATGTGCAGTGACTGGTGTCTGTAATGTTTGTCTTCTGCTTTGCATACCTGCACATGTTGTGTAGAGATGTTCAGTGACTGGTGTGTGTAATGTTTGTCTTCTGCTGTGCATACCTGCACATGTTGTGTAGAGATGTGCAGTGACTGGTGTATGTAATGTTTGTCTTCTGCCGTGCATACCTGCACATGTTGTGTAGAGATGTGCAGTGACTGGTGTGTGTAATGTTTGTCTTCTGCTGTGCATACCTGCACATGTTGTGTAGAGATGTGCAGTGACTGGTGTATGTAATGTTTGTCTTCTGCCGTGCATACCTGCACATGTTGTGTAGAGATGTGCAGTGACTGGTGTGTGTAATGTTTGTCTTCTGCTGTGCATACCAGCACATGTTGTGTAGAGATGTGCAGTGACTGGTGTGTGTAATGTTTGTCTTCTGCTGTGCATACCTGCACATGTTGTGTAGAGATGTGCAGTAACTGGTGTGTGTAATGTTTGTCTTCTGCTTTGCATACCTGCACATGTTGTGTAGAGATGTGCAGTGACTGGTGTCTGTAATGTTTGTCTTCTGCTTTGCATACCTGCACATGTTGTGTAGAGATGTGCAGTGACTGGTGTGTGTAATGTATGTCTTCTGCCGTGCATACCTGCACATGTTGTGTAGAGATGTGCAGTGACTGGTGTGTGTAATGTTTGTCTTCTGCTGTACATACCTGCACATGTTGTGTAGAGATGTGCAGTGACTGGTGTGTGTAATGTTTGTCTTCTCCTGTACATACCTGCACATGTTGTGTAGAGATGTGCAGTGACTGGTGTCTGTAATGTTTGTCTTCTGCTGTGCATACCTGCACATGTTGTGTGTGTAATGTTTGTCTTCTGCCGTGCATACCTGCATTAGGTGCCCGGCCAGCCAAGCTGTACAACATCCCCAGAGCACTGGCGGAAATGATAGACCAGTAAGTGCAGGAGAAAGTTAATAATATACATATGTGTGTATATACATGTATATTATATATGTGTATATATATACAGTGTGTATATGTGTGTATATATATATACAGTATGTATATATGTACATGTTATATACATGTACATGTGTGTATATGTGATGTGTGTATGTACATGTGTATATATGTACATGTTATATGTATGTGTGTATATACATGTACATGTTACATACATGTATATGTGTGTATATATATATGTGTGTGTGTATAGACGCACCCCTCCCAATTATCCATATACTATATGTGCTATGCTTGCCGCATGGAAAAGGAGGGAGTGGTCAGGTCAAGAAGTTATGCTGCACGTGGTGTCTTGTCGCAGAATCTTTGATGGTTGTCTAGAGCCTGACACATACACACACACACCCTACACACACACACCACATACATACTCACCACATCCACCTGCATGCATGCATACACTATATTCACATCTCACACACTACACATACACTCACACACATGCACGCACACACACACACACAATATGGTGGCATTCTCAGAGAACTCCACCTGTAAGACAACGCATTGGACATTGCATGCACTCCCCAAACTCTTGCAAGTGGTGTCCTGTTTTCTCTTGAAGAAACTGTGCAGCAAAGAAGGCTTTCAGCTGGTGTTTAAATAGGTCCTCGGATGAGCTTGTGACTGTCTCCACACGACCAGCAGCAGCCTCCACTGGTGAGATATATAGGATCCAAGTAGATGTGTTGTTTGGGGCAAGACTTTCAATTAGATCACTTCAGTTGTTCTTGTGTCATGCACTTCTTGGCATATGCACCACAAGCCATAAATGCTGAGAACTCCACTTCATTTGAGTGACTGTCAAACGCATGCTTGGTGCGGCAGGAGGCCGAACAGTTTATATTTGCTGGATGTAATTAACAAAACTTGGAGAGACCAATTTTGGTTGTCGGTTGTTCGATGAGCTTAGACTTGCTTCTCGCCAGGACATCATCGTACCCCTTGCCTGTTGTGTCCGCTTCACTTTAGCTCCTCCTCCTTAGTCTCTCTTGGTAACGCAATCTTTTCCTCTGGGGGCTTGCCATGAGATGTCGTGTTTGTTGTAAAATGTCTTTGCAAGCTTTCTTCACTAATGCTAGAGCCATGGTGGCTTGCTGCTGGTGAGCTACTAACTGCAACCCCTACACTAATGCTAGAGCCATGGTGGCTTGCTGCTGGTGAGCTACTAACTGCCACCCGTACACTAATGCTAGAGCCATGGTGGCTTGTTGCTGGTGAGCTGCTAACTGCAACCCCTACACTAATGCTAGAGCCATGGTGGCTTGCTGCTGGTGAGCTACTAACTGCAACTCCTACACTAATGCTAGAGCCATGATGGCTTGTTGCTGGTGAGCTGCTAACTACAACCCCTACACTAATGCTAGAGCCATGGTGGCTTGCTGCTGGTGAGCTGCTAACTGCAACCCCTACACTAATGCTAGAGCCATGGTGGCTTGCTGCTGGTGAGCTGCTAACTACAACCCCTACACTAATGCTAGAGCCATGGTGGCTTGCTGCTGGTGAGCTGCTAACTGCAACCCCTACACTAATGCTAGAGCCATGGTGGCTTGTTGCTGGTGAGCTGCTAACTGCAAACCCTACACTAATGCTAGAGCCATGGTGGCTTGCTGCTGGTGAACTGCTAACTGCAACCCCTACACTAATACTAGAGCCATGGTGGCTTGCTGCTGGTGAGCTACTAACTGCAACCCCTACACGAATGCTAGAGCCATGGTGGCTTGCTGCTGGTGAGCTACTAACTGCAACCCCTACACTAATGCTAGAGCCATGGTGGCTTGTTGCTGGTGAGCTACTAACTGCAACCCCTACACTAATGCTAGAGCCATGGTGGCTTGCTGCTGGTGAGCTACTAACTGCAACCCCTACACTAATGCTAGAGCCATGGTGGCTTGTTGCTGGTGAGCTGCTAACTGCAACCCCTACACTAATGCTAGAGCCATGGTGGCTTGCTGCTGGTGAGCTACTAACTGCAACCCCTACACTAATGCTAGAGCCATGGTGGCTTGCTGCTGGTGAGCTACTAACTGCAACCCCTACACTAATGCTAGAGCCATGGTGGCTTGTTGCTGGTGAGCTGCTAACTGCAACCCCTACACTAATGCTAGAGCCATGGTGGCTTGCTGCTGGTGAGCTACTAACTGCAACCCCTACACTAATGCTAGAGCTTGCTGCTGGTGAGCTGCTAACTGCAACCCCTACACTAATGCTAGAGCCATGGTGGCTTGCTGCTGGTGAGCTGCTAACTGCAACCCCTACACTAATGCTAGAGCCATGGTGGCTTGTTGCTGGTGAGCTGCTAACTGCAACCCCTACACTAATGCTAGAGCCATGGTGGTTTGCTGCTGGTGAGCTGCTAACTGCAACCCCTACACTAATGCTAGAGCCATGGTGGTTTGCTGCTGGTGAGCTACTAACTGCAATCCCTACACTAATGTTACAGCCATGGTGGTTTGCTGCTGGTGAGCTACTAACTGCAATCATACCCATCTAGCGAGTGTTTCACAATGTAAGAGGAAAAGATGGCAGGGAACAACTCACTCAGCTCACAGCTTTTCCTAACGCTTGACATGAATGATATGTTGTTGCCTGTGAGCTACATGACTGACTGGCTTGTCGAATCACCGGGGGTAGATGATGTTAGCCCGATGTTGTCGTACTCGCAAATGCCCCCTTAATTGATGGCCTTCTAATTGCTTCTCAGCCATCTTCTCCTTACATGCAGCATGTTGTAGACACTTTCTCTCTCTCATTTTCAGTCTCTGGGTCTTCTTTAATCTTGGCTCTTCTCTTTGCAGCTTGTCTTTCACTGGCACTGGGCATGGTGTCTTCTCACTACTGAACTAGAAGTGAGCTATGCTTATGCTAAATGGTACTGGTGCAGTACATTCTAGAGACAGAGCCGACTGCCATGTGTCAGATGAATTGCAATTTTTTTTCCAGAATCATTTGTAAATTTGGATAAACAACATACACAATTATTTTAAAGGTCACAGCTATGTAGTAGAAAGAGCAAGAGTATGCCTTATTTTTTAGGATTAGAGCAAGAGCATATCTTATTTGTTAGGATTAGAGCAAGAGAATACCTTATTTGTTAGGATTGGACAAAGAGACGCTCAACCTTATGTGCTGTAATCTCTAGACTATCTCAGATTGTGATGGACGTACACTAAATCTGTGCATCTCTCTCGGGGTTTCTGCCAAGAATGGTGGACATGGTTTTCAAATAAAGGTTGGAATATCAAGAAGGTAGAGAAGATAAGAAATGATTTTTTAGTAATTAACAACTTTGGAGCCAATAACTTAAAACTTGTGTTGATATCTGTGACAAGGTACAAAGACACACAAGTCCAGAAGCTATGAATCGGAGAAGCAGCTGTCAATGATTTATTATTGAGTGAACTGTTTAGATAACACCAAAAGTGATAAAAATCAAACAAAAAACAACAAATCTATAAAGTGGGTGGCATATAAATTTGCAACGGTAACAGAATAAACTGCATTTGCGGACAACTGTGTTAAACTTACCGTAACTCCTTAGGCAATAGGAATTTTTTTTTGGGGGGGGGGGGATCGGATATGTTGAAAATACAAGTTTTTGGCTTTTGGTTGACATTTCCATGGAGTTGCCTGCTCTGTGTGAAACAAAGTGCTTGTAGTGTCTTATAAGCAACAATAACTATTTTATAATACGCAGCTGCTGGAAAGCAGAGCCTGAATTGAGGCCCACCATGTCAGAGATCGGACAGAAACTGAGCCACCTTTGTAAGGTGAGGGTTGTGACTTGCTTGTGTGGATGGGAATCCTGTGATGGTTGTGTTGGTTGATAGTTGTGTTGGTACATGTGTAGTACCACTAGCGTACGTGACGTTAGAATAATAGAGTAGGACCTGCCTGCTAGCATTTAGTGCTTGCTCGTGGAATGTTGCCTCTGGAAATGTCGCTCATCGAAATGTCGCTCATGAAAATATTGCTCGTGGAAATTTGCTCGTGGAAATGTTGCTCGTGGAAATGTCGCTGTGGAAATGTCGTTCATGGAAATGTTGCTCATGGAAATGTCGCTCATGGAAATAATGCTTATGGAAATGTTGCTCGTGGAAATGGAATGTGCTTATGGAAATGTTGCTCGTGGAAATGTTGCTTGTGGAAATGTAGTTTGTTGAACTGTTGCTCATTGTTGTGTGTTTTGTAAACCTATAGAATTATTTTCAACATCACACACACTCAACACGCACACATGCAAGCACATGGTTGTAGTGATGCTGAACTAAGCACACCTTTTCCTTGCCCTTCATCTTGCAGTACATAGAAATGAAGCAGCCGCTAATTATTCGTAATCAGTCCAACAGATCCATCAACCTCCAGAGCAAAGAACTAGCTGCTGAACCAGAGAGAAGACATGAAGAGGAGCAAGGAAATTTAGTTGAGCAGCCTCTAAAGTCACACGACGTTTCTCCTGCCAACACTCCCAGTGTCGATATTGCCAGTGCAGCTGCTGAAATGGGTCAGATCAGCATTTCTCCCAAACAGTTCCAGGTATAGATATCCATGTCTGTACTGTATCTACATGTATATACATGTATATATATGTGACATATATAATACATATACATATATATTCAAGACAAATATAAAAATATTAGATCGGCTAGTCTAAAAAGAAAAAAAGAAATGAAACCAATGTTGACAAACAAATATTTACAGGACCCTTTCTTCAAATATAATACAGATTTAAAAACAACAGTATAATGGTATTGGTCTTCAGTATTAAAATGTTTGTGATCTGCACTGGTTCTTTTTTTTTAACACCTTAGCATTATCCCAAATGCAAGCCTCCCAAATGCAAAGCCAGTTTTCAAGAAAATACAGCTCTGAAAGTATCCCATTCTGTGTTGATATGATTAGTTTATCAATCCAAGATCTATAAGTGGGAAGTCTGAGAAGAGCTCCCAGTGAAAGTTACCAAGCTTATATAAGCACCTAAAACCTTATTGAACTACATTATCTAGTAGACTCAACAAAAGCTAATTATCCACACTTGAGAGTTCCCATATATAATGTATGTAGTACATCAGCTCTGTTGCTGGAGGCCTATACTAGAACAAGAACTTATAAAAGCACCAGAACTTAAGTTAGCCACTCGGTATAGTGCTCTTTCAACTTGGAGGCTTGGAGCTTTGTCTTACCGACAACAGCTTTAAAAGTAGAACACTTTTTGTCTCCACCTACAAGAAGTTACTCAGTGTAACACCAGGACTAATCACTCGGTGTAACACCAGGACTAATCACTCGGTGTAACACCAGGACTAATCACTCGGTGTAACACAAGGACTAATCACTCAGTGTAACACCAGGACTAATCACTCAGTGTAACACCAGGACTAATCACTCAGAGTAACACCAGGACTAATCACTCGGTGTAACACCAAGACTAATCACTCGGTGTAACACCAAGACTAATCACTCGGTGTAACACAAGGACTAATCACTCGGTGTAACACCAGGACTAATCACTTGGTGTAACACAAGGACTAATCACTCAGTGTAACACCAGGACTAATCACTCAGTGTAACACCAGGACTAATCACTCGGTGTAACACCAGGACTAATCACTCGGTGTAACACCAGGACTAATCACTCGGTGTAACACCAGGACTAATCACTCGGTGTAACACCAGGACTAATCACTCGGTGTAACACAAGGACTAATCACTCAGTGTAACACCAGGACTAATCACTCAGTGTAACACCAGGACTAATCACTCAGTGTAACACCAGGACTAATCACTTAGTGTAACACCAGGACTAATCACTCAGTGTAACACCAGGACTAATCACTCAGAGTAACACCAGGACTAATCACTCAGTGTAACACCAAGACTAATCACTCAGTGTAACACCAGGACTAATCGCTCAGTGTAACACCAGGACTAATCACTCAGTGTAACACCAGGACTAATCACTCAGTGTAACACCAGGACTAATCACTCGGTGTAACACCAGGACTAATCACTCAGTGTAACACCAAGACTAACCGGTCCTGGATGTTATTATTTATTATGTTTATGCTAAAGTGGATGCACGTGCCTATATATGTGTTCATATAATACACACAGCAGCTCTAATCCTAACAAATAAGGCATACTCTTGCTCTAATCCTAACAAATAAGGCATACTCTTGCTCTAATCCTAACAAATAAGGTATGCTCTTGCTCTAATCCTAACAAATAAGGCATGCTCTTGCTCTAATCCTAACAAATATGGCATGCTCTTGCTCTAATCCTAACAAATAAGGCATGCTCTTGCTCTAATCCTAACAAATATGGCATGCTCTTGCTCTAATCCTAACAAATAAGGTATGCTCTTGCTCTAATCCTAACAAATATGGCATGATCTACTCTAATCCTAACAAATAAGGCATGCTCTTGCTCTAATCCTAACAAATATGGCATGCTCTTGCTCTAATCCTAACAAATAAGGCATGTTCTTGCTCTAATCCTAACAAATAAGGCATGCTCTTGCTCTAATCCTAACAAATAAGGTATGCTCTAATCCTAGGTATGTTCTTGCTCTAATCCTAACAAATAGGCATACTCTTGCTCTAATGCTAACAAATATGGCATGCTCTTGCTCTAATCCTAACAAATAAGGTATGCTCTTGCTCTAATCCTAACAAATAAGGCATGCTCTTGCTCTAATCCTAACAAATAAGGCATGCTCTTGCTCTAATCCAAAACTTGCATTTGCTGGAGAAAATGTTTATAAATGTTAGTTGCAAGACTTTTGCCAACTTTCGGGGCACCAACACAAATGAGAGGTAAATACTGCATGGTCTCACCAAGTCACTTGTCTAAACACACACACTGTCTGTGCTCTCTCATCCACTCTGTCACCACCTGTCTGGGTATTGCTGCTCTGCTTCCCTGCTTGCTCCTGGCATGTCCACTCTGTCTCTTCATGCCTCAATGTTGCTGTTGATGCTGCTTAGGGCCACTGCATTAGCGCACCTCTCTATTATTATGCTCTCTCCTGACATGCCCACTCTGTCTCTTCATGCCTCAATGTTGCTGTTGATGCTGCTCAGAGCCACTGCATTAGCTCACCTCTCTAATATTTTGCTCTCTCCTGGCATGTCCACTCTGTCTCTTCATGCCTCAATGTTGCTGTTGATGCTGCTCAGGGCCACCACTGCATTAGCTCACCTCTCTATTATTATGCTCTCTCCTGGCATGTCCACTCTGTCTCTTCATGCCTCAATGTTGCTGTTGATGCTGCTCAGGGCCACTGCATTAGCTCACCTCTCTATTATTATGCTCTCTCCTGACATGCCCACTCTGTCTCTTCATGCCTCAATGTTGCTGTTGATGCTGCTCAGGGCCACTGTATTAGCTCACCTCTCTATTATTATGCTCTCTCCTGGCATGTCCACTCTGTCTCTTCATGCCTCAATGTTGCTGTTGATGCTGCTCAGGGCCACTGCATTAGCTCACCTCTCTATTATTATGCTCTCTCCTGACATGTCCACTCTGTCTCTTCATGCCTCAATGTTGCTGTTGATGCTGCTCAGGGCCACTGCATTAGCTCACCTCTCTATTATTATGCTCTCTCCTGGCATGTCCACTCTGTCTCTTCATGCCTCAATGTTGCTGTTGATGCTGCTCAGAGCCACTGCATTAGCTCACCTCTCTATTATTATGCTCTCTCCTGACATGCCCACTCTGTCTCTTCATGCCTCAATGTTGCTGTTGATGCTGCTCAGGGCCACTGCATTAGCTCACCTCTCTATTATTATGCTCTCTCCTGACATGTCCACTCTGTCTCTTCATGCCTCAATGTTGCTGTTGATGCTGCTCAGGGCCACTGCATTAGCTCACCTCTCTATTATTATGCTCTCTCCTGGCATGTCCACTCTGTCTCTTCATGCCTCAATGTTGCTGTTGATGCTGCTCAGAGCCACTGCATTAGCTCACCTCTCTATTATTATGCTTGCTCCTGACATGTCCACTCTGTCTCTTCATGCCTCAATGTTGCTGTTGATGCTGCTCAGGACCACTGCATTAGCTCACCTCTCTATTATTATGCTCTCTCCTGGCATGTCCACTCTGTCTTTTCATGCCTCAATGTTGCTGTTGATGCTGCTCAGGGCCACTGCATTAGCTCACCTCTCTATTATTATGCTCTCTCCTGGCATGTCCACTCTGTCTCTTCATGCCTCAATGTTGCTGTTGATGCTGCTCAGGGCCACTGCATTAGCTCAACTCTCTATTATTATGCTCTCTCCTGACATGTCCATTAACGATATTGTCACTCTCTCAACGTTTGCTCCTGTTAGTGACCTTCAGTCTTTCTTTTTCCTTCCATATTTCTCTTGGTTGTTGACCTGTTGGCTCATCCATCTTAAGCTTCTCAGCTAGAATGTGAATAGTGTGGTTGGTATCTGCATTGAGATTCTAATGTGGGCCAATGATTATCGTTTTCTTGATAGATGGATGGATAATAGATAGATATAGATAGTAGATAGATAGATAGATAGATGATAAATAAGATAAAATAGATGATAAATAGATAATAGGGGGTAGTGTGATAGATGACAAATAGATGGATGATAGCAGATAAATAGATAGATGCATGTAGATTAAAAAAATTGGTAGTTATCTAGATAGAAGACACATAGGTGGAGACGAGAATCTTGAATATAATGAGGTTGATTTGTTGAGGAGGAGCCATGCACTCATGAATAAGCTCTTGATTTGTTGAGGAGCCATGCACTCATGAATAAGCTCTTGATTTGTTGAGGAGGAGCCATGCACTCATGAATAAGCTCTTGATTTGTTGAAGAGGAGCCATGCACTCATGAATAATCTCTTGATTTGTTGAGGAGGAGCCATGCACTCATGAATAAGCTCTTGATTTGTTGAGGAGGAGCCATGCACTCATGAATAAGCTCTTGATTTGTTGAGGAGCCATGCACTCATGAATAAGCTCTTGATTTGTTGAGGGAGGAGGCATGCACTCATGAATAAGCTCTTGATTTGTTGAGGAGGAGCCATGCACTCATGAATAAGCTCTTGATTTGTTGAGGAGGAGCCATGCACTCATGAATAATCTCTTGATTTGTTGAGGAGGAGCCATGCACTCATGAATAAGCTCTTGATTTGTTGAGGGAGGAGGCATGCACTCATGAATAAGCTCTTGATTTGTTGAGGGAGGAGCCATGCACTCATGAATAATCTCTTGATTTGTTGAGGAGGAGCCATGCACTCATGAATAAGCTCTTGATTTGTTGAGGAGGAGCCATGCACTCATGAATAAGCTCTTGATTTGTTGAGGAGGAGCCATGCACTCATGAATAAGCTCTAGCAGGAGATCTGACTTCATACCCTGTGATTTTCATGGCATCTGAAACACAAAGGAGTCATGAAGTGACCAGACTCTCTGGCGGTGGCTACGAACAAAATCTTCAAGTGTCTCGGCTCTACTGCAGCTCAAGCTGAAAGATGTGGCCTTGGCAGAAGACACCGATAATTATATTGAGAGGCATTTCATTGTCAGCAAGAAGCTGGTTTGTGCTTGGAGTAAGAAGAGATGAGCTTTACCGAGTCCCCGATTTAATCACACTTAGGCACTGTTTGTTTAGGAGGCTTGACTTGATACTCCAGCAAAGCAAACAATGGTACAAATGGTTGCACTTGTGGACTTAATTATGCAGTGTTGGCGAGTATATATATAGTGGCCAGGTGTGTAGCACATCTTAACAAGGCTGGTTGTTAGTATCTCCTGTTATTTGCAGTAATGTTGGGGGCTGCTGTGTTACTTTTTGAAGGAAGACTGGTTTGTTGGGGGGCATATGTTTGTTGGGGGGGGGGGGGGGGCACAGGATTGTGGTACACTGGCATATGAATCTGATGTTCTGTGCTAGACAGCTTATGTGCACTTGAATATATGAACTGTGTCTTTTACTTGGTGGTGTGGTGATTCTAAATAGCACACACCTGCATGATTTTGGCATTGTGCGATTGAGCCTAATCGTGAATAAGATTCGGAATGGCGGACATTCACTGTAAGTGGAGAGTACTTACTCACATTTCCTCTCCTAGTTGCCATCCCCTTCAGTTACAATACATGTAGTTCATCGTGGACTTTTCTTTAGTGGATTTCAGATGTGTGCCAGAATGAGATTGTTGGAATGGTCATTATCACAGGAGGATGACTTGGGGGACTTCAGACCCCGCACCGTTACGGAATCTATTATCCAGGACCTGCCGAGTGACCGGGTGTCACCCAACGCGATGAGGAGACAGGTCTCCACCCCGGAAGGTAACCAGCTTCGTGATTTGTCCCATGCCAGGCTGGATCCTTTGAATCCTTACCCGGACTCCCAGGTAAGGAAGAAGTCGTTCGAGTCCAAGCATTTTCACGGACACTTGGCGGTGGACGAGGGGCATGTCCACCAGCACATTGCACCGTACTACGCTTCTACTCCAGAACAAGGCCATGTGACCTCCCCACGCTCATTCCAACCAAGTGAGTGTGCACCAGAAGCTATGTAATTAATTGATTAATGCCTGTTTTGATTTTTGATTTTTTAATCTTCAGGGTTTCCCCAAGCGACTCAAGGGTCCCCTTACTTCACAGAAGGTCTCGAGTTGGAGCTGCAGGTTTGTGCAGCGAACTGTTCCGGGGTTGTCCACCAGATCACTCTGGGTCGGTACACGCCCACACAGAGAAATATAACCACAGTAATATGCCAAAGTAGGCAATTATTATTATTATTATATTATTAATTACAAGGATAATAGAATAGGGCAATACCATGATTGGTGCCGTAATTCCTCTTTTGAGAGACCCACCTTCAAAGCAAAACTAAAAGGGTCTCTCAAAGGAGGTGACCTGTTACTAGAGGTGGGTGGGGCAATGGGATTTGGCTAATTTTATATTAATGTGTACATGAACAATGCATGGTGTTCTTTATAGCAAGACTTGAGCGCATAATAGCCACTTTCTATCTTCTCTAAGGCATCAAGCTCTTTAGAAATTTTCTTTTCCTGGTAGGCAAGCGCAATGGTAAGCTAAGTGAATGGCTAACTGCCAGTACTGCTGCTCACAACTACTTGTGTATAGTCCACTAGCAGCTGCAAGCACTACACTATGCTGTTGTGTACAGTATACTAGCAGCTGCAAGCACTACACTATGCTGTTGTGTACAGTCCACTAGCAGCTGCAAGCACTACACTATGCTGTTGTGTACAGTATACTAGCAGCTGCAAGCACTACACTATGCTGTTGTGTACAGTATACTAGCAGCTGCAAGCACTACACTATGCTGTTGTGTACAGTCCACTAGCAGCTGCAAGCACTACACTATGCTGTTGTGTACAGTCCACTAGCAGCTGCAAGCACTACACTATGCTGTTGTGTACAGTATACTAGCAGCTGCAAGCACTACACTATGCTGTTGTGTACAGTATACTAGCAGCTGCAAGCACTACACTATGCTGTTGTGTACAGTATACTAGCAGCTGCAAGCACTACACTATGCTGTTGTTGGTCCACTAGCAGCTGCAAGCACTACACTATGCTGTTGTGTATAGTCCACTAGCAGCTGCAAGCACTACACTGTGCTGTTGTGTACAGTATACTAGCAGCTGCAAGCACTACACTATGCTGTTGTGTACAGTATACTAGCAGCTGCAAGCACTACACTATGCTGTTGTGTACAGTATACTAGCAGCTGCAAGCACTACACTATGCTGTTGTATACAGTCCACTAGCAGCTGCAAGCACTACACTATGCTGTTGTGTACAGTATACTAGCAGCTGCAGGCACTACACTATGCTGTTGTGTACAGTCCACTAGCAGCTGCAAGCACTACACTATGCTGTTGTGTACAGTCCACTAGCAGCTGCAAGCACTACACTATGCTGTTGTATACAGTCCACTAGCAGCTGCAAGCACTACACTATGCTGTTGTGTACAGTCCACTAGCAGCTGCAAGCACTACACTATGCTGTTGTGTACAGTCCACTAGCAGCTGCAAGCACTACACTATGCTGTTGTGTACAGTATACTAGCAGCTGCAAGCACTACACTATGCTGTTGTGTACAGTCCACTAGCAGCTGCAAGCACTACACTATGCTGTTGTGTACAGTATACTAGCAGCTGCAAGCACTACACTATGCTGTTGTGTACAGTCCACTAGCAGCTGCAAGCACTACACTATGCTGTTGTGTACAGTATACTAGCAGCTGCAAGCACTACACTATGCTGTTGTATACAGTATACTAGCAGCTGCAGGCACTACACTGCTGTTGTGTACAGTCCACTAGCAGCTGCAGGCACTACACTATGCTGTTGTGTACAGTATACTAGCAGCTGCAAGCACTACACTATGCTGTTGTGTACAGTCCACTAGCAGCTGCAAGCACTACACTATGCTGTTGTGTACAGTCCACTAGCAGCTGCAAGCACTACACTATGCTGTTGTGTACAGTCCACTAGCAGCTGCAAGCACTACACTATGCTGTTGTGTACAGTATACTAGCAGCTGCAGGCACTACACTATGCTGTTGTGTACAGTATACTAGCAGCTGCAAGCACTACACTATGCTGTTGTGTACAGTCCACTAGCAGCTGCAAGCACTACACTATGCTGTTGTGTACAGTCCACTAGCAGCTGCAAGCACTACACTATGCTGTTGTGTACAGTCCACTAGCAGCTGCAAGCACTACACTATGCTGTTGTGTACAGTATACTAGCAGCTGCAAGCACTACACTATGCTGTTGTGTACAGTATACTAGCAGCTGCAAGCACTACACTATGCTGTTGTGTACAGTATACTAGCAGCTGCAAGCACTACACTATGCTGTTGTGTACAGTATACTAGCAGCTGCAAGCACTACACTATGCTGTTGTGTACAGTCCACTAGCAGCTGCAAGCACTACACTATGCTGTTGTTGGTCCACTAGCAGCTGCAAGCACTACACTATGCTGTTGTGTACAGTATACTAGCAGCTGCAAGCACTACACTATGCTGTTGTTGGTCCACTAGCAGCTGCAAGCACTACACTATGCTGTTGTGTACAGTATACTAGCAGCTGCAAGCACTACACTATGCTGTTGTGTACAGTATACTAGCAGCTGCAAGCACTACACTATGCTGTTGTATACAGTATACTAGCAGCTGCAAGCACTACACTATGCTGTTGTATACAGTATACTAGCAGCTGCAAGCACTACACTATGCTGTTGTATACAGTATACTAGCAGCTGCAAGCACTACACTATGCTGTTGTATACAGTATACTAGCAGCTGCAAGCACTCTGTTGTTGGTCCACTAGCAGCTGCAAGCACTATATTGTGCTGTTGTACAGTCCACTAGCAGCTGCAAGCACTACACTATGCTGCTGTTGGTCCACTAGCAGCTGCAAGCACTATATTGTGCTGCCTACTGGATTGTAAAAGCATGTTGATTTGAATCTCTGGACAGTATCAAGTGGTGCTAAATGCTTTTGTTTTTTTGGGGTGGTTTTTTTCCCTTGTTAAAGCCACTTGAGCTGTATACTGGAGGTGGTCATGGCTAGAAGTATGTTGGTGGGAGAGGCCTCAACAGGAAAGAATGTATTGCTGCAAGACATGCAAAAGAAAAATTACCCATCAAAGCAAACAATATTTCAAATATATACAGGTGCAGTATATATAGTATACTAGTAGTATACTAGTATACATCATTTTTGTGAAGTCTATTTTTTTATAACTTGCTTGTGTGTGTGTGTGTGTGTGTGTGTGTTTGTGTGTGTGTGTGTGGTGTAGCCCATCCTTCCAAATCGTGCCAATCCTGGATCGCTGGAACTCTATCAGCAATACAAAATGGTACATGTTCAGGTCACATGACTTGCATACACGCTGCTGCATGTTAATTGGGACATGACTGCAGGACCTATTTAAATTATACATTATATGCATCGTCTGATAGTGTGCCGATGAAACATAATTAGCCAATTATGCTGGCACTTGTTGATGTAGAGTAGGCTATATATTCAGCCCAAGGTTCAGCTGGAGAATGTGGCGTATCGATATTTCTGGGATCCAGCAAGTCGTCGCAGAAGATCTGGAATGTGCATCAAGTACTGTGTACTTGACATACCTTGTTAACTGGTCAGTCGGTCAACCGTAAGATATGACAGAAGGCTATCCGGCTGACCTGGATTTAGTTATCATGTGAGCCAGCCTAATCAGGCTCTAGCTTGCTATAAGCATTGCTCTAGTTGGCCCGGCTCTGGAAGTTAATGTATGTTGCTGGTCTTGTTCTGTCTATAAGCCTAGCTCCATCTAAAGCCTAAGTTCAGCATGTGGTTAAGGTTGTGGTCTAATTGTGCTAGGCTAGTTACTGTTCAACAATGTGATTAAGGTTGTGGTCTAATTGTGCTAGGCTAGTTACTGTTAACCATCTCACTGTCAGCATTGTGGAGAATTATTTAAAATTTAAAATTTAATACAGCCACATTAAAAAATTAATATCAAATCAGATATTTAGCTGAACCATTTACCATTTGGTCATGTGATAGCATGATTGTTTTAGAAGTTGTGGTCAAAAGGTGTGACCACAAACTGAAACATAATATGAATATAATTATGAAAACAATGGTCATGATTAGGAGAGCCATAACTTCTCCATAGTTCATGTTATGGACTCGATATATAGCTCATAAGATAGCTCTATCCATATCCTTTCTTTTGCTTTAAAGAACCTAGAAATATACATTACTATACAAAAGTTATGCCAACCCATAATAAGGTCTTCATAAATCGACCACAAAAATGTCAACAAGAACTTTGTCAATACAACATTCAGTAAACATTTGTTTGACATAATGTAATCGAAAGAAATTTTGGGTGGAGTTTGAGGTGAAATCAGTGTCTGTGGCAAAAGTCAACCAAGTTGTGGAAAGCATGGAAACAATTCCGATCCTCTGTAATGCAAAGGTGAACATTGCAGTAATTACATTGCACACGACTATCTCCTAGGTAGGAATGGATGCCTTCACATTCTTCGTCACTTGATTCATCACCAGAAATGTCCCAAGCTGCCCTAGTCACTTGGGAAATAATTTCAGCTATTGACAGTCTCTTCTCCATCGTTGATATCGTCCCACTGAAAATCGTTCGTGTTTTAAATATAATTTCATTAACTTTCCTCCGTCCAACCGCCGTAAATTTTTTTAATGTAAATAGAGTTTGAATTCAGCTATCTTTTGATATAAAAATTATTTCCTATTGATAAATGCTTATATTTTATTTTATTTTTCAAAGCTGTGGCGCCGTATGGCGGCTGTGACAGTGAGAGGGTTAAGTATGTGATTAAGGTTGTGGATTAATTGTGCTAGGCTAGTTACTGTTCAGCATGTGATTAAGGTTGTGGTCTAATTGTGCTAGGCTAGTTACTGTTAAGGTTGTGGTCTAATTGTGCTAGGCTAGTTACCGTTCAACAATGTGACTAAGGTTGCAGTCAAATTGTGCTAGGTTAGTTATTGTTCGTCGTGTGAATAAGATTGTGGTCTTATTGTGCTAGGTTAGTACTGTTCAGCATGTGATTATGGTTGTGGTCTAGTTGTGCTAGGCTAGTTATTGTTTAGCGTGTGATTAAGGTTGTGGTCTAGTTGTGCTAGGCTAGTTACTGTTCAGCATGTGATTATGGTTGTGGTCTATTTATGCTAGGCTAGTTACTGTTAAGCATGTGATTAAGGTTGCAGTCTAATTGTGCTTGGCTAGTTATTGTTCAGCGTGTGAACAAGATTGTGGTCTTATTGTGCTAGTCTAGCTACTGTTAGGCATGAGATTAAGGTTGTGGTCTAATTGTGCTAGGTTAGTACTGTTCAGCATGTGATTAAGGTTGTGGTCTAGTTGTGCTAGGCTAGTTATTGTTCAGCGTGTGATTAAGGTTGTGGTCTATTTACGCTAGGCTAGTTACTATTCAGCATGTGATTATGGTTGTGGTCTAATTGTGCTAGGATAGTTACTGTTCAGCATGTTGTGGTCTAATTGTGCTAGGCTAGTTACTGTTCAGCATGTGAATAAGATTGTGGTCTTATTGTGCTAGTCTAGTTACTGTTAGGCATGAGATTAAGGTTGTGGTCTAATTGTGCTAGGTTAGTACTGTTCAGCATGTGATTAAGGTTGTGGTCTAATAGGCTAGTTAACTGTTCAGCATGTGATTATGGTTGTGGTCTAATTGTGCTAGGCTAGTTACTGTTCAGCATGCGATTATGGTTGTGGTCTAATTGTGCTAGGTTAGTACTGTTCAGCATATGATATGGTTGTGGTCTAATTGTGCTAGGTTAGTTATTGTTCAGCATGTGATTAAGGTTGTGGTCTAATTGTGCTAGGTTAGTTACTAGGCGAAAGTAGCAGCAAACAAAATGAGGGCTTCACTGGCTCTGCTAACTCTGGGTTGATATTTAATATCTCGTGTATGTGTCTGTTATAATGGTGTGTGTGTGTGTGTGTGTGTCTGTCTGTTATATGGTGTGTGTGTGTGTGTATCTGTGACATGGTGTGTGTGTGTGTATCTGTGATATGGTGTGTGTGTCTGTGATATGGTGTGTGTGTGTGTGTCTGTGATATGGTCTGTGTCTTTGATATGGTGTGTGTGTGTGTGATGCAGGCTGCTAATGAGCTGCAGAAGGCCCGGAAGGAGCGTAATGAACTGCTGGATGAAAAGCAAGTGTACAGTCAGTTTAAACCTGCACTACCAAAATATTGGAGTGCTGACCGGTTGGCATGTGCATCTGCCTGCACTCACAACTCTTGTCAACTAGATCCTCCTGCAACAGCAAGAGGTTTCAAGGGATGTCTCCCTTTGTTGTTTTCATGGATGTTTCTGATGCACAAAATTTTAGCTCCTGAAACTTACTGTGAGCATGCACTAGAAAGTTCACAAATGCAGTCAAAGGAAAAGCTCGACATCTATACGGTGGCCAGCAGAGATATGGAGGCACGAGTTCCTGGACTCTGGACTTGTTTTATTCTGAGAAGACTCCTCCCATCCCCCTGTGCCACACATGAATGCCCACGCCCACTTCATGTTAACATCCACAGGATGAAACAAACCACCTGTTGTAATGCACAAGATTATGAGCTCGTGAAAACTATAGTCCACACAGTGTATGTAATGTGCATGTGAGACCACACCCACTGCTTCATTTTGTTTGGGAATGAGTCTGCATGCCACACCCCTTGATCAGCTACCTGCCCATAGTTACACTGTACCCGCCTACCTGGGTGTGGCTTCAGTGTAACTATACTGTGCCTGCTACCTGGGTGTGGCTTCAGTGTCGCTATACTGTACCTGCTGCAGTTACCTACCTATCTATACAAGTACCTGCCTATCCATACATACACCTGCCTATCCATACATACACCTGCCTATCTATACATACACCTGCCTATCTATACATATACCTGCCTATCTATACATACACCTGCCTATCTATACATATACCTGCCTATCTATACATATACCTGCCTATCTATACATATACCTGCCTATCCATACATATACCTGCCTATCTATACATACACCTGCCTATCTATACATATACCTGCCTATCTATACATATACCTGCCTATCTATACATATACCTGCCTATCTATACATATACCTGCCTATCTATACATACACCTGCCTATCTACACATATACCTGCCTATCTATACATACACCTGCCTATCTATACATGTACCTGCCTATCTATACATGTACCTGCCTATCTATACATGTACCTGCCTATCTATACATACACCTGCCTATCTATACATATACCTGCCTATCTATACATACACCTGCCTATCTATACATGTACCTGCCTATCTATACATGTACCTGCCTATCTATACATGTACCTGCCTATCTATACATACACCTGCCTATCTATACATATACCTGCCTATCTATACATATACCTGCCTATCTATATATATACCTGCCTATCTATACATACACCTGCCTATCCATACATATACCTGCCTATCCATACATATACCTGCCTATCTATACATACACCTGCTTATCTATACATATACCTGCCTATCTATACATATACCTGCTTATCCATACATATACCTGCCTATCTATACATATACCTGCTTATCTATACATATACCTGCCTATCTATACATATACCTGCCTATCTATACATATACCTGCCTATCTATACATACACCTGCCTATCTACATACACCTGCCTATCTATACATATACCTGCCTATCTATACATATACCTGCCTATCTATACATATACCTGCCTATCCATACATATACCTGCCTATCTACATACACCTGCCTATCTATACATGTACCTGCCTATCTATACATACACCTGCCTATCTATACATACACCTGCCTATCTATACATATACCTGCCTATCTATACATATACCTGCCTATCCATACATCAGCGCAACTACTTCTGACCCATGTGTGTGTGTCTGTGTGTGTGTGTGGTGTGTGTGTGTGTTAATAATAGACATGGCAAAGAAGAACATCAGCTATGATTGATTAGTGCTGGAGTTATCTTGAGCAATTATGTGAAGGAGGCTGCTTGATATTTAGAGAAGCGAGAGAGAGAGGGAAAAAGTTTTAGTTAAAATAAAATTATATATATATATTGGATGTACTTGCCAAAGAAAAGTTTACCAATATATATATAGACCAACTGCATTAAGAGAACCTTTAATTAACCTTTTAACACTAACATTATACTGCTTTCTATGAGGGTTGGTGTTCAGATTTTTAAGGGTAAAGGGTCCTCTAAATGTTTGTGGTCTTCCCTAAGTCAATCTAGTGTGTGTGTGTGTGTGTATATATATATATATATATATATATTAACATAATTTTTTTAAATTCAAATTAGTCACGAGCCTTCAATATCTTGCAACAGTTACTCGAGATAACCCAATCATAGCAGATGTTGTTCTTTCTAATAAAGTGCACACACACACACATATACATGGGTTAATCATAGTTACCTGATTTTGTTGAAAGTCTGTCCTGTTAACCTTTGTCATCATCCATCCATTATGACATCCTTACTGATTTGTGGTAGTGTAACTGCCGGTATAGTCTAAACTCTTTTCTCGTGCAAGATTAAGCATCTCTGATCATTTCTTTCTTTGTGCTTAACTATGAGCCCGATTAATGTGTTGATTTTTTAACGTATTAAAAAAAAAAATTTTTTTAACTGAATCAAGCAACGAATCAAGCAACAGATAATAGTTGCAAGGTGTAGCGAAATTTGGAGTCTTCAGGTAGCAAAATTAGATTTTGAGTATTCAAGGGAGGAAGGGAGAGGAAGGGAGGGACAAATTTAAAAAAAAAGACTTGTTGTTATGACTTTGGAGTTCCATAAATTCTTCATGCTTTACAGCTCAAAAGATAAATTCTGTGTGTGCTCTCTTTTGATACAAAGCCACTGTAAATGTTATTGTTCTTACAGCTGCTCTCATTGCTTCCTGTAACCACACTAATGTATTTCCAGCTGATTAACACTTTCCAGCTGATTAACACTTTCCAGCTGGGAGCCACACTGTAGGCAGTTTAGGTCCTCAGATTATCACTTGAAACTTCGGCATGATTATACCATACAACCTCAAGAGAGCACACAGAGATCTTTTGAGCTACATATCCAGTGAAGTGTGAAGAATTTAAGGAGCTCCTAAGTCTTAAAGTCAATTTTTTTAAATTTTATGGTTTCCCCTCCCCACCCCACCCCACCCCCTTAATTAAGTTAATTAGAGTGGGAGAAAAGAGATAATAAATAGATAGTCAAACTGAAACTTGAGAGCTAGAAACAGTTGAAACTACTGTTCAGGGTGCTACGAAACTGCTGAAATGAGTTCTATTTGGGGTACGAGTTTCCCTCCTTTTTTTTGGTGTGTGTGTATTCAAATATGGAGTCAAACCATTTACAGAGTGCTACCACACTTCCTAGTACGGCCGGCCGTAAAGACATGCTATAACCTGCCTATAGCCTACAGACCTGCCTGTACCTAATATATAGCAAGCTATAGACCTGTCCTGTAGCTGTCATAGACCTTTCATAGACCTGCCTGTAATTATTGAAGACCTGCCTGTAATTATTGATAGACCTGCCTGTACCTAATATATAGCAAGCTATAGACCTGGCCTGTAGCTATATATAAGACCTGTAAGCAACAATTAATTGACTAGCAAGTATATACCAGTGGCAATAGAGATGCTCTATTCTTTATAGCAGGTCTTCTTGTGATATCGTTACCCTCCTCCTTCTCCCATACCCAACATAATGTGGCGTAACCATGGAAATGGTTGCTCTGATGAGTTTCCCTTTTATCTTAGATCAAACCTGGACAAGGAAATAATAGACGACCAGCAGAGACTCAAGACCAAGGAAAGCATCCAAAGGGATCACTTCAACAAGTTGAACCAAAAAGTAAGTCAGGTTGTTGTTGTTTTGTTGTTTGGGGGGGGGGGGGGGGGGGGGGGGGGGGGTCACCCTCTTCTTCGCTATACAGTTTTTTGCTACCTCTATCAACGTAACCAGAAGGCCACTTATCTGTGTGTACACATACATGTATATATATATGTATATGTACTGCTTTTCATTGAAGGGAGTAGAGGATAGAGGTTCCACAATTTATTAATTTAATTTATTTATTTTATTCGTTTATTTTATTCATTATTAATTCATCCCACACAATGTTGTTGAAGTGCCTAATTCCACTGCTTTCAAAGTCAAGCAGTGGAGGCGTGGCTGTGCATATAAAGTGACTGGTGGCATCGTTAGATACACCAGGGAGGAAGATGGAACGTATAGCGTGACCTTGTGTTAAGCCTGGCATTTCCCTGTTTCTTTCATAGGAACAGTTGATGGACGACTTGAAGTCTCTCCAGGACATTCATGAAAGACTCAGAAGAGACAATGCAGAACACATAAGATAATTAAATAGGTGTGAGGTATTTGTATATTTTGATAAAAAAATTTTTTTTAAGGTACGCCTATGATGCCTCTATTTTTAATAATAATAACGACTACAAATACTACTACTTCTACTACTACTATTATTATTTTTGAAGGCGTTAGTACTGAAGCATAGCCACTTGTAAAAACGAAGTTCAATTGTTATATTCAGAGAAAAGGCTATTAGTAGTAATTATCATTATCATAATTTAATATAAAAAGTAATTGCAACAGTACATAGACATATATATAGACATATATATGCTGCATAAGGTACAGGCATAAGCATATATATATTGCCTTTTAGAACAAGTTTCTACAATACTGTTGGTGTTTGTTACAGTTGAGTTTCGTAATCCATTCTGCCTTGCTTCGGTTTTGGAGGTGTCATTGAATGGACGAAAGATCCAACAAAAAAGTAATAGCCATCCTGATAATAGATAGACAGAAAACAAGATTCATAACCAAAACTACTGTGTGCATGTGTGTGTAGGTGTGTGTGTGTGTGTAGGTGCATGTGTGTGTAGGTGCGTGTGCATGCATGTGTGTGTGTGCGCATGCATGTAGGTGCGTGTGCATGTAGGTGCGTGTGCATGTAGGTGCATGTGCATGTACCTAGCCCTAGCCCGGTGCGTGCATGTAGGTGCGTGCGCATGTAGGTACACGTGCATGTAAGTGTGTGCATCATGTGTGTGTACATGTGTGTATGTGCATGTAGGTGTGCATGCATGTTGGTGCGCATGCATGTGTGCATGTAGGTGCGTATGGATGTAGGTGCACGTGCAAGTAGGTGCACATGCATGTAGGTGCGCATGCAAGTAGGTGCACATGCATGTAGGTGCACATGCATGTAGGTGCGCGTGCATGTAGGTGCACATGCATGTAGGTGCGCGTGCATGTAGATGCGTGCGCATGTGTGTGCATTGTGTGTGTACATGTAGGTGCGTGCGCATGTAGGTGCATGTGCATGTAGGTGTGCATGCATGTAGGTGCACGTGCATGTAGGTGCGTGTGCATGTAGGTGTGTGTGCATGTAGGTGTGCATGCATGTAGGTGCGCGTGCATGTAGGTGTGCATGCATGTAGGTGTGTGTGCATGTAGGTGCGTGCGCATGTAAGTGTGTGCATTGTGTGTGTGTACATGTAGGTGCGTGCGCATGTATGTGCATGTAGGTGCGCGTGCATGTAGGTGCGTGTGCATGTCCTACCTGTATCAGAAAAGGCAGATCACTCCAGAAGTCTTTGTGCGGGAGAATTTCACACCCAGAAAACCCAAAGTGGAACTTGAGTATGATTGCACCAATTACGAAGTAGGTGATAATCCCAAGGACAACTCTGGGGGGAGGGGAACAAGATAGCGAGGGATTAACTTTAGATAAGACGAGGAGGTTTAATTAAGCACTAGATGACAAGTATTGGTGCAAGATCGAAGGGAGACAGACAACACAAACCTTTTGTCCCAACAGGTGGCAGGAACATGATTAGATCCGACAAGTACATTTCATGTGCGTAGGTTTATTAATATTACAGTTCTGGCAAGGCATCCCACCATGTCATACACAAACTTGCTCGTGGACATTGAATTACGAGATTTACATACGCACAAAACCCTGTGTCTCTACACGGTCACGTATCTACGTACAAATGTACAACTTACACCCGTCTAGATTTAATTTTAAATTTTAAGAGTGTATGTACACATATATATATATATAGATAGACAGAGGGTGATGGTATTGGAAACATGAAGCTTACAGTAAGATGAGGGTGAATCCGAATACTCCCGCTTTGCTCCTCGAGTAGATGTAGTCGCAGCCTCCAGGACATGCGTGACATGAGTACAGATCAAACAGCTGCAGAACATAACAGAGTCACCTGATGGAGTGCTATGATGTGACGCTGGCTCGCATGCAGTGGTGCAGGAGCTATCGCATGCAGTTCTAATTTTAAGCGCATGATTAAGTTCAAGGTAAAGTTTATGGGAAGCAAATTCGACGATGCCCTGCTACTTTCCGCTTGTATTTTACGGCCACGTTTGCTGGACTTTCCAGGCTTTGTGGGTGTGGTCTATGCATAAATAATAATAGGTATCTTTTTTAAAATTATTATTCCTGCACGCCACACATTTGCAAAGCACGATCAAGTTGTCTTATCGTCTGTCTATCTGTTACATTGGGTTCGGGTATATATACCATACATAGCTCAAAATGTTGGTTGCAATCACCCTTGAGGCAAGTATGGCAGATCTTAGTTGTTGGCAGTGGTGTCCTCTACTAGAGGAGTTGTGTCTTCAATCAAAACCTCTCTGGATGGTTGATGGCTGTTAAGCTAGAATGGAGATCATTTTTTTCTGCCATGGTAGCTATATGGAGAAAACTAGATCACTCAGTAATGATATAGTGCCACTGTCAACTGTACCATTGGCATGCAAAGCATTGCGGAATGGTCTCCATACACACACATGCTCTCTCTCTCACGCACAAATATATATATAGGTGTGACTGGAACCATGCCACTATATATGGCTCTGGTTCAAGCATGAGCACAAGAATGACAGTCGTAATGTAAGCACTTACATAGGTAAGCCTTGTTATGGTATCTCCTGTAGTTGTGAGTTTCTCTTCACCAGTGCTAAGCGATCGGTCGCAGTTCAAGAATACTTTCACTTCTCTATAAAGTCACCACCACAATGATATAAGTCACTACCACAATAATATAATAAGTCACCACCACAATAATAATAAGTCATTGCCACAATAATATTAAGTCATTGCCACAACGATAATAAGTCACCACCATAATGAAAATTTCATTAAGTGAGAGCAACTTGTGTGTGTGTGTGGGTGTGTGGGGGGATGCATGCATGTATGTGTGGTTTTTAGATTTTGTGCCTTTGGGTCTACCCACACATGCTACAAATAGTTTTGGACCCCAGGAAGGTTTGCTTTTGGGCCCTTACGCCATGTCCCTTGGCCATGTCATGCCCCACATCCATAAAGCAGATATAGGTCAGCACTGAAGTGCAATGTTGTAGATTATGGTTGATTTAGGGGAGTATGGGGGGGGGGGGGGGGGGGGAGGGAGGGAGGAAGCTGGGCACCTCAAAACAACGGTGGTTCTATGGGTGGTATCCACCCTGTTGCTGAAGAATGCTGTATCCAGTTTCAGTATCCTAACTGGCATACCCATACATCACGGAAACCTCTCCCAGTTAGGACCTGGTTTTGGGCCCTTAGGCCATGCATTCAGCCATAATGGCCTTAACTAGGGCAGATCGACAGGGTTGATTATTTGAACGCTGACTTTATTTGTGGTTTAGCAAGAATCAAACTCTGTTTATCATTAGAATGGAAATACAATCAGCTGCAATTTGGTATAAGAACCATCAAAACTTACACCAACGAAATCCATTTAGGAGCGCCTCTCCGCTCAAAAGCGAGGGAATTTAGAAAGATTTCTGGTAAGTATAGGTGCTTGTGCTGCTTTCCACAAAAGAACTTCCAGAAACGGTAACAAAACAGAAAGAGTCACTTCACGAAAGTTGCCATAATTGCGGGCGGCATATGTGGCGCCTAATACACAAATTCTTTGGTTTCCCCTGGAGAATGGACGTCTACTACACAAATTCTTCGTTTTCCCCCGACAAGTTTTGCGCCTTGTGTTTCTTTAGTTGTTTATTTCGTCACCACCGCAATGATAAAAAGTTACCTGTTTCTAGGTCGTTATTCCTGATGAAGACTAGACCATAGTCGAAGAATAATATTTCAAGTTGATTAGTGTCCTTCTTCTCAGCGACTTTAAATAATGGCATGTCACTATAATGTGCATGCTATAGTAAAATAATCTTTAAACCTTGTTGAAAGTTACCTGTTTCCAGGTCCTGTGTAGTAGAGGTAAGGTTTCCCATCCCTGCCGACCCAAATTTCCTCAGTCCCTTGGTCTGCAATGCTGTAGTGAGCACTGGAGTCAAAGTTTGCTCCTTGGCAGATCTGTGTTTTATGAGGAATCGCGTTTCAGCTTATGATGAGCAAAGCACTGTTTACCATTTTCAACTGTCTCCCATGCACAAATACTTGCATTCCGTAATTGTCTAGTAATTCATCTTTACTTACATGGATGTTGATACAGCCACCTTCGGAATTAAATGCTTGGCAAGGGTTGAAGTCATAATAATAATGCTTGCTATCTGCAATTGTGCTGAATCTATTAACAAACATAATGCACACATGTTTGATATCTATACACCTTTAGTAATATCAGCTCTTACCTTGGTGTACCATTTCTGTAAGGAAGAGCTGACAGGTCAATGACGCCTTCTGAGGTTCTGCATGCACAGCTTTCTGAATTACCATCCACCTCTGGGCAAAGCTCTCCAGAAGGATCAGCGATGCACTGGGAGAAGTAGTAGCAGCACAGAAGCATAGCAATTATGGCTTTAAAACTGCCATTGTTGTCTCCGTCCATTCCAAAACTGGGTCTGAATGATTTCATCGTTTGGGCTTATCTTTGCTTGGTGTGGTCAGTCAGAATCAGCTATATAGTAATTCTGCAGTTCAATAGATGTTTATATGTTGTAGGGATACACTGATTAAAAACACTCCCAAATGTTCTGTATTGCATAAACTTGCTCTCTGTCTAGTTCCACTACACACCTTTATGGAGGAATTGGATTGTGCCAAAGTCTAGCCACAGGTGCACAGTTTGAGTAACACTGCCATCTGCTACAAGTCTGCTAAGCATTTACATATTATTTTGGAACAGTGGACATAGGCACTTTCAACCATAGACTATTACGTGAAGGCATCAATCAATTGTAATATGACATCAATTTTGTATGTGAGTGCATAGATGTACTGCTTCATGTTCCCTCAAAGCCATTCGAGATCCATTTTACTGTAGCTCTGACAGCTTTCATTTTGTAGACATTCTGCATCTCCAGGTGTATATAGCTCAGTTGTAGAATTAACCTGGTTGGAAGTAGGCCAAACACCAAACAACAAAGCTCATTATGCATATTTGTTGATGCTCTAACTTGCATGTACCTATTGGTCTCCCCTCTGTCCTCAATGGAGAGACTCATCAGGCAAACTTTGCATCACAGTGAGCGTCAAAAACAGGCATGGCCAAGTAAAAATGGCATGATAGGGGGGAAACAATTCATGTTGACGTGATCACAAACCTCTCCTGTGAAAAGAGGCCCTCTAAAATATATTCTAATCCTCCTCTGCCTATAGGAATCGGCCCTGGCCTACTTTGGGTCCTAATTAAACTACAGCTCAGGTTGTACTTTGTATTGATACTGGACAATCTTGGATTTTCTCATATATAATTATCTCAGTTTGACATTAATTTTAAGTTGATATCAAGAAAGTCACTGTCATTGCCATAAATAATAGGAGTAAGACATTTGGACATTGTAGCAATCAGAACACAGTTTAGGCTGGCAAGAAGTTGCCATAGTAAGTTTGGCAAGAAATAGCACTGAAATCCTCTGCCATGAACATAGTGTTCTACTTGAGTTTTTTCTTCTAAGAAGTCGTGGTGGTTTGATAAAATAGTACGCATGTCATCAGCCCTTAGTGCACTTGCATTGATGGATCTCTCGGCAAGAATCGTCCTCAAACCCTTGGCTTCACCACTGGCAGTAACCATTGATTGAGGCTGACCAGCAAACACTGTGTCTCGTACTCTCCGACTCCCCCCATCTTTCACTAAGATGTTCTTAGCAACCAGGGCCTTTTCATCGTACTTTCGATGGCAACTGCTCTGGTCGAATATAAAAACAATAGTGTGTGAGCTTAGTGGGTATTTTTGCTCAGCAATATCACATGCTACCTCCATTTGAGCCATGAAGCGCTCACCCGTCCAATAGCCATCTCTTTCAACTCCATATTCCAAGAATACGCATGCAGAACATTTGATATCTGAGTCGATCCTCATGGCATCTTGGTGTGCTCGTGTAGTCAGGCATAAATATCCATCATGCTCATCTACAAAGTGCGATATCATTATCCCGCTCCCCTTTGTCTTGGGCAAGATAGCTGGCCTGTCCTCTTCACCCCACATCCAGCTCTGACCCTCATTGGTGTTATATATCGACTCATCATGATATAAAAGCACAAGTTTCTTCTTCTCTTCATCAGTCTCTTCTCGGACCCGAGGAGGCTCATCAGGACATAAAGGTGGTGGTTGATGGGAGGATCGAAGTGTCTTCATCACCTTCAGGTATTCCTGATAATAGAATATTAACAGCGATGATAATATTAGTTATGGCATATAAATACTTACCTCACGGTACTTCACAACATCTTCCCTTTCGTGGCCATCGATGTATACACCTTTCTTGTGGCTCACTGGTTTGAACCCTAAATAGTGGAGCCAACGCCTAGAAGTCCGTATGGAAATGTGCCTTGGGTATTGTGGTGGCAAATGACTGTTGGGCAGCAGGTCCTCGTTAACCCAGGAGCAGAAAGCTTGTGAGGTCATGTTGGGTCTTCCTTTGCAAAATGCGTTTGCTCTAACCCACTCTGCTGCTTTGTGATTGATCTGCATATTATAAGATCAAATTATACAATGACAATCATTAAAGCTAACTGTAAGACTAAACAGATGCACAAAAAATACCTCTTCATCTCGATATGCCGTCACTCTCTCATATTTTCCTTGTTTCCTCTTGTTAAGTTCACCTTTGTTACGGTAAAATTCCTTGCAAAACATTCTTACCGTCTTCTCATTGTAGCCAACAATGGAAGCGGCTTCTTTGGCCGAGTCCATGATGCTCATTTTTTGCCTCTTCTGAAAACTCTCCATCAATACAACAGCTAGCATTCTTCTTGAATCTATTGGAAGAGCCAGAATGAATTCATCAAGAATTTCTTGTGCCTTCTCTTTAGTAAAAGCTTCTCCATCACTGTCATATTCTGATTCTTCCTCTACACCTGGGTCTTCAACAAGAACAGCTTGCTGATTTGGCACACTAGCCTCAAGCTCTTCAGCTTCATGGGGTCCAATCAATGTACGGCTAGAATCTGAAGGAACGCCTGTAGCATCGGGGGATTCAGCGTCAGAAAGCTCCAAAACACCGCGTTGTGGAACTTCAGGGGAACCAGGAGTCCGTGACAAAACGCTAGGATCAAGCTGCGAAGTACCAGAGGGCTCTGATACACTAGAAGACGGACCCATGTCTCGGTCACCTCGACTTGACTGCACGCTATCAACACTGCTCTTCGAACGCCTGGCTTCGACAAGGATGGCAGCTCTAGCCTTCATCCTTCTACTTCTACTCCAAGGTTTTCTATCTGCCATCGCTGAGACTCTCCACACACGAATGATCCAACAACTGCAACAACTGCACTTCTGCTCTAGCTTTCTAGCTCGCGTAACAAAAACTCGCTAAAAAATAATAACAGCGGGAAAGTCAAATTTGAATAAAATTGTTGTCAGAGAGCACTCTGATTGGTCTAATTTCAATCTTTGCTTTCAGAGTCTGAAAAATAGTTATCCTGTAGATTTTTTCATGGGATTCTCAAAAATGGTATTTGTTTTTAAATATATTGAATATTAACAAAGTTATGAGCAAAACAAAAATTGGGCACTAATGTTGGCCTGCACTATAGCCTTCATTGGGAATAATGAAGTCTCCGGGGGGGGGGTGGGGGACAAATTTATATTCAGTTTGATAACCTTTACCATACACCAAAACATCTGCACTAAGCAGTATGAGTCACAATGACTTTCTTAATAATCAACTTTGAAATTTTTTCTTTCAATGTATATAGCTGATATTCTGAAAAACAAATGAAATTGATCATTGAGAGAATGCATGCAGACCAGAACCAGTTAAGTGAACTTTTACTGTTTAAAATCAATAGCACAATATTGGTATACATGATTCTAAAAAAGGCCATCTAACTGGTTGTGGTCTGCTTGTTAGTCTTGTTTACTTTGCTTGTTTTACTTTCCTTGTTAACAGATATATATAGCTGTTCTTAAATATTATCATTATTTCAAAGGTGACGGGAATTTGGATTGATTATTGAGAGACACATGTTGGATCATCAAACGCTCTTACAACATGGTTGACCTCAAGTATGACTGCACTCACACACAGCACTGGAGGTCCTTTTACTACAAGCATTTGTTGCCTGCATAGCGAGAACAAATTTCATCAATTTCACCACCTCTCTATATCACCTCAGTAGCAGCAGACCATTCAGGTAATTTCAAAATCTCTTTTGATGTTTAATGAGTGTCTGCAGCTGTACCCTTAAATTAAAATCTGATCTGTACACTATCTTCAGCTCATTAACAAAATCAGCATTCTTTGCAGCTTTGAAATTAAGCTCTCTAAAGACTGGTATACCTATAGCCTGGATGACCAGCTCTTCAATGGGTCTACTATTAAATCAGGTGCTTTGAAATAGATTTGGCAATACAGTGTCTTGATGCTTGAATAGATACGAGCTGGTACTTGTCCATCTTCATGCAATTATCTGCGTTAGGCAAGACCAGCTCTCCAAGAAAAAAATCGAAAGTGATCATCTGTAATGTCACTCGTCTGAAATAGTCAGAGTCTCAAAAGTTTTATCCCACACTTCTACGAGCACCTCATCTTCTATATAAAGTCTGTGTGTCTGTCTCTGTGTGTGTATCCTGCCACAGTTTTAAAGCTAAGAAGCTCAAACTTAGCAGGAAAGTGTACTTTTTACTAGGCGGACATGGGGACTCCACAAGTCATCCCAAAACGGCACCTGCGCATGCGTTTTTCACTGGAAGAGGAGACTTAAAAAAACACAAAAAAACAACAAAAAAAACTTTTTAAGCAAGTTTTGACCGCCAGCTGCGCTCCAACCTTCCATCACCAGCGGAATGCACCCTACTGAGCGGTAGACCTCTGCTTGGGCTGCCATTTTCCACTCCTCCCTCACGGATAGGGCACGGCCCAGGGTAATAAACGTGGCGATGGTTTGCTCCTGTAGAGTGGAGATGATCGTGACTTCCTAGGCCGCAGGCTCGGAATTCCCGTGGGGATAGATATCAGCGGGGCGGCTTCGGGATCCAGGAATGAGTGAAGGCACTTCTCTCCTTGCGCTAGTGCAGCAGACTGTGTAGAGTGGTCCCCCAGAGAGTCATGGTGGTGAATACGACCCCATTTCCTCTGCTGCCACCTAATGGTCCCCCAAAATGTCGCAACAGCCTGGCTCACAAGGCATCTAGACACCTTCTCTGTCATTCGTATCCCCAGCCAGTCTGGAGACATAGCCAGTATTGGAAACATAGCTGGAACTCCCAGTCATGTAGGTGGATACCTAGGGCAGATGATGGTGTGACGTTCAACCAGTCTCCAGCATGGCAGATGGAAGAGGAGACTTTTGGATGTCAGGGGCCATAGCACAGAGCTTGTCGACCGCCTGGTAAATGATCTTTGGGAGAGAGCATTGTCAGAGAGGAATGTCTGCTTCATCAATGGAGGCCCCCTTCCAGCAGCGTTGGCCAAATCCTGGAGGGCAGGGGTCAGGTGTCTCATGGAGGCAGGGGCCAGCCAAGGATTCTGGCAATCAGCTTCATGGACTAATCCAGAGAGCTGATGTAGGCAGCAGCAGCATGAAGAGAAGCTCAACAAACGTCCAAACCTCCAGAGCGGCTGGGAGAGAGGCCTTCAGTTTGTAATGGACCCAACAGCAAGATCGGACAGTGTCTCTAGCATAGAGTTGTCAAATTCAATTCAATTCAATTCATGATTTACAGCAATTTGCATGAGATGAAGTGTGAAAAAGTGACAGGAGCTATTGCTGAAGGCAAGACAGCTCTGGCTATCAGCCTTGAATTAAACAGTGTGATTGTGATTGTGGGGGTGAGAAGATGAAATACAACGATTACAGGGGCATAGAAAGTAGTGTAAAGAACATGGAATAGTAGGATCAAAGTTCTCAATGAAATGTGACCATAGGATGGCTTTCATTTGTTTTTTTAATGATAGATAGGTTCAAGTTGAGAGGAGGAAGACAATTCCAAAGCCTGGGTAAGCGATTGAAATAGAAATTTCTGGCTTTGTTTGTACAAGATCTTGTATGGATCATCTTAATTGAGTTAGATGCAGAGGTATCTTTTACGTGATGAGGCGGGGGTGAAGGAGACTCACAAATTACGCAACATGGCGAGGACCAGCTACTTTTGAGTTCCATGATGCACTCTAGTGAGGCTAATCCCCCCCCCCCCTCCCCCCTCACCACCGTACAAGTAGAAGAACTTGTGCGACTACGGAATGCTCTCCTTCAGATAGATACTTGTTAACCTCTTTCCTCAATTAAGAGGACAGCAACTATGTTTATGTGGAGCCAGTTTGTGCACCGTTTTGACCCATCAAATCCGTGTACTTTTCATATGTAGCGATGACCGTGCTCAAATTGAGAAACAATTGCCATGATGTCATCAATTGTGTTTAGGGTTCCTTGCAGCTGTGGGAAAGTCTACATTGGTGAAGAATGAGGAGACCTGAATTAAGGAGCATAAAAAATCTTTCAGAAGGGGAGAACTTGATGTGTGGAACCAACACCACCCAATCTTGGCAGGTACACAGTTACCTGACATCATTGTGGGTGGATGACTATAGCCGTGTTTAAACCGGGGCTTTAACTCTGATTCTAACCCTTTAGCTTATCCAATTACGTGTAAACACCTGAATCTGGATTTAAAACCTTGTTAACCAACCCACCTCAATAGGTGGATTACAAAGAAATTAGAGAAGGCTGGAAAATGCCCAAGGGGTGTTGGTTATATTTAACTGGATTATGCAAATGTCCGTAGATTTACAAGACACCAAACAGTGGGTGGGATTCCTGCCCAGTTCACCCCAGCTTCCCTCCCTCTCCCTCCCCCCCCCCCCTTCACAGGTGGACTTCTTTCTGGCAGAGCACCCTGATAGTTTTGAGCCACATTAGTAGTGCTTGCCAATGTCTTCCATAGCTGTGTGTTTTTTTAGTCTAGTGAACACTTTGGGAGTAGAAAGTGTTTGTTTTAATTAAAGTGAAATGTTTGTTGGGATGATGGTAACTCTATGAGGTTGCATACATTGATTTTCCACTTTCTTCTTCCTTTTTAGATCAGCAAGCTGTCCAGTGATGGTCACTGTCAACTTGGGCATTTCCTTCAAACTTTTTTTTATGGACTGCATAAGCCATTTCAGCCTATATAGTCCCCTTATGCCCGTTGGGAACAATAACTTCCACAATAAGCATATCACATAATTTATGTATATGTAACAATTGAGTGTGGACATTTAAATGGAGGTTGAAACATTCAGTACTAGGTACAAAACCTTAATCAGCAGGCAGGTTTAGCTGTAACCTTATCTTCATGCTGAAGAGAAACTATGCGATGCATATGCAGGCTTCGTTAACATAATTCTACCTTGCACTACTGTTGGTAGAAGAGAGGGTGTCAGGTCGATAGTTATGTTTGGATAGTCGCACACACACGACAGTTTTTTTGCTAATCATCTTACACTCAGATGGGGGAGGGGCTGACTTTGAGACTGGACCACCTGACAGCACCTGACAGCAACAGCAGCTAGCACACGTCATGTTCAAACCCAGCATGCGCAAAAATGGCTCGCAAGAGTGCAGATTCATGCCACACAACTTAAGCTTGGATTTTTCGCCCACGATGAACCGTGCTTAATTATAACTACAAGAACTGTATTAGAAAGAATGTACTGATCTAGCCAACACCCATTTAAATGCTAATTGTGCTGTCCACCAGTACATGTTTATATATAGCATGTAGGTATATATTTTTTCCCGTTCTTGACAACCTTATTTCTTTATTTTTTCATGGCCGAAATGGGTCCTTTAAAAGGGGGCACACTAGCATAAACTATTAGGCGCTAAAAAAACTTGTGATTACCACTTTATAGCCCCGTACACTTTACTATATGGACTTGATATATATAGCTCAAAAGATAGGTCTCTCTGTGTGCTCTCTTTTGATAGGTATAACTATACCCAAGTTACTGGAGCTAAAGTGGAGGGTACCTCAAAACCCGAGTGCCTGATTTTTCAACAAGTCTAACTCCAGCTTGTAAAGTAGCTTGTCAAGTCTAGACAGCTAAAATTAGCACCAGTGGCTAGAGGAAGCCCTACTGCATACAACAAGTGGTTAAATTAGGTGCTAAAACTTGAGTACGTGCCTCAGTTGAAAATTGAAATGGACCACTCAAACTATAAATAGGAATGGTCAACATTCAGTCTTAGCACCTGATTTCACGAATTTGCACCCATGCAATAAGCAGCGGGATTGCTTCCATCCTTTTGACCACTCAACAGTTCAGGAATGGCCAAGTTGGGAGTTGTCCTGATTTTTTGTTGTTGATTGATTGATGTTTTATGGGTCTCAACATTCCATATTTTCTTCTGCCCAGACAAAATTAGAACTGTGCTTAAACCACAACCCAATTCTTCTCACCACACAACAGTACTTACCCTGCTCGGTGCAGGCACAGTGCAGGTAAGTACAAGAACAAGCACTGTATTCTCCAGGGTACATAATCATCCACTGCAACCAAGCCCAAATCCGCACATACATTCTTGAAATATGATTGATGAATCCTGTATACTTACATGTGACCATCTTACAATCTGAACCAAGTCAAGATGTATCCTATTATAAGCAGAGTGACAAGTTTGAGGGGGAGGTTTGTGCAAGTTTGTTCAATCTACACAGCATAAAAATATTTCCAGAGAAAAGATATACATCTTAGAGTATATACATAACACTGTCACACACAAAATATATGATTAAAAAAACACATTATAGATGTTCATATTTGTTCTTGGAGTCTAATTTCCTACATGGACTGATAAAGTATAGGAAGCCATCCTGTTACAAAGGAATTGCAGAGAGAATATGACAGTACACATGAAAGTGAAACTCTTCCATTGATACATCTAAGTAGACATTTCTAACAAAATTCAGAGCCACAATATTTGCATGTAAATACACTCCAGTTCATTTATATATATGTGTGTATATATACATATATATACACATACTTTTATAGTCAACTATTGTATTTGCAATGAAACAGAAAATCTGCACCAGAACAGCTGTAACTAATCATGTTACACAAGGATCACAGTAAGCAACATAGAATAAAAACCCTGTGAGTTCTTTTTGTGTGGTTCAGAACATTCCTAGTGGTTGACTGGGTGGTATAATATAACATATTTTTGTAACTGTGATGACTTTATGCATGCTGTGATGAATTATCTCTCCCCTACCCACAGACCTGCCTCTGTGTGGTTGCTTGGATGTGCTAACTAATCATGTGATTGTGTTGGACCTTGTGCTCGAGATGGGGATAGACTGTTGTGTTGTATTTGCTGAGATTGTTGAAAAATGGTAATATTTGCCTCTGCGTAGAGACATAGTCTGATTGATAGTCAATTCTTCACATTTGGTTTCAGAAGTGGGATAATTTGTCCTCAGAAGTTGTGACAATTATGAATACCTGCCAAACCCTGGGAATGTCCAATTGAAGCACAACAAGTCCAGAAAAGCTGGTATGACCAAAATTCCAGGGAGCACCAGTTTGTAGTAGGAGAGCATGTGCTAGTTCTAGCACCAACAAGCTTCTTGCTAAATGGCAGGGTGCATACCCTGTGAAAAAGGTTATCTCTCCGATAACTTATGAAATTGATATGTTTGACCATCAAAAGAGACGCAGAATATTTCACGTCATCATGCTCCGCAAGTGGAATGTAACTACTACGCCAAGTTTGTGGACTTGTGAGCAGGGTGAGGAGGTATTCTAGCAATGGCCTCATTTTGTGGTGAGAGGATGGAGCCGCAAGGCCAGGACCCAAAATTGGTACCAGCTGACTGAAGAACAGTTACTGGACTAGAACCTGCTACAACAAGAGTTTTCTGGCATCATATGTGACACACCAGCAGGACAGACAGGGCCCAACATGAAATCAACACTGCCTCTGCCCCCCCAGTCAGGTTGCCTCCATACCTACCCCAGGCACATTGAAAAATCGTGAAAAAGGAATCATCTGAAATGATGGAGAACGGAATCATTAGTGCTCAAATAGTGAATGGTCTTCCCCCATTGTCCTGGTGCAGAAGAAGATAATACAATGAGATTTTGTGTTGATTACTGAAGGCTGAATAGCGTTTCTGAAGCAGATGCCCACCCTATGCCCCGCATAGATTACCTATTAGGACAAGCCAAAGTATGTCACTACTTTGGATCTGGCAAAGGAATATTGGCAAGTGCCGTTGCCAGAGAGAGCTCGAGCCAAAAGTGCCTTTGCAATGCCATTTGGTCTCTATCAATTCAAGGTCATTATAATAATCACCTTCTCAATAATCAACTTCAAATTGTATTCACTTGACGTTTTGACTAGATGCTCTAGCCTCCAAGGAGCACCTGCCACTTTCCAACGCCTGCCACTTTCCAACGCCTAATGGATAGGGTAGCCCATGGACTGGATGGGTTCACTGCTTATCTCCATGATGTGGTTATCTTTAGCAGCACCTGGGAATAACACCTTTCCCACTTACACCAAGTCCTACAGCGATGAGCGCTCACCTCACTGTGAAGATTCAGAAGTGCCGTGTCTTGGACATGTTGTGGGAAATGGCACCGGAGACTACAAAGCTTGAGGCCATCTGTTTTTTCCAAACACCCCAGACCAAGAAAGAAGTTCGAGGATTTTTGGGATTGACTGGCTATTACAGGAAATTTATCCAGGACTTTGCTACCATAGCTGCACCTCTATCCGACCTCACTCGCAACAGTGCACCAAACCAACTGGAATGGACATCTGCTTGCGAGGAGGCCTTCACAATGTTAAAGCCACAAATGTGTTCCGAGCCAGTACTTACTCAGGAGTCCAGACTTTAACATGTCCTTTCTGCTACAAACAGATGCTTCCAATAGAGGTGTGGGGGCGGTGTTGAGCCAAGCAGACAGCAACAGTTAAGAACATCCAGTTGGCTATTTCAGTCACAAGCTCCTTCCTCGTGAAGAACATTATGCTACAGTAGATAAGGAGTGTTTAGCCATCCGTCTTGGAGTGGAAGCATTTCACATCTATCTTCTTGGTCGACCCTTCACAACCCGGACAGACCATCGCTCACTGGAACGTTTGAAGGAAAGCAATAGCCGACTACAGTGTTGGAGCCTGGCATGGCAGCCCTACAACTTTACTGTTCACTACAAGAGAGGCCGAGACAACCAGAATGCTGATGCCCTCTCGCGGTCCATCCCACCCGACATGAATGTCGCACGATAAGGGGAAAGGAATGTGATGAAATCCTAATTAGACACTTTATGTATGCATGCATGAACATGCTGTGATAATTCATTATTGATTCATTATCCCCTACCTACAGACGTGCCTCTGTGTGGTTGCTTGGATCTAATCATGTGATGTGTTGGACCTTGTGATTGGGGATAGACTGCTGTGTTGTATTTGCTGAGATTGTTGAAAAATGATATTTGCTTGTGTGTATATAGCAGTTTGAATGAACTATAGTCAATTCTTTACAATAACTACTATTTAAATAATGGAATTAGCTATTACTATTTAATGTACCATAACTAATGACAGTCAATGTCTGAACAAACACAAACAGGTTTTAATTAACATTTGGCTTCATGCCTAATTTTGACTGGATGTGATTATAATTATATTAGCCCAAGTATACAACTTGCTATTAGTTACATGGTTAATGTTTGGATTTCCCTCCTATTATTTTAAGTGGATTTTAATAAAAGAAGTCGTGAATATCCATACAGCAGTTACATACTTTGATCAGTAAAGGAAGGGCAATCCACATTCCCTTGTTGGGGATGATGTCAGATCCAGTTTCCTTCAAGTGGAAGCTCCTAATCACTGCTCCAACGATGAAGTAGGTTAGAATGGCAATAATAAATCTGTGAAAGGAAGACATTATATTGAAATATATATATATACATCACAGCACTCAATGCAATGCTCATATAATTATATATATATATATACCAATGTATATGTGGCACAACTGTGACTTATTATGTTATTGTAATCACTGTGGTTACCTTTACTTCCCATCTTGGTGCTATTTATTTGAGTCTGCTTTTGAAATAGGTCAGTCTTGTATTGTCTTGCATTGCATTGAGTAGGAACACTTATTGCTCATTGAGTATGCTTATGTAAAGTAGCTCTAAGTAGCTTGACCATGCGCTACATGGTGGCGCTGGTCAGGATTAAGGAGAAAGTGCCGAAAAATATGATTAATTCTTCTATAGTCTCATGGAACATGCGACTACAGAGCTCTAAAAGAGGAGGTGCTGGGAGACATCATCGTAGTTAAAACCAGTGACAAGGCTCTATCTGAAAAAAACAAAAACAAAAAACTATAGATGGAACAACCTCTTCGATAATTAGCTTAAATATGCTCATTGAACATTTCAACTAGATGCTCTAGCCTTCATGGGTGATGCTAAGACTCAGGTGAGGTTGATATTTCATTATTCTTGGTGAAGGGTAGAGCATCTAGCCTTCATCGATAATGCCAAGACTCGGGTGAAGTTGATGTCTCATTATTCTTGGTGAAGGCTAGAGCATCTAGCCTTCATCGATAATGCCAAGACTCGGGTGAAGTTGATGTCTCATTATTCTTGGTGAAGGCTAGAGCATCTAGCCTTCATCGATAATGCCAAGACTCAGGTGAAGTTGATGTCTCATTATTCTTGGTGAAGGCTAGAGCATCTAGCCTTCATCGATAATGCCAAGACTCAGGTGAAGTTGATATCTCATTATTCTTGCTGAAGGCTAGCCGAAACGTCATGAACAAATTTAAGTTGATAATCAAGAAAGTTATTGTATCTCTACTATGTCAACTGAGAGTTCATTGACAATTACAGATGGACGAACCTTGACCTTGGAGACAGCCGAGAAGCAAGAGCAACAGAAGGTCGCCGAGAAGGAGCACAGACCATCTCCAAGGCAGCAACGAGGATACAGTGAAAGGCATTGGGCATGATTGGAGAAGCCGATCAGCAAAGAAGCCACTATCTATGCATCTATCTATCTATTAATGTATCAATGTAACTGTCTATTTTTCTAGCACCCAAGTGTGAGGGTTGAATCGGAATGGACATGCCTGACTACTGGGTGCACTTTCAAAAGCCGGAACTTGAAACCATGACCACCATAATTTTTCTGTATTCAGTCATTCTTTGTTAATGTTTTAGTTCTATCAAGTATGTCAGGCTACCCTTGACCCCCTGACCCTGAGGTCCTGGAAGGAAAATCGCTCAAAATGTAAACTGTTATGTTATATACTAAACAGTTAATTGCAGTCCATCCTGGGACCACTGGAGTCCTTTCTCTCCTAGCATGACCCCCGACTCCACCACTGTCCTCTCTGTCCTCTACCTCGCCATCTCCCCCTAGCTGGCAGTACTTTACTGTCTGCTTCACTATCACGAGTCGGAGTATATTGCTCCGATTCAGTCCTTAGTGCCATTGTCATCACCTTCCACATCTTCTTTACAAGGGCTAAAGACCAGCCAACACCTGATCCATTGGCATGAAATTCGATGCCATTCTGTCACAGCATGTACAAATATATGGCAAAATAAACGAAGATTCAGCAGTTCCAATGCGCCAAAATCCAATTATCAAAGAGTTGTAGTGCAGTCCCCATCTGGAAAACAAACTGCTCATTCTATGAGTTAAATTAGCTCTTGGGCATTTTAGCTAGATGCTCTACCCTTCATCAGAAATTCGTCAACATTGGTAAACTCTTGTTTCATTCTTTTTGGTCAAGTCAATTCATATTTATATATATATATATATATACACATATACATAAGTATATACATGTATATATGTATGTGTGTATATATGTATGTGTGTATATATGTATGTGTGTATATGTGTATATATGTGTGTATATGTGTATGTGTTGTGTTGTGTATATATGTATATATATATTTATATACATATAATATGTGTATAATGTGTGTATATGTATATATACACATGCGTTTAATATGTGTATATAAGTATATACATGTATATATGTATATACATGTATATATGTATGTGTGTATATATGTATGTGTGTATATGTGTATATATGTGTGTATATGTGTATGTGTTGTGTATATATGTATATATATATTTATATACATATAATGTGTATAATGTGTGTATATGTATATATACACATGCGTTTAATATGTGTATATAAGTATATACATGTATATATGTATATACATGTATATATGTATGTGTGTATATATGTGTATATATGTATATGTGTATATGTGTATATATGACAGAAGGACAAACAGCTGAAAGAAAACAAGATGTCATTTTGTTTGTTTTGTTTCTGTGTATTAAAGTAGTTGAGTGGTAGAGAACTACACCAAGTGTGAGCTTCAGGATCTCCGGGGCTTTTAACACTTTATTTTTTAACTGGTTTATTGTTGTTGGACACAACACGTATCAACACATGCCATGTCTTGTTGCTGTTGCTGACTGTACATGTTGTCCATCCAATACAAATACCAACACATGCCTCGTCTTGTTGCTGTTGCTGACTGTACCTACGTAGGTCCAACTACACCCTCCTTCAAGGACTTGGTATGAGTTGAATGAGGTATGTTAGCAAAAGCTACGCATCGCTACGTATTGCTTACACACAAGGGAAGGCATTCAGAGTGCTTCCCAGTAAACATAAGTGCCTGTTTGCTTTTCTCAGCAGATGGACTCCCACAAGCAGAAGTGAATCCCTGGAAGAGACCGCACTTGAGATAGTCAGCTTTTTTTAAATTTACTCGCTCATAACATTCTTTTGAGGATGACAACCATTACCAAATTTTAACTCTTTGAATGCCCTTCCCCAAACACCAACAGCTGTTTTCAAGATACAAAATAATTAGTAAACCAACCCCCCCCCCCCTCTCCCAATGTAAGATTCCTGTTGATATCATTGATTATCAATCCAAGATCCATTGATTATCAATCCAAGATCCACCTGGGAGGAAAGTCTGAGAAGAGCTCCCAGCTAGTGTACCAAGTTTATATATCCTGGCTACTATACCTATAAAGCCTTATTGTATTAGCATCTCCTTATCTAGTAGACCCTTCAGTAAAGCAAAAGTTAGTTATCTACTCTTAAGAGTTCCCTTTGATATGCACTACTTAAGTTCTGGTCCTTTTATAAGTTTCGTTTGTTCTTGTTCTAGTTCTAGTATAGGCATCCAGCAACAGAGCTGATGTATCTATATACTTTATATAGAACTCTCAAGTGTGGATAACTAACTTTTGTTCTGGTGCTTTTATAACTTTGTTATCTTGAGGGTTCCCTTTAGATACATCAAGCTCTGATAATGGATGCCCACTGCCCACTGAGCAAGAACAAAGTTGATAAAATCACCAGAGGTAACCACACCAGTATATGTTCTTTCAACATAGAGTCCGAGTTGTGAGTAGAACTAGTCCTAGCAGCTGCTGTTGGTCTAGACTTAGCCCACTGTGAACAAGACCACAGATGAAAACTTACTGATTGGGACGGGACATTCTGGCGCTACTTAGTGTATAGTGCTTAGCACAGTGTACTTAGTGTATAGTGCTCTTTCTACTTAGCACAGTGTTTTGAGTAAAAGCTGTAGATACTAATATAGCCTAGTCTGACTGTAACAAGAATTAAGTGAATGGTGCCATAAAAGCTTACAAAAGCTTATGGTTACAACTTCAGAGCTCCATAGATTTGGTATGTATCTCAAAAGATCTCTCTGTGTGCTCTCTAAAATACTAATAAAAGCATCAGGTATAACTATGCCAAAGTTACAGGCAGTCAAAGTTGGGGACCTCAAAACCCACATGCTTGAATTAGGAAGAGAGATGAAAACATACTGATTAACAACCAGCTTAGTACTGAGCATCCTCAGCATAAACACACACACACACACACCACATTAAGAAGGTCACAGCATGTAACCTGCATTGATTTCATCGTGGAGAGGAGAAGCCTTACCCATGCTTCTCTTCTGTCACCAAGAGTCACTGCAATGCATTGGAAAAGTTGGAGTCTTCTGGCACTCATGTCATTATGAAGGAGTGTCTCTTATGCAAGTTAGGTGTGGTAGAAAACAGGTTAGATAGAAACAAACAAACAGCTTGAAATGAATTTCAAGATTTTATCAGTTTTTTGGTTTGTCAGACTACCTCAGCGAAGGTCTCCAGGTTGGGTTGATGGCGGCTGAAAGCACATAATTAGGAACATAAGAAGCTGCCGATACAAGTCTAGTTGAGATGAACTTTGGTCTGTTGTTTTGTAGTCTTCAGAGCAAGTGAATCCAATACAGGAAGTACTAGCATACTCCCTGAAGTAGAGAGAGATAACACACCTAGATCTATATATATGTGTGTGTATATATGAATATATGTGTGGATGGATAGATTGTCTCAGCATCAATGGGCTGATACAAGCATTAAAGTTGATGTCGTCGTGGCTGATGTGATGGTGTGTGCATCTGTTGCCCAGGCTGATGTGATGGTGTGTGCATCTGTTGCCCTGGCTGATGTGATGGTGTGTGCATCTGTTGCCCTGGCTGATGTGATGGTGTATGCATCTGTTGCCCAGGCTGATGTGATGATGTGTGCATTGCCCAGGCTGATGTGATGGTGTGTACATCTGTTGCCCAGGCTGATGTGATGGCGTGTACATCTGTTGCCCAGGCTGATGTGATGATGTGTACATCTGTTGCCCTGGCTGATGTGATGGTGTGTGTTGCCCTGGCTGATGTGATGGTGTGTACATCTGTTGCCCAGGCTGATGTGTTGGTGTGTGCATCTGTTGCCCAGGCTGATGTGATGGTGTGTGCATCTGTTGCCCAGGCTGATGTGATGGTGTGTACATCTGTTGCCCAGGCTGATGTGATGGTGTGTACATCTGTTGCCCAGGCTGATGTGATGGTGTGTGCATCTGTTGCCCAGGCTGATGTGTTGGTGTGTGCATCTGTTGCCCTGGCTGATGTGATGGTGTGTGCCTGTTGCCCAGGCTGATGTGATGGTGTGTGCATCTGTTGCCCAGGCTGATGTGATGGTGTGTGCCTGTTGCCCTGGCTGATGTGATGGTGTGTACATCTGTTGTCCTGGCTGATGTGATGGTGTGTACATCTGTTGCCCTGGCTGATGTGATGGTGTGTGCCTGTTGCCCTGGCTGATGTGATGGTGTGTACATCTGTTGTCCTGGCTGATGTGATGGTGTGTACATCTGTTGCCCTGGCTGATGTGATGGTGTGTGCATCTGTTGCCCTGGCTGATGTGTTGGTGTGTGCATCTGTTGCCCAGGCTGATGTGATGGTGTGTGCCTGTTGCCCAGGCTGATGTGATGGTGTGTGCCTGTTGCCCTGGCTGATGTGATGGTGTGTGCATCTGTTGCCCAGGCTGATGTGATGGTGTGTACATCTGTTGCCCAGGCTGATGTGATGGTGTGTGCATCTGTTGCCCAGGCTGATGTGATGGTGTGTGCATCTGTTGCCCAGGCTGATGTGATGGTGTGTGCATCTGTTGCCCTGGCTGATGTGATGGTGTGTGCATCTGTTGCCCAGGCTGATGTGATGGTGTGTGCCTGTTGCCCTGGCTGATGTGATGGTGTGTACATCTGTTGCCCAGGCTGATGTGATGGTGTGTGCATCTGTTGCCCAGGCTGATGTGATGGTGTGTGTATCTGTTGCCCAGGCTGATGTGGTGGTGTGTGCATATGTTGCCCTGGCTAATGTGATGGTGTGTGCCTGTTGCCCAGGCTGATGTGATGTACATCTGTTGCCCTGGCTGATGTGATGATGTGTACATCTGTTGCCCAGGCTGATGTGATGGTGTGTGCATCTGTTGCCCAGGCTGATGTGATGGTGTGTGCATCTGTTGCCCAGGCTGATGTGATGGTGTGTACATCTGTTGCCCAGGCTGATGTGATGGTGTGTACATCTGTTGCCCTGGCTGATGTGATGGTGTGTACATCTGTTGCCCAGGCTGATGTGATGGTGTGTGCCTGTTGCCCAGGCTGATGTGATGTGCATCTGTTGCCCAGGCTGATGTGATGGTGTGTGCCTGTTGCCCAGGCTGATGTGATGGTGTGTGCATCTGTTGCCCTGGCTGATGTGATGGTGTGTGCATCTGTTTCCCAGGCTGATGTGATGGTGTGTGCATCTGTTGCCCAGGCTGATGTGATGGTGTGTGCCTGTTGCCCAGGCTGATGTGATGGTGTGTGCATCTGTTGCCCAGGTGATGGTGTGTACATCTGTTGCCCTGGCTGATGTGATGGTGTGTGCATCTGTTGCCCAGGCTGATGTGATGGTGTGTGCATCTGTTGCCCTGGCTGATGTGATGGTGTGTACATCTGTTGCCCTGGCTGATGTGATGCTGTGTGCATCTGTTGCCCTGGCTGATGTGATGGTGTGTGCATCTGTTGCCCTGGCTGATGTGATGGTGTGTACATCTGTTGCCCTGGCTGATGTGATGGTGTGTACATCTGTTGCCCTGGCTGATGTGATGGTGTGTGCATCTGTTGCCCTGGCTGATGTGATGGTGTGTACATCTGTTGCCCAGGCTGATGTGATGGTGTGTGCATCTGTTGCCCAGGCTGATGTGATGGTGTGTACATCTGTTGCCCTGGCTGATGTGATGTACATCTGTTGCCCTGGCTGATGTGATGGTGTGTGTATCTGTTGCCCAGGCTGATGTGGTGGTGTGTGCATATGTTGCCCTGGCTAATGTGATGGTGTGTGCCTGTTGCCCAGGCTGATGTGATGTACATCTGTTGCCCTGGCTGATGTGATGATGTGTACATCTGTTGCCCAGGCTGATGTGATGGTGTGTGCATCTGTTGCCCTGGCTGATGTGATGGTGTGTGCATCTGTTGCCCTGGCTGATGTGATGGTGTGTACATCTGTTGCCCAGGCTGATGTGATGTACATCTGTTGCCCTGGCTGATGTGATGGTGTGTGCATCTGTTGCCCTGGCTGATGTGATGGTGTGTGCATCTGTTGCCCAGGCTGATGTGATGGTGTGTGCATCTGTTGCCCAGGCTGATGTGATGGTGTGTACATCTGTTGCCCAGGCTGATGTGATGGTGTGTACATCTGTTGCCCTGGCTGATGTGATGTACATCTGTTGCCCTGGCTGATGTGATGGTGTGTGTATCTGTTGCCCAGGCTGATGTGGTGGTGTGTGCATATGTTGCCCTGGCTAATGTGATGGTGTGTGCCTGTTGCCCAGGCTGATGTGATGTACATCTGTTGCCCAGGCTGATGTGATGGTGTGTGCATCTGTTGCCCTGGCTGATGTGATGGTGTGTACATCTGTTGCCCAGGCTGATGTGATGTACATCTGTTGCCCTGGCTGATGTGATGGTGTGTGCATCTGTTGCCCAGGCTGATGTGATGGTGTGTACATCTGTTGCCCTGGCTGATGTGATGTACATCTGTTGCCCTGGCTGATGTGATGGTGTGTGCATCTGTTGCCCTGGCTGATGTGATGGTGTGTGCATCTGTTGCCCAGGCTGATGTGATGGTGTGTGCATCTGTTGCCCAGGCTGATGTGATGGTGTGTACATCTGTTGCCCAGGCTGATGTGGTGGTGTGTGCATATGTTGCCCTGGCTAATGTGATGGTGTGTGCATCTGTTGCCCTGGCTGATGTGATGGTGTGTGCATCTGTTGCCCAGGCTGATGTGATGGTGTGTACATCTGTTGCCCAGGCTGATGTGATGGTGTGGGTGAATGCTGCTCTGGATGGTGACAGTGGTAGTGAATCATTGTACTTTGTAATGGGTTTTTTCCCTAGCCACATAATGTACAGGAGGTACTAATTATTAATTATATTAACACTAAATGATGCCAGCTAAGCAAACAGAACATGCACACTGACATCACTTAGCAGCCACAGTGTGCAAAGACAAGCAGAAATATCTACCACCAAGTCATTTGTCTTCTGAAGAATAAGTAAACTGTTTGTTGTCTCCTCACGTCAAGACTAACTGGCACTTGTAGCAAAGGTCAAGTTGAAGGGTTTTTTTAAATTTATTGTGCTTCGCAATATTGCTGAATCTGACAGGAGTCAGTATTACTAATACACAAAAAGGGGTACCTCTGGGACAAGACATAACCTAAGGACGCTCCTACAAAACTGAGTGAGTAAACTTTCATCTCTGGGGGTTGCTCTGTGAGGGTTAACCCTTGTATAGCAGCTGCTATACCTCCTCTTAGTAGCCACAGCCTTCCCAAGGAGCTCGAGGGTGTATTCAGAGAAAACTATATATAAGACGAGAAATGTTTTATTTAAAATATATATATTGGATTGACCAGTCAAAGAAGGGGGAGGGAAGAGAAAGATAGATAGCTGCAACGACCCTTTACCTAATACAACAGGTTTACAAGAGTCCTCTAAATGTCTGTGGTCTTCAATGAAGCAGCCATCTACAAGTAATCCCTTGGTATAACACCAGAACTAATTACACATGCCTATGTATTTAACATTTGGGACACATGCATCAAGTTTTCTGGTTTTGCTGAAGGCTGTGCTGCTGCTAACTATTGGTCATAATGAGTCTGAGGAAACAAACTGATCACTTCTTGGTGCAAACACTTGCAGCTGTACTTGCCATCTCAGCTCAGTTAGTCTCGATATTGCACATGCACAAGCGTGCTAATGACATTTGATAACCGTTACCATTTTCAGGAGTGAATAGAGAAGTGGAAAAGGGTTCGTCGTTGCAATGCAGTTTGGAGTCTTCTGGTAATAAAATATGATGAATGAACATGTTCTATGCAAGTTATGTGTGTGTGTGGGGGGGGGGGAGGAAGTAGCTAGATACCTAGATACAAGATCTTGAAGATTAATTTTATGGGAGGGGGGGGGAGGCTGCCAGTTTATTACCTTTGCGAAGGATTCAAAGCATGCTTGAAGAGTTTTGGGGAGCAAAATTGCTGAAGACACCATTTATAATACCAAGAAGCTGCCAAAGTGAGTTCTAGCCGAGATACAAACCTTTTTTTTAAACCATGCTCCCAAAGTACAGACAGATAGTGGGGGCTTACCCAATACCTGGTCCGACTACAACACAACTTTCAACAAAGTTGTGAGCAAAAGAGAGATTCATGGCAATGTCCTGTGGGTGCTACACACATTATCTGCTTGTATATATATATATTGAAAAACTAAGTCAAATTCTTTGTTGTTGATGAATTTCTGTATTTGAAAATGCTGTTTTTTCCCTCACATTTTTAGAGGAGACACATCGTGTCTATAGGCACTCCCAAGTGTAGATAATTATATAATTATCTTATAATTATAGAACATTACAGTTTTAAATACTTCTAGTGCAGGATTGTCTAGGATTGTCTTACACACAGATGAGAGATATTCCGATGGCACCAACTTTATTCCTACCTCCGCCTCCACCTCCACCTCCACAGCCACCCGGACACACTTGACACGATCTTAGAGTGAATTCCTACATGAACAAGAGATTTCTGAATTGTTATGCTAACGATATGTTCCCTTAGGGAGCCTGAAGAATTGGAAATGCTCAAGGCCCCACTAGTTTTCTTTCCTCAAATGCAAGTCATTTTAGCATCACACTATCCGAGTGCTTTATTATTAGTTATACGGTCAGGGGCAAGCTAATATTGAGATTGGGGGCGACTCTTGCAACAGGAGTGCCGGAGCAATAGAAGACCTGGAACTGCTTCAGCATTTCTTATGCAGCTATAAAACTCCAAATTTTCACAGCGAAGTATTTTATTTTTTGGCAAGAGATGCAAAGTGGTGTGGGCCGACAATTTCATTATATATATATCACAAGCAGTTGAAATCCACCAACTTATTCATGAGATATTGGTTGCCCTTTGCACCCTATTGGTAATTTTAATACCAGAAGGCTCTATCTTTAATTAAAGGCTTTCAAAAGGTATGCCGTCATGATCATTTTCAACCCAAGTACCCAAGTACAGTGTCCTATTAGCCAGGACTTCGATTGCACACACACACACACACACACACAACAGCAAAAATCCCTATCAGAAGTGATATGCAGAGAGTCGACCATGATCTAGGTCCTGCATATCTAGGTATGACATATGAAATGACTTATCCATGCATGACATAGAGCAGAGAATGAGCTACAGAATGAGGCAAAAGAGTGCTAGTTGGCTCCCACTTTTGGTAGGACTTGCAGGGTTTCATTTAGAAAATTGTCCAAGGGGGGGCAACTGGAGGAATCTGGATATTAAGGGGGATGGTTAAAGATGTGACAAAGTTTCTAATGAATTTTAATAATACAATTTCCAAGGGGGGCAAAAAGGTTCCAAGGGGGGTCAGCCGCCACCCCCCCCCCTCCCCTAAATGAAACCCTGACTTGTGTGTGGCCTAAGGTCTGGCGAGTAGGTATTTGGGTTGAAAAAGGTCATGGAGCATATCATTGGAAAATTTGCATCTTCTGGTGGGCACCGATTGGTAGGAGACAAAGAGCAACCAAGTTATACATACTTCAATTAACCATGAATAATTAATTAGTGTTTGGGTTGCAGCTGCCTCAAGTTCATTATTTTAGCACATCTCCTGCAGCTCCCAAACCTGTGACACTCTCCACTTGTTGCTTGCCACTGTCCCTATACCAACCAGTACTTATAGAGATCAATCTTTTGACACTAAAATCACTTGCATAGGAGGTACAGGAAAGAGCCCCTTCTAGGACCTTCAAGAACCACTTGTAATTTTAATTGCTCGCTCCTTTAACTCTGGTGGCCTCATGGACCAACACTGCTGGCACTGAGGCAAGTGAGGCCTGACTGTGCCGAGGCTAGTGAGGCCTGACTGTGCCGAGGCAAGTGAGAGACCTGACTGTGCCCTGCACTCACAATCATGTGTACCACAACTATTGCTGTTGATCTAATGTTTCTCCACAAGGAGGAACAAGAGTAACCTCTCCCGAGTATTATGGCAGGGATACAAGCACCTCGAGGAATACGGAAGAAACAGTTACGTCAATGATAAATCTTCCCTTCTTATCTTGGGGCAAACCTAATTGTTTTATTGGCAACCAAGCTTGTGAAAAATGACACACCAAAGAAGAAATGTGTTTGCATTATCAGATACTCACATAGTGTAATGGAGATATTGTGTCTCCAGTGGTTGTGATACGATCATCTCCAGGTGATAACTCTCTCTGGCAAATCAAATGCACCTTGTCTTCCCTGCATGAGACGTACCCGGCATAATAATCCTTCCTACTATCCCTCCCTTCTCAATCCTCTCCTCCAAACTTTGAACCCTGATAGGTAAAACTTTTTGGCAAGCCTGAGAGGCTACACCTTCAGTCGGGCCACCTCTCTCTCATTTCTCACTGGAAAATGTATGGAGGAACGACCATTACCCAAATGAGCCCACACCTATGCCTATAACCCTGACAGGAATCCAGCTGATGGGTATCTGTACTCCACTTCTTGGAGAAATCAGCTTGTGGGTACCTAGGCCCCACTTCACAGGGAACCCATCTGGTGGATGCCTAGGCCCAACTTCACAGGGAACCCATCTAGTGGGTGCCTAGGCCCCACTTCACAGGGAACCCATCTGGTGGATGCCTAGGCCCCACTTCACAGGGAACCCATCTGGTGGATGCCTACACAGGGAACCCATCTGGCGGGTGCTCGAACTCTTCTAGTGGGTGTCTAACCCCCATTTTGTGGAGAGACAGCTGTGGGGGAAGAAAAGTTGGATAGAACTATAAGTTGTTCTTTGCTAACATGGCCTCCATGTGGCGGCATGTATAGCTCCAGCAGTATGGACTGAAATCCGATGGGTCCATTTAGGCTGGGGGGGAAATTTGGATGGCAGATTCTCAGTCAGTCTGGTTCTTTTGGCATGTCAAGCTTCTGGAAATTGCAAAAAAGAAACCAGCTCAGAAAAGGGCCAAGGAGAAATGAAAAGAATAAGATGAAGCCTTCAGATGTGAAGGCTTCATCTGTCAGCTAACATGGCCTCTGTGCAACCTGACTCTAAGCCAGATAGCTGTGAAATCTGTCTTCATTGATTTTGAAGGCATTGATGGTGAGTCAACTACTGTAGTGGAGTGTGAGCCTGAACTTTATTTAAGAGGAAAGGAATTGTGAGTATTTTCACCAAAGATGGAGAGGACAGCTTGGACCCATGTGGTTCAGAGAAGGGAAGGGGAAAAAACAGCCAATGGACAGCCAATGGATCCCCAATGGTAGCACTGGCGAGAGGGATGTTAGCTAGACAAGTAGAATATAAAGAAATGGCCAGACTCCTATTCATCTTTGCAGGTCATAGGTCCACCTTATCTAGTTTGTGGTGGATCATACTTGTATTTCTCAAAAACTGCAGCAGCACTTGGTGCAAGTCCTGCAGCCACTTTCATTGTAATAGTAAAGTAGTGTAGGCTGTACCAGCACTTGGTGAAAGTCCTGCAGCCACTTTCATTGTAATAGTTACTACATAAATACTATCACATATTGAAAAGTGGTATTATTTATTATATTATTGTTGTTGTTGTCTTTGTTATTATTGTTGTTATTATAATAATAATAATAATAATAATAATAATAATAATAGTAGTAGTAGTAGTAGTAGTAGTAGTAGTAGTAGTAGTTGTTGTTATTGTTGTTATTATTATTATTATTATTATTATTATATTATTATTATTATTATTTAGGCTATGAGGAGAGAGTGTCTACCCAGAGTTCATGAGGACCCTAGCAGGATCCCAGCTAGGGGTACCTAGGCCCCATTATTGAGTGAAATCCATCTTAAGTACATCTTAGTATGTCCATCACATGGGACGTAGGGTTTTGACAGAGCAAACCTGGACAGGAGTGGACCCTATAAGAAACTACATGCAAAGGATGTTTTGCTCAATGAAACTCGGTTCACTAAATATGTATGAAAAAATACTGGTTGAAGAAAAACATAGAAGTATCCAACAGTTAAGTCTTCAACATATCAATGTACACACACACACAAAAAAAAAGTTTGAGAAAGTGATGAAAAACTAATACCTGTGTTGACCTAGATATGCAGACTTGTAGTAGACAGTTACCGCACTGCTGTCTCCACCCACATTATAGTAGATCTGCTCCGTGCCCTTATCTGCGATCGAATTTACTTGATTCTGTCCTTCCTGACAAACCTGCTTGGTTACAGTTCACACATATATATATATATATACAGACCTGAATATTTTGGCCTTTTTTTAATCCAGATAAAATGATTACTATATTACTACACTTACAAATACGTCGGAGCAGGCTAAATGGGAGAAGGTAGTGCAAGGATTATAGTAGTACCTAAAACCACCCGAGTCCATGAGGTTAGCATTGCTGAACCTGTATTAAAAACATGCTTAAAAATCATATATTAACTAAATTTTATCCAAGTACAGTTATAATCTGAGAAAGACTACTCTTATTCAATATCCATCACTTCTCTGTTCCTCAGACAGATGCAGGTTGTATCTGGCTGGAATATGCAGCAAATGACGTCAGTGCCTGCTTCTACATCTAGTTTCTTTCTGGGTGTAGGCTTCCAAACGACTAATGTTATGTTAACTCACCCACTTGACATGTTTCGATAACTTGGAGAAAAAAAAGAAGATATTCTCAATTTATTAGGACACACTTTGGAACAGGATTGTGGGACAAGGTCTACTCGTAGAGGAGAGTGGTGGTTGATGCATCGCTGCTGGTGCACTTCCAGAAAGAAGTCCAGGTTATAATTTAATCTTGATACTGCTGAATCTGTTAAGGCCTTCAACCCATCACATATACTACAGCACAGTGTGAGACTATGTAACAGTAACACTATCTATATTATTACATGTTGCAAAAGCAAGATGTTGATGTAGCTAAAAAGTAAGCCATGTCTGATAGAATAAAATTACCATTGCAATGGTGGTCCCAATGGCCTAGTTAATAGTAACTACCTTGCACTGCCATTGGTAAAAGAGAGAGGTGTCAGGTCAATAGTGCCGTTTGGATGGTGGCACGCACAACTCGGCTTCCCACTAACCGCCTTGCACAATATACCATCTGGAGGGTCTGATCTTGAGACGAGAATTCCAGCCAGAAAGTACAGCAACAAACACATGAACGATGAACTAGCCATATCTCTCTCAGACTCTGAAACTAACGCGGTTCAATTTATATAATAATTATATCTAATTTAAAAAGTGTCCCTCACACTTATGGCACGCGCAGACTTCTGCTTTTGTTGAAAATGATTATCATCATTACAGCTACGTTGTTGTGCTGTTGTTGCACTTTTTGTCCCTGTCACTATTATCATACACCTTTTCATACAGCTTTATTATTATTGTTGTTGTTAATTATTGTTGTTGTTAATTATTGTCACTGTCACTATTATCATACAGCTTTATTATTGTTGTTATTGTTGTTTTTTGTTGTTATTATTTTTATTATTGTTACTATTATTATTACTACTATTATTATTACTATTATTATACTATTATTATTACTATATACTATTATTATTACTATTATTATTATTACTACTATTTTATACTATTATTATTACTACGTATTATTATTCTATTATATATATAGAAAAGTACTGGGATGGCTATATAGTCCTACTATAGTTTCATGCTAATACAATCATCAGGGACAATGAGCAACTGAGGTGGCATGTGAGCATATATGAGGTGGGGCAGGCAAGTGGGGTGATGCTGGACTTGCAATACTCCATGACGCATCACCAAGGCAATGTGAGAGGATGAAGAAGGAAATTATATCTATCTTCCATGCCTTCGACCTACGCATCACCATTCACACCAACACCAAGATCACCAACTTCCTCGATGTGACACTCGACCTCGCCCACGGGTCATACCAACCATACCGAAAGCCTAACAGCCACATCCTATACATAAAAAAAAAATCAAACCACCCTCCATCTATAATAAAGAACATCCCCCATCCGTCAATAAGAAGCATTTCCGATAACGAGAGTACCTTCAGAAAGGCAGCACCAGACTACCAGAAAGCTCTCCACAATAGTGGACACGAATACCAAATGAGTTTTCAACCCCCAACAAAAAAAAATAGCACTAAGCCCACCAAAAAGTCAAGAGGCAGGCAAATAATATGGTACAGCCCACCCTTTCAGCAAAAATGTAGCCACCAACATCGGCAAATCTTTCCTCAACCTCGTCAAGTTCCACTTCCCCAAGGGCAACGAGCTACACAAAATATTCAATGCCAACAATGTCAAGGTCAGCTACTCTTGCTGCAGAAACATGAACAGCATAATTATGTCTCACAACAAAACAATAAACAAACCTACCAACCTACAACAAGAGCCAAGCAAGTCATGCAGCTGCCGAAATAAGAAAGATTGCCCGCTGGATGGTCACTGCCTCGCCACATCTATAGTTTATAAAGCCTCCGTCTCCACCGACCATGACGAAAAACACTACATAGATAGGGCTCACGGATACAACTTTCAAGGCACGCTACACAAACCACAAGTTCTCCTTCAACCACGAAAACAAGAGAAACACTACAGAACTCTCCAAATACATATGGAAACAAAGACTGACACAACATAAAATGGGCCATTATCGACAAGAGCAGCATCGTATTCCACCATATCGCAACTTGTGATTGCTGAAAAATTCCACATCTTCATCTACTCCGACAGCCAAACATCATTGAACAAGCGATCAGAATTCCTTTCAAGGGGAGACAGCTGCATTTTTTAACTTTTTTTAAAAACTTGTGTGTTACAAGTTTAGAGCTCTGTAGATTCTGTAAACTTCATGATATGGACTTGTATATAGCTCAAAATATAGGTCTCTCTGTGTGCTCTCTTTTGATACTAAAATATATTTCATAGGATAAATATAGGCAAGTTACTAGACCCTAAAGTGGAGGGACCTCAAAAACCTGCATTGTGCCCGCTGGATGGGCACTTCTTTTTTTTAAAGTAAAAAAATGCAGCTATCTCCCCTCAAAGTGTAGGCACAAGAACAAGTTTCTCCTCAAGAGCATTTGAATTATCACAATTATCACATTCATTAACACCCATTCATTAACGCCCATCCATGGACTTGCTTGCCTGCCCCACCTCTCACATGCCACCTCAGTTGCTCATTGTCCCTGATGATTGCATTCGCATGAAACTATAGTAGGACTATATAGCCATCCTAGTACTTTTCTATTACTACCATATTCAATAGCTCTGCTTTAACACAGCATTGAGCACCTATTTGTAGCCTTCATCAGCAAACTACCTTCTATATATATATATATATATATATATATATATATATTAACTTATTATTATTAAAAAAAAATTTTTATATTATTATTTCACATGATAAACAGGCAATATCAGAGTCCATTAATTAAGTCATGTGAATTATAAAAAATAAAAATTAATAAGAAGTCAAGAGAAGGTTTGCTGTGGGTGGAGTTAAGCGGAGCAGGGAGAAGAAAAACTATGGTAGGGGTAGTATATGTAAACTCAGAAGGAGTGAGAGTGAGAGAGATGGAGGGATTGTTTGAGGTATTGCAGGAGGATGTGGTAAAGTATGAAGAGAAAGGTTTCAACGTTGTTATGATGGGGGACCTTCAATGCAAAGATTGGACTAGGAGTGGAGGACAACCCAAACAGTAATGAAGGTGTGTTGGAGTTGGTTAGGGCTGGAGGTCTGGTTGCGGGGAACGGGTTTCAGTGCTGTGGACGTGGGAATGTGGGGAGAGAAAGTCTGTCAGAGACTATAATGTTGTTTAGTACATGGGTGTAACTAGGGTAGTAGTTGAGGACTTGGGCAAGCTGTGTGGGGTTTGACCATAACATTATTTTGGGAGAAATTACGTGGGGTAGGAGAGAGGTATATACAAGTGAGAAGAGAGCAACATAAATGGAGAGTTAACAATAGGCTGGACTGGGGGGAGTATCAGGAGGCAGTGGAGGAAATGTTCATGGGGTGGGAAGTCAAGAGGAGGGTGAGAGAGCTTGAGCAAGAGTTGGGAGGAAACATAGTTGAAGAGGTGTGGGGTAGGTGGAAGGAGAAAGTTTTGGCTGCAGCGGAGAAAGGAATTGGAAGGAAGAAGATTACAGACAGGTCAGAGGGATGGTGGTCAGAGGATGTGGAGTGGTTAATTGGTGTCAGGAAGGAGAAATGTAAGAGGCTAAGGGAAGCCAGGAAGAGAGGGGAGAGAGAGGCTACATTAAGACAACTATGAGATGACTATAGAGAAGCAAGAAAGGAAGTGAAAAAGACTATTTGGAAAGAGAAGAAGGAATTGAGGAAGAGAACTATAAAGAGCAGGGTGGGACTAGTTGTAAACTGTTTTGGAATGATTTAAGAGTAAAGAGGAAGGAGAGAAGGATAAAAGGAGTGAAAGATGATGAGGGAAGGATGGTGGAGGAGGAAGACAAGGTGTTGGAGGTGACTGGGAAGTGCTGGGGAGGAAAAAAGAGGATGCCACAGTAAAAGAATTAGAGATAGGAGAAGTGGGTGGACATGAGCTGGGTATGTGTGAAGAAGTAAGTTGGGAAAAAGTAGAGTAGAGGTAATGAAGTGTTTGAAGAGAGGAAAGGCTCCAGGCCCTGATGGAATGTTGAATGAGATGCTGATGTATGAAGGTAGAAGGTTGGTGGAGGTGATGGTGAAGGTGATGAATGTGGTCATGAGGATTGAGTGCTGCCCAGTGGACTGGAAGAGTTTACTAGTACCTCTCCCCACAAGGATGGTGACGAGGACGAAGTAGGAAATTATAGGGGAATTTCATTGTGTTGTAGTGTGGTGAAGGTGTTTGCGAGAGTGTTGGCAAGGAGGTTGGGAGTGTTCGCTGAGGATAGGATTTTGACGGAAGCACAAGGAGGATTTAGGATACAGAGGAGATGTTCAGACCAGTGGTTGGTGTTAAGAGGAGTTTGTGAAGTGAGGAAGAGCGAGAAAAAATCTTCATATCTGGCTTTCCTGGACATAAGTAAAGCATATGACAGTGTGTGGAGGGAGGGACTGTGGCAGAAGTATATTGGAAGAGGTCAAAGAATTCAGGAATATGGTTTGATAGGAAGCTAAGGGGTAATGTTCAGTTAGAGAAGATGGCAAAGAAGGCAGAAGAGTGGGTTGGAAAGGTAATATGGATGAGTAGAGTGAATGGGCAGGTGGAAGTAGACAGAGGAAGAATGGTGTGAGAGCTTCTAGCAAGATCCAGTATGGAGCATGCAGCCGAAGTGTGGTGGACAGGATGATGGAATGCTTGCAAGAAGTTGGAGTCAGCACAGATGAGAGTGGGTAGGAGACTGTTGGGGGCAAGTAACACAGTAGCAGGAGTGGCAATACGGGGAGATATGGGGTGGAGGAAGCTAGAGGAGAGGAGGGAAGAAGGTTTTGTTTGGTAAGAGATTAGAGGTGTTGGAACAGAGCAGATTGGTAAAAGTTGTTGCTAAGAGAGGATGGAGGAATTGGATGGGTAGAATATGAGATCTTGAGGAGAAAGTACGAGATAATCAACGACGTTGGGTCAGTGCGCAAGTGGAAGGGGAAAGTGAAGGTGAGAAATGAGAAGGACTGGGAGGAGGAAGTAAACGGAAAGAGTACGCTGAATTATTATAAATTGGCAAAGAATGGTGCAAAGGTGGAGAGGTATGTGAGGTCCATGCATGTTTAGGAAGGTGTGCGGTTGCAATTTCTACTGAGGACTGCATCAGCTGGGTTGTTAGAGGATAAGAAGAGATGTGGGATAGTTAGGGATGAGAGGTGTATAATGTGTGATAGTGGCAGGGGAGGATGTGGAACATTTCTTGGTGATATGCAGGGAATTTGAGAGGGATTGGCTGGTACTGATGGATGAGGTGCGCAGAATTGTAGGGGCAGGATAGTGGCTGGATGAATTTAGAAGAGTGAGTAAAGATGGAAAGGTGGCATTGCTTTTAGGGAAAGATGTGGAGGGAGTAAGTGATGCAGTGATGGAGGAGGTGGGCGAGTGTGTTATGTATAGGGTAGGGAAGTGATGGCAGAGGAGAAAAGAACTGTTGTATGGTGAGCTGAGGAATGATCTTTGGTCCCCTCCCGTCCCCCCCCTCCTTGAGCAGCGGGACACTCGTAACTTAATATTGTGGATAATTTTATTAATTAAGTACTGTTGATTTTTTTATATAGACTGTTATTAGGTTAGTTACTAGTTCCACACTGTGCTGTAATATATATGTGATGGTCTTACCAGGCTCAGCAATATCAAGATTAAATATTATAATAAGTAGTCGAGATGTTCCCAGCAGCAGCAGCGTTTCCACACTCTACCTATATACAAACCTAGAAATGGGCCTTAGCCTCCCTAGTCCTCCTTAATTCTTCTGCCCAACTCCTTATAAAGGACATGGCCTCATCACCAAATACACCCGTGGTCTCGAAGCCCAGAGGAACGAAATCGTGGGTGTCTCTGATCTAACGATACTTTTGTTTCTTCATGTTGGCAACCGTTCCGGGATAGACCTCAGTAAATTAATTATTATTATTATTATTATTATTATTATAATAATAATTATATATACAGTATTATTATTGTTATTATTGTTGTTATTATTATTATTATTATTATTATTATTATTATTATTATTATTATTATTATTATTATTATTTATGATGATGATGATCATCATCATAATGATGGCAATGATGTTGGTGATGGTGAGTTCAAATTGTGGGTTCAAAGGTCATATCATTTACTAGGGTGGAGGACTACATAAAATTTAAATTCTAATACATTCAAATCTGTAATGCATTGTTCTCCTCCCCCCCCCCCCCCACCCACCCCGTTAGCGAGGTGAATACATACATAACCACTGACACTACATGCAATCCAGAGTTATTAGTCAGTATGAGAGGTCGCTTCAGCCACACCCAACTTTATGCTGGTGTGGGAAGATGATTGACTGTCCCAAGGAGTGAAAAAGATCATGAGCATCTCATCCATGCCCAACTACTACTGTAAGGAGAACTTTTTTGGTCGGCAATCAGATCTAAAGAGACTCCAGTTGCAGCAAAGGTCAGAAGAGGTGAATGAGACTTATTGAGACCATCTCAAACTTCATTGATTTTATTACCATATTCTCTTTTGGACCTGCTGTGACAGTAGTTTGGTATGACTGGTGCAATGCTAACCTTGGACAGCAAGAAACAATAGGTAATGTGCTGGAGTGCATCAGTCTGCTATGCACGGAGAACTGCACTCAATAAGCTGAAAGGGGTAAGATAACATTCAGCACTTCAGACAAAAAAATATACATTCTTAGGGGAGCTATTGGCACCTTTATTCCATTGAGACACTTTTTACCTCAATCATAGCCTCCTTATGCTCATGCTATATACTTATAATCATATATATAATATATACATTGATTATAAAGAAAATTCAGGTCCGATTCGCAGTGACTTTGTAATCACCACAAAATCTAATGGACCCGTCGTTCTCGAGGACCAGCATGACAGGTGTAGCCTCGTTAGAAAGTTCTAGGTCAGTTGTAAGCAAACGAGTCGAGATTTTTTAATGATAAGAAAGACGATAAGTGATTATCTGAACAATAAAAATACGTATTTTACTAGGCAATAAAACTTGCATATAATTATATGTGATCTTTTATATTTTTATAGGATTCCAAGATAATTATATATCTATAATTATATCTTTTGCCACTAAAATCACCTGCTTAGAGGGCCAGTGCCCCATTGGGTTTTGCTCTCCTTCTTAATAATAAATTGCTACTCCGCATGAGGACTGACATCGCATGTTATATTTAAAATTTTGACATTCTCTAACTCAAACATAATTATTATGCAGTGTGGTATATAACACAATGATCATTGACAATGATAAGTCTGTCACTAACTAATGCCTATACTCTTCTTAACTCCAGCCAAGTTCTCTGTAGCTATTTGTGCAGCTTTCTTAGCTCCTTCTAGGAGCACAAGATCCACGTAACCAGGCTCTCCCTCCAGCCTCTCTGCCTCCTCGCGGATAGGACTCAGCTTCTCAACCAACAGTTGCCCTAAGCTTCTCTTGAAATCCACCGTCATCTTCCCCTCAAACTCTCGACAGACTTCGTCATGCGAGTGCCCGGAAATCGCAGAGTAGATGGAAACCAGGTTGGATACGCCTGGTCTCATCTCTGGGGAGAATGATATTGCTCCATCAGAGTCGGTGACGGCTTTTTGCACTTTTTTGACTATCGCATCTGGTGAGTCCATGAGGTTGATGCAACTCATCTCTTGGTTGTCTGACTTGCTCATCTTCTGCAGTGGATTTCTCAGGCTCATCACTCTGTCAGCCTCACCTGCAACAGAATAGCTTCTTATTAGGTGCACCAAAGGATTAATACGGCATACTATTTAATATTTAAAAAAGAAAGGCTGACATTGACATACAAGTTCTGACCTCCATAACTACCACACAGTGGAATATTTTCAAGGGGTTTAATATTTACGGCATTTAACGGTCAGAAAACAGTCCATGAATAGGTACAATGAAGAGAAGCAGAGCAAGAGGTGGCTTCCACATACACCACAGAACCACAAATATTCCCCCCCCCCCCCCATGAATCCTTCTGTTTGTTACCATCTGCGAATATTTAACCCCTTGCAAATATATTGGTGTATGGTATAAAGATGCATGAACTTGCAACGGCATAAAACGTGCGTATCCATGAAACCGTACAAAAGTTGGCATCCGGCCAGTTATATTCCTGCCAGTTACATTCAACAGTTTCTACATTTAATATTACCCAAAATAACCTTCGGTAGCTTGAAGGTATAGCCATAATTGAAGTTGAAGGTGTTGGCGATTTTTCTGGCTAGTTCCAAGTGTTGGACTTGATCATGGCCCACAGGTACATGAGATGCCCTGAGGGAGAGAGAGAAGGAAGCAACACTGATAATCAGCACCAGTTTCTACTCTGCGGTTAGGAGCTTTGCCAGCACAGTTTACGCAGGCACTCTTATCCTACAGCAAGTGTGGCAAGGCATGCACGTCAACGTAAAGCCTCTTATACTATTACAATGTTATTAGCTGGACAGGTTTTGGTTGCACTGTGCCATGCGTGAAGCAGAGGGTAAAGAAATCGAGTCACTTCAATCATAGGCAACCGTAGCTCCACATACTTCAGCTATATAAGGCAACAAAAGCACATTATGAACATATTCTCTTTACCACTATCTGAAAGTATATATATTATATATATATTATATATATATTATATATATATTATATATATATATTATATATATATATTATATATATATACATACTGTACAAAATTTACAACTAGTCATACTGGCAGAAGATCGATTAGCTCGTACTTTAGAAAAGGAGCTATCGCACGGATGTCTAGTATACTACAGGAGTGCTATAATGAAAGGTCATAAACTCCATACCCAATATCACATGCAATGCTTATAGCTTTCCTGTTGCTTTTGAGAACAGGCCAGCATGCTGGTGAGAGTGGAGTGCTGTTGTGTAGAGATGGAAGGTTATGGTGATCAAGCACCAGCAAGTTACCAATTTTACAGCAAGTCTAAAGAGGAGCCAAGCAGTAAATCTTGTGAGTGGGAAAACGGCCCGGTTTAATTGCCAAGGTTCAATGTTGGACAGACACAACTCAACTTCTAGCAACTGCCTTTCAAGTTCCAAACTAAGTATTCGGACTGGAACGTGTGCAATAGCTCTTTTAAATGCACACAATATCTGGGTTATAGTCTTCCGGTGGTCCAAGAATGGCCACACACAACGTACACAAATTCATAGCATTTGCAGTATCTAACATGAAAAACATCGTAGCAATCATAACAAACTTCACCCATAGAGAAGAACATCCGCAGACATCAGCACTGGATAGGCGAACAGACCTAGACCGATCAAACTTCTCACATCCGTGGCTCCTTTGACCTTCCACTGAGTCATCCTGTCCAGCCAACCTGTTGGAGTCGCACATCCTAAAATCCATGCCAGTTCAGCATGTTGTGGAACCTGTCACAAAGTGATTTCCTATCACACAGTGTGACACTGTTGTAACTCAACTTTTACTTATTAAAAATGCACAACAAATACCTTAGAGTGAGAACATTTTGGTGCATTCGTCCAGTATCAAATTGGATGATCATGTAAATGAATGCCAATGTCAATTACCATGCCATTTCAATGGTGGCTTCTAGCAGCATTTAAATGCCCCCCCCCACGACCAAATCCGAGGCCGTCATTGGCTCCAGGGGGGTTGAATTACCCCTAGTTCCCCAAGTCTCAGCCCTTGGCATTGTACCAGACCCAAGCAAAATGGAAACAAACAGACAGTTCTTCTGATGACTTATTTTGTTAATATTTTTATTTACTTACTATATCCCCCCGCCCCCCCCCCCCCCCCCCCCCCCCCTTCTTTCCGATTTTTTTTGTTTTTTTTGTTTTGTGTTTTTTGTTTGTTAAAAATGGATGTGTTGATTTTATATAACAAATTAAATTTAAATGAGGGGGGGGGGCAGCTCTATGTTAATTAGCATGCCTCTCGTAAGCCCACCATACATGAGCTACTGTGCACATACCTTGAAGCTGAGAATGTCCCACCCACTTTCCCTCTTATTAGCTGCTCTCCAGAGCTGCTCTCCAGAGTAATCTCAAATTGAAAATGATTGAAGCTGATTCACGAGTCCTTTGTTTTAAGTGTTTGTGGATCCCAGTGTAGCAGCTGTTCTATCAGCAGTTGCACAACAGACCAACACACACAGATGATCTTTTTTGCCACTGCACTAGTTATGATGTAATTTGAATAAAGCCCATTGGAAAAAAAGACGCACACATCAATTGCAAACCCTTTACCAACACATGCTTCTGTTATGTTGCAAAATAATATCACCTGGGACTGCTGGAAAATGATGCTCCTGCGAGGGTCTACTCCACACGCCAGCAGAGAGATAACGGTGCTTCTTATGTTGCGTTTGAGCAGGAGAGGTGCTTGATGTACTGTGAGAGAATGAAGGTCAACTACGCTGTACAGCACGCTGCTGCATTTATCTTGCAGCTGAACCCACTGCCTGATGGCACCTAGGTAGTTCCCCAAGTGAATAGTTCCAGAAGGCTGTATTCCAGAAAATATTCTGCTTATCTCAGCCGGCATCGTCGATCTGGCTCTGGCTATATAGCGCGTGCGAGTATAGCGAGCAGTGCAGCATCTTCTTAGGCGACGATTCTTTACCATTCACGTGGCCAAAAAAATGTCTAAGAAAAGGTCGAAGGAGTTGGAAAAGGAACAGAGCCTGGATGAAGGTGAAAGGCGTCAATTCAAATATATCCCATTTTAAATCCCATGTTTTCCTAGATGTCCAGAAGAAAACCCAAGGGAGCAAAAAATATAGGAAGGATAAACGTAAGGTGCATGACTCTTGTCATTTCCACTCTGTAATACCCAGTGAAGAACTTAGAGTTCGGTCAACCCTACTATTCAACTAATTGGTTCAACTGATGGCTACTGTGTATAAAATATGATGGTATTAATGTGAGAATAAGCAATCGGCAACTGTTGAAGTATGTGTCTTATCTAGGTCGGAATTCATTTCGTTTCTAAGCTTAATATCGAACTATTCATCTTTGTCTATCGACCCTTTCTGTTCTAACCAGGCGATCAAATATACGGCTATTTGCTGCAGGAGCTTCTTTCTCTTTTACTTCCATAGAGGCCACCACGTGCATCATAGTATATGGACCGTTGAGCTAGCTACAACGTCTTCAGAACTTCATGACTGGCAGCTTACTGTACTCAAACTAGATTCTGTACTGTAACATTTTGTGACACTCCTGCTTGCTTCATCACTTAACGCTCAGCATCATTCCCAGAGCTCTAGTCTACCGCTGTAGCCACTGCTGCTAGGGGATGAATTGCAGCAATTTTCCATGGCCTTCCAGGCCCTCTAGTCACCACCTTAGGTTTTGGTAGCTGGCTTGGCTTCCAAGTCGATACCAGAGGACTCTCTTTTTGGCAACACCCTGAAGTAGTTCTTTCTCGATTTACCTGACCTCGTGCAGAGACAACTTAAATTTGCGTCATTTTCCATTCTTGCGTCGCATTCACGCTGGAACAATTATCTATTTATGGGTCACAGCAGATTGATAATTATTTTTTCCCATGACGCAGAGCTTTTGTGGTATATAAGCCTTGTGTCAGCAGTTTTGCTGCACTGCAATACAACAGTAGCTGCCTCATTTGGTTTCAAACTCTGCTAGTGGTTGGATCATTTGCACAAAATCCATTTATAGCTGGAGCAGAAAACGCTGACCTAAGATGTGGTATTTTGCAGCTTCTGATGCTCACCGTGAGCAGCTGTTCAGCATATGATCAGATGAACAAAGAGTGGGTGGGTGAAGGCAGTTTAAAGCTGGCAAGAATTTGAGGCAGTGTGGTAGTTATGTGAACACCTTAGTTACATGTGTTGGCAGGACACGGGACAAGCTCCAGTGTGAACAGGTAAAGGGGAAGGTGTGTACAAAATAAAGAGAGAAGTTTCCTGCCTAGTTAGCATCTTCAAACTTGCCTAGTTACACACAATGGTCAGTCTCACACATAACTCTTCTTTTTTTTTGCATTGAAATGACTTGCAAATTGGAGCCAAATGGACTATGACAAAAAACACTTAATTAAGATATCTCTTTCAGCCATTCCCCCCCCCCCCCCTGTGTTTCAGCCGAATACTTCAGCCTTCATTCTTCTAATGAAGGGGGGAAACACACACATTGCAACTCACTTATTCTCGCTGGATCCATGGTTCATGACCTGTCTGGATGCTGGAGTGTATAAGCGCTGTTTCATGTTAAACAGATAGAGATGGGCGAGGTTTTTCTTGCATTGCCTTGAAAGTTGAGATGCAGTGATCATGTAGCTCCAGCCCTACATCTTCATGAGGTGATCCTTAGGGGTCGGCTGAGAGTTAGATTCTTTTCTTGTGTGTGTGTGTGCGTGCGCGTGTGCTAGAGAGTCTAGCTAGTGAGATGAGGGAGGGAGAGAGGGGAGTCGTGCTCCTGAAAGAGATATATATATATATATATAGTAGGAAACCACTCATCCGAACACATTTGGACCAGAGGGTGTTCGGATAACTGATTTCATGCCTTCAGCTTGTTGGTCCTTATGCCTAAAAAAACATGGACAGGCTCTACTTTCCAACATTGACTTCCGCTGCTACTCGAGCTAAACGTCTATCATGCTTACAATATCATGGATCTTTAGCTTGCATTGATTTTTTAGGACAACTTTCCTCCCCTATTTTGAATAGCCCTGCTCACTGCTTTGACAGTGAGGGAGAAGAATACAAATAAATTGTTGGGCAGAGGTTCCATGTTAGAAGAACGGTATATATTCTGTGTACGCATACACAAAGAAATCCCCCCCCCCCCCAAATGAAGAAAAAGAGAATACCCCAAATTTAGCCAGCATTTCTGTGGGCGTGGCTAGGGCAGGGCTTCTTGTAGCATTCGGATATAGGCCACTCTGATATCACTTCAGGTGCATTCCAGATGAATAGGTGATCACCCCGAATGGACAAAATACATTGTCTGATACATGGTTTTTGGAAAGGGGTTTGCAAGCTCAAGTCCTACTTGAGGGTCGGTGGGAGGGGGGCATGCTCACTGAGATTTTAGGTCTTGTGAGATGCTATTTGGATCGCATGCTTTCACGAGTTGGAAACAGAAAGGATGTGACAATGTTTAACCATTAGAATGGGTGGGGGGGGAGGGTTCCAGGAAATCCTTAGACACCCCTCTAAATCTGCCACCAAAACATTTTGCCGAAGAGGCACTTCAGGACTGGGGAAGAGGCACTTCAGGACTGGAGTAGTGCAGTCATCAATATGGAATAGTTACACTGTGCAGGGTTTCATTTAGAAAATTGTCCAAGGGGGGGGGGGCAACTGGAGGAATCTGGATATTAAGGGGGGGGGGGGGGACAAAGTTTCTAATGAATTTTATAATATAATTTCCAAGGGGGGGGCAAAAAGGTTCCAAGGGGGGAGGGGGGCAGCGGCCCCCCCCCCCATAAATGAAACCCTGCTGTGTATTGGTGTAATTATATATACACACTGTAATACATGCCTAGTATATATTGAGCTCTATATGAATTCCATGGACCCTCTAAGTAGTGGGTGATGTCACTCCCTTGTAGCGTGGGACAACGATACCATTGACCACTGGCACATTGATAAGTTCAACGAGGGAGATATGGCCCAGCCACTGACGGAAGGGAGTTCATTTGCGACCCTCTTCCCCAAATACTGCGAGAAGTACTTGCAGAAGGTGTGGCCTCATGTCACTCGGCTCCTGAAGTCCAAGGTGAGTGTAACGACTAACAAGTAGATGTGTATTAGCCTGAGGGGTATTTTCAAGAGGTGTTTTTTTTTGTAATGGTCAGCATCCAATCCTCGAATAGGCAAGACAGAGCCACAGAGCATGTGCTGGTGTGCTGGAATATGAAGCAGCATTGACCTGATGTAGACGATGTGTTGATTAATGTTGATTAATAGAAGTGGGTACAGCCCAGAAGTGGGTGTGATGCTTGAATGGGTGTTGTTATTGCAGGGTATTTCCTGTAACCTAGACCTCATCGAAGGCAGCATGACAGTCTCCACCACCAGAAAGACTTGGGATCCTTACATCGTCGTCAAAAGTCGAGATCTCATCAAGCTTCTCGCTCGGAGCGTACCGTTTGAGCAGGCGTCGCGCATTATGGATGACGAGGTGGCCTGCGACATCATCAAGATCAACTCCTTTGTGCCGAACAAGCAGAGATTTGTCAGGCGGAGGCAGCGGCTGATAGGACCCAACGGGGCCACGTTGAAAGCCATCGAGTTGCTGACGCAGTGTTACATCTTGGTGCAGGGAAACACAGTGTCTGCACTGGGAGGCCACAGGGGCCTCAAGCAAGCCAGGAAGATCGTGGAAGACACCATGAAGAATATACATCCCATCTACAATATCAAGGTTTGCAAGTACTTGATTTTCTCGTATATCAGCTTAACCCATTCACTGGTGTAAGCATATATATATATATATATGCCAACAACTATTAAAAAATCCATCTAAGGGATAAAAAATATCCAATAGAGGTATAAAAAATAGCTACATTCTTTCTCTACTTGCCTACTGAATATAAAGGCTATAAGACGTTCGGTGACTAAGGGGGGAATGTTGAAAAACACCGACAGTTCAGAATTCAAGCAGCTGTTTCACCGCAATCAAGATGTCTGGTTGACTAACCTTGGAGGATTGTGCTTTCTCAGGTTCTGGACGATGATTTTGGACTGTCTGAGGGGGAAAGCAGTGATGAAGAAGGTGATGGCATCTCATCTTACTTTGGCCAGTGTTGACCCTGAAGCTCTATCGCTTGGCAAAGTAGTCGGGCCTGACTTACCTTCAAGCAAGTCTAGTGCTCTCCTCAAGCTGACGATTTGGATGAAGGTGAGAGTGCTAGTGATGAAGAAGGCATTGGACAGTGAGTTTAAGCTATAGTTAGCTGTGCAGTGAGTAAGCAGAGCATGAACTGCAAATTAGCTACCTTGTTCGTGGGTGTCCATGGGGGAAAAGTTAATTTGAGCACTTTTTTTATCAGTACCACTGTGTGTCACAAAGAGAGACAAACATCACACCATGGTAGACTCCACCCACCAGTAGTTTACTTGTCTTTTGCTTCAATCTGTTGTTGTTTGTTGCATTTATTGGTTTCTGCAGGCATTTCCTGTCTCTGTTAGATGTGCTGTACATGTGTTCATACTCATGTGATTCATTGTGATGCTCATGTATTGTGCTAGCATGCAAACATGTATTCACATTTCTGGAATGTTATAATTCAGATCAAAGTATCAAATTGTGGAACACCGTACATGTAAGTAATATGTTTTCATTGTTATGAAGACACATTAAAAACACTCATTCCTGTGAAAGGGTACTTTGTTTCTGATTCTCCTGAATACTGTTTCAACATCGTTGCCTAGGGTATTAGAGTGTTCATAGTACATTGTGTATTTTCTATAATGATAAAAATACATGAAGGTAACGTATTATTTTTACTGGCTAAACACACATCAAAACAAGAATTACTTCAAATGAGACCGCATTGTGGTTTTGTGGTATGTTTCTTATAGTAACAAACACTTACCACAATGTTGGTTAATACAAATGCTATCACATGTGGTATGGTTGCTAGGGACTTTTAGAAGTATTGCTGAGATATCGAGGCATAAGGTTGTGTTTATTTATTGAAATAAAGCCACCAGTGAAAGGGTTAAAGAATTTTGGCCGGCTTACTTTGGCCTTCTTCAGTGGGATTATCAGCACCACAGATATTACGCACCTTAACGTCCCATAGTCGTGATGCCTTCTTAGCTTGCTATTGACTTGAACAACGCACAGCTTGTTCTGGTGTGATGAATTTTCATCATATAATTTATCAGTATAAAATTATGAGGCGGTTGAACGTCTACTTCATAACTTTGTTTAGATGATGTTGTTGATGCAATAACTGTCTCCATAATCAAATATCGCTATGGTGATGTCATGATGTCAATATAACAGTCAGATTATCACCCTCCATTGCTACATTCATATTGTGTTTTGTCAAGGCCCGAGATTCTATTCTACTGCTGTGGCTCTTGTGTGCTTTCCTTGAATGACCCTCACTGCATAGACCCTGATGATCAAGCGTGAGCTGATGAAGGATCCGGCTCTGGTGAACGAGTCCTGGGATCGCTTCCTACCAAAGTTCCAGAAGTCCAACGTCCCTCGGAGAAAGCCCTTGAAGAAGAAGGAGAAGAAAAGCTATACTCCCTTTCCTCCTCCTCAGCCAGAGAGCAAGGTCAGTGTGACCAACTTGAAGGCGATGTCAGGCTGGTATGCTGTTGTCAGGCTGGTGTAGATGTGGTCATGCTGGTGCAGATGTGGTGTAGATATGGTCATGCTGGTGTTGATGTGGTCAGGCTGGTGTTGATGTGGTCATGCTGGTGTTGATGTGGTCATGCTGGTGTTGATGTGGTCATGCTGGTGTTGATGTGGTCAGGCTGGTGTTGATGTGGTCATGCTGGTGTTGATGTGGTCAGGATGGTGGGGATGCGGTCATGCTGGTGTTGATGCGGTCATGCTGGTGTTGATGTGGTCAGTCTGGTGTAGATGTGGTCAGGCTGGTGGGGATACGGTCAGGCTGGTGTTGATGTGGTCATGCTGGTGTTGATGTGGTCATGCTGGTGTTGATGTGGTCATGCTGGTGTTGATGTGGTCATGCTGGTGTTGATGTGGTCATGCTGGTGTTGATGTGGTCATGCTGGTGTTGATGTAGTCAGGCTGGTGTTGATGTGGTCAGGCTGGTGTTGATGTGGTCAGGCTGGTGTTGATGTGGTCATGCTGGTGTTGATGTGGTCATGCTGGTGTTGATGTGGTCAGGCTGGTGCAGATGTGGTCAGGCTGGTGGGGATACGGTCATGCTGGTGTTGATGTGGTCAGGCTGTTGTAGATGCGGTCAGGCTGGTGTTGATGTGGTCAGGCTGGTGGGGATACGGTCATGCTGGTGGGGATGTGGTCATGCTGGTGTTGATGCGGTCAGGCTGGTGGGGATACGGTCATGCTGGTGTTGATGTGGTCAGGCTGGTGGGGATACGGTCATGCTGGTGTCGATGTGGTCAGGCTGGTGCAGATGTGGTCAGGCTGGTGGGGATACGGTCATGCTGGTGTTGATGTGGTCAGGCTGGTGGGGATACGGTCATGCTGGTGTTGATGTGGTCAGGCTGGTGCAGATGTGGTCAGGCTGGTGGGGATACGGTCATGCTGGTGTTGATGTGGTCAGGCTGGTGGGGATACGGTCATGCTGGTGTTGATGTGGTCATGCTGGTGTTGATGTGGTCAGACTGGTGTTGATGTGGTCAGGCTGGTGGGGATACGGTCATGCTGGTGGGGATGCGGTAAGGCTGGTGGGGATACGGTCATGCTGGTGTTGATGTGGTCAGGCTGGTGGGGGTGCGGTCAAGCTGGTGTTGGTGTGGTCAGACTGGTGGGGATGCGGTCAGGCTGGTGTTGGTATGGTCAGACTGGTGTTGGTGTGGTCAGGCTGGTGTTGATGCGGTCAGGGTGGTGTAGATGTGGTCAGGCTGGTGTTGATGTGGTCAGGCTGGTGGGGATACGGTCATGCTGGTGGGGATGCGGTTAGGCTGGTGGGGATACGGTCATGCTGGTGTTGGTATGGTCAGACTGGTGTTGGTGTGGTCAGACTGGTGTTGGTGTGGTCAGGCTGGTGTTGATGCGGTCAGGCTGGTGTTGGTGTGGTCAGGCTGGTGTAGATGCGGTCAGGCTGGTGTAGATGTGGTCATGCTGGTGGGGATGTGGTCAGGCTGGTGGGGATGTGGTTAGGCTGGTTGGTATAAAGTGAATGCCCCAAATAGTAGGTTGCTATAGTGATCCCTCTCGTGAGACCATCTTCAATCCACACTAAGACAGTCTCTCAGGGGAGGTGATCTGTCGCTGTGGGTGGAGAAATGGGAGGGGGAAACTTTATACTATTGTACAATGCACATGAATAAACATGTTTGTTTGTAGCAAGGCTTGAGTACACAACAATCATGATTTGCCACTTTCAAATGTTCTTTTTCTGGTTGCAAGCACAATTGTACTGGACACAATGATGCACTGGACACTAGCAGTGGTTCCCTACACTAGGCTGTTGAAGAGAGGAGTGCACAACATAGACTTATGAAGTTGTGGTTTGTGGAAGTTCTTAATGCATTTGAGGAGACATTATTAGTAAAGCTGGTAGTAAGTTTGTATTGTGAGTGCACTGGTGGCTCTAATTCTGGACTTGATCTGAATGTGGTTTTTGACGGGAAGGTTCTCTCAACAGAAGGACAATTGTATATGTACTGTAATGTGGTTTGATATTGTAATGTTGGTGGTAATGTTGGTGGTAATAATGCATGTAATGTTGGTGGTGGTGATAATGCATGAAATAATGAAATATTGTAATGTTGGTGGTAGTAATAGTTGGTGGTGGTAATAATGCATGAAATATTGTAATGTTGGTGGTGGTAATAATGCATGAAATATTGTAATATTGGTGGTTGGTGGTGGTAATAATGCATGAAATATTGTAATGTTGGTGGTGGTAATAATGCATGAAATATTGTAATGTTGGTGGTGGTAATAACGCATGAAGTGTCACTCTATTGTTTGTCTTGCTATTTAGATTGATAAGGAGTTGGCCTCCGGTGAGTATTTCCTCAAGGAGAAGGAGAGAACATTGAAGAAGCAAGAAGAGAAAAGAAAGGTGAGTTATGTTGGTATAAATTCCAAGCCCTAGAACTCGGCGCTCGTGAAAATCCATATGCTATTAGATGAGTGGATGAGTGTTATAAAGTTGTTAAAATAATGGTAAGGTGTGTCATCGCTGTGTAGATGCAACTTAAAAATCTTTATATTTTGATGTGCGTGGGTGTGTGCTGTTTTAAAACTACTGTGTAAAATATTTCTCTTGAGTGTGACCTAATTGTCTTGTGTGTGTGTATGTGTGACACCTCTGTATGAGCGACTGGTTTTACCCCCCACCCCACCCCATTTTAAGGGGGGACGATGCTAAATTTAATTATTATTTTTAACCTGTGGTTACAACTTTAGAGCTCCGTAGATTCTGCACACTTCATGGTATGGACTTGATATATAGCTCAAAAGATAGGTCTCTCTGTGTGCTCTCTTTTGATACTAAAATGTTTCATAGGTATAACTATAGGCAAGTTACTAGACCCTAAAGCGGAGGGACCTCAAAAACCTGAATCCCTGCAACCTCCACAGAAACCACTCCGGATTGCGAAGTGCCAAAAAAATTGAAAATGGTACGAGTGGCTAGAGGAAGCTCTAGCGCATGCAATCACCGTTTTGAATAGGCGTTAAAAATTTATTACCTGGTCAGACATGTGGGTGCAAAATTGAAGGCGTTGATTTTCAACGCCCTCAATTTTCCACCCGCGCTTGACCAGGTAATACATTTTTACTGTTCTCCTTATATCGGGTGTTTCTCTGGGTTGTCGATATGTTACATCTGCTCATGCCAAGTGCCCGTCAGGGTGGAATGTGCATTAAGGGGGAAAGAAGGCTGCGTATCGCGTAGTCTCATATAAAGTACCATATCTTTGCTCGCATTCACTCTAGTTTCCCAATTTATATATCAAATTATAGCTTGCAGTCTGTGCTTTCTAATGGTAAGTCTCTTTTGTCATTTAGTTTCGCCATAATTTTTTCCTGGCTCATTATAGGCTCTTCCAGTGCGGACCGTAAGCCGTTAAGTAAACCACGTTGCAGTAACGACCTTTGCGAGGCTCTTATTCGGTCTATTAGTCAATCATAATGGGCACTACAAACTGCGCGTCTTGAAATTTCGAAAAAAAGTTTTTTTGGTGCATTTTCTGAACATAGATTTATGACATCACGTTAAATTTCCATCTATAGGTATTTTTTAGTAATCCTATCAAACAAAAACTCTCGCGCAAGTTGTAGAATATAAAATTTGCTTTCAAATGAAATAATTTTTTTTATGAAAGGATAAAAAATATTCAAGTTATCATTTGAACGGTTTTTCAAAAATCACTTCAGAGATATTGAGCCTTGAAGTCCAAGCAGTTTGTAATCACATCCCAGCTGCCCCTGCTTCACTAGAATTCATCCCCTCATTACTAGAATTGTGTGTGTACAAACAAAATGTTGAAAGCAACCAATTGACTTTCACAGTCCTTTATTTTTTCAACAACAGCAGTATCCTACATCCTAACTACAACTTCAAAACCAACAATAATTATATATATATACATACACATAAATTAAAGACGCATCAGACTTGTTACGTTGCTTTGCTAATATTGAATTAGCAAACATAAACACGTCATCATTTGCAGGGCTCCCATGCCCAGGTCCATCCATCGTCGCCCTCCACACATGTCTTCCGACACCCTCCAGTAATCCCTGAAAAACAATAGAACACAAACAAAAGTCATCCTCCAGTAATTTCTAAGCTTGACAAAAATACACATAAACAAAAGTATCTTCCAGTAATCTTTGTTTGAAATCTCTGTTTGACAATAGAAAGCAAGACACAAACAAAATAAAAATGTTACAGGTCCCCCTTGCCAGGACCATACAATGCTCCGCCCTCCATTGAAACTCTGCTGCCTCTCGATGGCAAGCCCGACACTTGTTGCACTCCCGTTTATGTGCATTTGTATACCCATCACTAATTAATGTGTGTGTACCTAAGCTTCAGTCTCTCCACTGAACGCTAAAAAAGTTTTTGTGTTCCTACAACTTCCATAGAAACCGAAGAGCCTTCAAAATTGGCTTCACAATTTACCTTGTGACCCTCAAACCATTCTGTGTAACTTGCTTCTGTTTCATCTTCAGGTCTTCGCGCACAAGCTTGAAATTAGACATAAGATAATAATCTAAAACCTCTCCAGTGTCCCAAGACATCACCGCAACCAAGCCATAATTTGATTTGTGGCCCTGTCTAAGCCATGTGCCGTCAACAGTAATACTAACATCAATGATGTCTTCATGCCTAACCCTATAAAAATCATGTAACCTATGAGCGGCATCCAACATAATACTCTGTTACTGCATTTGCGTCACTCCCTATTGACCTAGTATATTTTAAAAAAACAAGTGGAACTAAGAGGGGGCAACATATCCATGACTGCAGTGATGTCTTCCAGACCAGAATGACTAATTCCAGCAATGCGAGCACCCAGTACTGACTGGATGTTCAAAGAATGCTTCTACAGATACAGGGTTTGAGATGTCTCAAGTGTTACTACAATTTGAACAAAAAGTAAACCATGCCTGCCCTACGGGCTTCAGTTGCAAGGGAGCTCAGTTACCAACTTATTACACCTTTCTATGACCTCTCTAAGCTTATCTAAGTTTATTATACGATTACCCTTACCTAGTTCTCCAACACCACCCGAGTCCAAAGAGGTAGAGCCAGTAGATCCAGTAGCAACAGCCACAGAAGCAGCTGAACTATCCATGAGAGCCAACTTCTTCCTGGTCATAGTCACTTGTCATAGTCACCAATGGAACTGGCCTCTCTTCAGACATTTGCAATTGATTGCAAGGTAAGTGAAGGTTCACAGAAGGCGCTACCCCACCCACAGGATCCAAGAGACTCACTAACAAAGGAAAGGAAACAGCTAGTAACTTTTTAGTATGGAGATAAACATTAAAACTTGCCTTGCGCGGCTACTGTGACAGGCTCAACAACAGCCGCCTGTAGGGCTTTCTTCTTCTTGTCTTCACTCTTCTTGAATCCTTGACCTTTCTGTTTAAAATGCTTCTCTGTTCTCTTCCCCATAACTCAACAGTGTAAAAGTTTCAAGTGAACCTTGACCTAAAAAAACGTGCTCATCTTAGCGGTTGCGCACTACCCCTGGCCAATTCATTGCGCAAACGACTGGTAAGGGTCTCCATGAAATTGGCAACATTTTGATATATAAAAACTGTATTTTGGGTAGGCGATCATCGCCGCCCGCCCGATTGTAGCCAGGTAAGACTGGGAGAGAACCTCTTCCAATGTGAAGTGAAATGAAATGAAATGGAATAATAATGCACTGTATAAAAATGGCTATATCTTCTGATGCAAGTATTCACTTGCTCTGAAACTTGAAACTCAAACTCCAGACATATTATGAACCCTTTTGGGCCCATAAAAAAAAAATAGAAAAAATATGTGTTTTCAGCCCTCTTCCCCCCTTAATCAAGGGGTAGTGATGATCTCTCCTTCCCAGAACAAACCCGAAGACCACATCACTGCAGCCCATATAGCTTGGTAGTCGTTTGTTTTGCCGCAATGCATACCTATCAGTAATTGCTGATGCGATGGGGATCCTGCTCTTTGGTGGGGGGGGGGGGGGGGGGGGAGACATCTGTGCATATCCCCGTTGAATTCCTGCCTGGACTAGCTTGGATCGTGGTGAGGAGGAATATATCCTAGGTTAGGTTTGTGTAAGGGTAAGCCTGTAGCTTGACTTGAAGGTTGCGAATGCCTGCTGGGTAGATTTTGATAGTCAGGGGTGACAACTTCTAAAGAAGGAGAACCAGCTGGAATACTCTCCAATACTGGGAATGGGGATGTAACTGTGCGAAACTCTGAGAATCTTCTTGTGGCTCACCATTAAGTCTTTAGTGTTGGTGGGGCTATTCCCTGCGAACAGAAGATCTGAACAGCGCTTCTCCAGCTGGAGGCTCTGTCTGGTCCGGATTGGGATGAGTAACCACTGCAGAAGAGAAGGAGGAGTAATTGTAAGGACTGCACTGATGCTGTGCATCTTGGTTAGGAAGGGAGGGAGGCTTGCTTCTGGACAGACCATCTGCTAGGGAGTTGTGCTTGCCCTCTACGTGTGCTGCCCTATCAACAGCTGAAACTGAACCTCGATATAATTCAAGTTGATTATTGAGAAGATCGTTGTAAGCACCTTAATATTTGTGCCGGAACCTCACGTAGCAGCTGCTCACTACTGCCACGGTTGTTCTGTGTTTCCCCTTCCACACACACATAACACTGCCAGGGTTTCATTTAGAAAATTGTCCAAGGGGGGGGGCACCTGGAGGAATCTGGATATTAAGGGGGGGCATGATGATGTAAAGATGTGACAAAGTTTCTAATGAATTTTAATAATACAATTTCCGGGGGGGGGGGGGGGGGGGGGCAAAAAGGTTCCAAGGGGGGCATCTGCCCCCCCCTAAATGAAACCCTGACTGCCACTGCTGCGAGTATGATTGAGGCTAGCTTTCTTTACTGCGAAGCACCATTTGATGGGTATCCTCCCCCCGTGATGCCGGCTGGAACTACTGCCGTCCGTGCCATGCTCCTCCTCCACGAGCCTGATGCACCCGACGTGTTGTCCTTACCAATGATGCCTCTTCTCAGTGGGTAGGACATGCCGGTTTGGATCTGAACTCTTAGTTGAGCTTTGTGTGGTGATATCAGCTCTTGTTATGCTGAGAAGGGCCATGGCTTGTCTCGAGAAGAACCTCCCAAGGCTTATCGCCTTGCAAGCATGTTGCATTGTGCCAATTGATTCTCTGAGGGGGGCATGGCTTATGTCCGAGCCTCTACTGAATTGCTTCTGTCGGCCTCCTTTAGGTTTTCTCCAGCGGTTGTAGCTGCTGCTTATCTGTGTCCATGACGATGCCAAGGAATGTCAGCACTGATGTTGGGCCCTTCTCTGCTGCTAGTGGAACGTTCAGTTCTGTGCATGACTTTTCAAGGATGGCAGTGCTTCCAGGCGTACCGGTGCCTCGGGTGGACCCAGCAAAGTGAGGTTATCCCAGGACTGGAGTATGTGTTGGACCCCTTTTTGTAGACACAACACTCCCAGTGTGTTGGCTAGGGCGTTAAATATTGTTGGTGCTGATCTAAGCCCGAATGGGAGTATTCCATCTGCATGCACTTGGTCCCTTCCACATCATTCCAAGGCATTTATTATGAGCAGGTAGGCTGATTTGGTGTCTATCTTGGCGATGATAGAGCCTTTACCCAGTGATATCGCTCTCGTCACCTGGTCCACGGTTATGTACTTACTTCATCGAGCATTGTTTTGAGTCGATTGCATCGTTCATGCAACCCCTTTCCAGGAAGGATAAGTCGGTGATTAGTCTATACTTAGCAGGTTGGGATGACGCCGAACCTGCTGATGTGGACCCTGGGGGGGGGGGGGGGGAGCGTCTATGGGAAAGGGGTCCCAGCATAGTTGCCTGTTTCTGTTGCTCCTTGGAGGTGCAGCTGCACACTGTAGCTGACTCTGCTGGCCTCAGCGTTGTACACTCCTTGTTGTAATTGTGGGCATGAAAGTCGTGGGCATATGCGCACTGGCAGGATGTGTGATGCTCGCGAGGGCAGTGCTTGCACCTTGCCACCGGCCGGCTTTTCTTTTCTAGTGAATGTTTTGTTGTGAATTATGACTTGTCCCCAATCCAGTGACTACCGAGATCGCTGCTTTTTGCCTATAGCAGTTGTCACACGTGACCCAGCCTTCTCTGCTAAAGGACTTACGTGCTTTCACTACTCTCCTTCTCCTTGTATGTATAATGACCACGAGCTGCGCTGTTCAGTGTACTCCTCTGGAACTCCTGAAGGTTGGGAGGCTATTTCTCTAGCTCTTGTGCACACAGCTGCAGAAACAGTAAACGAACAAATAATCAGTATGCGCTCTCTCTATGCTCTATGTTAAGCATGTGCTCCGTGTTACATTCACATTGCTCCGTAACATATGCGGTGGGTGTGGCATGTGGTATTAGCAGGAAAGTTGGTGACAGTGGCCGTATATTGAAATTAAATGTAACACCTTGCTGACAATACTCTATAGCTGTGTCAATCACTTACCTCTTGTGCTTGACAGTGTCAATGATGAAGGCCATCATATCAGACAAGGGCCAGGAAGATACTACTACTCGCCCCACATCACCAGACTTTTTTTTTAAGTTCTCGCACAAATTTGTCATTGAGCACATTCCACCTCCTACAACAGCCTTCATATGTCCACCCCTAGCAAAACAAACTCTACATCACAAACTGTAGCTTACTACTCGAGCCAAATGCAGTGGCCTAACTTATTAGCTACCTCCTTCCATGCGTTTTCTTTGGCACGAATGTCTTTGTATGTTCTAGATTAAAGGCAGGTAAAATCTCGCACAGCTTCGACTGGCTTCTCATTGGCCATCATCCGAGCAGGTTCAGCAGTGTATCAGGTGTATAATATTTGGATCATTCACGTGCATATTCGGATCATCTGATTTGTCGGATGCGCTGGACCTGATGCTGGATTAGAACTCGAGTCTACTCCAACGTCTCCTAACGTTTCTTTTCGTTTGACGAAGCGGGGGGTGGCGGAGGATGTTCACAAATTGACAATGGGTGACGGGACGAAACGAAACGGTGAGCTATCGTCATATTGTGAACTAGCCTTAGCTCTTGTGCACACAGCTGCAGAAACAGTAAACGAACAAATGATCAGTATGCGCTCTCTCTATGCTCTGTGTTAAGCGTGTGCTCTCTCTGTGCTCGGTGTTAAGCGCATGCTCTCTCTGTGCTCTATGATAAATGCGTGCTCCGTGTTAAGTGCATGCTCTCTGTTAAGATGCTGCTCAGTATTAAGCGGCCATTTTCTTACTCGACCGATAAGTACCCAGCTACAGAAGCTTCTAATTGTCTGTCATTTTCCTCTCATTATTTTTCCTTCTGTTCTTCCTCGAACTTCTTTAGCTCCTTCTCCAACAGTTTTTTTTCTTTTCTCTGTTTGAAGGTTTCCAATATTTCCAATTCCACTTCTTTGTCATGAAACTATTCACTTCCAGAAGTGAATAAGGTCCATGTAATTATCAACAAACTTTCTATGTGTCCTGTGTATTAATATTCTTAGTGTATGCACGTGCTTTTAAACCCTGGGCGTGGCAAGTTGTGATTGGCGGGCTTGCAACTCATGCATCAGCTTTATCTATGTCATGTGATGCACGGCTAGGTGCCGTTATGAACAGCAAGGCAAGTCCTGATTGGCTGAATATCTTCAGGTGTTCCAATGAGATGCGAGTCCCTGCATGCAGAGAGTTGGGTGAGGAAGGCCATATTTGCAATGCTTGCATGGAGGGGTGGATCTCTGCATCGTATGTTCATCTGTATACACCTGCCAATGGGGCTGGCTTAAAACAAGGAAATGGTCATCTTAGGAAGAGAAATGATCAAGAAAGAACTGGCTTGATTGACGGAGAAAAGATAACTCGTTGCACAGGAGTGAGTATGAACTCCAGAGCTGGTAATTACCGTGGGAACGGACTGCAGGGCTGATATATAACTGCCGGGAGAATGTTTCATTATGACACGACTACTCAATGGAGGACGAGTGTTGAGGGTGTAGAAACTTTCGACAGTGAGTGAGTCCAAGGGAAAACTGGCTTCATAGTTGGTTGTAGTGGCAAGTTCCGGGAAAATAACTGACTGCAAATAGTCGATAGAGGAGAGGTGTGCTAAGGATGGAGAACATCACATACAATATCAAGAGTGCCAAAATGACATTAATTAATAAAATATCCGAAGTCTTGTCACTCCTGCATGGATTTTCCTTACTACTCGGATAATTCTCTTAGCCGGCAACCTCTCTCTTAAGCGTGCGTGTCATCCTCAGGAGAAGCTGCTTCCAAGTTCTCTCCTCCCTCAGCCTTGTTTCACATGCACACATCTTGTGTCACAACCAGCCAATCGGTTGTGTTGCAGGGCGCCAGATTACGTGCTTGCTAATCGTATACAAATTAAACAAAGAATTTGCTTCACCTTGCCATACGATATTTTTCTAATGGTCTCGATTAACATCGTCTGAAATATGCACCATTCCAGCGGTGTTGCCGAGAGCTCCTCTTTGCTGTCAATATGCAGGGAAAATAGCAGCTGCAAATAAGAGCAGCTCTCACTACACGCTCTTCAACTTGTTTGCAGTCAGTGGCTTTCTGTTTTTGTCTTTCCATGGGCTCATGATGGCCCCTCCCTGTCAGGCTCGTCTCGTTCAACCAGACCATTACATCTGGGAAAACAACAGTTTGGTCTAGTTACATGAAAGCTCTTCATTCCTAGCATGCTGGTGTTTGCTGTCAGTAGCTTTCTGTTTATCCATGGGCTGTTTTTCCATGGGTTTGTGATAGTCCCATCAAGGCTCGGCTCGTGGTAGCCCCATCAAGGCTCGTGGTCGCCCCATCAAGGCTCGTGGTCGCCCCATCAGGGCTCGGCTCATGCATTACGTGTGGGAAAACAGAAGCAACAAGACAACTAACATACACATAAAACAACTTGACATCGTTCAAATGGTAAAGGGTCATCTAACTGGTTGTTGTCAACATGGGTAGTCTATAATTGGTTCTTTTGTTGCTGTTTTGTTGTTTCCTGTTCATTGTAAAAGCCCATGGCATCGATCTCTTATGGCGAATCAGGAGGAGGCTGTAGCTCATTCCTTGAGGAGCAACAAGCAGTAGTGTTGCTTTCAGCATGCTGGCAGTGCAAGCCTATGTAGCTCCTTGATGGGAGTTTTCTGGCAATAAAGTTTTTATAAAGAGACCTACATAATTATTGCACACAAGTTCCTTGAAGACAAAAGTTCCGAGGTTCTTCCTCACTTTCTACGTGTGTGTGTGTGTGTTTTGTTGATGTTGTTTTGACATGTTTTGGTCTGGTGGTTAACGAACTTAGAGAAGGACTCGTGCACCTTGGGATCTTTTTGGAGTAAACATTGGCGAAAACTGCTATTTAGGCAGCTACTGCCGATATGAGGGGTGGGTGTGTTTAAAGCCATTTGAAGCAGGGGTCAAACCAGGATAGGGGGTGCTACTACCTTTCCCGATAAACCTGTCCTTTGGTTCTCCACTCGTTCTGCATAGTGGGATCTTGCTGATTGATGGTTAGTAGCAGCTTACTGTGCCTAATGTTCGAAACAAGTTTGGTATTGCAAATGTACTGGACTATTATTTCCCCCGGAGGACCAGATTAATATGGGAACGTGAAACCATATCACGTCATTTCCCATCGGACCAATTGAGGCATGAAGGCTCCAATCTGGGCGGGGCACCTATGCTGATGATAAAGCATGATAAATAATCTCATTGATGGCAGAATGACCATAGTAATGTTCTTCCTACTATTAAAATGTGAAGCATCCGTATACTGGGTTCTATTTTGAGGGCAGCCTTGTGTATTGTCATGTCCTTACATGTTGTGTGACATGGCAAAAGTTATGTAATGATATTCATATTTGGTGGTTGCATTAGACAGTAATACTTTTGACCACAATGTTTGTCAACAGTGGCATGACATCGTTGCATTGAAATATGGAGTGCATTCCCGATTTTTAAAATTTATTTATAAATCATGCCCTGGGGAATGGGATGGAAGTGTTGAAGTAGATTTCAGCCTCCACCTCTACTTCCAAGGCAATGTGGGTTTGTGTAGCTCCATTAGATATGTTATTCTGTCCCCTGCAGTGCTATATAGTGGTCAAGTATAGAAAATTAAACTGTACCCCCTGAGCTATTGGGGAACCATTCATTAACTCCTTGGGATCGATAGTAGGTATATCCATCCACACATGCAGTTTTCATGGTATGAACATTTGTGTGGCTGCATATCTAACTTGATGAACAGCGCAGAGCAGTTGCTGAAATGATGTCATCAATAGCTTTGACAAACAAACAAAAATGGGGGGGAAAGTGAGTGGCCGGCTTTAGCTGAAGGTAAAACATTTGCACTGAAGAACTCCCAGACAAACTACATTGCTTGCCACACTAGAGTAAGATTCAAGTACTGCTATATAGCTAAAAGATGAATGGCCGATATCGTCTTGGGCCTAAATGCTAAGTATGCTAGAGAAACAGGCAGTGTACACCCCAAGGTCGCCTTTGTTTTTATTGTTACTAGGCAACTAGTGTGTCAATATTGCTGGAGCCTTCAAGTGATATGAAGACACCCAAGACCTTTGCTAGTTCTGTGAAGGCATTTTCTGGGTCACGTGACCATGCTAAAATCAAGTGCACCATTGTGTTACATTAGGCCCTAAAGAGTTAACAAGCTCCAATTTTAAATGCAAGTACACAACCTGATGTAAATATTGACATTGGTTTCTTATTATTCAGTCTGCAGCACAGAAGGTGGCAGAGAAGAAGGTCTTGAGGGAGAAAGACTTCCAGCCTCCTCCCAGCACTAAATCCACTCATTCGGCCAAGAGAAGCAAAGCTGCCAGAACTGCATAATTATTGTTGTTGACTAGTTGTTGATGTTAGTTATTAATAAGAAATGCTGTTTCAACCCTCTTATTATTTGTGGGGGATGGCACTTATTTGTATATAGCCTGCTATGTCAGTATAACCAGCTAGACTGGAGGGGGGGGGGGGGGCTTGCTTGGCAACATGGCCAATAATTTTGGGCCACGGGCATTTCATGACCAGGAGAGGGGTGGGAGAGAGTCTGGAACTGTTAGTCAACTTATGGTTCATGAAATTGTTTGGTAGAAATGTTTACATTCTTGGTGAGAACACCATTACATACTTCTCCAATGTGTTTCCATTAGCTTATAGCATGGATTATAATGGTAACTGCTTTTGTATAGTGTCAGTGTTGCATACAATAAATGTATGCTGATTCAGCAGAAAATGTTTATTTTGGCAAGCTGCTGTTCAGCTATTGGCATAACTGCAGTTGTTGCCTACGTAGTCACACTACCCAGACTTGTTTGGGTAAAAGAAAATAACCGGGTGACTCGACAAGTTTGCGTGGTACTTGCCAGAATTTTGACACTGCAATGTGATTGGTCGATGTCTCATATGCTCATATTTGATCTTTATAGAATGCCAATGCTTGTGATAGGTGCAATTAGCCTACATTGGGAAGCTGTCCTAGACTAGTGTTGTTTCTAATAAGTCAGGCTCACTAGACAAGCCTCCATGCTGATGATGACTGAGGAGGTAGTAGTAGTGCAATCAGAAATAGCCTGCTGACAGAAGATTTTCAGAAGTTGAACATTTTTGTAGCAACACTGGAGTGTGGTACTCGTTTCTGCTCCCCCAAATTGTGTCGACTAGTACTCTCAATTGTCATTTAGAAACAACTTGACATCACACTGGTTTTCACAACTAGTGCAGTCTTTGAGTGTATACCTCGGGAGTGAATGTAGCCATATGTATGTGTCTTGTGTGCTCTCCTGCCTATTTAGACGGCTTTCCTGCTCTCGTGCTGCTCTGAGACAATGTGTTCCTATGTTACTTAGGAAGCATGCAGAAGGTATATATGAGGTAGGGACACTTAATTATTTTTATTTTTATATTTTTTTTTATAAGGTATATGGGACACTTAATTATTTTTAAATTTTTTAATTTTTTAGAAGGGGTAGGGACACTTAATTTTTTTTTTGTTTGTTTGTTTTTTTACCCTTGCCTTGACGAGTGCTTGGTCAGTGGAACACGGAAACAGTGGAAGGTATTCTGCATAGAAAGTTAATTCATGACAAGTTTGATACACGTATATATACATTGAGAGATTACATACTTGTTGAAAGACCTGTTTGGCTTTTTATTTGCCAATTAACAACAGAAAGACCCAGTGTCCTACAAAAGAGCAAGTGTTCTGCAACAAATTTTAATGCATAATATGTTCAAAGAGTTTATCTAGGTACTAAAGATTAAGCAAGTCGAAGTTATGGAGTAAGGGATGCATCCAAATGACGATGCATGGAGGCTAATGTTTTATTTAGGTATGTAGTCAATAGAAAGCCAGGACATATTCAAATAAGTTAATGCAGTGTCTCTCAGCAGTCGTCAATAATCATGTATATATGTATATCAAACAACACAGCATAGATTCATTTACAATGATGAACACCTTCCAGTTGCTCCATTGACAAAGTGGATTTGTCGGGTTAAAATCAGAAAATAGATGCATCCTTACTCTATTACTTTGATAAGCTTCAAAGTTAACGAATGTTACAGTTTAAAAATATTTATATAATTATAATTTATGTAGAAATAATATATTGAACATGAAATGAAGAGACTATAAATCCACACAAAACACTCTTTGTTTACTTTACGACTTGGAGGTAATCAAGCATTTGCAGATCTACATTCAAGTTTGCCATGGGCACACTTTGCTGTAACCGAAACCGAAAATGCCCATCTTGCGAGAACAGCTGCTTCGAATCAAGCTCAAAATATCTGCTTATGTGGAACCTGTTTCCAACAGAAAGGCAGTTCAAAAAGGAACAAGAACTACAAAGTTAAGACCTATGATGGCAACAGAGGGAGGGGGGGAGCGGAGTGACACGACTGACCAGGTGGTTTTTATCATATCTTTGCACATACTCGTGCTATGGTTCTGATTTATATATATATATATATATACCAAAATGTAGCCCATTCAATATGCTTTATATATAATGGTATTTTTTTCTTTGGGCTGCAGGTTTGGAATGTGAATTGAAATCCCCCCTCCAACTCATACGAACACTCCTTTCAGCATCAAGTCTTGAGTGACTATAATAACTGTGATTAATACAGCAATACAAACACTAAAGATTGATGGAAGTGATTAAAAAATAAAATAAATCCAATTAAGTTGACTTGTGTTCATGTGAAGGGAGGTCTAAATTATAAATAAAATGGAAGTTCTGTGTGTGATGGGCACTGGATCCCAGCCAATATTCCAACACGTGTACCATTGTGACAACTCTGTAGTTGGCATTACCATCCGAATTATCATTGGCACACATCTATGGAGATACAAGCAACCTAGGAAGATGAGTCTTTTCTGAATCAGATGAGGAAGAGATATGAGTGCTAAACAGGAAGAGGAACTCGGCAAAGTGTTGTTGTTTTTAGTCCCTTGAGGGTTTTTTAAAGTGGGATGTGAGGTCAGGGTTCCAACTCTTTTTTTCCACCCACTCGTTTCTTTGTGAAGAGATCAGAAGGAGAGAAATAAAATAAAAGTGGAACAAAGTTCTTCAACTTTTGTGAAAAGTATAATTTTTTACAAAAATGCGATCAGCAGATATGACATTTAGCACATTTTGTTGATGAAAGCTCAATCAGTCTTGTACGATACTGTTGCTGTGCCATAGCTAAGCAATACATCTAGAACTTTAAACTCTTGTAGCTCAAATTCATTGAGTGTGAATAAGGTTCCATTTTTACTTGATGTGTTCAATAATTAATTTGCAGTTTGGGGATTTTGGTCTCTTTTTTATCAGTCGCTTTTGTTATGTTTTCTTGACTTGATTTACTAAAAACGCCTATACACTGTATAACCACCCTTGATTGCAACAGGCATAACTCATACATGGATCTAGATGTGAAAGTTCTATTGAATGGCATAAAAAACTCAACAAAGCAGGTATGTGCCTAAAGTTCCAATTTTACTTGATGTGTTCATTATAATGGAGGGATAAATATTGACTGTGTTCACCACCTTCAGCATCTCTCAGTGGCAGTCCAGCAGGGGAATGCCTTATCTGTTTTGGGGTCGGTCGGGAGTTGAACTGTCGTTACCTTTAGTTATTTATTTGTGTATTTATTTGCTTGTTTATTTTGGTATTTTTGTATGAACTTGTTATTATTTTTGTCTGGAAAAAAATAATAAAAACTGTTCAGATCTAAAAAAAAACTTGCATGATCTTGAAATGGAACTTGATCAGAGAGTGAAGATAATTATAGGATCTCGGGTTATAGGATCTCGGGTTAGACACAGTAGGAGAAAGGAAAATCCTTGTCTCCACTCTATAATATATGAGGAAAATTTGGCTAGCTGGTATATAGACTAACTACATTCAACTTCCATGCCAATTAAATTGTCATTTTCATGTTGATATTACCAAATTCATTTTTCAATGCTATGTGTGCATGCTTCTTTAAATTTCAAAATACGTAAAACTGAACATCATCTACACAAAAGCAATGCGAGTGACTTACGAAGAGAACTCCCATCAACATCTTCAACGGATTTCTGTGGCTGTGCAGCGTGGGAATGCAGCCTCAGTAATGGGATCTTTGCCATCAGGGTTGGGGACGAGCCATTTTCCTAGTCATCACTTGAACATTTGAACTTGAGGGGAGGGGGTTCTATAAACTATATGAATAAATGCACAATAAATGCACAACAGAAGCACAAGTGCTAGACAGTTAGTCATCTAATGATCTAAAAGAAGTAATGGTTAATCTCACTCACTGATAACTGACTTTGAGTGTGTATTCACTGAAATAGTAAACTACTCCAAGTTGCACACTGTTATATACATGCTACATATATAAGCACAGTTATATATATACATTGCTTGTGTAAAAGATAATATTTTTATGTAGCAAATGAGCAATTCACATTAGAATGGGTAATAGCAAGGGTAATGTTGGCTGAATTCCACGAGTTATATACCAGCAATGTCAAGGTAAAGTAGTGATGTATATACTCCACAATCTCACTCACTTATAATTAGCTGTAAGTCCCTTTGAATATTTATTGTGAACAGTGACTATTTTGTATATACTCTATAGCTACAATTTGGAGTCCACTGTTAGAGCTAATGTCAAAATCCTGATTAATCTAGTATAATAATAAGTGGCATATTATGTTGTGAACATAAAGTGATGAAGCCCTTACTAATCCACAGGTTTATTATACATGCTATGAAACCACAACATCTTTTACTGAAAACACATCCAAATACACAGTATTATATGTCATTTTTATATTGCTCTTCATAAACAGGGTAGTTTTGCAACCCAGCCAAGTTTAGCTTCGGGGATTATGCAGAATGTCAATTGAAGATTGATGAGTCAGTAATTGTCAAAGAAGTTCTGGTGAGTAGAACAATGGTTCATTCTTTCCTATTTTTTTAAAAATTCATTATTGTTGTCATGCCCCTAGCCTATTAGCTAGGGCTAGGGCAATGTAATTTGTCATCTGACTGTGAATTTTGTCCACCCCCGCAATATCGCGACGTCAGGCAGCGATGAGGTAATGAGTAAGCGGGAAAGACGCGATTAAAAGTTTTGCACGCAAAGAATACCGGAGTCAAGCTTGAGTCCATGCGTTCCAGCTGTCCTGCCTGCCTTGCCACGTAGAGTGAGGTCTCCCAAGGTGAAACTAGTGAGCAGACAATTCAGGTAGGTAAGCATGTGCAGCCAATAACAACAAAATTGTGCCCATTCAGCCACCACTCTAATTGAGAGTCACTAGCTAGGAATCGCAGCTCGTGTGTTTTGATGTTTCTAAGTAGAGGTGCTCAGCTACGCGGGTCCTGTTAGCATTTTCCATGCTGAAAGTAGTCATTTTCTATGCTGTGTTGGATTATAAGAAACAAATCCTCAACTGTATTATCTTGTGTGTATAAATGAGTCTGAACTCCGTCCTGGTTGACAATGTTACTCCATTTGTAGTGCGTTTATTCTTGCTAAAGTAGTTGGAATAATATATGCATGCAGCATCAAGCAAATTGATGCGAGTTCTAAGCCACGGCATATTCATGGCGTACATCTACTGTACAGTAATAGCTCTCATGCAGAAACTTGTGAACTGCACAACTGCCATGACTTCTTCTGGAGAAGTTGCTGCATGAATACTTCTTATTTCAGAGTATATTACAATTTTGTTTGTTGCTTTCTTGAAAGTGATATTTAGCTAGCTAGCTATAGCAGGCTAGTGTTTGCTCAACTGTGATGTTAGCTTGTTCTGTGTGCACTTATATTTCAATGTCATCAGCTACAGCTAGCTGACTGGCTATATCCTATATGTAAGCCTGTTGGGGGGGGGGGGGGGGGGGGAGTGGCAACTTAAAACAGACTGAAAATAGAAGAGAGAGTAACTTGTGTGATGACTATCAGCTGATGACAAGATAAACAGTTGATGACTATAGACTAAGTGGGAGGGAACTTGCATACATGATGCCCTGGCAATTATCCGAATTATGTCACCCAAACATGAACTGTATTGTTGATCCATCCACAATACATGGTCTGTTGAATCTGACAGCGTTGTCGACCCGTCCTATACTGCACTGTCAAGACTGGTTCGCAATATGTCACTTGCCAAATGATACGACATTCATTTCATATGATAACATTCATTTCATATGATGGTTGATCGTTGATAGAATTCAACTCAACTCGATGGTTGATAGATTCAACTCAACTCGATGGTTGAAGAATTCAACTCAATTCGATGGTTGATAGAATTCAACTCAACTCGATGGTTGATAGATTGAAGAATTCAACTCAATTCGATGGTTGATAGAATTCAACTCAACTCGATGGTCGACTCAACTCGATGGTTGAAGAATTCAACTCAATTCGATGGTTGATAGAATTCAACTCAACTGGATGGTTGATAGAATTCAATTCAACTTGATGGTTGACAGAATTCAACTCAACTCGATGGTTGATAGAATTCAACTCAACTCGATGGTTGATAGAATTCAACTCAATTCGATGGTTGATAGAATTCAACTCAACTCGATGGTTGATAGAATTCAACTCAACTCGGTGGTTGATAGAATTCAACTCAACTTGATGGTTGAAGAATTCAACTCAATTCGATGGTTGATAGAATTCAACTCAACTTGATGGTTGACAGAATTCAACTCAACTCGATGGTTGACAGAATTCAACTCAACTCGATGGTTGATAGAATTCAACTCAACTCGGTGGTTGATAGAATTCAACTCAACTCGATGGTTGAATAATTCAGCTCAACTCGATGGTTGATAGAATTCAACTCAACTCGATGGTTGATAGAATTCAACTCAACTCGATGGTTGATAGAATTCAACTCAACTCGATGGTTGATAAGAATTTAACTCGACTCCCTTTGGGCTGTGTAACATCGTGGAGTCCAGCACCCATGCAAGGTTGCCTAATCATGGTTTCTGAAAGAACCTTGTGACCTTCTAACGAAGTGATAAGAATGAGTCACTTGCACTTACATACGTCCAGGGTTCATGGCAAGATAAAGTCAGACGGCTCACTTGCCCTTGATGCATGGGTTGCTATGCGATGCAATATAAAAGTCTGTTCACAATTGTTGGAAGCACAAGAAACCTGGTCTAGTTGTTCTTCCTACTCATTGACATGGCACAGTACACCTGCGTTACCATAGTGACTCAATTGCGAGCCTGCCTGAGGTGCATGTATACACTTGCTAAGTGACGGGTGTACTTTGCCCTCTTGCTAGATGGTGGTTGGAGGTTGCATTAGAGGAAGTTTAGGATATAATTAAGGGAAGATGTACTATTTAGAGAGGTCTCTGATGGATGGGGTTTCTGATTGAAGAGGGATATAATTAAATGAAGATTTACTCTATAGAGAGAAGATTCTGATGAACAAGAGTTTCCAATTGAAGAGGGATATAATTAAAGGAAGTTTAGGATATAATTAAGGGAAGATGTACTATTTAGAGAGGTCTCTGATGGATGGGGTTTCTGATTGAAGAGGGATATAATTAAAGGAAGATTTACTCTATAGAGAGAAGATTCTGATGAACAAGAGTTTCCAATTGAAGAGGGATATAATTAAAGGAAGATAACACTATTTAGAGAGGGAAGGAGTTTCTGGTTGAAGAGGGATTAGTTAGCTATTTAGAGAGAAGACTCTGATAGAAGAACCTTGATTGAAGAGGGATATAATTAGGTTAAAAGGAAGATTTAACATTTAGAGAGAAGGCTCTAATAGAAGGAGTTTCCGATTGAAGAGGGAGCCCAGAGGTAGTGTAAAATGCCTTTGCACTATGAATAAACTTATAACATTAACTTTGCAATGTTAGCTGGATAAAAACTGCTATGCAATCCTGGCTAAGTGGAGTTAATGGAGACTATGCACTTTTCCCCTGGTACCTTGCATCTTGTATGGCTGCTGGAATTTTTGTCTTACCTATTTTAAGCCGACAGACGGAAATGGTCAGCTGTATGTATTCCCTGCTGCATGTTTAATTCGAGTTGATTCTGCAAGTAGGCGGATGCTTATTTACTTTTAACAGTTGGTCAGGAGCTGGTGCATAGGGACTTCACCACATCATAGTCCAGTCACTGTTGTGTCTGCAGCAAGATATGTGGTGTTGACGGTCTTCTCCTCGGCTTGCTGAGCTCATTATGTAAAATGACACAAACATCTTTTTCAATGTGTTGCTGCTTTGCTCTATTTTTTACACGAAACTTTTGGTGTTGAGGATGGATCAGCGTAATTAATGGGATAGTGTTAACCATAAAACCCTCTGGTATTTGTTACGCCTGGTTGCCCCTGTGAAGCGGGTATGGTAATAGAGCCTGCTCATGTCTGGGTAGGCAGGTGGGCAGGTAGATAGATAGATAGGCAGGCAAATGGGTAAGTAGGGGTGTGTATGGAGGTGGGTAGGTAAGCAGGCAGGTGGGTGGATGTTGTGTTGGGAGGCAGGAAGGTAGTTAGGTAGGTAGGTAGTTAAGCAGGAGGTGGATGGATGTTTGGAAGATGTAGGTAGTTAGGCAGGTTGTTAAGTAGGTAGGCAGGTGGGTAAGTAGGTAGGTAAGCAGTTGGGTAAATAGGTAGGCAGGCAGGTGGGTAAGTAGGTAGGTGGGTAGGTAGGTAAGCGGGAGGTGGATAGATGTTGGAAGAGGTAGGTAGTTAGGCAGGTTGTTAAGTAGGTAGGCAGGCAGGTGAGTAAGTAGGTAGGCAGGCAGGTGGGTAAATAGGTAGGTAAGCAGGTGGGTAAGCAGGAGGTGGATGGATGTTGGGTTAGGAGGAAAGTAGGCAGTGGGTAGGTATATAGGTGGGCAGGCAGTTGTCTAGGACTACAGAAGTACCTTACTTCTTGTTACCATTGTATGTTGCTGCATAATGAACAAAAACTAACCTTGCAGGTTGTTTTTGTTTTATTACTATTACTACTGCTGCTGCTGCTGCTGCTGTTGTTGTTGTTGTTGTTTTATTATTTACTTTCACAACAACTCAATAGTCTGCAGGCCAGATTTGTTAAGTTAGTTTTTGGTCTAATTATAGTTCTCATTGATTGTTAGAGTTCACAGACAGATGCACACACACATGCACATACATGCAGATGTACACACATTCATACATGCATACCTTGCACGCCAATACGAACTCTCCCTTTCACTTCCTCTGAGGCTTGCTTCACTCTCCAGTGACATTCAGTATGCATGCATGGCTAACCTTCCCAAGTGCATGCAAGCACCTTTCCTTTTGAGACAACCTATAATATCCAGGATGTATTTAAAAGGGAACATACCGCCAGACAATCGTTTACAAGTAGTCGGTGTAAATGAAACACACAAATGCTGTTTGAAGCAATTGTATGGACACTCAGCCGTGCCACTATTAGCACCACACCAATTAGATAACTCTGTGGAAGCTGAGTTTACGACCACCTGTGGTGTGGAGTCAAGGTTGCTAATAACAGGTTATCATGTTTGCATTGTAAGCATGGGATTTCCCCTTTGTGCGTGTAAGATCTTCTAGACAAGCTCGACCACCATTCGCTCACACAAGAAACCTTTTAATGTAATTTCACTTCAAAGTGTAACTCGATATAAGGATTGCTGGCTCTGAGCTGTAGTGCTAACCACTGCTTCAGCATGTACAACTCGCAGAATAAAGGGTCAGCGTATGAAAACTGTCCCTCTCACCACAGGAGTTGACAATCCTTGTTTTTGTCTCGGCGCCGGGTAGGAAGTGTATACACATGGCGTTGATGACTAATAATTGGTCGGTTGCGGGTTTGTGTCTAGGTGCAGAAACGTATCACTTCCTCACAACATGACTCGTACGGATGTTCGTATATGGATGAAGATTCACTGTTCTAGTGCTAATTGTATTCATTGGCTCTCATGAAGCTTTTGAAAAATGAGCCCGAGTTCTAATGGCCAATGAGAAGTTTTGAAGTTTCTCTGGTGCTGGCACGACTTTTCCTTCAGGATACTTGGGGTCATCCCAGGATGTCCCTGATGAGGGTGGCTGACTAGATCCTGGAAGCCTAACGTGTCCTTAGTGAGGGTGACTGACTATTCAACATGGACCCTGGAATACTATCCCAGCACGTTCCTAGTGAGGGTGAGTGACTATTCAACATAGACCCTGGAATACTATCTCGGGATGTCCCAAGTGATGGTGACTGACTATTCAACATGGATCCTCGAATACTATCCCAGCATGTCCCAAGTGATGGTGACTGACTATTCAACATGGATCCTGGAATACTATCCCAGCATATCCTTAGTGAGGGTGACTGACTATTCAACATGGATCCTGGAATACTATCCCAGCATATCCTTAGTGAGGGTGACTGACTATTCAACATGGATCCTGGAATACTATCCCAGCATATCCTTAGTGAGGGTGACTGATTATTCAACATGGATCCTGGATCCTGGAATACTATCCCAGCATATCCTTAGTGAGGGTGACTGACTATTCAACATGGATCCTGGAATACTATCCCAGCATATCCTTAGTGAGGGTGACTGACTATTCAACATGGATCCTGGAATACTATCCCAGCATAGCCTTAGTGAGGGTGACTGACTATTCAATATGGATCCTGGAATACTATCCCAGCGAGGGTGACTGACTAGTTATGGATCCTGGAATATATGGTGTCCAGGGATACTTGGGACTCTCCTGGAATGTCCCTAGCCCTGGCCCTAGACCTAGAATACCCTAGCCCTAGTCCAAGAACACCCATAGCCTGGGCCCTAGAATATTCTAGCCCTAACATCAGTGACTAACAAGGAATGCTTGAGCAGCAACAGCTTGAGTCATCATACTGGGGGTGGGGAGGGGGCGGGGAGGGGTTGGGGGGATAGAGTAACCAGAGCAACAACAACAACAGCAACAACATCTGGACAGGACAAGAAAGCACTGAGTGTTCAGAGAGCAGCAAATCCCCCTCCCCCAAACAGCACACGTACACATGTCATGGTGAAACAAAGTGGACTAGCCAGGAGAGGGGAGTGTCTACATGTGTATGTGCTGTAGATATCTCTTTCTATCAGCTTTTTTACTTTTATTGCCAAATGTTTCAAGCCAAACACTTGGTCTTCTCAGGCGAATTGCATTTGATGATGTCATCTGCATACATGTAGGCATGTGCATAGCTGGGATCACATAGCCTCTATCTTGTTACACTAACCTGTGCAAGCTGTCTATCTTGTTACACTAATGATCACATAGCCTCTATCTTGTTACACTAACCTGTGCAAGCTGTCAGTGGTGATTGCCTCTAGTATAGCGGTGGCTGTGAGAGTGTTGCATGTTTTTATTTCTTTACTATCTGAGAGGGAGGGGGAGGGGGGATTGAATTTCTGTTATGAAGGGGGGAATCTCTTTTCCCTTTCCCTGTAGAACAGGACACACTATAAGGCAGGCCAATGATGCATGCAGTAGTTGGTTGCCTGTTCAATGATGCTGCATGTACCAGGGAAGGCGGGACACAGCGTGAAGTAGTTTGTTGCCCAGTCTAAGCAGAGTACATGTATCAGGGAAGGCCGGACACAGCGTGCAGTAGTTTGTTGCCTGGTCAAAGCAGACTACATGTACCAGGGAAGGCAGGACACAGCATGCAGTCTGGTCTAAGCAGAGTACATGTACCAGGGAAGGCAGGACACAGCGTGCAGTAGTTTGTTGCCTGGTCTAAGCAGACTACACAGGGAAGGCAGGACAATGTGTGGTAAAGTTGCTCTTCAAAAATACTATTGAATGGCTGTGCAGTTGCTCCAGCCATTGGCGGTAGAGGGAGCGACATCTTGTGAGTTACTTGTGACTGTGGGTATTGGTATAGTGGGGGATCCTCCATTAGACATGCTTTTAGAGCGCACTTATATATTTTTTGATAGAGGTCTTGATTACCATGATTTAGGTAGTAGATGCTTGCTCTGCTCTGAGGCGGGACAAGCACCCAGTAGACAGAATTTGTCAAAACTCTACGTGATGCTGATGAGAAGGATAGCGATGGCGATCCATTTGCAGATTTTGATGGAGCTGAAGTCGATTCTGAGAATCAAGAACAACAATAGATAAGTAAAGTAGAGGCAATGGCTGGACCTTGAAATAACCAGCAGGTCCTTGTCTAGTGCCAGTTCTAACTAGCTAAAGTAGAGGCAATGGCTGGGCCTTGAAATAACCAGCAGGTCCTTGTCTAGTACTAGCTCTAACTAGCTAAAGTAGAGGCAATGGCTGGGCCTTGAAATAACCAGCAGATCCTTGTCTAGTACTAGTAACTAGCTAAAGTAGAGGCACTGGCTGGACCTTGAAATAACCAGCAGATCCTTGTCTAGTACTAGTAACTAGCTAAAGTAGAGGCAATGGCTGGACCTTGAAATAACCAGCAGGTCCTTGTCTAGTGCCAGTTCTAACTAGCTAAAGTAGAGACAATGGCTGGACCTTGAAATAACCAGCAGATCCTTGTCTAGTACTAGCTCTAACTAGCTAAAGTAGAGGCAATGGCTGGGCCTTGAAATAACCAGCAGGTCCTTGTCTAGTACTAGCTCTAACTAGCTAAAGTAGAGACAATGACTGGACCTTGAAATAACCAGCAGATCCTTGTCTAGTACTAGCTCTAACTAGCTAAAGTAGAGGCAATGGCTGGGCCTTGAAATAACCAGCAGGTCCTTGTCTAGTACTAGCTCTAACTAGCTAAAGTAGAGGCAATGGCTGGGCCTTGAAATAACCAGCAGATCCTTGTCTAGTACTAGCTCTAACTAGCTAAAGTAGAGGCAATGGCTGGGCCTTGAAATAACCAGCAGATCCTTGTCTAGTACTAGCTACATGTAACTTAATTGCAAATGGTCGTGTGTATGTGAATAATGCTGGTGTGCGTCACTTGGAACCAGCAGTGCCACTTTCATGACAAGTGCCCGCTGCATGAAGCAAGTGCCTGCCCACCTGGTTTTTATGGTGAAAGGCCATGAGCGCTGAGTACTTTATGGTATCAGTGTATATTGAAGAGGTACATTCCCGTAGTTTGAAATGTGTAGTCTTGCCTTTTTAAGTAGTGGACAGTGGAGTGGCTGCATAGCACATTATGTTGTAGTGTCAGTGTTTCATGGCTTGGGGTGGGGGGGGGGGGGGGGGAAAGACCTTCCGAAATGTTAGTAGTCAACTCTTAATTGCTATTTTCAAACTAACCAAAGGTGTATGCCTCTCCACATAACTCGGATATTTCAAACACTTCAGTCATTGTTGTAAACATTGTTTATTCACACTTGTTCAGTAATTTGAATAGTCAATAAATTAACATTGTGATTTCAAAATTCTTGGAGTGGGTTGGCAAGGGAAGGGGGGTATCCCAGGACATCCCCCCCCCCCCCCCCCCCCCCCTCCTCCCATTCGTATGAAACACTGGTGATCATGATCCAGCAATACAGTGCTGCCGTATCATGCTCGAGTGTGGATATTGCAATGCTAAGTAAGAGAGGGTAGCAGACTCTAATCCCATGACTGTGCTCTCCAGACCCCTGGCTGTGCTCTCCAGACCCCTGGCTGTGCTCTCCAGACCCCTGGATGTGCTCTCCAGACCCCTGGCTGTGCTCTCCAGATCCCTGGCTATGCTCTCCAGACCCCTGGATGTGCTCTCCAGACCCCTGGCTTTGCTCTCCAGATCCCTGGCTGTGCTCTCCAGACCCCTGACCTACAAAAATTGAATTGTTCAAACCCTACAGGGAAGTGACATCAGCAGCCATTGTAGTCAGTTGTTGCTGGGTGCCCAGTTCTTGGAAACTATAAACAGGAAGTGGGAAAGTTTTTGTTGTTTTTATGGAAGGTACCGCACAAGTGCACTGCCACCAATACATACCTTTCCAAGGAGACCCTTGGTTGTCCGGGAGTGCTTGGAACTCTCCCGGGATGTCCCTGGTGACGGTGATTGATTATACATCATTAGCAGTACTATTCTAGGGCTACGATTGTCACGAGAGCTATTCTAGTGCTATAATCAGCAATAGTGATAGGGACATTCTAGGGCTAGAACTATTCTAGAGATAGCTCAGTATTATGGCTAGGGCTATTCTAGGACTAGGCCTAGGGACATCCCAGAATAGTTTCAACCCAGGATACTAAGTTCCAGCCATGCTGTATGGTCAAGTCATCGTCAGAAGATATGCACGTCAGTGTAGCCCCAAGTATCCCAGGACATCTGTGGCTGTCCTAGGAGAGGCTGTGTGGTATTGAACATCTCTCCTCAAAGATACAGCATTTTGCATATGTAATACAGTCCTGAGTGCATGACACCTACCCCACCCCATCCTCTGAAGTGAACTTATTCTGTGTTCACATTTCCTTTTTGCATGCATAAAAGTAAATGGTCAGCCAGCAGGTTACCTGATCAGAGCTAGTGAAGGAGACCAAATATGGCAGAGGACAGTCAGCGCCTATATAGCTACTGCAAATATTGAAGATAAATATTGTCGCAATGAGTAAGAATCACTGCATCTGTGTGTGTGTGTGTGTGTGTGTACCCAGTGCCACGCATGCGCTAAGAGGAGAAGTCATTGCGTGGTCCATTGGTATAAGTCAAGTGAGGTGTGAATTCCTACTTTTTACCCAGTCTAATACCGCTGCAAAAAGGGGAGGTATCCACCCGAAGAGTCTTTACTTCCCTGCCGCATGATAGCTGCACAGCAATGTAGCCGTCTTAATCCAGCAATAATATTGTGCATGTTGGCAGTCATGACTCTGCCTACCTCAGATCTATAGGGTCCCATGGTCATGATGACGCAGCACACACCAACAATCTTGTTTGCTTTGACAAAGTTCTGCCGGGTAAAGGGTATCCTGATAACTTTTCAGTATCTCTCGGGGAGAGTGCATGTGATCAACAAACAACTTCTTGCATAGGCTGGTCTTGTAATCGTGTATTAAAGAGATGAAGTATGTGTGTGTGTGTGACATGTGTAGGAGGTGGGAGGAGTGAGGTGAAATTAGGAGGAGGGGTTGGAAGGGGTGGGGTGATGGGGGTGGGGTGGGGGGTGGGTGAGTGGGAGTATGATACAAGGAGGTGTGGAATGTATTGTGCTTGAAAGATTGCCAGCTAAGCTATATTCCACTGTGTAAGTATTAAGCTCCTTTCGTAGGTCTGTTAGCTCTTTTCCATGCTAGTGGTTTGGTTGTAAGTGCATGTGACAGGGCAGGTCCAACCTTGTGTATCTAAGGGAGACCCATAGATTAAAGACCAAGTTGGTTCATGAAGTTTATATTGTTATTCCAAATTTGACCATCACAAGCATGTGTCATGCACTTCACATGTTGTTTCTAACTTGTCTGCAAGTTGCATTATTTATCATGTGGTCATGGTTAAAAGTCCACATGTGACACACAGTTACCTTGTGGCGGTGTGTTGAATCTAATCATGAATCAGTTCATTTTAGTTGAGCTGACACGCACCTTGATCATGTAGTGGTTGTGATGGAGGGGAGGTGGAGGGGAGGGAGATGAATTTTGTTAGACCCAACAACCAAAACTAACACTAAAGCTCAATGTTGATTCCCTGAGGTTTACTTTGCCTCTATGCAAGCCAGCCTGAAGTCTCAGTTGCCATGCACAACTCTGACCTGCCCCATCTATGGTCTTGGGTGCGGCTTCAAGCAAAATATATAATGAAAAATAAATCGATAGATGGTTAGATAAATGACAAATAAAAAATAAATAATTAATAACAATCAACCAATCAATCGAGAAGTACATAAATAATAAATAAAAACTTAAAAAATGGTTAGATAAATGACAAATAAAAAATAAATAATTAATAACAATCAACCAATCAATCGAGAAGTAGATAAATTTAATTTAAAAAATAAACTAACAAACCAATGAACTAAATACTAAAAACTGGGGGGGGGGGGGGGATGAACGTAGTTTGTGCGTGTGATGTACATTAGCTAGCTACCCGTACCCAGCACCTATGTGTGTGTGTGGTGTGTGTGTGTGTCTGTGGTGTGTGTGTACACACTATATCTATGCAGTGTGCCTCTCTATATTCATGCAATACCTACCTGCATTTAGGGATGGGATATGTCCCGTCAAAGTTCTGTTGGCCGGCTGTGTTTGTGCTGCAGCAATACATAAAAAATGTGGCTGGACTTTTCCTAGTAGTGTATTACACCATCACAAAGACATCATCAGCATTGTCAGATTGCATTGAGATGGTTCTTTTTGCCCTAGTCCTAGCCACTGCCCTAGCCACTGCTCTAGCCCTAGCCACTGCTCTAGCCACTGCCCTAGCCACTGCCCTAGCTCTCCTAGCCACTGCCCTAGCCACTGCTCTAGCCACTGCTCTAGCCCTAGCCACTGTCCTAGCCCTAGCCACTGCTCTACCACTGTTCTAGCCCTAGCCACTGCTCTAGCCACTGTCCTAGCCCTAGCCACTGCTCTAGCCCTAGCCACTGCTCTACCACTGCTCTAGCCCTAGCCACTGCTCTAGCCACTGTCCTAGCCCTAGCCACTGCTCTAGCCACTGTCCTAGCCCTAGCCACTGCTCTAGCCACTGCCCTAGCCACTGCTCTAGCCACTGTCCTAGCCCTAGCCACTGCTCTAGCCACTGTCCTAGCCCTAGCCACTGCTCTAGCCACTGTCCTAGCCCTAGCCACTGCTCTAGCCACTGCCCTAGCCACTGCTCTAGCCACTGTCCTAGCCCTAGCCACTGCTCTAGCCACTGTCCTTGCCCTAGCCACTGCTCTAGCCACTGTCCTAGCCCTAGCCACTGCTCTAGCCACTGTCCTAGCCCTAGCCACTGCTCTAGCCACTGTCCTAGCCCTAGCCACTGCTCTAGCCACTGCTCTAGCCCTGGCCACTGCTCTAGCCACTGTCCTAGCCCTAGCCACTGCTCTAGCCACTGCTCTAGCCCTAGCTCTAGTCCTAGCCACTGCTCTAGCCACTGTCCTAGCCCTAGCCACTGCTCTAGCCCTAGCCACTGCTCTAGCCCTAGCCACTGCTCTAGCCACTGTCCTAGCCCTAGCCACTGCTCTAGCCACTGCTCTAGCCCTAGCCACTGCTCTAGCCACTGCTCTAGCCCTAGCTACTGCTCTAGCCACTGTCCTAGCCCTAGCCACTGCTCTAGCCACTGTCCTGGCCCTAGCCACTGCTCTAGCCACTGTCCTAGCCCTAGCCACTGCTCTAGCCACTGTCCTAGCCCTAGCCACTGCTCTAGCCACTGCTCTAGCCCTAGCCACTGCTCTAGCCACTGTCCTAGCCCTAGCCACTGCTCTAGCCACTGTCCTAGCCCTAGCCACTGCTCTAGCCACTGTCCTAGTCCTAGCCACTGCTCTAGCCACTGCTCTAGCCCTAGCCACTGCTCTAGCCACTGTCCTAGTCCTAGCCACTGCTCTAGCCCTAGCCACTGCTCTAGCCACTGTCCTAGTCCTAGTCACTGCTCTAGCCACTGTCCTGGCCCTAGCCACTGCTCTAGCCACTGTCCTAGCCCTAGCCACTGCTCTAGCCACTGCTCTAGCCCTAGCCACTGCTCTAGCACACTGTCCTAGCCCTAGCCACTGCTCTAGCCACTGTCCTAGTCCTAGCCACTGCTCTAGCCACTGCTCTAGCCACTGCTCTAGCCCTAGCCACTGCTCTAGCCACTGTCCTAGCCCTAGCCACTGCTCTAGCCACTGTCCTAGCCCTAGCCACTGCTCTAGCCACTGTCCTAGTCCTAGCCACTGCTCTAGCCCTAGCCACTGCTCTAGGCACTGTCCTAGCCCTAGCCACTGCCCTAACCCTAGCCGCTGTTCTGGCCTTTAGTTCCGACCTTTATTTTCTGACCCTAGCCTTTGCCCTGGCCGTGTCTCTACCCTTTGTCCTAGCCCTAACCTAGTTGAATACCTAAACCTGATTTGGTAGACCGTATTGATGATATCATTGTGTTGATTAGTGCCCCAGGATTTCATTGTGAAAGTATCCTCTCATTAACAAGTCCTAAACAGTCACAACTTTTACACTTAGCAGATGTAAAACTGTTTTGAAGTTCACACTTAGCAGGTTTGAGCGTTTACTAATTGTCGGGAAGTTCACACTGAGCAAGTTTGAATTTTGTTTCTTGACTAGGTGCTCTCTTACTGGTGACAGCCAGTGGTTTAAACTATAGTAAGAAGTCAGTTATCCAAACACGTTGCTCAACTGAACGCTACAAGAAGCCACGCCCATTGGAATCTGGCTGCTTGTCTTTCATTTCACAAGAAAATTTCCTCTGCGTATGCACACAACGAATGTTTACCATTGGTTGCATGAATGTTTACCATTGGTCGAGCGTGGAAGCTCTGCCACATTTCTTTCAATTTTTCTCGCTCCATGTCAAAAGCAGCGAGCATTGCCAGACCTACTCAAGAGAGTCCTTAATACTCAGGATGAGCTCAAGGATATTGTGAAGCATGTATCTGAACACCCTTTGGCCCCAATGTGTTTGGATAACTGCCTTCCCACTGTGGTACTAGAACACCCTCTGGTGCAATGTGTTTGGATAACTGCCTTCCCACTGTGTACTAGAACACCCTCTGGTGCAATGTGTTTGGATAACTGCCTTCCCACGTGTACTAGAACACCCTCTGGTGCAATGTGTTTGGATAACTGCCTTCCCACTGTGTACTAGAACACCCTCTGGTGCAATGTGTTTGGATAACTGCCTTCCCACTCTGTACTAGAACACCCTCTGGTGCAATGTGTTTGGATAACTGCCTTCCCACTGTGTACTAGAACACCCTCTGGTGCAATGTGTTTGGATAACTGCCTTCCCACTGTGTACTAGAACACCCTCTGGTGCAATGTGTTTGGATAACTGCCTTCCCACTGTGTACTAGAATAAAAAGAACACATTCCAGGAACACATGCACCCCACGCTTTGTGACCGTCCACCTGAAGTAGGTGGAGCTACGATTGCCTATAATTAGAGCCAATGAACGACATTTTTCAGACATAGTAACTGCTACACATATATATATGGATGTATTGTTAATTATACATAATAGCAATCTTCGGAATTGGAGCCCTCTCACAGTTGCCCGTGGTAGCCATAGCTAACCAGGAGCCCTCAGCCACCAAGCACTAGAGTTGTAATAAGTTGGTTATTGAGGCAACTGCTTGTGTAAAGCCACTGCACGCTTCAAGTTAAACAGCATCGCTCTCATCCTAGGAGCTATTGACCTCAGGCGATCTGATTGGTTAGGAGGTTGAGTTACTGAAAATAGAGCGAGGCATCTGACAAGCACACAGTTGTCGTATCCCCCCCCCCCCCCCCCATGGTCATGTTCGTAACGATATCGTGTTCTGTCAAAGTACAACTCCCTATAGGAAGTCTGCGTTACCTCTTCTGCTCCCGGAGCTGCGATGGCAATCTATTTTGTCTGTTATGAACATTATCTCAGTAATCTAATGCTAATGATCAATAAAGATTGTGGCCAGCCATGTGCGCTTCTCTGTGCATGTGCTGACTGTGCAGATGCCATGTGCGCTTCTCTGTGCATGTGCTGACTGTGCAGATGCCATGTGCGCTTCTCTGTGCATGTGCTGACTGTGCAGATGCCATGTGTGCTTCTCTGTGCATGTGCTGACTGTGCAGATGCCATGTGCGCTTCTCTGTGCATGTGCTGACTGTGCAGATGCCATGTGCGCTTCTCTGTGCATGTGCTGACTGTGCAGATGCCATGTGTGCTTCTCTGTGCATGTGCTGACTGTGCAGATGCCATGTGCGCTTCTCTGTGCATGTGCTGACTGTGCAGATGCCACGTGCGCTTCTCTGTGCATGTGCTGACTGTGCAGATGCCATGTGCGCTTCTCTGTGCATGTGCTGACTGTGCAGGTGCCATTTTGCCTGCCATATCTTATATTATTCATCATACATGTACTAATGTCCTTGATTGTATGTGTATGTGTGTATGTATGTGTCGCTTTACACTTCAGCCATGTTTGTCACTTTCAGTGAGTCAGTGACAGTCACGTCCTTGTAATTTATGCAACATTCAACATTTCATCGGAGCTTTTTGCGAATGCATAGTTAAGCTGGATCTGCTCAAGATGACTTCCCTGTATTCCACCATGATCCATTTTGTACTTTACCAACTCATACTTTTAGTGCAGTTGAAGCAACAGATGTGGACAAAGGACCACAATGTGTGGTGTGTGAGGGGAGTTCATGGATGGCTACTGCACGTGGTAGTGTTATGATTTCATGGGAAGTGAAAGCGTACTGCGTCTTCATCAGCCTACATGTATGTGTGGTATGTGCTCAAGAATTCCTAGTCTAGTTAACCTCTGGCGTTGCAGGAGGTAGTTCCTTTGCTACCATTAGCCCAAGAGAACCCTGGCCATAGCTAACTTATGCTGTTGTTTTCTGAAGTCAAAGTTTAGCCCAAGAGAACCCTGGCCATAGCTAACTTATGCTGTTGTTTTCTGGAGTCCCAAGAGAACCATGGCCACATCTAGCTTATGCTGTTGTCTTCTGTAGTCAACGTTTGCAATGTTGAAAGCTTAAGATAACTTGTTCCTGTAGTTGTGCAAGCTTGAGTGTAGATGGATGATAAAGCATGCCCAGATTGCAGCTATGTAATCATCATCTCCATGGAGATCAAAGTTGATATCTAGTGTATCTACAGTAGTGTGCATTATGCTACATAGTTGGCGCTTATGGGACACATTCTGTCTGAATTTTGCTTGCTGTCAAAGCACTAATTTCGTGGTAGTAATATATTGTATAATATTATGCCAGGATAGATAGCACTGTTTGTGACATAGGATAACATAATGTAGTAGAAGCACTTAGAAGCAGGGAGTGCAAATTTGTTCAATGTAAACATCCATGCATCCATACCCATGGAGGTAAAGGGTTGTTCACATACCTACTCATGCAAGGTAAGGTTATGCACTTGCATAATGTAAAGGGTTATTTACATACACAAATATGAATTCATATACATACTCTCACAAGGTAAAGGGTTATTCACATACATACTCGCTCAAGGTAAAGGGTTATTCATGAACATACTTGCTCGAGGTAAAGGGTTATTCACATATAAACTCGCTAGGTAAAGGGTTATTTGCATTACTTGCTCAAGGTAAAGGATTATTCATGCACATACTCAAGATAAAGGATTATTCACATACATACTGTACTTGCTCAAGGTAAAGGGTTATTCACATACATACTCGCTCAAAGTAAAGGGTTATTCACATACATATTTGCTCATGGTAAAGCGTTATTCACATACTTGCTCAAGGTAAAGGGTTATTCATGTACATCTTACTCAAGCTTAAATTTGCACACAACTGGAGTACCATAGGTCCATTCATAACGATTTTACTCCAAAATGAATAATTTGATTCTGAATAGCCAGAGAAATAGGTCAAGTATTGTTAACACAATAAGCCCATTATCTGAGCTGACACAGCAGCTGCTGCTCGCTGTTGCTGTGTAGAAGTGATCAGTTGCTTACTGAGAAGCGAAGCTTCCTCTTGCCACAATATTAATAGAACCAGGGCAACAACTTGTGGTTCACGTGCATGTATATACGTGTGTGTGTGTGTGTGTGCATTAATAAAACCTGGTTAAAAATATATGTCTGCTATGGTTGGTTAGTTCTGGAGTTAGCCCGAGCAGCTTCTTGAAAGAGGTTGTTTGACTAAAAATGTTTTGTTTAAAATAGATATATTAGATTGTCATATTAACTTGTTAAAAGAAGAAAATGAAACGAGTGTTGACCAATGTAGACCATTGGCTCTAAAGCAAACAAGATACACAGAGCAAGGAAGTCCATCCAGGAGTTCAAGAACAAATGGGTACAGAGTGGTATGCTTGGTTACCTGTGCAACCTTCTGCAGTAGTATAGTGTGTGGTTTTCAGAACTGCAGTAAATGCCTGGAAGAACAGAACAAAACTAAAAACTGCCCGTGGTGGTTGGTTGTAATTGTAATCTCGGCCATTATAATTTTCTTTTGCTCGTCGAACTGGAAAAAGGGTTTTAATTATTTTTAATTTGTTTATTTTATTTACTTGTTTATTTCCTATTTTATATAGTAGTAATAGTAGTAGTAGTAATAATAATAATAATAATAATAATAATAATAATAATAATAATAATAATAATAATAATAATAATAATAATAATAGTAGTAATAGTAATAATAATAATAATAGTAATAATAATAATAATAATAATAATAGTAATAGTAATAATATAATAATAATAGTAGTAATAATAGTAATAATAGTAATAATAATAATAATAGTAATAGTAGTAATAGTAATAATAATAATAATAGTAATATTAATAATATTATAATAATAGTAATAATAGTAATAATAGTAATAATAATAATAATAATAATAATAATAATAATAATAATAATAATAATAATAATAATAATAATAATAATTTTAATTTTTTTTACAAAATTCAGTATTCAGTGAGCACTTATGGTTGATGAAAAAAATGTGCTTGGAAGTCTCTATGACATTTCACTGAGGTCACAGAACCTAGGAAGTAATTTAGCTCTCTCAATCCAGGAGTCCAGATCTGTAATCTCACACACAGTGTGGGGTGCATGCATCGTAGTCAGATCACTACACGAGTTTTGGAATGGTAAAAACAGAGTTATACCTACCTATATGAAAGTGGTTGGTATTGACAATGGAATTTTTGTGTTGCAATGTGACATGAATGGCAATTAGTGCCCGGAGTGGTCGGTTTATTGCCAGAAGCAGCAAGTGCTTCAGCTCACTTCCTAACTCTATTCCGGCAATATAACATAATGATATTCGTTATAGATATATTGGCAGCAAATCTCTCAATCTTTCTTTAAGCCTTGTGTAAGTTCTCCTGCAAAGTTATCTTGCTGGAGCCTACATAGTGTGGTCCTAGAGTCGTGGATGGGCAAAATTCACTGTGTGTTAATTAGAATTCCTACAGTCATGTGATTCCCTGTGTGACAGGATGGTTGGACAGCAGTGAAAATGGGGTACTATAAAGTGTTAACTGTGGAGGTTATGGAGCACTAAAATAGGGACACACTCTTTCCCCCCTTTATTTCCAATTTTGACCTATTGGAGTTGAGTCTTCTAAAGGACAAGTCAAGTGATAGTGGAATACTTTTACCATAATTGGTATGGAGGTCTTGGTAGTGCCAGTCTTTCAACCATGCATTTTTCACATGGCAACCAGACCCTTACTGTCAACCACACACTTCATGTAGCAACCAGGTCCTTACTGTCAACCACACACTCCATGTAGCAACCAGGTCCTTACTGTCAACCACACACTCCATGTAGCAACCAGGTCCTTACTGTCAACCACACACTCCATGTAGCAACCAGGTCCTTACTGTCAACAACACACTCCATGTAGCAACCAGGTCCTTACTGTCAACAATACACTCCATGTAGCAACCAGGTCCTTACTGTCAACCACACACTCCATGTAGCAACCAGGTCCTTACTGTCAACCACACACTCCATGTAGCAACCAGGTCCTTACTGTCAACCACACACTCCATGTAGCAACCAGGTCCTTACTGTCAACCACACACTCCATGTAGCAACCAGGTCCTTACTCTCAACAACACACTCCATGTAGCAACCAGGTCCTTACTGTCAACAACACACTCCATGTAGCAACCAGGTCCTTACTGTCAACCACACACTCCATGTAGCAACCAGGTCCTTACTGTCAACCACACACTTCATGTAGCAACCAGGTCCTTACTGTCAACCACACACTCCATGTAGCAACCAGGTCCTTACTGTCAACCACACACTCCATGTAGCAACCAGGTCCTTACTGTCAACCACACACTCCATGTAGCAACCAGGTCCTTACTGTCAACCACACACTCCATGTAGCAACCAGGTCCTTACTCTCAACCACACACTCCATGTAGCAACCAGGTCCTTACTGTCGACAACACTCTTCATGTAGCAACCAGGTCCTTACTGCCAACCACACACTCCATGTAGCAACCAGGTCCTTACTGTCAACAATACACTTCATGTAGCAACCAGGTCCTTACTGTCAACCACACACTCCATGTAGCAACCAGGTCCTTACTGCCAACCACACACTTCATGTAGCAACCAGGTCCTTACTGTCAACCACACACTTCATGTAGCAACCAGGTCCTTACTGCCAACCACACACTTCATGTAGCAACCAGGTCCTTGCTGCAAGACTTCAAGGCACACTTCATGTAGCAACCAGGTCCTTACTGTGTCAACAAAACACTTCATGTAGCAACCAGGTCCTTACTGTCAACCACACACTTCATGTAGCAACCAGGTCCTTACTGCCAACCACACACTCCATGTAGCAACCAGGTCCTTACTGTCAACCACACACTCCATGTAGCAACCAGGTCCTTACTGCCAACCACACACTCCATGTAGCAACCAGGTCCTTACTGTCAACCACACACTCCATGTAGCAACCAGGTCCTTACTGTCAACCACACTCTTCATGTAGCAACCAGGTCCTTACTGTCAACCACACACTCCATGTAGCAACCAGGTCCTTACTGTCAAACCTTCAAGCACACACTTCATGTAGCAACCAGATCCTTACTACCAGACCTTCAACCACACACTTCATGTAGCAACCAGATCCTTGCTGCCAGACCTTCAACAACACACTTCATGTAGCAACCAGGTCCTTACTGTCAACCACACACTCCATGTAGCAACCAGGTCCTTACTGTCAACCACACACTCCATGTAGCAACCAGGTCCTTACTGTCAACCACACACTCCATGTAGCAACCAGGTCCTTACTGTCAACCACACACTCCACATGTAGCAACCAGGTCCTTACTGTCAACCACACACTCCATGTAGCAACCAGGTCCTTACTGTCAACCACACACTTCATGTAGCAACCAGGTCCTTACTGTCAACAACACACTCCATGTAGCAACCAGGTCCTTACTGTCAACAATACACTCCATGTAGCAACCAGGTCCTTACTGTCAACCACACACTCCATGTAGCAACCAGGTCCTTACTGTCAACCACACACTCCATGTAGCAACCAGGTCCTTACTGTCAACCACACACTCCATGTAGCAACCAGGTCCTTACTGTCAACAATACACTCCATGTAGCAACCAGGTCCTTACTGTCAACCACACACTCCATGTAGCAACCAGGTCCTTACTGTCAACCACACACTCCATGTAGCAACCAGGTCCTTACTGCCAACCACACACTCCATGTAGCAACCAGGTCCTTACTGTCAACCACACACTCCATGTAGCAACCAGGTCCTTACTGTCAACCACACACTCCATGTAGCAACCAGGTCCTTACTGTCAACCACACACTTCATGTAGCAACCAGGTCCTTACTGCCAACAACACACTCCATGTAGCAACCAGGTCCTTACTACCAGACCTTCAACCACACACTTCATGTAGCAACCAGATCCTTGCTGCCAGACCTTCAACCACACACTTCATGTAGCAACCAGGTCCTTACTACCAGACCTTCAAGCACATACTTCATGTAGCAGCCAGGTCTTTGCTGCCAGACCTTCAAGCACATACTTTGTGTAGCAATCTTGTCTTTCCTGTGCAGTACACATATACACAAGTGCCTGTTCTAGAGCACCTTTAATCATGTGACTATACACATGTACCTTGAACCATTTTCCTTGTGGATGAATGATTCTCGTGTTCCATGTCATTTTTATTAACCACACTTGTACAAGAGAAGGTGGAGTGGGTGTCACAGTGGAACATATAATCTCTGTGTGAGCTATACACAATGTCTGTTGATAGGGATGGCCACGAAGCTCTCCCCTCCCCGCCCCCACCCCCCTTTATCCCTTTGAGTTGGCGTTGATTATACACTGTCATATTAGGATGTGATAGAGATGGGGAATTTTCTCCCCCTCCCTCCCATCCCCTTTTTAGGAGCACCTTGATAGCTTTATTTCTTCTGTTGGTTTATGCAAGAATACCACGTCAGGAGCTACATACACAGAATTATTACCAAGGTTATAGCGTGACCTGCTCTTGGTTCCAAAACCAGAAGCTAGGGCTAGGGCTAGGGCTAGGACCTGATTGTCATCTAGAACCTATTGATATTGTTTTAAGAGATGTTTACATCCATTAAGAATTTCCATCTTGGTTTTTGTGTGTATGTGGTGTTGCTGATTTGCCGGGGGGAAATTGTCATGTCCGCATGTGTTCCTTGATTCTAAAATCTCCCCCCCTTTTGTTGTACTCTGTGCAGGTTATTGTGTAAAACTTGGAAGGGAAAAAGAAGTTGATTCTCTCACTGTTTGATAAGCCAACCGAAGCATTCCTTGGTGATGACCAGTGAGATATCTGTCCCCAAACCAGTTGACCATGACTATATCAACATCATCGTGTCGCGAAATGGGGAACAAGTCATTAATTACAGGGAGTCCCCTGAGGCAATCGGCTCGTCTCTTAGACATCATCCTTACGTCAACGTCCCTGTCAAGCAAAAAGGTGTCTCATCGTCACCACAGAAGGACTTCCCTAGGAACGGTATTGACAACAAAAACTTGCCTAATAAGACCAGGGACAAAAATCATGGTTCTCTCTCTCGAGATGGTAACCTTCGACGTTACCTCTCCGAGACGGAATTGCTATCCAGGAAGGTTCCCTCCTCACCTAGCTCCACAGACGAAGTGAAGATGCCGAGCTACTTCCACAATGTGTCCAACATCATGTCTCTCTCCCCCGAACAGGCCATCGCCAATGCCAAAATGAGGCTGCTCTTACCACAAGAGTTTACGAAGGGGAAGGACTGTGATAACTGCGATCATCTCATAGATCTACTGTCCACGTGGCAGATCAGGTCCGGGAATCTGACCAGAAATTACAGCAGAATACTTGGCCTCTTGATACGGATCAGAACGGCTGCCATCTGCCTGGAGTCCAGGTTTGAACAACAGGCCAGTCCCTCTGTGACCGGCAGCAATGCTGCTGCATCCTCTTTGCTACCCGCAGGAGGTCTTCCTACCACCGCCGCCGCTACTGCTGCTCCTTGTATTCGCCATCCCCCTTCATCAAGACCCCTCAAGAACAGGCAGTCAATGTTTGTGACCCACACTGGGATGGCCTCTGGGGCCATTGGCATTAGGGAGCGAGACTTGGCTGAGAACATGTACCCTAGGTACAAGGATGGCATTGGCAACCCTATTTCTAGTCCCTCGCAAGCGATGGTTAATTCATCTACTTTTACGAAGGATTTGAAGGACCTCAACTCTCATCTGGGGGATGCCATAAACCTCTGCCAAGAACTAGCTGCTGCTTGCTTCAAGAACACCTATCTCTCTAAATCCCCCCAAAATCACGTTGCAAATACCATACATACTTCTGGGTTTGTGGAGAAGCTCAGCATGGAAGCTGCTGAACCTGGCTCAGACTACGGGACCATCCTTCATGCCATGACTGAAGTGAGGCACAGGACTCTGGGGAGAGCCCCCAGTGCCCCTTCCTTAGAATGCTCTACAGAATATTCAGCTTCCGTCAGCGGAAAAACTCAGTCCGATTCGGGGAGTGACTTTGCAATGGCTGCAGTCGATGCTGAAACATCTTTGGCTAATTTGGAGTGTGACCAAAATACGTCTGAATCTTGTAGGAGCTCTTCAAAAGACCAGAATGGCATGGCGATAGGTGTGTCCTTGTCTGGCAACAAAGATATGAAGGATAGGGTGGAGACAGAGTCGGGGTCAAATCCCGCGTGTACTTACTCTGAAAGTGACGTAAAGTTTGTCATGTCCAAGATAGCCAGTCTGGAGGAAGAACGTTACAGACTCCTGGAAACCATTGACCAATTCCACCATGATAACTCCACTGTGAGTTTTTGTGTTCCAAAGCTCTCCAGTCTCATGCATTTAGCTTAAAATTTAAGGGGGGGACGATTGTATTTAAAAAATATATTTTTTTTAAACTTGTGGTTACAACTTTAGAGCTCCGTAGATTCTGCAAACTTCATGGTATGGACTTGATATATAGCTCAAAAGATAGGTCTCTCTGTGTGCTCTCTTTTGATACTAAAATATGTTTCATAGGTATAACTATAGGCAAGTTACTAGACCCTAAAGTGGAGGGACCTCAAAAACCTGCACCCCACAATCGGCGTCCAAGATAACTCCAGATTACTAAGTGCAAAAAAAATTGAAAATGTACGAGTGGCTAGAGGAAGCTCTAGCGCATGCAACGACCTTTTTGATTAGGCGTAAAAATTTATTACCTGGCCAAGCGCGCGGGTGCGAAATTGAGGGCGTTGAATTAATCAGAAAATTTGCAATTTTGTATACTGATTAATCAACGTATCAGTAATGCTACTGTTGTTGTTGCTGTTTTGATGTGTTTCATGGAGCGATTGTCGAGTCTTTTATTTCGGAGTTATCTACGATAATGTTCTTGGGTGTAAATAACATGCACAGTGGCTAAGCACACTAACTTCATGTTGTATGACACTGTGCTGATGCTTGCCTCTCCTTACCAGTTGAGGCTCTCTCTGCAAGAACTTCTGGAGAACTTGGGGAACAAGGACTTGCAGGTGAGGCTGGCCATGCAAGATTTATCCATTGCCACAGGAGAGATCAAGATGGCCGCTGAGATGCGGAAAAAGCTGCAGCATCTCTCCTCGTAAGATGTTTTATCTTTTATTGGCCTGTCATTATTGTGGACTTTGCTCCTCCGGGAGCTCTTGGTAGTGTTGTTATGTTGTTGCATTGAACGGGATGGACGAAGGTCTTGGCCGAATTATTAATCACTTCATATCTAAGAAGCTCTTTTAGAGCCAATGTTAATCCAGACTTTGGTTGTAGTTGAATGCACTGCTCTTTTGGAATGCTGGTCTTTGTTGTGTGTGTGTGTGTGGGGGGGGGGGATATAATGAGTATTGATAGTCATGAAGCTTAGCAACCATCTCCAAGAAATGTTACTGGTACAGTGGTGGATCTAGGGAAATGGGGGAGGGGGGGGGGGGGGCAGATCCAAGTGGGAGGGGTTCTTTGCCCTCCATATGTGATGATCTACATAGTCTGTAGGCTGGCGCACCTTCATTTGGACCAACTGCTACATTGGAAGGGGAGGGGGAGGAAGAGAACTTGTCAACATTCTTAGTATTATTTTCCATGGATGTGTGTTTTCCATGGATGTGTGCAATATATATGTGATTCATGACACACTAAAACTTGCTAGATAATGGTAAATGTCCCTGCGTTTATTTAAATCCCCTTCCCAAGTATCTAAGATATCCAATTAAATCGCCCCTACCCCAATGCTCTTCTCAATATCTTTATTTCACATAGTTTGCTGTGTATTGTGTAATAAGCTTTCTCTCTTTCCCAAGGGACCGGGATGCTTTGCTGGTGAAGCTGGGCTCCTTGGAGGATGAGAGTTCAGCCATGAAGGTTTCCCTCATACAGCTGGTCCAAGAGACATCAGCTACTAACAAAGCATTGGCTCTGGAGAACTGGAGACTCACTCAGCAAGTAAGTTTTTTTTAATGATTATAATGTCTTGTGAGTGGGAAAAGTTTGAAAAGTGTTTAGATGCAGGGCTTCTCTCTGGGAAGCAGAAGGTCTCTGACCCTCTACTTCCTAGATTTTATAGAACTATGCATCAAGTTTGTCTAGGAGTGTATGTGTGTTGGTGTTAGAGAGGGTAATAGGGCTCTCTATGTTGGTTTGACCTAGATTTCAAAATAGTGGAACCCCCAAAATACCCCCCCCACCCCACCCCCATGGTGCTTACTACATTAATTTTCCAATTTTTCAAAAAATCGTAACTCTCTCATTCAATTTTCAAAATTTTTATACCAAAATACCTGGGAGAAAAAATGCTCTTTCCAGCACAACTCAGCAATATGCAAAAACACATTGTGTTGTTGACGCCACCCCCATGGTGCTTTACTACATTAATTTTCCAATTTTTCAAAAAATCGTAATTCTCTCATTCAATTTTCAAAATTTTTATACCAAAATACCTGGGAGAAAAAAATGCTCTTTCCAGCACAACTCAGCAATATGCAAAAACACATTGTGTTGTTTTTCTATTATGCTTCTATGGCACACGTGCCAGTTACAAGGTCAGATTATAGTTAGCTTAGAGAAAGTTTTGGCTCTGTTTGTGTGTATGACTTTCTTCCAGCTGACTTGTAGCCTACTAGCTGCAGTGAGTGACTAGCCTCAACCAGTGATGGTGGGAAGAGAAGTGGGAAGACTATCCTACAACCAGTGATGGTGGGAAGAGAAGTGGGAAGGTTCCGCTGAAGCTGAACATGGGGAGAAGCAAAGTGTTTGAAGCTACATAACAGCAAGATACATGTAATGATGGCCGCAGAGATGTAACTGTCCAAATATTGCAATCTACAGTATCAGGAGAGTCTTCATCTATAGAGCCTGAAGTCTGTAAGCCAAGTGACTTACACCCGAGGTTCACCTCATGTTGCACTGTTTATGTAATGAATTCCAAATAGTTTTTTTCTTGAAAATTTTGTCTTACAAATATTAGTAAACTTAGTGATTTTTTCGGTGATCTGGTAATAGATCATAAAATTTAATGGAGCAATAAAAAAAATTGTTGGGCCCACAGATTTAATTAGGTGATCCTATCTGAAGTACTACTGAACTATATTTTTTCATGGTTTCACACTCATGACCACAAAGACGCCATTTTTATGTGGAAACCTTTCCGTAACATACCAAATTTTAAGGAAATCTGTAAAACAGAATTTCAGTAATAATGTTCCCAGTAAAAGTAGTCGATATCACTCATAATAGCTTAGACTGTGTCTTTGGCTGTCTTCAGCTCCAAGAATTATGATGACAGTAGTTACCAGCACGAGCCATGAGCTGATCCCAGGACAGCTGCTTGAGGTTGATACTGGACTACGCAGTGCAAGCCAAAAAACATTGCATACAACGCGTGCCATAAATGCTAAACTAACCCAACGCAATGAAACAAATGGTAGCAAACAGATATAGACTGTCTGCATAGCAGTGCTGCACCGCATGTAGAAGTGGTAATGCACTGGTGAGCCCGAGTTGAGGAGTCGAGCATTTTCCGCTCCAGAGCCTTCATTCTTCCCACCTGAAATAGTAGTGTAGATTGTAAAATTTAACGGAGGAAAAATTATCTACCTTCAAATCAACGGTCTGAAAGGAGGTGGTCTGGCATTAAAGGTAGATGGAGTAATGGGATGCCAACATTATTGGACCTTGAAGATGCACTAGAGAAGGCTGAGGCACTGCGGGAGTTGCCTGTTCTCCAGAAGCACATGTGGTTTAGCTCCCTCTGGTTCTTCTCCAATGAGGAACATTTCATTCTCAAATATGCTGAAGGGAAACAAATTCACAATATAGTTATTCATTTCATTTTGGGTGCACAACCACTTTTATTAAACCATCTCCAGTTCAGAATCTGTCAACAGGTTGATGGTGGAATGTTGGCCAGAGAGCTGGAAAATTTGGATGCATGTTGGTGGAGATCTTGGAAGGGTTACTTGGTGGCTGAGGTGTCATCACCAGAATCTTACCTACTTTTTCATTTGTTGCCAATCAGCATGCTCAAATAACCTTACGAAACGGGCTATCTACTTTTTTCCTCTCCCACTAACTTCCTCTTCTATAATAATTTTTTAAGAGACAAAAACAAACTATATTTATGTACTACTATAACAGAGTTAGAGAATGCTGATACACAAGCTAGTGACTGGTCTAGATAGAGTTCAATTACTGAGACTTTATAGATTTGGAGCACCTTACTTAGCTAAACCTAAGGGAAAGGCTTGCACACACAGTCTGACTAAAGCTTTGCTAAGCCTTTCTTGTAGCACAATTTACTTAGAAAAAAGGCTTGCAAAGGCTAACTAGTACACAAGCCATGACTTACAAATCAGTGAAAGCCAAGCTACTAGCTGAAAAGAGGTCCTGACCCAAGACGGAATCACTTCTTTCACCATGGGCTTCATGATAGCTTTACAACGACTTATGTTGTTAGAACAGCAGCTGTACATCAAAGGTGATCTGCCCTCTCAAAAGCTCAAAGCAAAGAAGAGTCCCAGCTGCGAAAAAATAATTTGCCGTGTGGCACAAACTTGAGTGTGCTTTGGTGACCTTAGGAAGGCTGGCGCACGAATTGTGCTGACCTTTAGAGGTCGGTGCTGTTACAGCCAAAGTTGCATAAATGGTAACTGTTTGTTGGCGTTGGTTGTACGTCTTTAATGGTTGGAATGTAGAGCATTTAAAATAAATGTGACCTGCATGTTTTTATGACCTCTACTGTACCTAGGCAATGTTCAGACATTGTGCAGAGAGACTATTAGAAGACTGGAACAAGGTCCCCTGCAAATATGCAGCAAGAAGCTCGTTGGGATATTACCAACAACTATAGACAATTTTGATAGGTGTGCTCAATACATCTCTAGAGCCTCAATGTTTTGTGGAAATACATTGCCTGTGTGGTGCAGCTAATACGCATGCACATAATTGGTACTTATTTTTCCAGCGACATCGCTTCACAGCGAAATGCCAGAAGGTTTGTAACGACGGTGAAATGGATGTGTGCTAAACATCAAGGGCTAAACAACCTTGAGTTTACACTTGACAGTATCCAAACTACTTAACACATCTGCAGCAGCTCTTTAGAGTTGATCAAGTGCAGACTGACCTTCGTCCTTAATGAAGGCCATCTGGCTACTGTTTGTAGCCCACCACACCCACTTGTGGTTGTGACACACCCACTTGTGGTTTTGTCACAGCCCTTCAGAATGCTTTGTGCACTGCCTCTCTATCTTCAGTGCCTCCGGTATCTGAACAAGGCATCACCATGGAGATCTGAGACAACTCTCACAGAAGAACAGAAGCAAAAATAAATAGTCGAAGAGAAAGTCTGTGCTTACCTGCAAGGCTTTGTCTCTGCATCAAATCTGCTAATCCAGAAGCTGTATGCTCGCATTCCACGCCAAGCATACCAAGCGGGTTAAACTTCAACTAAGAGATGTAGCTGAAGTTTCTCAATAGAGTGAAGCAACTTTAAGGCCACCTGGAAGCAAAACACTTGTACTTGATATGGCCATTTCTCTGCAAGAGGCTGGTTGTATAATTAGATAAGTGATTAAGAGTTCTAGACAGGTGAAGCTGGCTGCATAATTAGGAAGTGATAAGAGTTTTAAAACAGGTGATGCTGGTTGTATAATTAGAGAATTGATAAGAGTTCTAGAACAGGTGAAGCTGGCTGTATAATTAGCTAAGTGATTTAGAGTTCTAGAACGGGTGAAGCAGAGTATAGTAGATGCAAGGTTGCATGCCAGCGATGTGCCCATGCAACTGCATGCCAGCGATGTGCCCATGCAACTGCATGCCAGCGATGTGCTCATGTATTTGCATCAACATCCTCTCTCCTAAATGACTTGCTTCTCTAGTGTGTGTTGTCAGAACATGAGCATACATCTAGGTCTGCTGCACACACATCAAAGTCTGAATGAGAACACACGTCCACAAAGCAATACTTATCTTCTGTTTGTACTGCTATTGTTTGTACTGCTTCTGTTGTAGTTGCAATGATGTCGTGTATTTGTAACCTCCTAAGTATTCTCGTCTCTGCACTGAAGTGCTGAGACGTGGTGCTCAAAGCTGTTTGTATGTATTTAAGTCTGCATTGTCCGAGGTCAAAGGTTAGTTGTTGCGCATGCACAAAACTCACTTTTGTGATGCATACAGGACCTTCACTTTGTACTTTGAACAAAGCTGTTTTTCACACTCCTCTGGAAGAGCCAGCAGAGTTTCACGTGGTCCAGTAGAGTTTTGCGTGGCCCAGAAGACTTTTGCGTGGTCCAGAAGAGTTTTGCGAGGTCCAGAAGAGTTTCACATGGCCCAGCAGAGTTTCACGTGGTCCAGTAGAGTTTCGCCTAGCCCAGCAGAGTTTCACATGGCCCAGCAAAGTTTTGCGTGGCCCAGGAGAGTTTCACATGGCCTAGCAGAGTTTCTATGGCCCAGCACAAAAGAGCTTAACTAAAGAAACGTGAGCAACATATCGAGGATGAGATCTAGACCAGCAGAAACAACGAAAAATACCAATACAGGGCCGTGGAGCCAGAGTGACCTGAACGGTTTGGCCTTTTTTTTAATGAGGAAAGGGAGTGGTCAATATTGTCACACCATTGCAAAAATTAATTCAATGAACTGATGTGGCTAACCTTTGTTGGACAAGGCTGGAGTGTATAATATATGGTTCAGGCAAACAGGTGTCGTTCTTCAAGTAGATTTACCTGAGATTCCTGAACATCCTCCCAAGCTGCAGATATTGTTTTTATTAAGAGGCCATTTTGAAAGACGATTGTCTATCACTCTTTTCAGAGTGGGAGTGGCTCCACTAGGATGCTGCAATATATGTCTGAAGCTTAGAATTATAATGAGTTTGCAGAAGTGATGAGTTTGCAGAAGTGAGCACAGAAGTAATATACTGTCTATTATTATTTCATTTTCTTTTAAAAATTGGTCTATGGTAGTCATATGGCCTGAGGCAGTTTTCTTCCACCCCTGCATAGTATCATAAAAGCTGTTAGTGTGACAATCATGGCATCATTATCATAGGAATAGTAGAATGGGCTAGGGATGGGGGCTAGGGCTATTGTGTTAGCCGTTCAGATTTGCTTCCTACGGGCTCGCAACAGCACCACCTAAATTATCTAGGGGGAAAAATAGAGAGCCCCTGTTCTGTTCACTGACAACCAAGATGAGAGGTGGAAGAGTTGAGAGAAGAGCAATAAGTGTGTATGGAGTGGACATGCAAGGAGAGAGTAGAAAACCCCTGAGCAATGTCGACGTCGACACTGGCCGAAACTAAATATGGTGCCCCCGAGGAGCGTGAGCAACGTTGGGATAAGAAGCAAAGTGGACATGTCAAGAGGGAGCTGGAGAGCTGAGCAGCAATGTCTGGATGAGTTGGGACAGGAAGCCAAGTGGACATGTCAGGAGGGAGCTGGAGAGCTGAGCAGCAATGTCTGGATGAGTTGGGACAGGAAGCCAAGTGGACATGTCAGGAGGGAGCTGGAGAGCTGAGCAGCAATGTCTGGATGAGTTGGGACAGGAAGCCAAGTGGACAAGTCAGGAGGGAGCTGGAGAGCTGAGCAGCAATGTCTGGATGAGTTGGTGACAGAATGAGTTGCCAGTGGCGAACATATGCATAGCTGCTGAGCCCACCACCATATTTTCAAGCAAGATGTATCTACGTCAGAAGTTTCATGGCTCAAAATGTCCAATAAGAGGTAGTTAGTCATATTCAGCATGGGAACACTTGTGCTGAGCTGGGCCATCGACTGGCCAGTGATCATAGAGGGGCATTATAATAATCGCTGAGTGAAGCGAGGCGCTGTAAAAACCTTTTTGCCTCGGGTCGTACACTTATCACCTGGAGCAACAAACATCTCCGTATGTGTGTGCATGAACTGCAACGTCATGATTCTGTGGAGCCTAGTACATGTAAAACAGTTGAAATGTGAGCAAGAGGTGAGCGAGAAAGAGCAAAGTGAGCTGAGGGACTGAGTGGAGCTAGGCTACGAAAAACCTTTTGCTTCAGGTATGTGTGCATACGCACGTTCATAACACACCTTCACCCATACATTGCCACAGCCTTCACCCATACATTGCCACAGCCTTCACCCATACATTGCCACAACCTTCACCCATGCATTGCCACAGCCTTCACCCATACATTGCCACAGCCTTCACCCATGCATTGCCACAGCCTTCACCCATACATTGCCACAACCTTCACCCATGCATTGCCACAGCCTTCACCCATACATTGCCACAGCCTTCACCCATGCATTGCCACAGCCTTCACCCATACATTGCCACAGCCTTCACCCATACATTGCCACAGCCTTCACCCATACATTGCCACAGCCTTCACCCATACATTGTCACAGTCTTCACCCATACATTGCCACAGCCTTCACCATACATTGCCATAGCCTTCACCCATGCATTGCCACAGTCTTCACCCATGCATTGTCACAGCCTTCACCCATGCATTGCCACAGCCTTCACCCATACATTGCCACAGCCTTCACCCATGCATTGCCACAGCCTTCACCCATACATTGCCACAGCCTTCACCCATGCATTGCCACAGCCTTCACCCATACGTTGCCACAGCCTTCACCCATACATTGTCACAGCCTTCACCCATATCCACAGCCTTCACCCATACATTGCCACAGCCTTCACCCATGCATTGTCACAGCCTTCACCCATACATTGCCACAGCCTTCACCCATACATTGCCACAGCCTTCACCCATACATTGTCACAGCCTTCACCCATACATTGCCACAGCCTTCACCCATACATTGCCACAGCCTTCACCCATACATTGCCACAGCCTTCACCCATACATTGCCTCAGCCTTCACCCATACATTGCGACAGCCTTTCCATGCATTGCCACAGCCTTCACCCATACATTGCCACAACCTTCACCCGTATATTGCCACAGCCTTCACCCATACATTGCCACAGCCTTCACCCATGCATTGTCACAGCCTTCACCCATACATTGTCACAGCCTTCACCCATACATTGCCACAGCCTTCACCCATACATTGTCACAGCCTTCACCCATGCATTGCCACAGCCTTCACCCATACATTGCCACAGCCTTCACCCATGCATTGCCACAGCCTTCACCCATACATTGCCACAGCCTTCACCCATGCATTGCCACAGCCTTCACCCATACGTTGCCACAGCCTTCACCCATACATTGTCACAGCCTTCACCCATATCCACAGCCTTCACCCATACATTGCCACAGCCTTCACCCATGCATTGTCACAGCCTTCACCCATACATTGCCACAGCCTTCACCCATACATTGCCACAGCCTTCACCCATACATTGTCACAGCCTTCACCCATACATTGCCACAGCCTTCACCCATACATTGCCACAGCCTTCACCCATACATTGCCACAGCCTTCACCCATACATTGCCTCAGCCTTCACCCATACATTGCGACAGCCTTTCCATGCATTGCCACAGCCTTCACCCATACATTGCCACAACCTTCACCCGTATATTGCCACAGCCTTCACCCATACATTGCCACAGCCTTCACCCATGCATTGTCACAGCCTTCACCCATACATTGTCACAGCCTTCACCCATACATTGCCACAGCCTTCACCCATACATTGTCACAGCCTTCACCCATACATTGCCACAGCCTTCACCCATACATTGCCACAGCCTTCAACCATACATTGCCACAGCCTTCACCCATACATTGCCACAGCCTTCACCCATACATTGCGACAGCCTTTCCATGCATTGCCACAGCCTTCACCCATGCATTACCACAACCTTCACCCGTACATTGCCACAGCCTTCACCCATGCATTGCCACAACCTTCACCCATGCATTGCCACAGCCTTCACCCATGCATTGCCACAGCCTTCACCCATAGATTGCCACAACCTTCACCCATACATTGCCACAGCCTTCACCCATACATTGCCACAGCCTTCACCCATACATTGCCACAGCCTTCACCCATACATTGCCACAGCCTTCACCCATACATTGCCACAGCCTTCACCCATACATTTCCACAGCCTTCACCCATGCATAGCCACAGCCTTCACCCATACATTGCCACAACCTTCATCCATACATTGCCACAGCCTTCATCCATACATTGTCACAGCCTTCACCCATGCATTGCCACAGCCTTCATCCATACATTGCCACAGCCTTCACCCATACATTGCCACAGCCTTCACCCATACATTGCGACAGCCTTCACCCATGCATTGCCACAGCCTTCACCCATGCATTGCCACAGCCTTCACCCATGCATTGCGACAGCCTTCACCCATACATTGCGACAGCCTTCACCCATACATTGCGACAGTCTTCACCCATGCATAGCCACTGCCTTCACCCATACATTGCCACAACCTTCACCCATGTATTGCCACAGCCTTCACGCATACATTGCCACAGCCTTCGCTCGACACCCAATGTTTGTTGAACGCTTACTTATAATAAATTTAAATTTAAATTTTTTTTCTTGGATCACCCACTTTTATCAAGTTGCAATAACCTGCAAAGGTGGAAGAACCAGAAATGAGTGCTATTCCCTTTAAAGAAATCTTAGACATTAATCTACATAGTATCTCTCCTTTACCCCTCCTTGAATGGCACTCTTCCCCTTATATTGTGACAGCTATACGTGTGTGTTTTGACAATGTTCTGTCTACCTTGTTTACATGTTCCTCTTGCTTATTATATTGCTTGCTTACACATTCCTTGATTACACCTTCCTTTTGTTGACATGTTCCTTACTTAAGTACTCCTTGTTGACATGTTCCTTGTTTACACCTTCCTTACTTAAGTGCTCCTTGTTTACACCTTCCTTACTTAAGTGCTCCTTGTTGACATGTTCCTTACTTAAGTACTCTTTGTTGACATGTTCCTTGTTTACACCTTCCTTACTTAAGTGCTCCTTGTTGACATGTTCCTTACTTAAGTACTCCTTGTTTACATGTTCCTTGTTTACACCTTCCTTACTTAAGTGCTCCTTGTGCTCCTTGTTGACATGTTCCTTGCTCACATTCCTTGCTTACATGTTGTTTGTTTACATGTTCCTTGTTTACACATTCCTTGCTTACATGTTGTTTGTTTACATGTTCCTTGTCTACACATTCCTTGCTTACATGTTGTTTGTTTACATGTTCCTTGTTTACACATTCCTTGCTTACATGTTTGTTTACATGTTCCTTGTTTACACATTCCTTGCTTACATGTTGTTTACATGTTCCTTGTTTACACATTCCTTGCTTACATGTTGTTTGTTTACATGTTCCTTGTTTACACATTCCTAGCTTACATGTTATTTGTTTACATGTTCCTTGTTTACACATTCCTTGCTTACATGTTGTTTGTTTACATGTTCCTTGTCTACACATTCCTTGCTTACATGTTGTTTGTTTACACATTCCTAGCTTACATGTTGTTTGTTTACATGTTCCTTGTTTACACATTCCTTGCTTACATGTTGTTTGTTTACATGTTCCTTGTTTACACATTCCTTGCTTACATGTTGTTTACATACATGTTGTTTACATGTTCCTTGTTTACACATTCCTTGTCTACATGTTGTTTACATGTTCCTTGTTTACACATTCCTTGCTTACATGTTGTTTACATGTTCCTTGTTTACACATTCCTTGCTTACATGTTGATTACATGTTCCTTGTTTACACATTCCTTGCTTACATGTTGCTTGTTTACACATTCCTTGCTTACATGTTGTTTACATGTTCCTTGTTTACACATTCCTTGCCTACATGTTGTTTACATGTTCCTTGTTTACACATTCGTTGCTTACATGTTTGTTTACATGTTGCTTGTTTACACATTCCTTGCTTACATGTTTACATGTTCCTTGTTTACACATTCCTTTCCTACATGTTGTTTACATGTTCCTTGTTTACACATTCCTTGCTTACATGTTGTTTACATGTTCCTTGTTTACACATTCCTTGCTTACATGTTGTTTACATGTTCCTTGTTTACACATTCCTTGCTTACATGTTGTTTGTTTACATGTTCCTTGTTTACACATTCCTTGCTTACATGTTGTTTGTTAAATGTTCCTTGTTTACACATTCCTTGCTTACATGATGTTTGTTTAAACGTTCTTTTACACCCCCCTTGTTTGGATGTTTCTTGTTTACACATTCCTTATTTACACTTTTGTTTTCAGATCCAAGGAACTGGAACTTCTGGCCATGACAGCAACTCAAACGATGTAGTACATTCATCCTCTTCATCTGCCGGGGGAGACAATGATAGCACTCACAGTGGTGGATTGAGTGCCGGTGCCGATGTTAACACAATGCAGAAGGTAACTGCTGAGAGTGGAATGGAGGGGGGGGAGGGGAATTACAGAGGATAGCAATGGTGTCCCTTCTGGTGAGACAGCGATGCAGGTGCCATCTTGGAAGTTGTAGAGTGCAGGTGATGGTGGCCGGGAGAGTTCGGCAAGGGTGGAGAAGAATGGGGTGGGTGGGTGGAGGAGGGGTGCTTAGCGTTGAGGGAAGGGGTGGAGGAACGGAAGCTTAAAGGATGGTTAGAGGAGGGGTACTTAGCAAGGTATTGAAGGGAAGGAGAGGGATGCTTAGCAGGGTGTTCAGGAAAAGAGTGGAAGTGGTGCTTAGTGTGGTGTGGAGAAAAGGAGCGGAGGGGAGGTGTGCTTAGTGGGGTGTCGAGGGGAGGGTGGAGGAGGGATGCTTAGTGGGGTGTGGAGGGGAGGGTGGAGGTGTGCTTAGTGGGGTGTCGAGGGGAGGGTGGAGGAGGGGTGCTTAGTGGGGTGTGGAGGAGGTGTGCTTAGTGGTAGGACCAAGTGAGAGGAAGTCTTGGAATATGAAATATAATTTTAATTGGGACATGTCATGTGACCTTGGTTAGATGGTGTTGCATAGTGTTAATGTGAACTGCCTAGCCATGCTGCACTGTAGGTGTGCTCTTTGATGTGTGCTTCATCATAGCAGACTGGATTTCACTTATGTGCAATTAATAGGTGGGCGTGCATGGTCTAATCAAGGGGGCGCAGACTGTTTAACAAACAGGGTGCCTGCTATTTGAGAGTATATGGTCTGCTTGAGCTTGAGTCAGCAATGCATGTCTGCACAGGGTACCAAAGAAAACTTTGTGCATAAGCAAGGATTCCTAGTGAAGCAGGGAGGCCGAGTCAAGACCTGGAGGAAGAGGCTGTTTGTGCTCGATGCTAATGAACTCGCTTACTACAAAACAGAACAGGTGTGTACAATGTTAGTGTGTGTGTGTGTGTGTGATGTTTGGTATGTGTGTGCATGGATTATGTGTATGTGTATGCAATGTGTGCTTATGTGGTGGTGTGTGTGTGTGTATGACTAGTAGTGTGTGTGTGTGTGTGTGTGTGTGATGTGTGTGCATGGATTCTGTTAGTGTGTGTATATGCATGTGTGGTTATGTGGTGTGTGTGCTTGGATCGTGTGTGTGTGTGTGTGCATGTGTGCATATGGGGTGTGTGTGTTTGACTAGTAGTGTGTGTGTGTGTTGATATTTTGGATGTGTGTGCATGGATTGTGTGTGTGTGTGCTTATGTGGTGTGTGTGCATGACTAGTAATGTGCGTGTGTGTGTGTGCATGTCTTGAGTACATGTTTGTGTGTGCTTATCCACGTCATATATAGTAATGACACTCCACATTCTGATCTACTTCCGTCTGCTCTACGCATGTGTTTATTGTCCTGTCTCTATCTGCAGCCTATTCAGACACTGCCCATTGACAAAATTGAGAAGGTCCAGATCTGCCATGAAAGGTAAAGCATTGCTGGTTTTTACTCGGGCAGACACAATGACAAGTGTTCTAGGTTCTGATACTACTATAGCCAAATAACTTACTTCATTAGACCTCTCCTCCTGATGAGCTTATATGTCCACTCGTTGAGTCAGCCTCAGAATGTTTACAGTGTACATAGTTGGGGGGTTATTCTAGAGGGGTTAAAATTAATATTATGGAGGGGTTAAAAGGGGGTTAAAAGGGGTTAAAATTAATATTCTAGAAGGGTTAAAATTAATCTAGAGAGGTTAAAATTAATATTCTAGAGGGGTTAAAATTATTCTAGAAGGGTTAAAATTAATATTCTAGGTGGTGACTAACAACATAATTATAGTGGCAGTCACGCTCTACTGCTATTTGTTGTACCTATTCGTGGATTGGGTATTAATCCCCTCGGAAATATCCTGCCATGCGGTACTTCATGTCCTCTCATTCTATCATCCAATCATACATACCCCAAGAAGTTGGTTACTCTCTCGGAAGATCCATATAATATATATATATACCAAGCAATTCTTGGTATTGCTTCTGATTATTTGCTCAGCATCCATTTGCTTCCACCACACTGTACAAAGTCAATGTCAGTGTCAAGTGCCTTCTCTCTGTGGCGTGTGCATATGTAGGTGTCAGCAGCCACACACATTTGAGGTACACACACAGGGACGCGTGTTCTACATGTCTGCCAGTTCGGCCGATGAGATGCAGTCGTGGGTGGGGATGTTGCAGACCCTGAAGGAGTACAAGCGGTCCAACATTCTATGCAGAGGAGGATTAAAGGTGGGAGAGAATTCAACAACAACAACAACGATGACCTGTTCATACATGAACACTTGTAGATTTGTATAATGTGGCCAGACTCTACCGTCCATCTAGCAGTGAAGCAATGCTCTCGTCAATATTGTCATCCCTGTGTTGTCTTGTATTTGTCTTGCAATTATTACCAAGGCAACATATTTTATAGAATTATTAATTGTGTAGTTTCTTGAAGAGCTTTTTGATGTTGCTTAGTCTCTACGCTTCTTGCTGCATGTGAAGATACGATAATTTCAGAGCTGTTCCAGTCTGTGGTTGTTCTTTGCAGGTAACTCCACGTCCCTGGCCTATGAAGTTCCAAGACACTTTCGATAGTTCAATTTGTACGCGCCCAACATTTACTTGTGGAGACTAACTTGTGGAGACTACCAACAGCCTTTGGCTGATGAAGGATCTCCAAATGGTTTTGTAGACGTGACCTTGAACAATATTTCAAGGAAACTAGTTGGTTGCAGTGTATGCTTGAGAGGCCATCACTAACTTCTTCTTAGTCTGACTTTTGAGACTAGCTTCTGTCTAAATCATAAGACCAGTGAGACTACATATGCATCTCTTTTCCTTCTGGCATTAAAAAAATTATGCAAATCAATTTTAGTAGAAGAATCAACTATTAGAAAGAGCCCGTGTACTCTTTAAGTGCTGCTTTTCTTGCAGATTCAGTTAGAAGTGGACACTAAACAACCAGCTCAAATATAGTATGTAATGTTCCTAACTGCCACATAAAAAGTTCTAGTCTCAGCCTTGTACTAGGCAGGCAGACTTGGTCTCACTAATATTCTATTCCAACACACATGATGACCCCTTACCTTACAGTTCATACTCGACATGATGCAAAAAAAATTTTTTTTACTAGTTCACAAGACTATGTTGCAATTTTCAAATTTAATGCAAGTTATCGTGATGCAAGGAGAGGAGTTGTGTTGTGTGTGTGTGTGTGTGTGTATGCATGCATGCACACAGCTACTCTCATTAGCTATACGGAACTCAGCCCTATGTTGAAGAGTACTATACTGGTAGGTAGCATGGCTATCCCAAGTTCTGGTGTGTTATAAGCTTTGCTTGCTCTTGTTCTAGTCGAGGCATTCAGCACCGGAGCTAGATGTATCTATGTAGATATATATAAGAGAACTCTGTCTAGATTTAACATGCCTAAACAATAGGGTTAGTTGCCAGCTATATAAGATTCACACACTAGCCAAATCGGTAGCACATTTACTAGGACAGCTTCTTAGACCTGCCTCCTCAGCATCCTCGTAGACCTTGTTACTAGGACAGCTTCTCAGACCTGCCTCCTCAGCATCCTTGTAGACCTTGTTACTAGGACAGCTTCTCAGACCTGCCTCCTCAGCATCCTCGTAGACCTTGTTACTAGGACAGCTTCTCAGACCTGCCTCCTCAGCATCCTCGTAGACCTTGTTACTAGGACAGCTTCTCAGACCTGCCTCCTCAGCATCCTCGTAGACCTTGTTACTAGGACAGCTTCTCAGACCTGCCTCCTCAGCATCCTCGTAGACCTTGTTACTAGGACAGCTTCTCAGACCTCCCTCATCAGCATCCTTGTAGACCTTGTTACTAGGACAGCTTCTCAGACCTGCCTCCTCAGCATCCTTGTAGACCTTGTTACTAGGACAGCTTCTCAGACCTGCCTCCTCAGCATCCTTGTAGACCTTGTTACTAGGACAGCTTCTCAGAACTGCCTCCTCAGCATCCTCGTAGACTAGGACAGCTTCTCAGACCTGCCTCCTCAGCATCCTCGTAGACCTTGTTACTAGGACAGCTTCTCAGACCTGCCTCCTCAGCATCCTTGTAGACCTTGTTACTAGGACAGCTTCTCAGACCTGCCTCCTCAGCATCCTTGTAGACCTTGGATGATGATGTCATGACAGAGTTGGTTACTTTAGGGTGAATCAATTTTTTGAAAAATAGTTCCATGTTGAGGGGGGATTACTTAGCTTACAGCTGCCACATTCATAGAGTTAAGGAATGCCATCCTGAATACCCTTATCAAACTTCCCAAGAAGGAGGTAACTTTGTCTTCAACTTGCTTCTCTTACTAACCAGTCGGCCCTTCCTCTCCCACATGTTTAATGGGTGCATGCATGGTGCTGCCCAGTTGTCTAGCTCTCTGCAGGAGACTATCCTATTATACTTATTATTTATGTACATTTTTATTTATTGTTCATTTAATTTTTTTTTTGTTTGTTTATTTATTTGTTTGTTTATTGATTGTTTATTGATTGATTAATTTATTTGTTTATTTATTTATGTTTGTTTATTTATTTATTTTTTAATTAATTTATTTATTTATTATTATTATTATTATTTTAATATAATATACATAATATACATAAATACAAATATATAACATTATATATATATATATATATTTTAGTTTAATAAGTACTATATATTATTATTATTATATTATTATATTATTATTATTATTATTATAAGTTAATAGCCTAGGCACAATTATTATTATAAGTTAATATAATAATAATTAACTTATAATAATAATAATTATTATTATAAGTTAATAGCCTAGGCACAAGTTTAATAAGTACTATATATTATTATTATTATTATTATTATTATTATTATTATTATTATTATAATACTGTAATTAAAAGAAAATGTCATCAAGTCCAAATTCAAGTGCTCTGTGGTCCCTGCCAACCGAAACTGCATTACCTCTCTGCACCACATATTTATTTATTATTATTATTATTTTTGTATTTATTATTGTTGTTATATTTGATTAATTAATTATATAATAATCAATTGATAGTTATACAATTAAATTATATAAGTTGAAGTAATGATATTAGTTGATGATATTAGTTAGTTATTTATTTATTTATTTATTTATTTATTTATTTATTACATCCGGTGCACGTGCTAGGTCCATGTACTGGCACGTGGTGGATAGCTAGCTACTGGTATATGGCAGGCTCACGCAATCTCATTATTCCTGATGAAGGCTAGAGCATCTAGTCGAAGCGTCGAGTGAATACAATTTGAAGTTGATTATTGAGAAGGTGATTTTAATGTTATTATGTCAACTGAGAGTTCATTGAGAATCCTAATGATATTTTCCATTCTTCTAAACTGCCAGCAAACTCAGAAGCATGAGGACGTTTTGTGTTTGAGCATTTCTCTAACCAGCTATGCTTTCTCTTCACTCTGATCCAACTCAAGTGTGTAGTCACCGAGCTTTGCTTTGCTCAGTACTATCTGTTCTCTGTATTGCTTGCTTGCTCGAACTATCTGTTGCAACTATTAATAGGCTCTCAACTCAACATGGTCACTACTGGCAATGGGTTCATAAATTCAGGGGCTTAGTTGGAACCTGGTTAAAAACCCACCACCCACCACCTGATATAAAGCACCATGGTTGTCCCATAATCCTCTTGAGTGTGTCCCACATGTGTAGTCACAGCCTTTTCTCTTCAGTGCTCATCAATATATCTCGGGATACAGCTGATTCTATAATTATAGCCCAACTTGCTTGACCACCCTTTACCTAAACATAGGTAATATAAACTTCTTAAAAATTTGCAATCCTTTTTTTCTTTCTGTGTTGGAATTTCAGTAGAACCTTGATTATCCGCTAATTGTGTGCTGCTAATTGTGTGCGCTTGAGGGCCGGGCAACCTCTAAGAGTAGCTGTAACCTTAGCAGCTGCTATTTGGATAGTCCTACAACCAAAGACAATCTTGATGAAAACTAGATTAGCATCTCTAGCTTTGGTGGAGCTTCTTCTGACTTTCCTCGCAGCTTACTTGTAGATCCTGGGTGGATAACTCAACACAGAATGGAGTACTTTCAGTGCGTGAATAGGATTTTGCAAACTTGAAAACAGCTTCAACACTTAAAGTTTCAGCTAGTGCTCTAAAGAGTATATTACATTCATGGCCTAGCTTATGAATATAATGAACCTCAGTTATCAGTTAAGTAGTTAGTTCCTAGCCTTCTGGATAAGTGAGGTTCTGCTGCACTTGAGCCTTGGATGTATTTTATCTTGAAAAAACTTCCAAGGTATAATGGTGAGAGTCTCTGTAGGATACACTACATTGCATAGAAGGCCACTAAGATTTACCAACAAGTTTACTAATGCAAGCGAAAGAGAGTTCCACTCTACATTCTTTTGCAATATGAGTAAGTTTATGTCAAACTTGGTGTTTGGATTTGGAGGAGCCAGAGGTGAAAAACAGTTTATCTAACTCTTAACTACTACAGAGACACTTTGGTGGGATTTAAAGTTGCTCAATACTCAGTCTTCCTTTAGGTTAATTGCCAATCTGCTCTACACAATCACGTATAAATAGTAGCTACATTTAGCACACAGTCTGTGTGCTTTTTTATTACAGTGCCAATGTTCCATCTTTCTGTGCCCATGACCTGCAAGAAGAATCTATACCGGCTGTTCTGGTGACAAATACAACTCAATCTGTGTCCATTGTATCTACTGCAATTTGTGAATTTTTAATTCTCGGCCAAATTGTCCATATACAAAAATTATAATTAAACATCTACATATAAGCTGTATAAGCTGTGGACACAGATCTCCTAGCAGCAGTTTTGCCGAATTTCATCTGTTTTCAGTTTCCTCTCTCTCTCTCTCTCTCGAAGTGTATAGCAGACTTGACATCTATCTTCATGGTGAAGTGTTGTATTATTGTTTCTGCCTTGATAACTCCAACAGCATATCAATCTCTCATCTCCCACTCACATGGCAAGATCTCTAGCAATAGTCTGCCACATGTCCTTATAAATAGGTACCCTCGAATCAGCAAGGCCTCTCCTACACCTTTAGCTCTGTGGTTGATGACCTTTTCCACAGAGATCCTTGTACAAGCCTAAAAAGAAGTCTCACGTTGGAATAATAAAAAAAAGGAACTAACATTTTTTAATGTATGTGTGTGTGTGTGTTTTCCATATTTCCTCGAATGATTGCCGCGGGTTTAACAGGATTCCCAATAGAGCGAACACTAAACGAGAGTGAACACTATTCAAGGGCATACCCAATTAATCCCAAACCCTAATTATAGGCATGCGCAAACTCATTTAGCCTCGTGCAACGGCTCCTCCCAGTCATTGTTGAGCTCGAGCCAACAAATGCTGGCTCAAAGAAATGCAATCTAGTGAGGCCTAAACAGTTAGACACTAGTCCTCACATATAGTCATCTACTAGTCCTCACATATACAGTGGAACCTCTACTAACGGACATTCCCTATAGAGGACACCTACCTTATAACGGACAGGAGCACAGCACCAATTGGCTTTACCATTGAAATAGTACTCAGTCACCCTCCCTGTAACGGACACCTCTCAATTCCGGCTAACGGACAGCTCTTAGTGCACTCAAAGCTCATCGTTGTAGAAATAAACCTCTTAACGGACAGTGGGTGGGGCCAGTACTGATCACGTACGCATGCCAATTAATAATTATAATAACATGCATGAAACATAATTATTGTGAAATGGTAGTCTAAAGTAGGCCTCTTGCTTGGAGAGATGCTGCTATATCTCTTATTCTGTTAACGTAAGGCTGTGGTCCATACAAACAGTAGGTAGCTGGAACTTCAACTCCATATCCCGCTCCTCTGTTGACTCTGCCTCCTGTGACCTCAACAAATGCTTTATTGAAGTCTCTCCTCAGGAACTGTGAGATTGTAGAGGCAATGTTGTATGCAACATGACCTACAACTTCGCCGTCTTTGATTACGGCCACAGCAGACTGGTCCACGGCATTATCTGGCTCCCGTTTGAGTAGCAGAACTTCCCCTATGTGAGGTGTCCACACTTCTTTGTACACATGGTGTCCTCTAATATAGGACTGAATCTCTGTCACACTCAAAGACATTGCACCACCACCAGGTCCACTACTGACTACAGGCTTGGAAGCGATCTCACGCGCCAGCCGCACGAACTGCGTCAAGGCTATGCCCATCTATCGAGCACGTGCCGGTTTAGCAGCTGCTTCATTCGAGTCATGGCTTCTTCGAGCAAGCGTAGATGTCATCTCTCTTTACAGAAAAAGATTGAAGTTATCAAGGAAGCTGAGAAGAATGCTGGTGTTACTGTACGTTCACTTGGTGAACTCTTCGGCTGTGGAAAGACCGAAATTTCAGATATTTTGAAAAACAAGGAATCTATTTCACCTTGTATGAATCAAATGCTTCAAGCTCTCTGTCTCGTACAAACAAGAGATCTCGTGTGTCCTAATACTCGGAGATTAACGACGCTTTATATCAATGGTACCTCCTGGCATGCTCAAAGAACATTTACCCCTGTGGCCCCAGCTTACTGAAAAAGCCAAGCAAATTGCTGTAATCCTGGACAAGGAGTTTAAGGGAAGCAAGGATGGTTGGAAAAGTGGAAGAAGCGATATAACATTAGAAGAGTGACTGTGTGTGGAGAATCAGGTGATGTACAAGGGGATACTGTTGAGTAATGGAAGGAGAGATTGCCCGAGATTTTGAGGGGATATGCAAAGGAAGATATCTATAACCTAGATGAAACAGGATGCTTTTGGAGGGCTCTTCCAGAGCAATGATTTGCTCAGAAGGGGAAGAAGTGCAAGGGTGGGAAGAAGTGTAAGCAGAGGGTCACAGTGACTTTCATAGTGAATGGAGCTGGTGATAAGGAGACTCCTATTGTAATCTGGCAATCAGAAAACCCCAGGTGTTTTCGAGGTATGGATAAAAAATAGTCTACCAGTCAAGTATTATCACCAGAAAAAAGCCTGGATGACAGGAGAAATCTTGGAAGCAGTATTGACCTCTTTTAACCGTAAAATGAGCATTAAAAAAAGATCAATTTTGCTTTTTATGGATAATGCTGGTTGCCACCCAGAACATATAAAAGAAAAATATAGTAATATAAAAATAGTTTTTCTTCCGCCAAATACATCTAAATTACAGCCACTAGACTTGGGGATCATCCAGAACTTCAAGGTCCATTATCGTCGGCTTCTCCTTCGCTATGTGTTAGCTAAGATTGATGATTGCAGTTGTGCTTCTGAGATAACGAAGTCTACTAATGTACTAACTGCAATCAGGTGGATATCTCAGGCATGGAGTGAAGTAAAACCAGAAATGATATCTAAGTGCTTCAGAAGTGGTGGTGTTCTTAATAGTGAGTTGGATGTGACCAGCTTAAATGAAGAAGATCCTTTTCAAGACATTGATGCCGAATTTGTACTTAGGTGCACTCATTTCAAAGACAATGGGCTCCAAGGGTAGTTGTTCACCTGATGAGTATGTCAACGGAGACAGCAATCTTCCTGTATGTACTGAGTTTGATGATGATACCTGCGAAGAAAGCTTCTTAGCAAGCCTTTCTGAACAGTCATCCATTGTTGAATGTGAGGAAGCACTTACAGATGGTGAAGACCTAGACCTACTACCACCTCCCCCCAAATTGAGAAACTATGGAGAAGCTATACAATCATTAGAGGAGGTCAAAAACTTTTTGGAAAGCCATGCATGTTTTACCGAAGCCTTGAGTACCATATCTCTAATTGATAAAGTAGCTTGTCTTCATTCAGTTAATGCCAGACAAAGTACTCTACATTCATACTTCCCTGCCCTTCACACTGAATAACTGCATCAATTTATGTCTACAATAAAACATAATAATATTAATATCTTATAATTATTATGTACACAAATATAATATGCATGTGATATCTACAATTGATGAATGAACTTGATGAATGAACAAACAATCCACGTTCTCCACCTATTATAATGATAAAATGAGATTAATGGGGGAAAACCTCTGAATAAGGGACACCTCCGAATAATGGACAAAAGTCCTTGTCCCAATGCGTCCGTTATTCAGAGGTTCCACTGTAGTCATCTACTAGTCCTCACATATAGTCATCTACTAGTCCTCACATATAGTCATCTACTAGTCCTCACATATAGTCATCTACTAGTCCTCACATATAGTCATCTGCTAGTCCTCACATATAGTCATCTACTAGTCCTCACATATAGTCATCTACTAGTCCTCACATATAGTCATCTACTAGTCCTCACATATAGTCATCTACTAGTCCTCACATATAGTCATCTACTAGTCCTCACATATAGTCATCTGCTAGTCCTCACATATAGTCATCTACTAGTCCTCACATATAGTCATCTACTAGTCCTCACATATAGTCATCCACTAGTCCTCACATATAGTCATCTACTAGTCCTCACATATAGTCATCTACTAGTCCTCACATATAGTCATCTACTAGTCCTCACATATAGTCATCTACTAGTCCTCACATATAGTCATCTACTAGTCCTCACATATAGTCATCTGCTAGTCCTCACATATAGTCATCTACTAGTCCTCACATATAGTCATCTACTAGTCCTCACATATAGTCATCTACTAGTCCTCACATATAGTCATCTACTAGTCCTCACATATAGTCATCTACTAGTCCTCACATATAGTCATCTACTAGTCCTCACATATACTCATCCACTAGTCCTCACATATAGTCATCTACTAGTCCTCACATATAGTCATCTACTAGTCCTCACATATAGTTATCTACTAGTCCTCACATATAGTCATCTACTAGTCCTCACATATAGTCATCTACTAGTCCTCACATATAGTCATCTACTAGTCCTCACATATAGTCATCTACTAGTCCTCACATATAGTCATCTACTAGTCCTCACATATAGTCATCTACTAGTCCTCACATATAGTCATCTACTAGTCCTCACATATAGTCATCTACTAGTCCTCACATATAGTCATCTACTAGTCCTCACATATAGTCATCTACTAGTCCTCACATATAGTCATCTACTAGTCCTCACATATAGTCATCTGCTAGTCCTCACATAATTATAGTCATCTACTAGTCCTCACATATAGTCATCTACTAGTCCTCACATATAGTCATCTACTAGTCCTCACATATAGTCATCTACTAGTCCTCACATATAGTCATCAACTAGTGTTTTGTTAGTTTCTAGTTCTTTGTCGCCATTGATGAGGTCCGAAAAAGAATTCCGACGTTCTCGACTTTATAGCTTGAAAGTGAGCTCAGCAATTTGTGGGTGTGGTTTCAGCTGCAACCTCTTCCTACATTAGGCAGTGAATTTCACCATCTTCCCTATCTTCCCTGCTATCCACTTGACTTTCTCGACTCTCAGCTTGGAATTAAAATTTATCTACACGTGTGCAAGTTGCGCGCATGTTGCGAATACTATTCGAGGGCAGATACCATTTGAGGAAATATGATATATATATATGTATAATATGGAACTATCCATGTGTATGGAAATATTAAAGGGCCGTGTGTACGGAAAATATTACAGTACCATGTGTATGGAAATATGTACATGGAAATATGCACATGAAAATATTTACATGAAAATTATGAATTATTATAGAAATGAAGTATACTGATTTACAAAGCGTGCTGCTGTAGTTCAAAGTGATTTCCATATGAATACACTTCCTTGTTGCGACTACAGATAACTTGACTGAATGCCAGTGGGCATGCGAGCTCATCTTTATGCTATATTTAACCAATTAAACAGCATCCTCTCATTCATTATCAGGTCAAGTCAGAGGTGTCTCGTAGTAAACATGCTGTAACAACCAACAGTAATGGTCACACTACACAAGAAACATCTGCCAATGGGCACACTTCACATCTGACTACCAGCCCGGGGTATGCTTCAGACGATGCTCCCTCTCCTGTGAGGACCAGACCTAATTCAAATGAGGAAGGAGATTCAGAGGAAGAGCAGCAACATATTGTTTTACACCAGGAAGTGGTTCCTAATATGGACAATGGTGATGATAGCAGTTACATCTTCAGCATCACCTCAGGTGAGTTGTCTGTCTTTGACCTTGATCGTTGTTGTTGTTTTTGTTTTGCTTTAAAAATAAAAATAAAATTTAAACAAGCGATGCACCTTTTCTGTTTCTCCTATATACCTTGTATGTCCTGTTACAGGTGCAATATCAGTCCCTAGTGCTGTGTGCATGCTGTATATACCTTGTATGTCCTGTTACAGGTGCAATACCAGTCCCTAGTGCTGTGTGCATGCTGTATATACCTTGTATGTCCTGTTACAGGTGCAATATCAGTCCCTAGTGCTGTGTGCATGCTGTATATACCTTGTATGTCCTGTTACAGGTGCAATATCAGTCCCTAGTGCTGTGTGCATGCTGTATATACCTTGTATGTCCTGTTACAGGTGCAATATCAGTCCCTAGTGCTGTGAGCATGCTGTATATACCTTGTATGTCCTGTTACAGGTGCATCAGTCCCTAGTGCTGTGAGCATGCTGTGAGGGGGAAGAGCAGAGTGAAGGAAGGCATGCTAGCCCAGTGGACCTTGCTGTTCTTGAACTCTTTTTGGATGGTTAAATGCAATGTTAGACCAAAACAAATGTCTTTGTGCAGTGGCATTGTAACCTATTTATGTACTGCTAATACATACAGCTTAATCAATCAATGACTCTTCAGCAATTGTGGTGGTAGTTAATACTATATGTCTTATTTTAAACATATAAAATATAAAATTAATATTTTATCTTGGCAAACATGATAATTGCGAATGTTAGTGTGTGAATGAGCTTAATGTCTTGTAAGTAATGAGAATAGTTTATCTTGGTAAACGTATATACCATGCCAGTGTGTGAATGAGTGGCTAGTTTGTACTCAGTCCTGCCTCTACCTAAAAGATAAAGATGATCAAGGTCGGAAACACCGTACAATGGACTGATCAGAGGCAAACTTAATTGCTTGTCATGTAGCCATCGATGCTTCTCAGTCTTCCTATCAGCAGTAGCAAGTAAAGCTGTACCTATGACTATCCAATGATCATTAAAAGAGACTTTATTAAGGTCATCGGTGAGGTCAACATATTCTCCACGAGTCTTTTGTATTTTGAGAGTATTGATGCACTTCCTGCTAGGATGACAATATTCACCACAACTTTCCACTAGGATGACAATATTCACCACAACTTTCTACTAGGATGACAATATTCACCACAACTTTCTACTAGGATGACAATATTCACCACAATGTTCTACTAGGATGACAATATTCACCACAACTTTCTACTAGGATGACAATATTCACCACAACTTTCTACTACGATGACAATATTCCCACAACTTTCCACTAGGATGACAATATTCACCACAACTTTCTACTAGGATGACAATATTCACCACAACTTTCCACTAGGATGACAATATTCACCACAACTTTCTACTAGGACGACTATTCACCACAACTTTCCACTAGGATGACAATATTCACCACAACTTTCTACTAGGACGACAATATTCACCACAACTTTCTACTAGGATGACAATATTCATCACAACTTTCTACTAGGACGACAATATTCACCACAACTTTCTACTAGGATGACAATATTCACCACAACTTTCTACCAGGATGACAATATTCACCACAACTTTCTACTAGGATGACAATATTCACCACAACTTTCTACCAGGATGACAATATTCACCACAACTTTCTACTAGGTGACAATATTCACCACAACTTTCTACTAGGATGACAATATTCACCACAACTTTCTACTAGGACGACAATATTCACCACAACTTTCTACTAGGATGACAATATTCACCACAACTTTCTACTAGGACGACAATATTCACCACAACTTTCTACTAGGATGACAATATTCACCACAACTTTCTACTAGGATGACGATATTCACCACAACTTTCTACTAGGACGACAATATTCACCACAACTTTCTACTAGGATGACAATATCCAACAACTTTCTACTAGGATGACAATATTCACCACAACTTTCTACTAGGATGACAATATCCAACAACTTTCTACTAGGATGACAATATTCACCACAACTTTCTACTAGGATGACGATATTCACCACAACTTTCTACTAGGACGACAATATTCACCACATAGCATGACAATATTCAACAACTTTCTACTACTAGGATGACAATATTCACCACAACTTTCTACTAAGATGACAATATTCACCACAACATTCTATTAGGATGACAATTTCACCACAACTTTCTACTAGGATGACAATATTCACCATAACTTTCTACTGGGATGACAATATTCACCACAACTTTCTACTAGGATGACAATATTCACCACAACTTTCTACTGGGATGACAATATTCACCACAACTTTCTGCTAGGATGACAATATTCGCCACAACTTTCTACTAAGATGACAATATTCACCACAATATTCTATTAGGATGACAATTTCACCACAACTTTCCACTAGGATGACAATATTCACCACAATCTACTAGGATGACAATATTCACCACAACTTTCTACCAGGATGACAATATTCACCACAACTTTCTACTAGGATGACAATATTCACGGACACATGGCCTGTTGTGGCACCAGGTCATCTCTCCTGTGACTAGTCTTCTTAGCTCCACAACTTTCTACTAGGATGACAATATTCACCACAACTTTCTACTAGGATGACAATATTCACCACAACTTTCTACTGGGATGACAATATTCACCACAACTTTCTACTAGGACGACAATATTCACCACAACTTTCTACTAGGATGACAATATTCACCACAACTGTCTACTAAGATGACGATATTCACCACAACTTTCTACTAGGATGACAATATTCAACAACTTTCTACTACTAGGATGACAATATTCACCACAACTTTCTTCTAAGATGACAATATTCACCACAACATTCTATTAGGAAGACAATTTCATCACAACTTTCTACTAGACTAGGATGACAATATTCACCACAACTTTCTACTGGGATGACAATATTCACCACAACTTTCTACTAGGACGACAATATTCACCACAACTTTCTACTAGGATGACAATATTCACCACAACTGTCTACTAAGATGACGATATTCACCACAACTTTCTACTAGGATGACAATATTCAACAACTTTCTACTACTAGGATGACAATATTCACCACAACTTTCTTCTAAGATGACAATATTCACCACAACATTCTATTAGGAAGACAATTTCATCACAACTTTCTACTAGGATGACAATATTCACCACAACTTTCTACTGGGATGACAATATTCACCACAACTTTCTACTAGGATGACAATATTCACCACAACTTTCTACTGGGATGACAATATTCACTACAACTTTCTACTACTAGGATGACAATATTCACCACAACTTTCTACTAAGATGACAATATTCACCACAATATTCTATTAGGATGACAATTTCACCACATCTTTCCACTAGGATGACAATTTCACCACATCTTTCAACTAGGATGACAATATTCACCACAACTTTCTACTAGGATGACAATATTCACCACAACTTTCTATTAGGATGACAATATTCACCACAACTTTCTACTTGGACGACAATATTCACCACAACTTTCTACTAGGATGACAATATTCACCACAACTTTCTACTAGGATGACTATTCACCACAACTTTCTACTAGGATGACAATATTCACCACAACTTTCTACTAGGATGACAATATTCACCACAACTTTCCACTAGGATGACAATTTCACCACATCTTTCAACTAGGATGACAATATTCACCACAACTTTCTACTACTATGATGACAATATTCACCACAACTTTCTACTTGGACGACAATATTCGCCACAACTTTCCACTAGGATGACAATATTCACCACAACTTTCCACTAGGATGACAATTTCACCACATCTTTCAACTAGGATGACAATATTCACCGCAACTTTCTACTTGGACGACAATATTCACCACAACTTTCTACTAGGATGACAATATTCACCACAACTTTCAACTAGGATGACAATTATTCACCCCAACTTTCTACTAGGATGACAATATTCACCGCAACTTTCTACTAGGATGACAATATTCGCCACAACTTTCCACTAGGATGACAATATTCGCCACAACTTTCTACTAGGATGACAATATTCACCACAACTTTCCACTAGGAAGACAATATTCACCACAACTTTCTACTTGGATGACAATATTCACCACAACTTTCTACTAGGATGACAATATACACCACAACTTTCCACCAGGATGACAATATTCACCGCAACTTTCTACCAGGATGACAATATTCACCACAACTTTTTACTTGGACGACAATATTCACCACAACTTTCTACTAGGATGACAATATTCACCACAACTTTCCACCAGGATGACAATATTCACCACAACTTTCCACCAGGATGACAATATTCACCACAACTTTCTACTAGGATGACAATATTCACCACATCTTTCCACCAGGATGACAATATTCACCACAACTTTCTACTATATAGGATGACAATATTCACCACAACTTTCTACTAGGATGACAATATTCACCACAACTTTCAACTAGGATGACAATTATTCACCCCAACTTTCTACTAGGATGACAAAATTCACCGCAACTTTCTACTAGGATGACAATATTCGCCACAACTTTCCACTAGGATGACAATATTCGCCACAACTTTCTACTAGGATGACAATATTCACCACAACTTTCCACTAGGAAGACAATATTCACCACAACTTTCTACTTGGATGACAATATTCACCACAACTTTCTACTAGGATGACAATATACACCACAACTTTCCACCAGGATGACAATATTCACCGCAACTTTCTACCAGGATGACAATATTCACCACAACTTTTTACTTGGACGACAATATTCACCACAACTTTCTACTAGGATGACAATATTCACCACAACTTTCCACCAGGATGACAATATTCACCACAACTTTCCACCAGGATGACAATATTCACCACAACTTTCTACTAGGATGACAATATTCACCACATCTTTCCACCAGGATGACAATATTCACCACAACTTTCTACTATATAGGATGACAATATTCACCACAACTTTCTACGAGAATGACAATATTCATCACAACTTTCTACTATATAGGATGACAATATTCACCACAACTTTCTACCAGGATGACAATATTCACCACAACTTTCTACAAGGATTACAATATTCACCACAACTTTCTACCAGGATGACAATATTCACCACAACTTTCTACCAGGATGACAATATTCACCACAACTTTCTACTACTAGGATGACAATATTCACCACAACTTTCTACTAGGATGACAATATTCCCCACAACTTTCTACTAGGATGATAATATTCACCACAACTTTACTTTTGCTGCACGAGCATCTTGAATTTACACATGCGCATGACATGTATTGGTGAGACTGGAGGATGCTGCGATTAACGTAGATGGTCGTGAAGGAAGTAACAATGGGATTCTTGAATTATATTGACGTGAAAAAGGTTGTTGCAAGTTTGATTGTGATGGTGATGAAGGTTGCTGTGAATGAGATGTGCAATATTCCTTTTTACCACACCATTATATAACTTTTTTAATACTCTTCCATGATAACTGCCTTTACCAATTAGCTTCACAATAGAGTATATAGCAGCCGGAGCCCTTCGATGTACCATCCATCTTCCATCTAGTCGTATCTTTCAGCATCACTTGCTACCTTTAAGAAATTCCTATATTAATTATATATTATGTCCATGTTTAAGGTAGTATCTCACCTTTAAAAAAATCAATTATTATTTTTTGTAATCTTGTCTTGGACAAGTATTGCTTAAACATTTTATTCTATATCTTATTAACACTGCAACTGAAAAACCTTTCTCTAGTCTTTCTCAGTTCTACCAGGAAGGAAGAGAAAGGCAGCTCCAGGAGCTCCTGTTAGCTGACAGCATCAGCCACAACTTCTGTTGAATTTACTGACCTCGTGCTATTAGAAGAATTTAATAGAATTTAATAGAATTTTTACATCACTGTATATTAATATACACAATCAATGTGTATATTAATGTAGAACGTGGCACCTCTCTCTATTCAACACCATCTTCCAGTCCTTTGACCACTGCAATATTATTAAGGTCTCTTTGGAGTTCTTCCTGGTCTTTTAGTTTACTGTTTTTCTTCCAGATGTCGTATGCATTTTTGAAACTGTTCACACTGTTCAATTCTCGGATCTCTGTTGGTATCTCATTCCAGGACTTCACAACCCTGTTTGAGAAAAAGTTCTTTCTCAGTTCTGTATTTGCTCTTTTGACATACAATGCTCCTCCCTCATGGCTTCTTGTGTTCTGATTGTGGACATCGATCACTTGATTGAACAGGTTATCTATAATTATTAATATCAGTCTTCCCTGAATAGATCTTATAAAGCTCGATCATATCTCCTCTTGCCCGTCTTTCCTCCAGTGTTGTCAGCCCTAGATATGTCAGCCGTTCCTCATATGATTTTTCCTTGATCCCCGCCACCATTTTTGTCCCTCTTCTCTGCACTTTTTCCACTACCTCAATATCTTTCCGGAGGTGTGGGTTCCAAGCTTGTACTGCATACTCTAGATGAGGCCGGACATAGGTGCCGAACAAATTCATAAATGTCTTTGGGTCTCTGGAAATGGTGTTTGGAGCCAGCACTCCCAGAGGATCTGATTCCCTTTTTTGCCGCTTTTGCTGCCTGGTTACTCAGTCTCCCTGAGCTGTGAACCAGGATGCCCAAGTCTTTCCCTTCCTCCACCTCTTCCAAAGTCAATTACATCCAATTGATACTTGCCCTTCAGGTTATTCCTCCCAACGTGGCACTTCTCTCTATTCATCACCATCTTCCAGTCCTTTGACCACTTTGCAATATTATTAAGGTCTCTTTGGAGTTCTTCCTGGTCTTTTAGTTCTGATATTGACTGATAAATCTTGGAGTCATCTGCATATTTTGACAATTTGGCTGTCATCGTCTGCATATCATTGGAGAATATCACGAATAGTACTAAGTGGTCCCAATACACTTCCTTGTATTACTGATGATATGACTGGACTCCATGATGAACTCTTCCCGTTCAGACACACTCTTTGCTTCCTGTTCAGAAGCCACGATTTGATCCATGCCAGGAGTTGTCCCCGAATCCAATATTTTTCTATTTTCAGAAGCAGTCGGCGATGAGAGATCTTATCAAAGCAGCTCCTAAAATCAACATAAATTGAATCAACTGGTATTCCCTCATCAAGAGCAATAGTAATTTTGTTTAAATACACAATTAGGTTGCTCAGTGTACTTCGCCTTGGGACAAATCCATGTTGTGATGGTGGAGCAGGTTGTTATTACACAGATGCTTCCGGATGTCATCCCGAATAATCCGTTCCAATATTTTGCATGCGATACTTGTCAGTGATACCGGACGATAGTTTTTAGCTTGACACTTCTCCTTTCTTTTGTAAATTCGGGTTATGTTTGTCCTTTTCCAGTCTGTTGGTGTTTCCCCCCTACTAAGGCACATTTTGAAAATTATCAGGAGTGACTCCGTTAATTGTTGTCCTTTAATATCCTGGCATTTATTCCATCAGGTCCAGGTGCCGAGTCTGGTTTGAGTCGCTCTATGGCTTTGAATATTTTTTCCTCCGTAATTTCTACTTTTGTCAGATACTCCTTCCCTTTGTATATATATGTCCTCACAATTTGGCAATTCATCATCACGATCACATGTGAAGACGATGAATAGTAGCGGTTCAATATTTCGCACATGCCTCTTTCATCTGTCTCAGTTCCCCCCCCTTCATTGGCCAGTGGCCCTACTGCAATTTTTGACTTTGTGTTCTTTGCTACATATGTGTAGAATGCCTTAGGATTATTTTTCATATTCTTTGCAAGTTGTTTTTCCAAAGCTTTTTTTCCGCATGCCTTATCTTCCTCTTGGTATTTTTCACCTCTCTCCTATACTCCTCTGTGTCTTCATGAGTCTTTGTTTTCTTAATTTTCCAATTCCCTCACATCATCTCCTGTATCCCTCCCATCATCCCCTCCTGTATCCATCCCATCAACTCCTAGGTGCAGATTCTGTCAAGTGTGGGTGTGCAGGTGGGTGTTGCATACTTTAATGATGGTGCTTCTTTTTTGGCATTGTTGAAACTTGAAGTTGCAAGCCAACCTGCAATACTTTACACTATTTAAAGGAAAAGGATAAGACCAGAATATCCCGCCATGCGGAGAAAGTGTAGAAAGAGGCGTGTGTTTTGATGATCAGTAGAAGAAGAAGGTATATACTATGTATGCATCTGTAATGTTGGGGGTTGATCCCACTGACATGTCTTCCAAAAAATATGCAACATCCAAATAAATTTTAGGAAAGCGGATCATTGAGGAATGTTTTATGTGTGCTTAACAAGTCTACCCACAGCGAATGCTAGGTTTATGTTATTGCCTGCTTTTATTTATAGCCAAACTTTAACCTTGATTTTCTCATTATGCCATTTTTTGTACTTAGGGCAAAGCTTATTTTTTAGAATAATCCCTTAATGTTATATATATTCTGAATCCTCTCATTGAGGTCTGTGCAATGACACTGTTGGATATTATCACAGCTCAAATATATATTTTCATATTATGTATGATCCGAGAGATATGCCCAGAACCGGCACCAAGGGGTCCAGTTATACCGACTATCATACAATCGTTCAGGATGAGGAATGTAAAGCTTTTTTGATGCCAAGGTAAACAACATTACATGGCTCCTTGTTTTCAATTGTTTTCATGATCACAAAAAAGGAGGACAGTAACTGGGATAGGCATGAACAGTTTCAAAAAGCCATGTTGATTTTAGATAAGTGGGGTCGAATAAAAAATAAATAATGTACTCCAAGATTTTTGATACGAGACATAAGAGGGAAATTGGTTGGTAATTTTGCACTGTTGAGTGATTACCACTTTTAGAGATAGGGATAATATTGTGAATCAGATGTAAGGAGATGATTGATGGGAGTCAACAATGAGAGTTTCAGAATGAGAGGGCTCACATTGTCAATTCCAGGAACCTTGTTAGTTTCAAGAGTCTCAAGAGCCTTGAAAACATCAGATTCATTGATGAGGTGTAATTGGTGTGTGGGGGATGGAAGGTATTCCAGAGAAGGGAGAACAAGACTACTGCTAGTAAAAACAGAGTTAAAAGTCTGGCTTTTTTTAAATGGATATTTGACCACAACAGAGAATAATTGTTATATACAATGAGGTCTTTGGATGTGACAATAAATTAAGATATCTTCTTGAGTTAGTGTGGAAGGCACTAGGTTAGATTCATGTTTGAAGACTTGACTCAATAGAAAGTAGCTTGGACTCTTGATGAATGGTGGATCTACATTTTTGACTATAACCTCCATCGATTCATCTACCTGCAGTGACAAATCTGATTATTATTTACGATATAGCCACCACACACCTGCTACACCTCCTCCTCCCTCTAGTAATCGACTGAACTA